>CM038669.1:565645907-566245907 GCA_021605145.1 Aegilops bicornis | reverse complement strand
GTCGGACCTGTGGGGCCCGATGGGAAGGAGATCCTCAGAAGTTTAGTGTACGGCCAAGTAGAATTGGCCGCCAAGTATTCCCAAAGCAAGATTGTAAATTAGATAGCCTATTAGATGGCATTGAGGAGGAATACAATGAGTCGAGTTGACTATGTAATTGAATATGACATGAAAAATGTCTTCTAGCCGGATTGTAGATCGTTTGTCATAGCGAACCTTTTCGCTTCGACCTCGGGACCCAATAGTCCGGAGTGTGTCCGAATACCCTTGCGGTTATATAAGAACCGGGCATGCATGGAGACAAAGGCGAGGGGTCATTATTGCTGTATCGCATAAGTGCCCAACTAGTTATGTTATATTACATGGATAGTAAGAAACATCTTCCAGGAGAATAGTTCCGTTAAGGGTTCCTTTTCATTTGGGAGGCATGCCCTAAAGTGCATGTCCAAACTGCTAAGAAAGCAGAAAATCATCCGGGGCAGGTGGATAAATAGTTAAAAATCATCTTTCAGTTCACCGACCAATATTCCCTTAAGAACGCTAGCTTTCGGCTTCACCTGGTGGAGGTACACATCCCGCCGACCCGGCAAGAATAATCGCAGAGGTGCTCCCTTTACCACCTAGCCGAACAATCGGGAACGTAGGGGTAAGCATGTGAGCCAGCAACCCAGCTTGGCCAAAACTTAAGTCATATCGATGCATATAATGGTGAGCAAAAGGTACATGCGGAAGTTTGACACATGTGTTGGGCATAAAGCCCGTATAAATAAGCTTCTGTTAAAGAAGCCCCCAGGTATAATGAGCGCAGACAACGCGTCAAGTATGTGTGAAACAAAGCGCAAACGAGCCTCTAAAGGCTTCAAGAAGAAGGAGGAGGAAGGAGAGAAATAAAAGACAGCAAAAATTGAAAATGTGGACGGAGGAAGGAGACGAACTTGGAGTCCGGCGCTTAGGCGTAGAATCTTCGTAGATGGGCTGCGTTCCATGGGTTCGCTCGAGTCGGTTATCCGATGCGCTTGGCGAGACGGTATGATCCGCCGGTCAGGACCTGGTCGATGATGAAGGACCTTCCCATTTGGGCTTGAGTTTGTCCTTTTTCTTGTCCGGCAGCGTAGAACTAGTTCGCCAACGTTGTAAGCTTTGGCCCGTACTTCCCTGCTTTGATATCTTCGAGCCTGCTGTTGATAAAATGTGGAACGAGCTTTTGCCACGCCGCCCTCCTCCAATGCGTCCAACTGTCCTGCCGATCGAGCTCGGCTTCTCTTTCTTCGCATACATGCGCACGCGAGGTGAGTCATGAATTATATCGCAGGCAAGATCGCCTCGCACCGTACACCATAAAAATGGTGTGAATCCGGTAGTGCGATTCGGGCGTGGTCCGCAGCCCCAGTACGGAGTCGAGCTCCTCAACCCGGTCGTGTTATATTCCTTGAGGGACCGCACTAGTCTGGGTTTAATGCCACTCATGATTAGACCGTTTGCTCGCTCGACTTGGCCATTGGTTTGAGGGTGATAGACTGAGGCGTAATCGAGCTTGATGCCCATGTTTTTGCACCATAATTTGACCTCATCGGCCATGAAGTTGGTGTCGTTATCAGTGATGATACTGTGGGGGACACCATAACGGTGCACTACCCCTGATATGAAGTCTATCACCGGTCCGGATTCGACCATTTTAACAGGCTTGGCCTCTATCCATTTGGTGAATTTATCCACCATGACCAATAGGTATTTTTGCTTGTGGGTTCCTCCCTTAAGGGGTCCAACCATGTCAAGCCCCCTGCACCATGAACGGCCAGGTGATGGGTATATTTTTGAGGGCGGTGGGTGGCATGTGGCTTTGGTTAGCAAAAGCTGGCAACCGACGCATCGTTGGACTAAATCCTCAAGATCTGCCTGGCCGTCGGCCAATAGAATCTCAGACGAAGGCCTTGCCTACAAGGGCCCGGCTGCGGCGTGGTGCCCACCCAGTCCGGCATGAATTTCAGCCAGGAGGTTTCGCCCTTCCTCTTCGGAGATACACCTTTGAAGGACTCTGTTGTGCTTTTCTTATAAAGCTCTCCTCATGGACTTTATAGGCTTTAGATCGCCGTACTATGCAAATGTAGCCTCATTTTGGTCTTCGGGAGTTCCTGCCTAGTTAGGTAGGCTAGGAATGGTTCCGGCCCACGGGCGATAACCGCCATTATTTCGTGGGCGGAGGGTGTTATCTCGGTGGCGAGCCTCCGATTGTGTCGAAGTGTTCGGCGTCGGGCGGCGGTTGGGTCCGGATTGTTATTTCCGGACTTCTTCCCATAGTACGGATGGCTTGAACAGCCGCTCTGTGAAGATGTTGGGCGGACGGCATCGCGTTTTGCACCGATGCGCGCCAATATGTCCGCGGCCTGGTTGTTATCCCGGGCTATATGATGAAATTCGAGCCCTTCGAACCGTGCTGACATTTTTAGGACCGCATTGCGGTATGCTGCCATTTTCGGATCTCTGGCATCAAAGTCCCCGTTTATTTGAGATATCACGAGGTTCGAATCCCCGCGCACCTCTAGGCGTTGAATGCCCATGGAGACTGCCATCCGGAGGCCGTGCAGAAGGGCCTCGATTCGCCGCGTTGTTGGAGTCCGTATACATTATCTCGAAGGACGTATTGGACTGTGTCCCGGTTGGGGACGCCAGACGATGCCCCCGTGCCGCCAACATTTTGGAGCCGCTAAAGTGCATGATCCAATTGGAGTATGCGCCCGTACTCTTTAGGGAGTTCGGCCGTCCATTCGCCACGAAGTCGGCCAAAACTCGCGACTTGATAGCTCATCATGGCTTATAGGTTATGCCGAATGGAAGGAGCTCTATGGCCCATTTAGCAATCCGGCCCGTCGCGTCAGCGGTTGTTTATAATGTCGTTAAGAGGTACTTGAGGCTACCGTTATCGAACACTCTTGAAAGTAGTGTCGCAGCGCCCGCGATGCCATGAACACCGCGTATGCTATCTTTTGATAATGTGGGTACCGGGACTTGCATGGAGTTAGGACAGTGGACACATAGTAAACCGGTTTTTGAAGAGGGAACCGGTGTCCGTCCGTTTCTCGTTCGACGACGAGCACCGCGCTGACAACTTGATGTGTTGCGGTGATATATAATAGCATTGGTTCGCCCACGTTGGGCGCGGCCAGGACCGGATTTGTTGCCAATATGGCTTTTATTTCTTCGAGTCTCGTCATATGCATCCGTCCACTCGAAGTGTTCGTGCGCCGGAGGAGGCGGTAAAGGGTAACGCCTTTTCTCCCAACGGGAAATAAAGCGGCTTAGAGCCGCTACGCATCCAAATAATTTTGTATTTGTTTGAGGTATTTTGGAATATCCAATTGTGACAGAGCTCGGATCTTGGCTGGGTTTGCTTCAATTCCTCTACCGGACACAACGAAGCCCAGGAGCTTTCCGGCTGGAACGCCGAAGACGCATTTTTCTGGATTGAGCTGAATGTCATATTTTCAAAGATTGTCAAATGTGAGCCTCAAATCGTCTACTATAGTTTCGGCATGCTTGGATTTGACGACCACGTCATCTACATATGCTTCCACTGTTTTGCCGATCTGGTTTGCCAGACATGTCTGAATCATGCGCTGATATGTTGCGCCGGCGTTTTTGAGCCCGAAGGGCATTGTGTTGAAGTAGAATGGGCCGTATGGAGTGATGAATGTTGTTGCGGCTTGGTGCTGCTCCGCCATCTTGATTTGGTGGTAGCCGGAGTACGCGTCGAGGAAGCACAATGAGTCGTGTCCTGCTGTAGCATCGATAATTTGATCAATGTGAGGGAGGGGGAAGGGATCCTTTGGGCAAGCCTTATTAAGGTCTTTGAAATCAACACATAGACGCCAGGATTTATCCTTCTTTGGTACCATCACCAGGTTTGCTAGCCAGTCCGGATGTTTAATATCTCTGATGAATCCGGCTTCCAGAAGTTTGGCTAGCTCTTCTCCCATGGCCTGTCTCTTGGGTTCGGAGAAGCGCCGAAGAGCCTGTTTGACTGGCTTGAATCCTTTTAGGATATTTAGGCTGTGCTCGGCTAGCCGACGTGGGATTCCTGGCATGTCTGAAGGGTGCCAGGCAAAAATGTCCCAGTTTTCTCGTAGAAATTCTCGTAGTGCGGCGTCTACATCAGGGTTTAATTGTGCCCCAATGGAGGCCGTCTTTGCAGGGTTCGTTGGGTGGACTTGGAATTTGACTATTTCATCCGCTGGTTTAAAAGAGGTGGACTTGGATCTTTTATCAAGTATCACATCATCCCTGTTCACCGTGGAGCGCATCGCAGTGAGTTCCTCGGCCGCTAAGGCTTCGGATAGTGCCTCGAGGGCTAGTGCGGCTGTCTTGTTTTCGGCAAGGAGTGCTATGTTCGGATCACTAGCGAGAGTGATGATTCCGTTAGGTCCGGGCATTTTAAGCTTCATGTACCCATAATGGGGTATAGCTTGAAAAATTGTGAATGCCTCTCGCCCTAATAAAGCGTGATATCCGTTGCTGAACGGGGCCACTTGAAATGTGACCTCCTCGGACCTGTAATTGTCCGGCGAGCCGAACACTACGTCCAGTGTGATTTTTCCTGTGCAGCATGCTTCCCGGCTAGGGATTATTCCTCTAAAGGTTGTGCTGCTTCGCTCAATGCGGTTCCAGTCTATTTCCATTTTTCGGAGGGTTTCCTCATAGATGAGGTTTAGTCCACTGCCGCCATCCATGAGTACCTTAGTAAGGCGAAAGCCGTCCACTATTGGACTGAGGACCAATGCGGTGGTGCTCGGGCTGTTCGAATTTGGGTTCGCCACGGCATTAAAGGTAATAGCCGTGTCACCCATGGATTTATTGTTGCTACTTGGTAGACTTCAAAGAAGGTTGCAGAGTGTTCGCTTCGCATATTATTTGATGCGAAAGTCTCAAGACCGTTAACACCGTCTTGGTATTGCTGGGCTGGGATTACGAAGCTAGAAGCTCTTCGCCACTTTTGGCCACCTGCCGTAGTATCCAACATGCTCGAAGGCTATGAGTTGGAGTGGCGCCCTCGTGCTATGAGCAGGGTCCGTTTAGCCAACCCTCCAAAGACGGTTCCGCACTTTAGGGGGTTTTGGTTTTTGGTGTTTAACCGGTGCTTGGTGATGATGCACCCTTTTATTTCAGACTAGGGATGTATTCGGGGCTGGATTATCCCAAAATTTACTTTCGGTTTTCCAAGCACTCTCCATCGCACAGTACTTTTGTACTATGGTCACCAAGTCAGCAAAGCGTTTAATTTCGCGATGACTTATGGAGTTTAGGATTCCCTTGTCCGTGCAATTATTGCAGAAAAGTGGGATTGCATCCTCCTCTCGGCAGTCCTTTATCCTGCCCAGTAATGATGTTCTGTTTCAGCGGGCTCTTGCCGAATTCGGGATAGATCGCTAATGTTTGGGTGGGCGGGTGGCACTAGATCCGGAACCCCATCCAATTTAAGACTCAGGGGCCGAGAAGTTTCCGAACTCGGAAGTTTGGATTTTTGAATGCTATCCAATGAATCCAACCCGCCGCCTGACTTTAAGTTCAGGGCTTGATCAACATCCGTCCCTCTGCGGGAATCCGGCATGGAGGGATCCGGAATCCGGACGTAGCTAGTCCTTAAGATAGAAGAAGAATCGCCACATTGCTCCTCTATTACAGCAACATGATGGGTAGCCTGGGGAGACTTGATCTCTCTCAGATCGGTTTTAGGCCCAATCCGGTCGTAGTCTGTGGCGACTCCCAGGGCGGCGATGTGATCCAAGAGCTCGTTTACGGAGGAGAGCTTGATCAGATCTAACTGTTCGGCAAGTTCCGAATTAACGTGAAGATTGGTTTTGATGACTCGAGAAGTCATCGTCGGCGCTGGTATTTAACCGGGCGGTTACAAGAAAACCACCTAGCGAAGAGTCGACCAAAGGGCCAAGGCTCCTTTGGCGATAGTATCGCTTTTAAAGACGGGATGAGGCATCCTTCCCGACGGGCGACGCAAGACAGAGGAACTCTCAATGAAAGCACCAATGTCGATTGTCAAAACCGGCGGATCTCGGTAGGGGCCCCTTAACTGTGCGTCTAGGCGGATGGTAACATGAGACAAGGGACACGATGTTTTTACCTGTGTTCGGGCCCTCTCGATGGAGGTAATACCCTACTCCCGCTTGATTAATATTGATGATATGGGTAGTACAAGAGTAGATCTACCACGAGATCAAGGAGGCTAAACCCTAGAAGCTAGCCTATGGTATGATTGTTGTTCGCCCCACGGACTAAAACCCTCCAGCTTTATATAGACACCGGATAGGTTAGGGTTACACGTAGTCGGTTACAATGGTAGGAGATCTACATATCCGTATTGCCAAGCTTGCCTTCCACGCCAAGGAAAGTCCATCCGGACACAGGACGAAGTCTTCAATCTTGTATCTTCATAGTCCAGGAGTCCGGCCAACGGTGATAGTTCGGCTATCCGGACACCCCCTAATCTAGGACTCCCTCACTCCCACTTTCAATATGTATCCAGATTGAGACTTAGAGTCATCTGGATCAGTGTGAAAACTTGCATCGACATAACCCTTTACGACGAACCTCTTGTCACCTCCATAATCGAGAAACATATCCTTATTCCACTAAGGATAATTTTGACCATTGTCCAAAGGATCTACTCCTAGATCACTATTGTACTCCCTTGCCAAACTAGGGTAGGGTATACAATAGGTCTGGTCCATAGCATGGCATACTTTTATAGAACCTATGACTGAGGCATAGGGAATGACTTTCATTCTCTTTCTATTTTCTGCCAAGGTCGGGATTTGAGTCTTACTCAATTTCACACCTTTGCAACACAGGCAAGAACTCTTTCTTTGACTGTTCCATTTTGAACTACTTCAAAATCTTGTCAAGGTATGTACTAATTGAAAATCTTATCAAGCGTCTTGATCTATCTCAATAGATCTTGATGCTCAATATGTAAGTAGCTTTACTGAGGTCTTTCTTTGAAAAACTCCTTTCAAATACTCCTTTATGCTTTCCAGAAAATTCTACATTAGTTCTGATCAACAATATGTCATTCACATAAATTTATCAGAAATGTTGTAGTGCTCCCACTCACTTTATTGTAAATACAGGCTTCACCGCAAGTCTGTATAAAACTATATGCTTTGATCAACTCAACAAAGCGTATATTCCAACTCCGAGATGCTTGCACCAGTCCATAGATGGATCGCTGGAGCTTGCACATTTTTTTAGCACCTTTAGGCTCGACAAATCCTTCTGGTTGCATCATATACAACTCTTCTTTAAGAAATCCATTAAGGAATGTAGTTTTGACATTCATTTGCCAAATTTCATAAAATGCGGCAATTGCTAACATGATTCGGACAGACTTTTAAGCATCGATACGAGTGAGAAAATCTCATTGTATTCAACACCTTGAATTTGTTGAAAACCTTTTTCGACAATTCGAGCTTTGTAGATAGTAACACTACTATCAGTGTCCGTCTTCCTCTTAAAGATCCATTTATTTTCTATGGCTTGCCGATCATTGGGCAAGTCAACCTAAGTCCACACTTTGTTCTCATATCTGGATCCCATCTCAGATTTCATGGCCTCAAGCCATTTCGCGGAATCTGGGCTCATCATCGCTTCCTGATAGTTTGTAGGTTCATCATGGTCTAGTAACATGACTTCCAGAACAGGATTGTCGTACCACTCTGGTGCGGTATGTGCTCTGGAAGACCTACGAGGTTCTATAGTAACTTGATCTGAAGTATCATGATCATCATCATTAGATTCCTCACTAATTGGTGTAGGAATCACTGGAACTGATTTCTGTGATGAACTACTTTCCAATTCGGGAGAAGGTACAATTACCTCATCAAGTTCTACTTTCCTCCCACTCACTTCTTTCAAGAGAAACTCCTTCTCTAGAAAGGATCCATCTTAGCAACGAATATCTTGCCTTCGGATCTGCGGATGTAAGGTGTACCCAACAGTTTCCTTTGGGTATTCTATGAAGACGCACTTCTCCGGTTTGGGTTCGAGCTTATCAGGTTGAAACTTTTTCACATCGGAGCCCCAAACTTTAAGAAACGACAACTTTGGTTTCTTGCCAAACCACAGTTCATAAGACGTCGTCTCAACGGATTTTGATGGTGCCTTATTTAAAGTGAATGCAGCTGTCTCTAATGCATTTCAAATGTTTTAGACTTATGCTTCATTAAGTAGATATACTCATATCTGCTCAAATCATCTGTGAAGGTCAGAAATAACGATACCAACCACAAGCATCAACACTCATTGGACCGCATACAACAGTATGTACTATTTCCAACAAGTCAGTAGCTCGTTCCTTTGTTCCGAAGAACGGAGTTTTAGTCATCTTTCCCAAAAGGCACGGTTCGCAAGCATCAATTTATTCATAACCAAGTGATTCCAAAAATCCATCTTTATGGAGTTTCTTCATGCGCTTTACACCGGTATGACCCAAACGGCAGTGCCACAAATAAGTTGCACTATCATTATCAACTTTGCATCTTTTGGCATCAATATTATGAATATGTGTATCACTACGCTCGAGATCCAACAAACTATTTTCATTGGGTGTATGACCATCGAAGGTTTTATTCATGTAAACAGAACAACAATTATTCTCTGACTTTAAATGAATAGCCGTATTGCAAACGTAGAGCTTATCACACCCGATCATCATGTGGTGTCTCGGCACGACAAACTTTGGCAACGGTGCATACTCAGGGACAACACTTTTACCTTGAAATTTAGTGAGAGATCATCTTATAATGCTACCTCCAATGAAAGCAAAATAAGATGCATAAAGTATAAACATCACATGCAATCAATATAAGTGATATGATATGGCCATCATCATCTTGTGCTTGTGATCTCCATCTCCGAAGCACCATCATGATCACCATCATCACCGGCACGACACCTTGATCTCCATCATAGCATCGTTGTCGTCTCGCCAACTATTGCTTCTACGACTATCGCCACCGCTTAGTGATAAAGTAAAGCAATTACAGGGCGATTGCATTGCATACAATAAAGCGACAACCATATGGCTCCTGCCAGTTGTCGATAACTTTGTTACAAAACATGATCATCTCATACAATAAAATTTAGCATCATTTCTTGACCATATCACATCACAACATGCCCTGCAAAAACAAGTTAGACGTCCTCTACTTTGTTGTTGCAAGTTTTACGTGGCTGCTACGGCCTGAGCAAGAACCGTTCTTTCCTACGCATCAAAACCACAACGATATTTCGTCAAGTTAGTGCTGTTTTAACCTTCTCAAGGACCGGGCATATCCACACTCGGTTCAAGTAAAGTTGGAGAAACTGACACCCGCCAGCCACCTATGTGCAAAGCACGTTGGTAGAACCAGTCTCGCGTAAGCGTACGCGTAATGTCGGTCCGGGCCGCTTCATCCAACAATACTGCTGAACCAAAGTATGACATGCCGGTAAGAAGTATGACTTGTATCGCCCACAACTCACTTGTGTTCTACTCGTGCATATAACATCTACGCATAAAACCTGGCTTGGATGCCACTGTTGGGGAACGTAGTAATTTCAAAAAAAATCCTACGCACACGCAAGATCATGGTGATGCATAGCAACGAGAGGGGAGAGTGTTGTCCACGTACCCTTGTATAACAAAAGAGGAAGCGTTAGCACAACGCGGTTGATGTAGTCGTACGTCTTCACGATCCGACCGATCAAGTACCAAACATACGGCAGCTCCGAGTTCAGCACATGTTCAGCTCGATGACGTCCCACGAAATCCGATCCAGCAGAGCTTTGCGAGAGAGTTCCGTCAGCATGACGACGTGATGACGGTGTTGATGATGCTACCGACGCAGGGCTTCGCCTAAGCACCGCTATGATATTACCGAGGTGGAATATGGCGGAGGGGGGCACCGCACACGGCTAAGAGATCAATGATCAATTGTTGTAGAAAAAGGGGCAAATCTAAGACACATTAGTGCCGGTTCCAACGGCTAGCCGGCCGTTCTCATTAGTACCGGTTCGTGGCTAACCTTTAGCACCGGTTCTTGCCACGAACCGGTACTAAAGAGAGTGGTGGCAGGGTGTTGTCAGTCTGGGGCCCGTCCAGCACCTTTAGTACCGGTTCTTGGCACGAACCGGTACTAAAGGTTGACGTACATAAATCCTTCGTCCATCCCGAGCCACTCTGTTCATCACCTTGCCCCTCACTTCCTCTGTTCTTCCCCTCTCTTCCTCGAGTTCCTCACAAATTTTGCCCAACATTTGTCAAGATTTGAAGGCCCCCATCCATTCAAATGATCACAAAGGTTAGCAGCTTTGTCCTTTCAACTCTCATTGCTAGATTAGCTCTTGCAATGCTTTGTATAGTGATTAATTTGGGAGGAATTATAATTTGCTAGTATTTGATTTATATGCAATTTGAGGTCAAAAGTAACACTTAGTTTGCATATATAGGTGTGGTTTACTTAGTGCCTTCTAAATCTCCGTCAGAATTCACCGTCGATCGCCTTCGCACCGTCTCTGTCATGGCACCACCTTGTGGTGAGGCTCTTGTTCATGAATGTTTTACATTACCAAATTGATGTTTGTGTGATTTGGATATATAGTTACTCGTATAATTATCTTACCCGTCGTTGTTTGTTATACATAGTGCCATGGTTTTGATATCCGCCCCCGCCGCCCTCGTCCTTGTTATGATTCGGATGTGGTATATTCTCTTTTAAAACTAGTTGTTGCATTTCGTGTTTATGACAAATTATGCCCATCAAGTTGACATAGATATTTTTAACTAGGAGGTATGTGAAACGGAAATTCCAACTGACCCTATTGTCGAGAGGTTAAATTTAGTTGAAAGAGAAAACGAGTATTTGAAAGAAAAAATGAAAAGAATTGAGGGGGAGAAGATGGAATTGGAGTTGCATGTTTCCGATGTCGTCGATGATCACAAGATCAAGATGGAGAAAATGAGGTTGAAGATTAGAAAGATTAGAAAATATGCCATTGATAGTGTGGCTTGGTATCATTATGATGTTGGATCAATTGTTACCTTAGTTGCGATCTTGATCGCATTTGTTGTTGCATTTAAATTCTTTAGCTAGAGAGTTATTTGTATGTTGCATTTAATTAAGTGTTGTATATGAACTTTATGTATGAACTTTATGTATGAACTTGTATTAATTTGGTCTATTCGGTGTTGTGTAATGAAGATGAGCCGACAATGGATGTATGATGACCGATGCTCTCCCGAGTTCATTGAAGACAATGAAGAAGAAGAGGACGACGACGGCTATCCTGGCCATGGGTTCCCTGAATACGATGGAAGACAATGAAGAAGAAGAGGACGACGACGGCTATCCTGGCCATGGGTTCCCTGAATACGATGATACAACAATGGGGGAAGAAGCTGAGCCGGCAATGCGGGAAGAAGTGAAGAAGAGGCATCGATGAGCCCGCCGATGATCTAGGTCGGGCCATTGCCGATGCAAAGAGAAACTGCGCAAGTGATCTCGAGAGGACGGTTACAGCATGTTAGAGGATCACAAGAAATTGTTGTACCCAATTCATGGTTGACAAAAAAAGTTGGGCACCACACTTGAATTGCTGCAATGGAAGGCGAGAATGGTGTATCCGACAAGGGATTTGGAAAGTTCTTTGGTAATGATAAAGAATATGCTTCCAAAGGATAACGAATTGCCCGAGAGTACGTATGAAGCAAAGAAGGCTGTCTGCCCTCTAGGGTTAGAGGTGCGTAAGATACATGCATGCCCTAATGATCGCATCCTCTACCGCGGTGAGTACGGGATTTGAACGCTGCTTGCGGTATGCGGTGCATTGCATTATAAGATCGGTCGCGATGACCCTGGTGATGTCGAGGGCGAGCGCCCAGAAGAAGATTCCTGCCAAGTTGATGTGGTATGCTCCTATAATACCACGGTTGAAACGCTTGTTCCAAAACAAAGAGCATGCGAAAGCGTCACGGTGGCACGCAGAAGACCGTAAGAAAGACAGAAAGTTGAGAGTATCCGCTGACGCTTCGCAGTGGAGAAAAATCGAGAGAAAGTACTGGGAGGAGTTTGCAGGTGACCCAAGGAACATATGGTTTGGTCTAAGCGCAGATGGCATTAATCCTTTTGGGGAGCAGAGCAGCAACCATAGCACGTGGCCTGTGACTCTATGTTTGTATAACCTTCCTCCTTGGTTGTGCATGAAGCGGAAGTTCATTATGATGCCAGTGCTCATCCAAGGCCCTAAGCAACCCGGCAACGACATTGATGTGTACCTAAGGCCATTAGTTGAAGAACTATTACAGTTGTGGAATGCAATAGGTGTACGTGCGTGGGATGAGCACAGATAGGAAGAATTTGACCTAAAGGCGTTGCTGTTCATGACCATCAATGATTGGCCTGCTCTTAGTAACCTTTCGTGATGTACAAACAAGGGATACCGCGGATGCACGCACTGTTTGTATGATACCGACAGTATATATTTGGATAGTTGTAGGAAGAATGTGTATCTGGTACATCGTTGATTTCTTCCGACAAGGCATCCCGTAAGAACGAAAGGCAAGCTTTTCAAAGGTGAGGCAGATCACCGGACGAAGCCTCGCCACCGCATCGGTGCTGATGTACATGATATGGTCAAGGATTTGAAGGTAATCTTTGGAAAGGTCTCCCGCGGAAAACCTGTTCCGAAGGACGCTGACGGACGCGCACCAATGTGGAAGAAGAAATCTATATTTTGGGACCTGCCATATTGGAAAGACCTAGAGGTCCGCTCCGCAATCGACGTGATGCACATGACGAAGAATCTTTGTGTGACCCTGCTTGGCTTTTTGGGCGTGTATGGGAAGACAAAAGATACACCAGAGGCACGGGAGGACCAGCAACATATGCACGGAAAAGACGACATACATCGAGGATCGGCCAGCTACGCTCTTACCAAAGAAGAGAAGGAAATCTTCTTCAATGCATGCTCAAAGCATGAAGGTACCGTCTGCTTCTCATCGAATATAAAGGGAATAATAAATATGGCAGAGAAAAGTTCCGTAACCTAAAGTCTCATGATTTCCACATGATTATGACGCAACTCCTTCTCGTTGCATTGAGGGGGCTTCTACCGGAAAATGTTCGATTAGCCATTGTGAAGCTATGTGCATTCCTCAATGCAATCTCTCATAAGGTAATCGATCCAGAAATCATACCAAGGTTACAAAATGATTTGGTGCAATGTCTTGTCAGTTTCGAGTTGGTGTTCCCACCATCCTTCTTCAACATCATGACGCACGTCCTAGTTCACCTTTGCTAGGCTCAAAAGAAATTAACATTTTGGGTCCTGTATTTCTACACAATATGTTCCCCTTTGAGAGGCTCATGGGAGTCTTGAAGAAATATGTTCATAATCGTGCTAGGCCAGAAGGAAGCATCTTGAAGGGCCATGAAAATGAGGAGGTCATTGAGTTTTGTATTGACTTTATTCCTGACCTTAAGTCGATTGGTGTTCCTGAATCATGCATAAGGGCAGACTGGATGGAAAAGGCACGCTAGGAGGGGATCAAATAATATGTATGGACGGGCATTCTCTCACTAAAGCACACTACATAGTTCTATAGAATTCCGCCTTGGTGGCTCCGTACATGGAGGAAGACAAGATTTTCTACACTCCAAACACCCGGAGAAGTCTGACGATTGGATTACACGTGAACAAACGAGGACTTTCGCCGGTTGGTTGCAGAAACGTGCCATACATGATGGAGATATTCAAGATGACATGTGCTCGCTGTCCCAGTTACCATCTTCGAATATAATGACTTTCAAAGGGTACCAGATAAATGGGAATACATTTTACACGATCGCCCAAGATAAGAAGAGCACCAACCAAAACAGTGGTGTCTGCTTTGATGCAACAACCAACACGGGAAAGGAAACATATTATGGTTACATAGTGGACATATGGGAACTTAACTATGGAGGTGATTTGAAGGTCCCTTTGTTTCGGTGCAAATGGGGCAATATGACACGAGGTGGTGTAACGGAAGACCCAAAGACGGAATGACAACAAGGATCTCAACAATCTTGCGTGTATGCGTAGCAGACCATTAGTCCTAGCCAATGATGTGGCGCAGGTTTTTTATGTGAAAGACATGTCTACCAGGCCGAGAAAAAGAAAAGATAAGGAAGAGAATGGATCATACGAAGAGCCAAACCGCCACATAGTTCTTTCAGGAAAAAGAAACATCGTGGGAGTAGATGACAAGACAGACATGTCAGAAGATTATGAAAAGTTTGATAAAATTCCTCCATTCACAGTGAATATTGACCCGAGCATCCATAAATGATGAAGATTTTCCATGGCTACGGCGCAAAGGGACACACGAGAAGAAAAATTTTCACATCCAAAGATCTGGGATGTGATCGGCTTCACTATCATCACTTTCTTGTGTGTTTCACACCCAGGAGGGAATCTCTGTAATAGTTAGGGTAGTTATGTGTTTCGGCATTTGAAACGCGAAGAAATTTTATGTGCAAACAAAAGTAGAGAGGGTTACGGCAAAAACTGGATGCACTTCGTGTACAAAATGGACAATCTCTTTCAAGTATCGTGGTTTCAAGCGAAAACTCAACTGTTACAAAAGGCATTTCATTTTTTAAATAACCTAAGCATTACCAAATTGAACATAATGATAAAACACACTAATATTAAACATAAGAAAAAGAATCAATGAAAATCTTTTTCAAAGTTAAGTTATTCACAAACTAGTGATTCACACAAGTTTCAAATAATTCAAAATTTAAACTATTCAAATTTGAAAACTACCGGCACTAATGTAAAGTTTGTAATTTTTGTACCTAAAGCAAAAATATTCACAAATAAACTCTAAATACAGGCAAAAAACTCAAAAATAAATAAAACAAAAATAAATAAAGCAAAAAAATTAGGAAAATAAAAAAGCCACTTCTTTGGGCCAAAGCGGCTGCATACATTTGGGAACCCAACCTTTTGTTGGGCCAGGATGCAGCTCAAGAAGGCCCAAGAGGGCCCACTAGGCAAAGAGAACAAGTAGGCCCAGAGGGCCTGCTTAGGAGAGGAGCTCGAGAGAGCTACCGCCTGAGGCTTATAAACCCGGTCACGGTAGCCCTCGGCTAGCAAGGTGGGACTAAACTTGCGCACCGCCTAGAACCAGCGCACCCCCTTTAGTACCGAGTTGTGGCACCAACCGGTACTAAAGGGTGGGTCTTTAGTACCGGTTGGTGCCACGACCCAGTACTAAAGGGTGGGTGCTTCCCGCCGCTTGGGCTGACCAAAACAGACCTTTAGTACCGGTTGGTGCGGGTCTTTAGTACCGGTTGGTGCCACGACCCAGTACTAAAGGGTGGGTGCTTCCCACCGCTTGGGCTGGCGAAAACAGACCTTTAGTACCGGTTGGTGCCACCAACCGGTACTAAAGGTCCATCCTATATATACAACACTTGAAAAAATTTCACTTTCCCTCTGTTTCCTCCCTCCGTCGCCGCCTACCGATCGGCCTTGCGTCCCGTCGGCGTCGCCGCCCCGCCCTCGTCGCCGACCCGGTCGTACCCGCCCCTTCGCCGCCCAGTCGTCCCCATCCCGTCGTCCCTACCATCCCGTCGTCGCGCCCAGTCGCCCGTCGTCGCCGCCCGTCCGCCCGTCCGTCACCCGTCGTCGCCGCCCGCCCGTTAATGTGCGTCGTCGCCTCGCCGGTGAGCTCGCCCCGGCCGCCATGTCCAGTTGTCCACACACACACACACACACACACACACACACACACACACACACTACACACACACACACTACACACACACATGATATAAATATTAGAAATGTTAGTTATATAGAAATGTTATAAATGTTTTCTGTTTTTTAGTTATAGAAATATTTATAGAAACGTTAACAAATTTTCTATTTTTTAGTAATATAAATATTAGAAATGTTAGTTATATAGAAATGTTATAAATGTTTTCTGTTTTTTAGTTATAGAAATATTTATAGAAATGTTAGCAATTTTTCTGTTTTTAGTAATATAAATATTAGAAATGTTAGTTATATAGAAATGTTATAAATGTTTTTGTTTTTTAGTTATAGAAATATTTATAAAAATGTTAGCAATTTTTCTGTTTTTAGTTATATAAATATTAGAATTATTATAGAAATGTTAGTTATATAATCAGGAAATTTTAGAATTAGTTTTAGTTAGATGAATTAGATTAATGTCAAATTGTTAGAATTTGCATATATATATATATATATATAGAATTTTAGTTATCACAATCAAATCATTTAAAAATGTTACTTTTTGCGGGCATATAGTATTTGTTCTCGACGATATGCCCGGCCCGCATCCTCGCCGTCGACCCGTTCGCAATGACGTCCTGCTTCAGAGGACCCATGTCCGGACCTGGCTCACTGGCTGGCACCGGAGGTGCTACACAGGAGGCGCGCTTGGTGAGGAACCCGACCTCGGGTCCCGTCGTCGACCCTGATCTTCTTTGGTGGCGTTCGCGTGGGTCACATTCGGTGCAGAGGCAGCCGGCCCCGCCGGAGGTGGTGCGTCACCGTGTCAGGGAGGAAGATGAGCACGTCCATCGCTACATGGCTTCTATGGACGACGTCAGGTTCTCCACTACTTGGCGGGTTCTTTGGGTAGATGACCGGAGATATGATCCTGTGATGGTTCCTTCTCTTTGGGTGTGCACCGCCCGCGCCCCAGGAACCGCGAGTGGCGCCCTAGATTCTTCTATAGTACTCGATCTTTATTAGGTACCTAGCCAGTGATGTATTTGATATATAATATTCGAGACGATGTATTCGAGATTATATATATTAAGACGATGATGTATTTGAGATTATATATATTAAGATGATGTATTCGAGATTCAGTTTTTCCTTATTGATTGCATCCATGCATTGTAATTTGAATACTAATTAAATTGTTTTATATTTCTTCTGTATTAGTTAAGTAAAAGCTATGGCAGACAATACCGGCAGAGAGAGAGAAGAGGAATTGTTCGACATCATACGCAGCCCTCACAGGCTAGATGATCTGAATGAAGCAGATGACGGCTCCCAATATCTGAACAATACCGGAGAGGGTAATGAAAAGATATTCGATCTCGACGACCGAGCTGATGAAGTCATGAACTATGATTATGATTATGATGACACATACAATGTTTGTGATGACACGCATAATGCTGATCTTCAAATAACAAAGACTACCGGCGAGGTATATTTATATAAGCGAGCATCATGGTGATCATCACATGTTTTTTATTGAAGATATATTAACGAATCGATCATTCTTCTTTCAGCCCTCTAGATCGAGCAAGTCCGCTTCTACAGACGGCAGGACAAAGCGAGGCCAGGCAGATTGTTGAAGGATGGTGTAAAGTACAACATCGAATCCATCAAACCTAGTGGTGAACCCCTCATGCCTAAGAACATTGCGTAACAAGTGGACTCGTCGGTGCGGAGTTCTTGTGAAGGACAAACTCGATCTCCATTCAAGAATGGAAAGAGCCAAAGACTAAACGTCCAGTGTTACTTGGGTCGACGACAGAGCCAAAAAGTCCTTTAGAAATCTACGATGGAACATTTCACCCTACCGGATCATTTCATCAAGCGTATGTGGAGAAAGTCAAGGGCGCTGCTCTTAAGAAGATGGCAATTGCATTCAACACCCACAAGAAAACTGTATGGGCCAACTACCTCGCTAATGAAAGGAAGACTCCAGATTTCACAGGAACACTGGGACGATTTCGTGACCTTCAAGGATTCAGAATTATCTAAGGAACGGTCGATGAAAAACAATGCAAATGCCGCAAAAAAGACGCAGTTCCACAGGCTGGGTCCAGGTGGCTACACGGTGGGATTGCCTAAGTGGGATAAGTATGAGCAAGAGATGGAGGATGCAGGGGTCACTCCGGTTACTAGGAACTGGCACCCTGTGCGTAACTTGGTTCTATGCGCATGGGGGCGTTGAACCAAGACAAAGCGAAGTTTCGCGGAAGGCAAATCTAAAAGGAGCCGAACAAAAAATAATTGACGCAGTAGAAGAAGCTTGAAAGGGGGTTTTCACGCCCAACAGAGAGAACGACGAGCTTACGCGCACCCTGGGAAATCCTGAACACCCGGCAAGAACACGAGGTAAGGGCGTTATTCCCTGGTATGAGGGCTTTTCAGAATGGAACGAGGACTACAGGACCCTTGCAAGAAGGAAGATGGAGGAGGAGAACAAAAGGAAGCTGGAGGAGGAGCAGAGGAAGTAGGACGCATAACGCCTTCAAGGCCTAGAAGCAAGGCACGCGGACCTGGCACTCAAATTCCAGCAGCAGCAGCAGATCGACTCACTTAGCCGGAAAGGGGTCTCAAAGAGCGGCAGCAAGAAGCGGATGATCGTCCCGCATTGGATAGCACCGTCCCATCCATGCCGAGAAGCAGCGTTGGTTACGCCCGGGCAACACACTGCTGGATACATACCCTGTGGATGACATCATAGAGAACACTAACTGTGAGCTACACTCCAAAATGAAGAACATATCCATGAAGGTGGCGGACGGCGTTGCTTTTCCAATTACCCCCGAAGCAACCTTCCATTGCATTCCGATTCCAGAGGGCTATGCTCGTGTCATGGTTGATGAAGTGGTGGACCCATATTCGGGACTATAGCTTGACATTTCTGGAGGTTAAGACGAGCGCACACTGGGAGAGGCCATACATCGTATCATCCTATGGAGAAAGGATTGCATCATCTTTCGAAGTCCACCGACACCACGTCGTCTGCCGACTCCGCCACCGAGTCAGCAGACTCCCGCTCCTCCAAGTCCACGAACGCGTGAGCCGACTCCTCCTCAAACTCCGCCACCTCCTCCAAGTCCCCGAACGCGTGAGCTGACTCCTCCGGTTTCAAGTCCGGCACAGCGTCATGCCACTTCTCCGGTTTCAAGTCCGGCACCGTGTCAGGCCACACCTCCTGCTTCAAGTCCGGCACATTGTTAGGCCACTTCTCCTGGTCCAACTCAGCCACGTCAGCCGTCTCCGCCGTCTCAGCAATCGCAGAAGAGACATGTCGCAAATATGGTGCGTAGCGGTACGAGTCGAGGTAGTTCAGGAAGTACAGGCGGAGACAAGCGATATAAATATGGTCCAAGCCTCACTCCTCTTCCTTAGAGGCCTTACGACATGACTAAGGAGCAAAACGCAGCCATAGTGCAGGCCCAAGTGGACGCCCATTTTGGACCGAAACCGCATCGCCGCCAAAGGAGAAAGTGCACGAGAAAGTAATTGACCACTTCATTCATATGGCTAGAGAACCAGCTCCCAAGCCTGTTGACTCGGACTATGAGCGCCAAATCAGGAAACTACATCGAGAACGGCTAAAGAAGGAAGCGAACTCGAGCTCGAGCCAACAAGCAGCGGGCAAAAAATGCGGGAAAACCGTTCCCCAGCTGGGAGAACAGGCGGCGCAATCAATCCCCCCGCTTGTTGTGCCAACAACAACACATGAGAGGAGGCTGCGCGCCCAATATTATTGTGGGCAAACCGTTAAAGTTCCCCAGCTAGGCGATGTAGTAATAACGGATGAGCATATAATGCAGGCTGAAATGCTCAAGATCTCTGTTGGACAACTCCTCGAAATTGAGCCCGTGTCTCCGCTTAGAGAGGAGGAAATAAAATGGAAATATGCCCGGGGCAAACCTTTGGTCCACCTAGACAAGGTCAAGAACCTCCCAACGAGAATGTATGAATTGCATCAATGTTACATGAACATTACCAAGATTTCCAATCGAGAGTCCCTCATGGTGAATGTCAAGAAGGAGCATTACTACCATGAGAACGCTCTGTGCGTTGAGTATTCAGAACTATATCAGTTATACAATCAAGACACACTCGACAAATCTCTCGTCAGTTGCTATTGTTTGTAAGTGATTTCTTTCTGTAATTTTTGATCAATCATTACATGTAATTATCCTCACTATATATTCTTTTACGTGGTATTATATGCAGGATGAAGATGTATGAAATGAAAAATCTGGGCGCTATGGCATTGGGTTCATTGACCCAAATACCATTAATGAGTACACATGGAATCTTGCAACTTCTAAAGCAGGTGTAGAGGAAAGCATGCTAGAGTTCTTGAAGTGCCTCAATACCAATGAAGATATACTACTTCCTTACAACTTCACGTGAGTTAATACAAATTCTGTTTTTGCTTACTAGCTAGCTAGATGTTAATAACTAAGTGTATACGGTTTACGATATATAGTTGATTAATTTTATGCACATGTCCGCTTAATTAAGACATGCAAACGCAGCGCATGCAGTTTCCACTGGATCTTGTTAGTCATTAAAGTTGACAAAGCAACAAATAAGTACTCGACTCGCTACTTAAAGAAGATAAAGACTACATCATCATGAAGGGGATAGTCAACAGGTAATTTCAATCATTATTAACTATATCTCGGCCTATTATTAGTTCGTCATTTCCTGATATGAACTATTTAATAACCCCTTTATTGATTTTATTTGCCGGCGGGCAGGGCTTGGGCAAAGTTCATCAAGGTGACTCCAGGCAATTGGCCAAAAAAGTTGTTTTGGCATCGACCAAGGGTAAGTAATTAAGTAGTACTAGCTAGCTAGCCATCTCTTTAATTCTTGTTTCAATACCATTAATTAATTATCATGCTTGATTAATCATTATCTGATTCAATTCCATTCTCGTAAAGGCCACAAGCGGCGCCGGGAATGATATGTGTGCATTCTATGTTTGCGAGAACATTCGCATGATGGCGTCCGAAGGAGCAGATCTCAAAGCCAGGAATGGGTACGTTGTCAGAACTCTATTCACACCATTATCGATATCTTGTAACACAACTAATGCACATGCATATTGATCTCCTTCTTAACAGTTCTGAGAGGTGCGGGATAAGCTCCTACCCGAGGAGCGCATACTAGCACTTCAAGAGGAAATAGCCAGATTTTTGCTCGACCAGGTCATAGATCCGAAAGGAGAATACTATTACCCGCTACCGCCCCCATGAATCACTTGTCATCGTGCATGCTCCGAAGGCACCAAGGCAACATGTAGGAGAAATTGTATATGTATATACATGTGTATGTGTGAATAGTTAATGGTATTGGCTGTGAGTCATTCGATGATATTATATATATATATATATATATATATATATATATATATATATATATATATATATATATATATGCGGTTCTACGTAGGAGAAAATATATTTATATATATGCATAACGTGTACAATTTGTAGTATTGTGAAATACCAGCAAACAAAAAAGAATTAAATGGAAAATAAAGCCAAATTGAAAACACAAAATTAAAGCAAAAATTAAAAAAAACACCCAAACATTTAGTACTGGTTGGTGTTACCAACCTGTACTAAAGACCTACGCGCGCACGGGCCTGGCTCGTGCCACGTGTTTGCACTTTAGCGCTGGTTCGTGACAAACCGGTACTAAAGGGGGGAGGGACCTTTAGTCCACACTCTTTAGTGCCGGTTGGCGAACCGGCACTAAAGGCCGTCACGAACCGGCACTAAAGGCCGTCACGAACTGGTACTAAAGGCCGGTTTTGCACTACTGCCCCCTGCCCCCGTATATAAAGGAGCAAGGGGGTAGGCGGCCGACCAGGGAGGAGGGCGCGCCAAGGGGGGAGTCCTATTCCCACCGGGAGTAAGACTCCTCCTTTCCTTGTTGGAGTAGGAGAGGGGAAGGAAGGGAGAGAGGAGAGGAAGGAAAGGGGGCGCCCCCCCCCCCTTCTTGTCCAATTCGGACTAGAGGGGGGGCGCGGCCTGCCCTGGCCGCCCCTCCTCTTCTTCACTAGGGCCCATGAGGCCCAATAAACCCCCCGGGGGGGTCCAGTAACCCCCCGGTACTCCGTTATATGTTCGAAACCTCCTGAAACACTTTCGGTGTCCGAACATAGTCATCCAATATATCAATCTTTATGTCTCGACCATTTCGAGACTCCTCGTCATGTCCGTGATCATATCCGGGACTCTGAACTACCTTTGGTACATCAAAACACAAAAACTCATAATACCGATCGTCACGAACTTTAAGCGTGCGGACCCTACGGGTTCGAGAACTATGCAGACATGACCGAGAACAGTTTCCAGTCAATAACCAATAGCGGGACCTGGATGCTCATATTGGTTCCCACATATTCTACGAAGATCTTTATCGGTCAAACCGCATAACTACATATGTTGTTCCCTTTGTCATCAGTATGTTACTTGCCCGAGATTCGATCGTCGATCTCAATACCTAGTTGAATCTCGTTACCGACAAGTCTCTTTACTCATTATGTAATGCATCATCCCGCAACTAACTCATTAGTCACATTGCTTGCAAGGCTTATAGTGATGTGCATTACCGAGAGGGCCCAGAGATACCTCTCCTACAGTCGGAGTGACAAATCCTAATCTTGAAATACGTCAACTCAACAAGTACCTTCGGAGACACCTGTAGAGCACCTTTATAATCACCCAGTTAAGTTATGACGTTTGGTAGCACACAAAGTGTTCCTCCGGTAAGCGGGAGTTACATAATCTCATAGTCATAGGAACTTGTATAAGTCATGAAGAAAGCAATAGCAACATACTAAACAATCAAGTGCTAAGCTAACGAAATGGGTCAAGTCAATCACATCATTCTTCTAATGATGTGATCCCATTGATCAAATGATAACTCATATCTATGGTCAGGAAACTCAACCATCTTTGATCAATGAGCTAGTCAAGTTGAGTCATACTAGTGACACTATGTTTGTCTATGTATTCACACATGTATTATGTTTCTGCTTAATACAATTCTAGCATGAATAATAAACATTTATCATGAAATAAGGAAATAAATAATAAGTTTATTATTGCCTCTAGGGCATATTTCCTTCAAGACCGGGGGAGGCTCAACTGCACTTGGGCCTAGAACTTGGCTTCTCTAGAAGGAACACCTAGGCTATAGCCCGGCCATTTCCGTTGCCGAAGAAGACCCATGCCACTCGTCCTGGCTCGAAGGGTGACACATCGTTGGCAGGACAGAAGTTCACCCTGGAACCCACTTGAGTGAGCAGGACCGCCTGTTGCACAAATCGAGCTCCACCCATGGCCAAGTACTCGTCGAATTCGTCAGCAGAAGCAAACTGCCGAGCAAAGTCAACTTAACAGAGGAGACACGATGCAAGAAGAATGACAATTACCATGAAAATCACAATGGGCTTGCACCACTATAGCTGTAGAGGGGGACCCTTTCCCCTCCCTCCTAAGCTTGAAGCCTGCGAACCTCTGACATACCATGTAGCTGTAGCAAACATCGAGAATCAAAGCCCGACAACATCCACACGGATGAAAGTCGATCAAGACAATTGAAGAACAACCACCGACAGGCACCGACAACCCCTAGTGTTTCATGGACGACACCTCCAGAAAGGGGAATGTCGCCGGAGCGTCGCCATCTCCCAAAGACATGTTTGAGATGATGGAAACATTGGAACCGATTCCAACATACCAATTCCCCTTTAGTAAACGCACACTAAAGACAGGTTTGACACGCATGGAGAAAACGTAGGAACATAACGATTCACGATGCAGATCGGTTGTAACCATTTCCCTCAAAACGAAAGAAAGGATTAGTCGTAACCAAACAACATGATGCAGAAAACCGTCGGTCGTTCCCATCCCTCAATTCATTCCCAAATTGCCCTACCGCACCAAGAAGACAGAACATCCCCAGCCATGGAGGCGGTGGCCAAGGAGGCGGTGTTGGCCGCATCTGCTGCGACATCGGCAGCGTTGGCCACGTATGTTGCGGCATCGGCAGTGAAGAAGGAGGCGGCAGTGGTGGCTGAGACTCCAAAGGAGGTGGTGGAGCCATCGGCCACTACGATTTCGGCTGATGCGAACGAGTTGGAGGCGGTGGCGGAGACTATGAAGGAGGAGGCAGTGACTATGAAGGAGGCGGCCATGACGGCTTCGGTTGATGCATCAAAGACGAAGGAAGCAGGGGCGGCTATAGAGGAGTCTACGACCGCTGCCGCTGTCGCCGCTGCAATGGCGATAATGCAACCTTCAGACGTCCAAGATCCACCGGCAGCTACATCGGAGGCGGCCACCACCGACGTGATGGTTGCAATGCAAACTTCCGAGACATGTAAGTTCCCTCTTATTGACGACCAAGATCCACCGGGGAGTGGCAACTGCTATGGTGTTGATGCTGCTTCGACGGATCCAATGCAAACTTCTAAGAAGCGTAAGTACCATATTATTGGTGACCAAGATCCATGGGGGAGTAACAACTGCGATGATGTTGATGTGGAAAACGTCCATCTCATCGATAATTTTATGGCGGAGCTTCGATCTCAACGATAATGTTGATGGGGGGAGCTTCGATCTCAATGATAATGCTGATGTGGGGAGCGTCCATCTCATCGGTAATGTTGATGGGGGGAGCTTCGATCTCAATGATAATGTTCGGGAGCTTCGATCTCAATGATAGTGCTGATGGGGGAGCTTCAATCTCAACGACAATGCTGATGTGGGGAGCGTCCATCTCATCGATAATGCTGATGGAGGGAGCTTTGATTTCAACAATAATGCTGATGGGGTGAGCTTCCATCTCAACGGTAATGCACTAATGCTGATGTGGGGAGTGCCCATCTCATCGATAATGTTGATGGGGGGAGGGGCTTCGATCTGAACGATAATGATCTCATCAGCCGCCTCCCCAATGCTATCCTTGGCAGAATTGTGTCTCTTCTCCCCACCAAGGAAGGTGCCCGCATGCAGGTTCTCTCTCCGGCGGTGGCGTCGGTCTAGCGCCCGCTCCTCTGAACCTTGTGGTTGACAGTGAATTTATTATCAATAACCACAGTATCATCGACTTGATTTCAAAGATCCTCTCTGAGCATCATGGTCCCGCACGCCGCTTCTCACTCTGCCTCTATATCGACGACTGTTGTGACAAGATCGACTACTGGCTTAGCTACCAAGCCCTGGATAACCTGCAGGAGTTTGAGCTCACCCAGTTCTCCGGCAGGGAGAAGCTATATCTACTGCCATCAGCAGCATACCGCTTCTCGCCCACACTCTGAGTGGCTAAATTCTGTGGCTCCCAAATCCCCAACTTGATCACAGAGCCATCACCGAAGTTTCCATGCCTCAAGAAGCTGACCCTGGAAATGGTCACCATCTCATAGAAGCCTTTCCAGAGCATGCTCTCTGGCTGCCCTGCCTTGGAAAGCCTTGAGTTGAAGGAAAACATGGGCATTGGTGGCCTCTACATGAGCTCCAAAACTCTTAAGAGTTTAGGCTTTTGCTCTAACTCAATGGATGGAGGTGTCTTTTTGCAAGAGTTAGTCACTGAGGAAGCCTCGTCCCTTGAGAGATTGCTACCACTTAATCCAAAGGGTGGCACAGCGAGCATACAAATAATGAGGGCACCTAAACTGGAGGTATTGGGTATGCTGTCCAAGACACATATGAATTCCACCTTGGGGATTCAGTTTTTAGGTAGCAAAGAGCCTTCATCGCCGATTCGCTCTCGACATTATTATGTGTATGCTATTATTCTTATATTTGCAATTTGTTCTGCAAAAAATGATTGATGTCAGTTTGGCAACCAAAATGTGCACCATGAGGGTTTTGGTTCTCAGCTCTGCTAGCCCTAATCTGGATATAGTCACTAATTTCCTCAAGTGCTTCTCTTGCTTGGAGAGATTGTATGTCATTGTGAGTATAAAGCATAGTTGCTCGCTTTAAATGTCACTATAAACATTTGATTGACGTGTAATCTAGCCAACTATTGTATTGCTAACCTATTGGCAATTTCTTTTGTATTGTTTTCTCTCTGTCTCCAGTTCCAGTCACCCTTGTTATACATATTGTTGTGGTCTTGTACCACACGTATCATATATCATGTGATATTTACATATTGTTAGAATAGTTAGAGATAGATATTGTTTAAATCTCACTCTCTCTCTCTCTCTATCTCTTCTCCATATCCCATGTAAATCTCTTCTCTGGTTGTAACTTGGCATACACTTCTGTAACCATACAAGGACTCCCTCGACAGGTCAATATAACCCCAACGCGGCTCCCTTCATGGAGTAGAAACGCTTAACCATTGTTGACATGGTATACAGAGCAGCTCTTTTCCAAACACATCTAGCTATCCTCCATTAGAACTCCCAGCCGCATCTTCCATTGATCTTCCCAGACGCCTTCTTCCTAGCCAGCCATGTCATCCAGTAGCTCCACCACAAACTCAGGCCTCAACAACAACACATCTGAACCCCTCACCCGAACGAACTATGTTCTGTGGCGAGTGCGAGCTCGGTCTCAGATCATGTGCGCCGGGCTATTTGGGTATCTCGACAAAACCATTGAAGAACCTCCAAAAACAATCACGACCAAAGACAAAGAAGGCAAGGATCAGATCTTGTCGAACCCCGCCTATACCCCCAGGCTCATCCAGGATCAACAAATAGTAGCTTACCTCCTTAGGAATCTCTCCAAGGAAGTACTGGTTCAGGTTGCATTGATGGAAACATCACATGCGATCTGGAGCGCGCTCGGGAACATGTTCTCTGCCATGTCTCTCTCTCGCGCCAACAACATCAGGACCGCCCTCACCAACGCCCAGAAGGGCTCCCAGTCGGCGTCTGTCTACTTCGGCCACATGCGCGCACTCTCCAACAAACTCGTTGCGGCGGGCAAACCCATCGATGATGGCGAGCTGATCTCCTTCATTGTTGTGGGCCTGGATATGGAGTACCAGGCTATCATCTCTGCGTTGGATGTCTCCCCCGTCCCAATTACTGTTGATCAACTCTTCTCTCTTGTGTCTAACTATGACCAAAGGGAAGGGCGGTGGTGGCTACCACAACCAGCAAAAGGGCGGTGGTGGTGGCAGCGGATCACGCAATGGTGGAGGCCACTACGGTGGCGGCGGCTAGAATGACAACTCTAGCGGCGGCGGTTATGGATCTGGTGGTGGCGGCTATCACCAGAACATCCATAGTGGAGGCTAGAATGGTGGCGATGGCTACCAAAACCAAGGCAACTCCAACAGAGGCAACTTCAACAAAAACAACAGGAGTCGTCCCCCCTTTCAAGGCTATGATGGCTATGAGGGGAGATGCCAAATCTGTAAGAAAACAAATCATTTAGCAAAAGATTGTGATTGGTGTTATGCCGATAACACCTCCCAAAATAAAAAAGTTGCAGCTACAGCCGATACATCATACAGTGTTGACACAAACTGGTACATGGACACGGGTGCCGCAAATCACATCACCGAAGAGTTGGAAAAACTGACAATGCATGAGAAGTACCGTGGCCATGATCAAGTCTACACCGCCGCAAATGGTCCAGGTATGGAAATAATTCATGTTGGTCAATCAATTATCAAAACCCCACACAAAAACCTAGTCCTTAATGCAATCTTGCATGCTCCAAATGCTTCAAAAAATCCTCTTTTCGTTCATCGATTGCCCTTGACAATAATGTGTTTCTAGAATTTCACCCTTATTTCTTTTTGATCAAGGATTAGCTCACGAAGCAGATTCTCCATAGGGGCTTCTGTGTGGACGGACTCTATTCGTTGCTTCCCAAGTATTGCAAGTTCAACAAACAAGTGTATGGTGCCATCAAGCTTTCTGCTTAAAGGTGGCACAGTCGTTTAGGGCATCCATCATTTTCTACTGTTCATCAAACTCTTAGTAGAAATAAACTCCCAGTTGTTGGTGAGAGAAATTCAGAAACTATTTCTGATTCATGTCAACGAGCAAAAAGTCATCAGTTACCATATCATGTTTCTTCTAGTGTGTCTATCAAGCCTTTACAACTTATCATTTATGATGTTTGGGGTCCAGCACCCACTTCTGTTTCTAGACATTCTTACTATGTTAGCTTTGTCGATGACGATAGCAAATATACTTGGATATATCTTCTCAAAAAACATTCCAATGTGTTTCAAGTTTTTCATAACTTTCAAGCACTTGTTGAACGTAAATTCGGTAGTAAAATCATTTCCATGCAATCAGACTGGGGTGGCGAATATGAGAAGTTAAATTCCTTTTTTCAGCAAATAGGAATTTCTCATCATGTATCATGTCCTCATGCACATCAACAAAATGGTTCTTCCGAACGCAAACACAGACACATCGTTGAAGTAGGATTAGTCCTTCTCGCTTCAGCCTCTATGCCACTCAAATTTTGGGATGAAGCTTTTCTTACTGTTGTTCATCTCATAAATATGTGGCCCAGTCGTGTCATCCATAATGAAACTCCCACCGAACGTCTTTTGCACATCACCCCTGACCATACTACACTTCGTGTTTTTGGCTGTGCATGTTGGCCTAATCTTCGTTCTTACAATCCTCACAAACTCATGTTTCGCTCTAAGCAATGTGTGTTCCTTGGCTATAGTGCACAACACAAAGGCGTCAAGTGTCTTGATGTCTCGACGAGTCGTGTTTACATCTCTCGCGATGTTGTGTTTGATGAAAATCAGTTTCCATTCGAAAAACTTCATCCAAATGCTGGTGCTCTCTTTAGACAGGAAATTCTTCTTCTACCATCCAACTTGTCCAATCCTGTCTCTGGTGGTTATGATAATTGTATTGATCCAACTATTATGACTAATTATCCTAATCTCTCAACTGAGCATGTATTTGCAGAAAAAAAACATGGAAGAAATTGATGCAACAATGGCTGAAAACAGTACACAATTTCATGTACCACGACGTCCTCTTGGTCACGGAAAACCTGGCGCAATCCCCCTCCGGATCAACACGCCTGACCACTATAGGCCCGACTGCATCCCCTCTGGATTTTCACCCAGCCAGGTGGGCTGCACCACCGAGTCGCCCGCGCCCGACCCACGCCAACCCGCATCGGCCACACGGACGCCTGGTCTCGCGGACGTAGCCATCCAATCGGTGCTTGGGAACAGGCCGACAGGACGCTATGTGCCGGTGCCGCGCGTGTATGCCAGGCGGGCTCCGCGCTTGTCATCACTAGATGCAGCAAGGTTCGATCCCACTCAGGCTGTCACACCCGGATCTTCTATGGCATCTCCTTTGTCTCCCACCACACGTTGGCCGCAGACGATCCGGCGGGCATCGAGGGCAGTTCAGCCCCCTCAGGATCGCTCGGCTCCCAGAATTCGCCAGCTTCTGACATTGCAGCAATGCAGCAATAGGTGGCTGGATCCTCTGTGGCTACACAAAAGCCACGCACACGACTACAAACCGGTAACATTAAACCAGTGAACTACAAGGTGAAATTTGGTTTAGCTGCTTCCACAGGAGAACCACGCATTGTACATGATGCGCTTGCTGACCCCACGTGGAAGAAGGCCATGGAAGAGGAGTTTCATGCTCTTCACAAAAACAGGACCTGGCATCTAGTTCCTTCTGAACGAGGTAAAAATGTTATTGATTGCAATTGGGTGTTCAAAATAAAAAAGAGGTATGATGGTACTATAGATCGCTACAAAGCCAGACTTGCTGCTAAATGGTTCAAACAAAGGTGCGGCATAGATTATGAGGACACTTTTAGTCCCGTCGTTAAAGCTGCCACTATTCGTCTTGTTCTATCTATTGTTGTATCCAGAGGATGGAGTCTCAGACAGCTAGATGTGCAGAATGCGTTCCTTCATGGTGTTCTGGAAGAGGAAGTTTATATGAAGCAACCTCCTGGGTTTGAAGACAAAAATAAACCTTTTCATGTGTGCAGGCTTGATAAATCTCTCTATGGTTTGAAGCAAGCACCTAGAGCATGGTATTCTCGTTTGAGTTCAAAGTTACAAAAACTTGGTTTTGTTCCTTCAAAGTCAGACACCTCATTGTTTATCTATAATAAGTCCAATACATCCATATTAGTGCTTATATACATTGATGATGTCATTGTTACAAGCTCATCAAATGAAGCGGTAACAGCCCTGTTGAAAGATTTGAACTCAGAATTTGCTTTGAAGGATCTAGGTGACTTGCACTTCTTTCTTGGTATTGAAGTTAAGAGAAACAAAGAAGGTGGTCTCCATCTGTCTCGGGAAAAATATGCAACTGATATTCTGAATAGAGTAGGATTTCAGGGTTGCGAGCCGTCACCAACACCACTGTCCAGTTCATAAAAACTCTCTATTGCAGAAGGTGAACTCTAGAATCAAGAGGATGGCACCAAGTACAGGAGTTTGGTAGGTGCACTTCAGTATTTGACTCTCCCCAGGCCTAACATTTCCTTTGCAGTCAATAAAATCTGTCAGTTTCTTCCTGCACCAACTACAGCTCATTGGACCGCTGCTAAGCGCATATTGAGATATATAAGAAACACTATGAGTACTAGACTAACTTTTAGTAAGTCATCATCTACCCTAGTCAGTGCCTTCTCTGACTCTGACTGGGCAGGCTGCTTAGATGACAGAAGGTCCACAGGTGGTTTTGCAGTTTTCTTTGGCCCTAACTTGATTTCCTGGTGTGCAAAGAAACATGCTACAGTCTCTCGGACAAGTTTGAAGTTGAATATAAGGCACTTGCAAATGCAACAACAGAAATTATCTGGGTGAAGTCAATGCTTAAAGAGCTTGGAATAAGTCACACACAAACTCCTTGTCTTTGGTGTGACAATATTGGTGCAACTTATTTATCTGCTAATCATGTCTTTCATGCAAGAACCAAACATATTGAGATTGACTATCACTTTGTGAGAGAAAGGGTTCTTTGGCAAGGAGTTGGAAATTCGTTTTGTTCACTCCAAGGATCAAGTTGCGGATGGTTTTACGAAGGCATTGTCTACAAGACCATTTTAAGAGTTTAAGCGTAATATAAACTTGAGGAGGTCAGATTAAGGGAGGATGTTAAACATATTTTTGTGGTCTTGTACCACACGTATCGTATATCATGTGATAGTTACATATTGTTAGAATAGTTAGAGATAGATATTGTTTAAATCTCTTTCTCTCTCTCTCTCTCTCTCTCTCTCTCTCTCTCTCTCTCTCTCTCTCTTCTCCATATCCCATGTAAATCTCTTCTCTGGTTGTACCTTGGCGTACACTTCTGTAACTATACGAGGACTCCCTCTACAGATTAATATAACCCCAACGCGGCTCCCTTCATGGAGTAGAAACGCTTAAACAACCCTCACACTACCCATGGGAGGATATGAATAATGACCGGAAGTACGATCCACTGGACCCAATTGAATGTCTTGAGCTTCACCTAAAAAAAGTGGTGTTGAAGAATTGTGATGGCACTAAGAGTTCATCTATTGACTTTGCCAAGTTCTTTCTTCGGAATGCAAAAGGGCTGAAGGAAATGAAAATCACATTGCCTTACCACCGCCAGCATGACTGGTATACTAATCAACTCAATGTTCTAGGATGCGATAGAGCTTCTCGAGATGCTCGAATTGAACTGAGATGTGGCACCAAGGATTATTTCACACACAACAGTCATACCCATGATTTGTCAATGGATGACCCCTTCGACTTGCCCCCAAGAGGATGCCCAAAGTGTATACAGAAGGGTCTAGGAGATGCTCTATACCAAATTTAATTAGAACTTAGGCATCCAATCCTTCTTTTCAAAGCCCAAGCTTTTGTTTCCGGCCTATAATGTTGTCCAAAACCTTCTGACGTTGTAGGAAATGGCAGACTTGATTCAGCGACGGAATGTTTTGTGGTCTACTCAGGATTGTACCAGGACAATGGGGATGGCGTCTAAGCTGAGGGTTCAAATCCAAACTTGCGTAATGTATTTTATGTTCTATTGTTGTTTCGTCTTGTACAAACAGTTGCTATATTTATGTATCATATAGCTTGCTTTAGTGAAAAGGGATGACTGATACGTCTCCAACGTATTTATAATTTTTTGATTGCTCCATGCTACTTTATCTACTGTTTTGGACTATATTGGGCTTTATTTTCCACTTTTATATTATTTTTGGAACTAACCTATTAACCGGATGCCCAACCCAGAATTGCTGTTTTTTTTCCTTTTTCAGTGTTTCGAAGAAACAGAATATCAAACGGAGTCCAAACGGAACGAAACCTTCAGAAACGTGATTTTCTCACCGAACGTGATCCACGAGACTTGGACCCTACGCCAAGGAACATCGGAGGCGGTCACGAGGTTGGGGGGCGCCCCCCCCCTAGGGCGCGCCCCCTGCCTCGTGGGCCCCCTGATGCTCCACCGACGTATTCCTTCCTCCTATATATACCTACGTACCCCCAAACGATTAGAACAGGAGCCAAAAACCTAATTCCACCGCCACAACTTCCTGTATCCACGAGATCCCATCTTGGGGCCTGTTAGGAGCTCACGGAGGGGCATCCACCATGGAGGGCTTCTACATCAACACCATAGCCTCTCCGATGAAGTGTGAGTAGTTTACTTCAGACCTTCGGGTCCATAGCTAGTAGCTAGATGGCTTCTTCTCTCTTTTTGGATCTCAATACAATGTTCTCCCCCTCTCTCGTGGAGAATTATTCGATGTAATCTTCTTTTTGCGGTGTGTTTGTTGAGATCGATGAATTGTGGGTTTATGATCTAGCTTATCTATGAATAATATTTGAATCTGCTCTGAATTATTTTATGTATGATTGAGTTATCTTTGCAAGTCTCTTCGAATTATCCATTTGGTTTGGCCAACTAGATTGGTAGTTCTTGCAATGGGAGAAGTGCATGGCTTTGGGTTCAATCTTGCGGTGTCCTTACCCAAAGGATGTAAAGGGTTGCAAGGCACGTGTTGTATTGTTGCCATCGAGGATAACAAGATGGGGTATTTATCATATTGCATGAATTTATTCCTCTACATCATGTCATCTTGCTTAAGGCGTTACTCTGTTTTAACTTAATACTCTAGATGCATGATGGATAGCGGTCGATGAGTGGAGTAATAGTAGTAGATGCAGAATCGTTTCGATCTACTTGTCACGGACGTGATGCCTATATACATGATCATACCTAGATATACTCATAACTATGCTCAATTCTGTCAATTGCTCAACAGTAATTTGTTCACCGACCGTAGAATAATTATGCTCTTGAGAGAAGCCACTAGTGAAACCTATGGCCCCCGGGTCTATTCTCATCATATCAATCTCCATCACTTTTATACTTGCTTAGTTTTTACTTTGCTTTTACTTTTTACTTTGCATCTATACACCAAAAATACCAAAAATATTATCTCTATCAGATCTCACTCTAAATGAAGTGACCGTGAAGGGATTGACAACCCCTAATCGCGTTGGTTGCGAGTAGCTATCGTTTTGTGCAGGTCACGAGGGACTTGTGCGTGGCCTCCTCTTGGATTGATACCTTGGTTCTCAAAAGCGAGGGAAATACTTACCCTCTTGTGCTGCATCATCCTCTCCTCTTCGGGAAAACCAACGCAAGCTCAAGACGTAGCAAGAAGGATTTACGGCGCCGTTGTCGGGAGTCTACATAAAAGTCAACATACCAAGTACCCATCACAATCCCTATCTCTCGCATTACATTATTTGCCATTTGCCTCTCATTTTCCTCTCCCCCACTTCACCCTTGCCGTTTTATTCGCCCTCTCTTTCCCAATCTCCTCCTCTTTTTCCCGTTGCCTTTTCCTCGTCCGCTTGTTGCTCGTGTGTTAGTCCGCTTGCTTGTTGTTATGTCTAATTCCTTATCCGCTCCTATGACTCCCGAGTTTGAAGTTCTTCACTTCAAGCAAAGGCAAGGAGAAAACTTAAAAGATTCTTGGTATAGGATGATGGAATCTTATCGTAAGTGCACCCTAGAGGTGAACTTCAGAATTCTTCTTCGCAATTTTTATGTTGGGTTAAATATGACGCATAGACAACTCTTGGATTGCATTGCCAAGGGAAATTTCATTGAGATTGATCCCAGTATTGCGCATGAAATTATAGAGGGAATAGTGGGAACACTACCCCAAAAGGGAGGATCTCATCCTACCCAGGAAGAAACCCAAGTGTTTGAGAAGATTTGCGAAGTAACAAATTTTTTACAAAAGTCTCTTGAGCCTCTTAAAAGTGTTAGTGGAAATCTTCACCACATGAATATGTTGATTACTCTTTGTAATAAGCGGTTGGATTCTTCAGATCTAAAAATTTCCGAGTATGAACCCCCCGGATTCGAGCATGACTCCGCTAAAAAACTGAAAATTAAAGATGGCAACACCTAAATCTATCCTCGCTTTTATGCCTAGCTAGGGGCGTTAAACGATAGCGCTTGTTGGGAGGCAACCCAATTTTATTTTAGTTTTTTGTTTTTGTTTCTGTTTAGGAATAAATAATCCATCTAGCCTCTGTTTAGATGTGGTTTTATCTTTTAATTAGTGTTTGTGCCAAGTTAAACCTATTGGATCTTCTTGGATGATAGTTATTTGATCTTGCTGTAATTTCCAGAAACTTTGCGCTCAGTGGCCGAATTGTTAGAAATTACCAGAACGTGATAAAATACTGATTCCAATTGCTGCTGATCAATAAACAAATTTTCCAGGTCGTCTAATTTTGGTAGAATTTTTTGAGTTCCAGAAGTTTGCGTTAGTTACAGATTACTACAGACTGTTCTGTTTTTGACAGATTCTGTTTTGCGTGTGTTGTTTGCTTATTTTGATGAATCTATGGCTAGTAAAATAGTTTATGATCCATAGAGAAGTTGGAATACAGTAAGTTTAACACCAATATAAATAAATAATGATTTCATTAGTCTTTTGGTTTCTTTCTCTAACGGAGCTCACGAAATTTCTATTGAGTTTTGTGTTGTGAAGTTTTCAAGTTTTGGGTGAATTCTTTTGGATTATGGAACAAGGAGTGGCAAGAGCCTAATCTTTGGGATGCCCATGGCACCCCCAAGATAATCCAAGGATACCAAAAAGTCAAAGCTTGGGGATGCCCCGGAAGGCATCCCTCTTTAAATCCACTTCCATCGGTAATTTACTTGGAGCTATATTTTTATTCACCACATGATATGTGTTTTGCTTGGAGCGTCTTGTATTATTTGCGTCTTTGCTTGTTAGTTTACCAAAATCATCCTTGCTGTACACACCGTTTGAGAGAAGCCAATTTGATTGGAATTTGCTAGAATACTCTATGTGCTTCACTTATATCTTTTGGGCTTGATAGTTCTGCTCATTGTGCTTCACTTATATCTTTTGAGCGTGATAATTTTTGCTCTAGTACTTCACTTAGATCTTTTAGAAACGCGGTGGTGGATTTTTTTTAAAGAAACTATTGATCTCTCATGCTTCACTTAGATTATTTTGAGAGTCGTTAATAGCATGGTAATTTGCTTAATGTTAATATACTTGGTATTCAAGATATGTGAAACTTTATTTTGAGTGCGTTGAATACTAAGATAAGTTTGATGCTTGATAATTGTTTTGAGATATGGAGGTGATAATTTCGAAGTCGTGCTAGTTGAGTAGTTTTGAATTTGAGAAATGCTTGTGTTGAATTTAGCAAATCCCATAGCAATGCACGTATGGTTAAAGTTATGTAACAAATTTGAAACATGAAGTGTACCTGGCTTGTGCATCCTTATGAGTGGCGGTCGGGGACGAGCGATGGTCTTTTCCTACCAATCTATCCCCCTAGGAGCATGCACGAAGTACTTGATTCTTGATGACTTCTAAATTTTTGCAATAAGTATATGAGTTATTTTGACTAATGTTGAGTCCATGGATTATACGCACTTTTACCTTTTCGCCTTTGCTAGCCTCTTGATGCACTGCATTGCCCTTTCTCACCTTGAGAGTTGGTGCAAACTTGGCGGTGCATCCACACCCCGTGATATGATATGCTATATCACACATAAACCTCCTTATATCTTCCTCAAAACAGCCACCATACCTACCTATTATGGCATTTCCATAGCCATTCCGAGATATATTGCCATGCAACTTTCCATCGTTCCGTTCATCATCATCATGACATACTTTACTTTTGTCATATTGCCGTTGCATGATCATGTAGTTGACATCATATTTGTGGCAAAGTCACCATGCATTATTTTTTCATACATGTCACTCTTGATTCATTGCACCATCCTGGTACACCGCCGGAGGCATTCATATAGAGTCATATCTTGTTCTAGTTTCGAGTTGTAATCCTTACGTTGTAATCAATAGAAGTGTGATGATCATCATTATTAGAGCATTGCCCAAAAAAAAGAGAAAGTCCAAAAAGAAAAAAAAAAGAAAGGCCCAAAAAAAAGGGCAATGTTACTATCCTCTTTTTCCACACTTGTGCTTCAAAGTAGCACCTTGTTCTTCATGTAGTGAGTCTCATATATTGTGCTTCAAAGTAGCACCTTGTTCTTCATGTAGTGAGTCTCATATATTGTGCTTCAAAGTAGCACCATGTTTTTCATATAGTGAGTCTCATAAGTTGTCTTTTATGCTAGTGGGAATTTTTCATTATATAACTTGGCTTGTATATTCCTCGATGGGCTTCCTCAAATGCCCTAGTTCTTCATGAGCAAGCAAATTGGATGCACACCCACTAGTTTTCTTTTGTTGAGCATTCATAGCTCTAGTGCATCCGTTGCATGGCAATCCCTACTCCTCATGTTGACATCAATTGATGGGCATCTCCAAAGCCCGTTGATTATCCTCGTCAATGTGAGACTTTCTCCTTTTTTGTCTTCTCCACACAATCCCCATCAACATATTCTATTCCACCCATAGTGCTATATCCATGACTCACGCTCATGTATTGCGTGAAGGTTGAAAAAGTTTGAGATTATTTAAGTATGAAACAATTGCTTGACTTGTCATCGGGGGTATAGAAGTTGGGAAAATCTTTGTGTGACGAAAATGAAGCATAGCCTAACTATATGATTTTGTAGGGATGAACTTTCTTTTGTCATGCTATTTTGAGAAGACATGATTACTTTCATTAGTATGCTTGAAGTATTATTATTTTTTATGTCAATATGAACTTTTGTCTTGAATCTTTCGGATCTGAATATTCATACCACAATTAAGAAGATTTACATTGAAATTATGCCAAAGTATCACTCCGCATCAAAAATTCTCTTTTATCGTTTACCTACTCGAGGATGAACAGGAATTAAGCTTGGGGATGCCCGATACGTCTCCAACGTATCTATAATTTTTGATTGCTCCATGCTACTTTATCTACTGTTTTGGACTATATTGGGCTTTATTTTCCACTTTTATATTATTTTTGGGACTAACCTATTAACCGGAGGCCAGCCCAGAATTGTTGTTTTTTTGCCTTTTTCAGTGTTTTGAAGAAACAGAATATCAAACGGAGTCCAAACGGAATGAAACCTTCGGATATGTGATTTTCTCACCAAACGTGATCCGGGAGACTTGGACCCTATGCAAAGGAACATCGGAGGCGGTCACGAGGGTGGGGGGCGCCCCCCCCCTCTAGGGCGCGCCCCCTGCCTCGTGGGCCCCCTGATGCTCCACTGACGTACTCCTTCCTCCTATATATACCTCGCATTACTCAAACGATCGAACAGGAGCAAAAAACCTAATTCCACCGCCGCAACTTCCTGTATCCACGAGATTCCATCTTGGGGCCTGTTCCGGAGCTTCGCCGGAGGGGGCATCCACCACGGAGGGCTTGTACATCAACACCATAGCCTTTCCGATGAAGTGTGAGTAGTTTACTTGAGACCTTGGGGCCATAGCTAGTAGCTAGATGGCTTCTTCTCTCTTTTGGATCTCAATACAATGTTCTCCCCCTCTCGTGGAGATCTATTCGATGTAATCTTCTTTTTTGCGGTGTGTTTGTTGAGACCGATGAATTGTGGGTTTATGATCCAGCTTATCTATGAATAATATTTGAATATTCTCTGAATTCTTTTATGTATGATTGAGTTATCTTTGCAAGTCTCTTCGAATTATCCGTTTAGTTTGGCCAACTAGATTGGTAGTTCTTGCAATGGGAGAAGTGCATGGCTTTGGGTTCAATCTTGCGGTGTCCTTACCCAGTGACACAAAGGGTTGCAAGCCACGTATTGTATTGTTGCCATCGAGGATAACAAGATGGGGTATTTATCATATTGCATGAATTTATTCCTCTACATCATGTCATCTTGCTTAAGGCGTTACTATGTTTTTAACTTAATACTCTAGATGCATGCTGGATAACAGTCGATGAGTGGAGTAATAGTAGTAGATGCAGAATCATTTTGATCTACTTTTCACGGACGTGATGCCTATATACATGATCATACCTAGATATAATCATAACTATGCTCAATTCTGTTAATTGCTCAACAGTAATTTGTTCACCCACCGTAGAATAATTTTGCTCTTGAAAGAAGCCACTAGTGAAACCTATGGCCCCCGGGTCTATTCTCATCATATCAATCTCCATCACTTTTATACTTGCTTAGTTTTTACTTTGCTTTTACTTTTTACTTTGCATCTATATACCAAAAATACCAAAAATATTATCTCTATCAGATCTCACTCTCGTAAGTGACCGTGAAGGGATTGACAACCCTTAATCGTGTTGGTTGCGAGTAGCTATCGTTTTGTGCAGGTACGAGGGACTTGTGCGTGGCCTCCTACTGGATTGATACCTTGGTTCTCAAAAACTGAGGGAAATACTTACGCTATTGTGCTGCATCATCCTCTCCTCTTCGGGGAAAACCAACGCAAGCTCAAGATGTAGCAATGACCTCTATGCCTTCTATTCAAGTTTCTTCCTTTGCAATTCATGACTACATACAAACAGAATGTTACCGAAAAAGGCTTCCGCCCCGCTTTATATATAAAGCAAAGATCATCAACAAACCCGGTAGAGACGCACGCCACACTTGTTTTTTCCCTCTCTTGTCAACTACAGGGGGCAAATCGAGCTCATACATCGACCACCGGAGCTACAGAGCGCCCAACCGCTGTCACCATCGCCCTGCTCGTTTCCGTCATCGCCAAGCGCCAACTCCACCACCCCCGCGACGCCCTCGCTTCACGGCATCCGTTCAGCCACTCCACCGACGCCCGCGACCACCGGAATCGCCGTCGACTGCCGCACCGTCGCCTCTGTACGTCCTCAACGTCGCTGTAAGCGAGTGCTTCTCTGTTTTTCTTCTTCTTTTAGATCGAACCATTAGATATGTTTAGTAACTCGTTTTTTTAGATTGGTTTTAGTGTACGGTTTTTTTAGGTTTAGATCTAAACCGGTTCACCGGTTTCTTTTAGTTATACACTGTACGCCTATGTTAGTTACCGAATGGGCGCGGTTTAGTTTCAGATCGCACCACCCCGAGCCCAATAGCGCCCGTTAATTTTTTTCTGTTATTTACGTTCTGTTTTAAAAACAGAAAAGTTCCAATCTTGTAAAATCTGTTTCTCTTAGGTTATTTAATATTTTTAGTTGATTCTTTTTTTCCTAGTTTGCAAATTTCCTAACGTTTCCGTAGAAAATAGGTTAGGCCATGTTGTGTTTATTAAAAATATTTTTATATTACTTTTAGTTAGATTAGTTTTTCTGGCATAAATTGAGTTAGGATTATTATTTATTTGTGATTATTTTTGCTACTGCTTAGTTTTGACCATGCCTAGCAGTAGGAACTTGTTTGGGTATTTTAGATTTAATAAAAAATTAGTTTTAGTCGAAATCAAGTTTTTCTTGTTTATTTTAGCAAGCTACTGTTTTCCTAGTGTTCTAGTTAGTAAATTATTTTATTTTTATTATGTTATAGTTTATTTTAGATTACTTTCTGTAGCTATAGAGGATGAACTTTTATTTACAATAGAATAAAATTTTTATTTTATTTTCGTTGCTAGAATTGTTTTAGGCATAATAGGAGTTCCATAATACTTGTAATATGTTTCTTTTTGCTCCTAGTTTGTATGATGCTTTCCCTTCTGTTAGTTAGCAAAACCCATGATTAGGTTCTGTTAAGAAAAGTTTTATTTGTATAAAACTATTTCTTAGTTGTTGCTTGATGTGGTGAAAACCTTGATTTGCTTTCTCGGAGTTTTTCCTTGGTTTTGGTTTGAGTGCTTGGGTGTTTTACTTCAACTTGCTGTTATGTTATATTGTGCTATACTTATTTGTGCTATTGTTTGACTCGGTAGAATTCCCGGAGTGCGAGGCCTGCTATTACCAGTCGCTAGCTTTCGAAGACCGTCAGCCAGGCAAGTCATTTGATCATGTTTTTTACAATACCTATGTTTTATTGCATTAGAAGCATACCTCCCCACCATCCATGCAATAGGAGAATTTTGTTAAGTTATGTTCTTGAGTAGTATCATGAGGTAGGATGAACCCTTCTCCCTTGTTACCGATGCTCGGGGCGATGTAGTTGATTGCTATTGTTAGTAGACGGGGTTGGTTGAGTGATTCATAAGGGAGATGCGAGAGTTAAGATGATGACAACCCCATGACTTCAAGCTCAAGATGGACTTAAAAATTCACTACTGGGTGGAGGACGGTTGTGGGCACCTGGAGAAACCAGCGGATGGCCGGGATGCATGGAGAAGCGCCATGACATCTTGCGGAAATCTTCACCCAGCCACGAAGAGACGGATGGATACCCCATTGACCGGAAGCTTATCTGTGCAGCCGCAAGACATTATGGGCTCTGGCTTGGTCGACCCAAGGCGTGACTCTGGCCAGACGGTGCTACGAGATGTAGAAGAACGGTATGATATGATGGGCACCGGCAGTGGCCCAGAGGAACTCTTCGGAAGACCCTGTTTCGTCTGTCCCGTCTTCAAACACCAGGCAGTGCGAAGACTTAAAGGAGGGAATGATTCTTGCGGGTAAAGTGCACAAACCTCTATAGAGTGAAGACCTAATCGATTAGCCGTGTCCCCGGTTACGGACAATTTGAGCCTCTGGAACTTGGATTATTTCGGATATCTCAACATCAAACTTAATAAATTAATTGATGGGTTATATAATAATTTGGAATGAGACATTGGTTAGCGGAACCATCTCAATAACTACCAATATTTTGTAGTAATTGCAAACAAGTCCTTTGTTGTAGGGAAAACTGGCTTTTTCGCAAAACAATGAAACTTAGAGCCCCACAGCCAAATTGCATATAGTATTAGTAACTTTATTGTTGTTCTCTCTTCATGACTTGCCGGCATATTCAAAAATGCTGACCTACACGGCTGCAACGTCTTATGTTGCAGAGGAGTTTTCCGATCAGGAGTGAGGCTACGATCCACGCTTGGCGATTGCCCTATGGAGCCGGATGGACTCACTATTCGTCTATGCTTCCGCAGCTTTATTTAGTTTATTTCTCATGAGTTGGCCTTCGGCCGAATTTATTATCTTGTAATAAAGACTCGATATGAGAATCGTGTAATAAATTCAGGTGTGATTGAACTTTGAATCTTTGCATCAATGTACTGTGTGTGCCAGCATGATCTTGGGATGGTACAACTACACAGAGACTTGACCCATTTTGGGTCGGGTCGCTACAGAGATGGTATTCAGAGCACACGCTGACCGTAGGACATAACCCCTAGGATCGGAAAGCCATAGGAAGAGACCACTTTACTTTATGTTTTACTTTTCCGTATTTTTCTTCCCTGTTCATTTCTGACTCTTCTCCGATTTCAACATTCTAGATGGTCGTTAAGTTCATCCCAGTTCTGCTCCCAGAATTTTGCCAGCCCAACGAGACTATGCTTTTCGGCAGGAGGATGGTCCAGATCACCAAGGAGTTGAAGATTGCTCTGCCTTGAATCACCGGGACCCCTACCATGGCATTTCCGGATGACCGTCGCTTGTGATTAAGGTGCACATACCAGGAAGGATGTTCGGAAACCTCTCAGCGCCCATTGACTTCAAGTTCATTGCACCTGATTGGATCATCGGGAGAGACTTAGCAGTTCATAGTGCACTTGGACGCATACCGGAGGAATACATGGCCGAGCTTGTTGGATCAGACCACACCATGGTTTCTCGCAGGACTGCAGAGGGAGAGATCATCCGCACCAGAAATGACGACTCCGTTCACTCATTTGCCCAAGACTTGGAGGTTCTCATCAGGGCTCTAGAGATCCAGATGCGCGGTAGTATGAAGACGATCCAGAAGTTGCACCATCGTGAACTTGATCTGGAGGCTGCAGCACGTGAAGCCCACTATGAGCATGAGGATGAAGTCAAGGATTTCATGAAGAGAGTCGACAACCTGAAGCTGGATGTGGCCGCATTGGAGGAGAAGTTGGATCAGGGAGAAGACCTTTTTCCGAGTGGAGATGATGGACCTCTCGTGAGCAATGACCGGGATTGTGAGAGCTCCATCAAAGGAAGCCGCAAGAGGAGGCACCACAGCAGGGGACGCCGCACCAGAGAACGCCATACCAGAGGACGCAAGGATGATTGATGAAGACATTTAGTCGACTACCATATTTATTTTTATTTTTCCGTCGATCAGTTAGGCCGTTATTTTCGATTAGTCATGAGAATCTGTAATCCGAGATTGAACCATGTTTGAGATGATAAAATGATTGGTGTGATTATGATTGTGCATTCATATGGGTAGTGCTATTTTCTCATTAGACCCATGTTCTATTCTAATTTTCTCATCCACTCCAAAACACCAGATGCCTCCGAGACGTGACCCCGGTTTCAACTTTTTCACGGAGCTCACCCGGTGATCCAGCAGTTAGAATGCCCTCATGCAGATGCTCATCCAGAATAACAACAACAATCCACCGCCACCACCCCCTGTTGACAACTTGACCCGCTTCCTAAGGCTGAATCCGCCAGTGTTCTCTAGGAGCACTGAGCCGATTGTGGCCGATGATTGGATCTGCAAGGTCGGAAGGGAGTTAGCCACTGCTGGATGCACATATGCAGAGAAGGTGCGCTTTGCCGCACATCAGCTTGATGGACCTGCAGCTTCTTGGTGGGAGGACTACAACGCCACTTATCTGGCTGCCACCGTGACATGGGTTGAGTTCCAACAGGCCTTCCACACCGCTCATGTCTCAGCTGGAGCCATGAGTCTGAAGAAGCGTGAGTTCCGCAACTTATGCCAGGGGAACCGTACTGTGGGGCAGTACGTGGATGAGTTCGGCAAGTTATCTCGCTATGCCCCGGATGATGTGGCCACAGATGCCGCAAAGCAGGAAAAGTTTCTTGAGGAACTCAGTGATGAGCTGGGAATGCAGCTAATGGTGGCTACCTTCAATAACTACCAGGAGATGGTAGACAAGGCCACCATACCAGCAGCAGATTGATAGCCACAAGCGGAAGTATGGCTAGGGGAAGTACAACTCCGGAGCTCAGTAGAAGCCCCGTTATGCCCCATACTCGGGAGGGCATACCCATCACACTCATGGAGGACATAATCATGGAGGACAAAACCATGGAGGGAATGGGAACAACCGCAACCACGACAACAAGTCAGGCAATGGAAATGGCATTGGCAAACAACATCGTCCTGCCCCGGCTCAGAAGGATATGAGTCACATCACCTGTTACAACTGCCAGAAGACAGGGCACTATGCCACCGACTGCCCAGAGGCCAAGCAGAGGAATGGAAACGACAATGGCAATGGAAGCTCAGCAAAGAAGCCCAACCCTTTTCCTCATGCGCAGGTGAATCACATTGACGTGGAGGACGTCTATGATCAGCCAGAAACTGTGGTTGGTAAGTTTTTATTAAATTCACGTCCAGTATTGGTACTCTTTGATTCTGGTGCAACGCATTCATTTATATCAAGGGTAGTTGTGGAAAAGTACGAGTTGCCCACTAGAACCCTTAGAAGACCTCTTAAGGTCAGTTCCCCTGGAGGAGAAATGATGGCAGGCTTAGGCTGTCGTGCAACCCTCAGCATCGGACACCGTAACTTTCCCACAGACCTCATAGTACTGGAAACCCAGACCTTGGATGTAATCCTAGGCATGGATTGGTTGACGAAGCTTGAAGGAAACATCGACTGTGCCCGCAAGACAATTCTGCTCACCACCCCGGAGCAGGAGAGGATCAAGTATGTATCCAGACGCACCCCGATGAAGAATCAGGTCAATTCCCTCATGGGAGTTGTTCAGGAGGAAGTGCCGGTAGTGCAAGATTTTCCCGATGTGTTTAGGAGGAATTACTGAGAATGCCACGGACGGAGATATTGAATTTTTGATTGAGTTATTACCCGGCACAGCCCCAATATCCAAGAGACCTTATCGGATGCCCCGAATGATTTGGAAGAGATCAAGAAGCAAATTAATGAGTTGTTGGAGAAGTGATATATCCGGCCAAGCTCGTCACCTTGGGGAGCCCAGTTCTTTTGGTAGAGAAGAAGGATGGAACCCTGAGAATGGTTGTGGATTATCGTTCGTTGAACAACGTGACCATTAAGAACAAGTACCCTCTGCCGATGATTAATGATTTATTTGATCAGCTAGTTGGAGCCAAGGTATTCTCCAAGATCGATCTTTGATCAGGGTATCATCAATTGAAGATCCGTGAAAAGGATATACCCAAAACAGCATTCACCACCAGGTATGGTTTATATGAGTATACCGTCATGTCATTCGGATTGACTAATGCCCTTGCATACTTCATGAATTTGATGAACAAGGTATTTATGGAATATCTGGACAAGATTGTCGTGGTGTTCATCGATGATATACTGATTTTCTCCAAGAGCGAGGAAGAGCATAAGGAACATTTGTGTCTAGTTCTGGAGAAACTCCGAGAACATCGGTTGTATGCCAAGTTCAGCAAATGTGAATTTTGGTTGAAGGAAGTCGGATTCCTCGGACATGTTATTTCAGGAGAAGGAATAGTAGTCGACCCCACCAAGGTTGTATCAGTCACCGATAGGCAGTCACCCACCTCAGTTAAGGAGATCCGCAGTTTTCTCGGACTTGCAGGATATTATCGAAGGTTTATTGAGAATTTCTCCAAGATTGCCAAGCCCATGACTGAGCTGTTGAAGAAGGATACCAAGTACATTTGTACCGAGGATTGTGAAGCCAGTTTCCAAGAATTAAAGGAACGCTTGGTTACAGCCCCAATGCTAATTTTGCGGACATACACAAGGATTACCGGTATATTGTGGCGCTTCTCGTCGGGGACTCGAGGAGTACTCATGCAGGAAGGAAAGGTTGTAGCTTATACCTCCGACAGCTACGACCTCACGAGATGAATTACGCCACACATGATTTGGAGCTAGCAGTAGTAGTGCATGCATCAAGACACAGAGACATTTCCTTATCGGCAACAGTTGTGATGTTTACACAGATCATAAGAGCTTGAAGTATATCTTCACGCAGAAAGCGTTGAACCTCTAGTAGAGGAGATGGCTAGAGTTAATCAAGGACTATGTCATGAGATTGCATTACCACCCAGGAAAGGCTAATGTTGTAGCAGATGCCTTGAGCCGTAAGAGTTATGTGAATACTCTTATAGCAGGAGGATTACCCTAGGAGTTAGTCGATGACCTCAGAGATCTTCGACTGGAGATAGTTCCGAGAGGATATGTTGCAACTCTGGAAGTTCAGTCCACTTTAGCCGAAATAATTCGTGAAGCCCAGAAGTCGGACAAGGAAATTGATGAGATAAAGAAAAAGATGAATGAAGGAAAAGCTAAAGGGTTCCGTAAGGATGAGTATGGAGCTATATGGTTCAAGGATCGTATTTATGTACCCAATGATCCCGAACTCAGGAAGCTAACTCTTCAGGAGGCTCATGATTCACCGTACTCGATTCACCCCGGTAACACCAAGATATATCTTGATTTGAAGGAAAGTTTCTGGTGGACAGGTATGAAGAAGGATATTGCCGAGTACGTAGCAGTATGCGATGTTTGCCAGCGAGTAAAGGCGGAACATCAGAAGCTAGCAGGGTTACTTCAACCTTTGCCGATTCCCGAGTGGAAATGGGAGAAACTTGGAATGGATTTTATCACAGGATTACCTAGGACCCATTCAGGTTATGATTCCATCTGGGTAGTGGTTGACCGCTTGACCAAGGTAGCTCACTTCATTCCCGTGAAGACTACCTATACCAGTGCTAAGTTAGCCAAGATATACATGACCAGGATCGTATGTCTGCATGGAGTTCCGAGGAGTATCGTGTCAGATAGAGGAACACAATTTACCTCAAAGTTTTGGAATCGGTTGCATGAAACTTTGGAGTACGAGGCTGGAGTTCAAGACAACTTTTCATCCGCCGACGGATGGAATGCACCGAGAGAGTCAACCAGATTCTGGAGGACATGTTGAGAGCTTGTGCGCTAGACTACGGGTCTAGCTGGGATGATAATTTGCCATATGCAGAGTTCTCGTACAATAACAGCTATCAGACCAGTCTGAAGATGGCCCCTTTCGAAGCTCTATACGGAAGGAGGTGCAGAACACCATTGTTGTGGGATGTTGTTGGAGATCGAAAAAATTTCGGTCCCGATCTTATCAGAGATTCCGAAGAGAAGGTCAAGCTTATTCGAGATAGACTCAAGGTGGCTCAGTCGAGGCAAAAGAGTTATGCCGACAGTAAACGCAAGGAAGTAGCATACGAAGCGGGACACCGGGCATATCTTCGTGTGTCCCCACTTCGTGGAATCAAGAGGTTTGGTGTTAAAGGAAAGTTGGCACCCAAGTTCATTGGCCCCTACAAAATCCTCGAACATCGCGGAGAAGTTGCTTACAAGCTGGAATTGCCGGAAGGATTGTCCGGAGTTCACGATGTCTTCCATGTTTCTCAGCTGAAGAAATGCCATGCTGAGATGGCCGATATTCCGTTGAGAGACACAGTGCCCCTAGAGGCCATACAGCTCGACAGTGATCTGACTTATGAGGAGAAACCCGTCAGAATTCTCGAGACTGCAAACAGAGTCACCCGCAGCAAGATCATCAAGTTTTGCAAGGTTCTCTGGAGTCATCATTCTGAGGAGGAAGCCACCTGGGAGCGAGAAGATCTCAATTTTCCCATTTGGAATGTTTTACAATTATAGCTAAGCATCTATGCATATTGTTTGAAATAGGTGGGATTAAGGCGTCATGTGGAACTCCAACAACATAGACCAGATGACTTATTTATTGAAAATAGGTTTAGGAGCCTGATCCATTGAAGTGGCATTTGAATTTTTTTCCAGAGGCTTTTGAGTTGTTTGAATTTGGATTCAAATTGGCAGTTGAATTTATTTCAAAACCATGCCTGACAAATACTTGAGCAAAAGTAGGAGAGGAGTAAACATGATACTCCAAAAATGTCAGAATAAAAATATTGCCAAGCAGTTTGAATTCAAATTTGAATTTTATTTAGGATTTCCAGAAAGTGTTTTTTTAGTTTGAGTTTTGCCCATGTCCACGTTGTAGGATAAATTCCCCTGAGAATTTTGATATATATATATATATATATATCCTATATAAAAGATATATATATATTCTCCTATATTTTTATTCCTCCCTCTATCTAATTCTAAAAAAAGGCGGGCGCCAGCAGCAAGCCTAGCCACCCGGGGCATGCCCACTAACCAAGGCGCCCGGCCCGATCGCCCAGAAGTGCCGGCCAGCGCCCGCTCCTCGCGCACGCTCATGAGGGAGATATCACGTAACTCCCTCTCCCTCACGTAACTCTCTCTCATATCTTCCCCTCTCGTTAGGGTTTCGGCTCCTCCCGGCGGCGCCTTGGCGAACGACGTGGAGATCTTGCGAGGGCTATCTCTCCTCTCGGTAACGGGGGCGATCCTTCGTCTCTCGCAACCGTAGAGCACCAGCCTCCCCTTCCCTCCTCTCTCTCGTCTGTTTTCACAGCGAGGACGGGAGGACAGCTTGGGAACCCCACGCCCGCGGACAACTTTCTCGGGCAAGAGCACGATGGATGAAACTGCTTCGGGATCGGGAACCGGTGCGTCCGGCTCTGATCTAGAAGCGATGATGGAAGAGCTAGGGCTGAAAGAAGATGAACTAGAGGATGTGGTTGTGGAAGAAGATGAGATGCCACCAGAGGCTACCCGATGGATGATCATTGCTAGGGTTCATACAGAGAAAAGCTACAGCCAATTTTGGTTCTACAGGAACATGAGGGTGGCGTGGGACCTAGCAAAAGAAGTTAAGATCAAGCCGCTCGAGGAGAACCTGTACACAATGCAATTCGGCTGTCTGGGAGACTGGGAGCGCGTGATGGAGGATGGACCGTGGGCTTACAAAGGGAAGACAGTTGTGTTGGCGCCGTATGATGGCTTCACTAAGACGTCGAGGATAGAGCTCAATAAAGTTTACATCTGGATTCAGATCCATGATTTCCCCGAAGGATACTTTTCCAAGATCAAGGCCTTGTCATCCACCATCGGCGAGTTCATCTACGCTGAGCCAAATTCGCATGATTTTGAGGGTAATTTTGTTAGGGTACGAGTTAAAATTGATGTCACAAAGCCCCTCAAAAATGCAGTTTCTCTGTTAATAAAGAAGAAGGACACCGTGCAGCGGCTTATCTTTCGAGTCAAATACGAGTGTCTACCTGATTGGTGCGCAGTCTGTGGCTATTTGGGACACCTTTTCAAGGAGTGTGGTGATGGTGTCCATCTCCCAAAGGCCCTAGTGTTCAAAGATTTGAAGGCAGCATGGTTTAGAGGGCCAGGTAGAGGCCCAGGGGAGGGACGAGGACAAGGCGGCAACAGCACTAGAGGTGGCCGAGGCAGGGGCCAAGCTGGCAGAACAGGCAGAGGACGTGGCCAAGAACAGCATAACACCTCGGTTGATTTGGACATCTACATGGAGGAGGTGGATGAGAATAGAAAGAGAAGTGCTACGGCCCAGGAATCGAAGACTACAGCTATGAAACCGGCCATAGCAGATGGTGCAAGCAAGCTTCTGTTGATGCCCCCACCCCTGGAGGATCCGTTGAGCCCATCGTCGACACAGGAGACAAAGCGGAACAAAGTATCCTCCTCAAGTAATGACATGGTTAATGGCAATAACACAGCTCTAAACAAAACCGATGCGCGTGTGGCAGGCCTCCAAGGGGGGTCGCGCCAAGCGCAATGAGTCTACTATGCTGGAACTGTCGTGGTGCTGGCAATCCTGCGACAGTTCATGAGCTTCGTGAAATGACGAAGCAGTTTGCCCCCTCTATACTTTGTATCCTTGAAACTCAAATAGAGGGAACAAGAGTTGAAAACTTGGCTGGTTCTTTAGGATTCAATAAGAGTTATGCTGTTAGCAGTTCTAGCCATAGTGGTGGCCTAGGAGTTTTTTGGAATGATGAAATAAATCTTGAGATTGTTGGTTATTCACAGTATCACATTGATACATTGATCACTGACCTAGTTGACGTCCGAACTAGGGTGACTTTTGTTTATGGAGAAGCATAGGTTATTGAACGATATAAGACCTGGGATATGATGAGGGGTATCGTAGGCACAGACGATGTGCCATGGCTAGTTCTGGGTGATTTTAATGAGGTTTTGTACGCTCATGAGCATGATGGAGTGGGGAATAGAAGTCAGGCCCAAATGGATGCATTTAGAGACGCCTTGGATACGTGTGGGCTCTCGGACATTGGATATATGGGCAACCCTTGGACCTTTGAGAAAAAGTTGCAGGAGGAACATATACCAGGGTGAGGCTAGACCGTGGAGTTGCAAATCCGGCGTGGACACTAGCGTTCCCTTCGGCTACTTTGGAGCACAAAACTGCAGCAACAAGCGACCATGCTCCGCTTTACGTCCGGTACGTGCATGAAAATGCATGCAACAGGGCCCCACGGAGGTTTAAATATGAGGTGGCCTGGGAGAGGGACTCGGGCCTAGCGCCAGTGGTACAGCATGCATGGAACAACGCTGGGGGGGGGATCAGTCCAGGCGATAAAAGACAAACTTTCTGTGCTTTCGGAGGATTTGACAAACTGGGACAGGATCCACTTCGGGAACATCAGGCAAGAGATTCAGCGCCAAAAGCGAGACCTACAGGAGATTCGGTCGGATCCTAGCCGGACAGGACCAACACATGTAGAAATAAAAATTGTTGATAGATTAACTGAACTTTATTGTAGAGAGGAAATCTTGTGGCGCCAGCGTGCAAGGGTGGAGTGGCTAATCCATGGAGACAAAAACACATACTTTTTTCACCTCAGAGCGAGTCGGAGGAGAAGGAAGAACCAGATCAAGGCACTCCAAAAACCAGATGGTCAACTAACAGAGAATATTCCGGAGATGGAACAAATGGCCACTTCTTTCTATCAGCAGCTTTACACATCAGAAGGAGTTCATAACATGGATCAGGTCCTAGAGACAGTACCAACTAAAGTAACACAGGAGATGAATGATCTTCTTAATGCTCCTTATAGCCAGAATGAAGTTAAGGCAGCTCTGTTCCAAATGTTCCCCACCAAGGCTCCAGGACCAGATGGATATCCAACACATTTCTTTCAGCACCATTGGGAGGTGTGCGCCAATGAAGTCACTCAAGCGGTTCTCAGGATCGTGGAGGGTACTGAATCGGCAAGGTGCATTAATGAAACAATTTTGGTGCTTATTCCGAAGGTAAAAAACCCAACACTTTTGTCCCAGTTTCGCCCAATTAGCCTATGCAATGTTTTATACAAAATTGCTTCAAAGGTAATCTCAAACAGATTAAAGTTGGTTCTGCCGGATATCATCTCAGACGAACAATCAGCTTTTGTACCGGGCAGGTTAATCACATATAACATAATCACGGCTTATGAGTGCTTGCATTTTATGAAGAGTAATAAAGCAAAGAAAAATCAATCATGTGCTCTCAAGCTGGATATGATGAAGGCGTATGATAGGGTCAAGTGGGCTTATCTAAAGGCCATTATGCTCAAGCTGGTTTTTACTGACCGATGGGTTGACATAGTCATGGGCCTGGTAACAACAGTTGAATTCTCTGTTCTCTTTAATGGGAAGAAGCTTCACCAATTTACTCCTTCACGAGGAATCAGACAGGGGGACCCGATATCTCCATACCTGTTCTTGTTAGCAGCAGAGGGTCTTTCGTGCCTCTTAAAATCTAAAAGTGAGTCATCCAATCTTCATGGTATACAGGTGGCACCTACGGCGCCATCGGTGAACCATCTCCTATTCGCAGATGACAACCTGCTGTTTTTCAAGGCCAATGGTGTGGGGGCAAACGAGGTGTACCAAGTTCTTGATACTTATTGTCAGGCAACTGGGCAGCGTATTAACTATTCAAAATCTTCAATATACTTCAGCAAAGGAGTGCCAGACTCAGTAAGGGGGGAAATAAAGGAAACACTCAATGTCCCTAACGAAACTCTGAATGAGAAGTATTTGGGGATGCCCTCGGATGTTGGTAGCTCTAAGAATGGTGCTTTTAAATACCTCAAAGACCGTCTGTGGAGCAAGGTTCAGGGGTGGATAGAGAGCACGATGTCATCAGCAGGCAAGGAAGTGCTAGTTAAGTCTGTTGCTCAAGCAGTGCCCGTTTTTTCGATGTCATGTTTCAAGCTACCTAGAGGGTTGTGTGAACATCTCAACATGCTCATCCGGAAATTTTGGTGGGGTAGCAAGGAAGGAAAGCGGAAACCAAATTGGGTCTCATGGAAATCTATGACGCAACCTAAGGACATGGGGGTGCAGGGTTCAAAGACTTTGAGCTTTTCAACCTCGCCATGTTGGCAAGACAAGCGTGGCGGCTATTTGCAAAATCCGAGACACACTATGTGCCCGTATCCTGAAGAGCATCTACTATCCATCATCTGACATTCTTGATGCTGAACTGGGAGGTCGACCTAGTCAAGTATGGAGAGCAATTTTGGAGGGAAGGGATATTTTGAAACAAGGGCTGATTAGACGAATAGGGAATGGAGTGACAACAAACATATGGACACACAATTGGCTGCCAAGAGACGAAATGCTTAGACCATATGGGTGTCTGTCACAAAACCCCCCGACTTTTCTCTCTGAACTTAGAACTCCTGCAACGGCAGCGTGGAACAAGCAAGTGGTGCAGTCCACTTTCATGCCAATGGATGCAGACACGATACTGGGTATTCCGTTATGTACTCGGAATATGGATGACTTTTGGGCGTGGCACTACGAAAAACATGGTATTTTCTCAGTGAAGTCAGCGTATAAAATGCTTATTGCAACCAGCAGCGTAGAGAGGCTTGGTTGGAGGGAAGGGCAGGCCCGTCAGCGATTAGAAGCGGAAAAAGGGGCATGGAAGTCATTGTGGAATACCAAAGTCCCGGGCAAAGTCGATGTTCTTATGGAGATTATCCAAGCAATCGTTGCCGACAAATGATATAAGGGCGCACCGCCATATGATGATTCTAGCCGATGTGGCTTCTGCGGGGTTCGAGGACTCGTGGAGACACTTTCATTGCTGGAATGCAGCGTCATGAAAGTGTTTGGGCGTTGGGAGAAGAGGAACTAACACATACAATCATAGCCACCAGCGGCCAAATGCAAAAAATTGGTTGTTTACTTTGATGGAAAGCTTGCCACCACGACAAGTTCGTCCGTCGGCAATCACGCTGTGGTCAATCTGGCATGCCCGCCGCGCAAAGCCATTCACGAGGCAATCTTTCAAAGCCCCCACCGGACACATATATTCATCAACAGGTTCATTGATGAACTCAAAGACTGTCAATGATGGAAGTATTAACCCAAAGGCGAGTGGGGCTCCGAGCAAGTGAACAACGAAGAGCCCAAAGAGGCCACCTCTGGACATTGCAAAATACATGTCGACGCCTTGACGTCCGCTAGAAAAAGGAGGATCGGCGGCTGCGGTATGCGAGATGGAGAAGGGAACTATCTTGGGGCATCGGCTTTGGTTATCGAGGGAGTGTATCCGGCGTCCTTTGGAAGCCTTGGCGTGCCGCGAGGCATTACACTGGCGGAGGATTTGAATATCAGAAGTTTTGTTATTGCTTCAGATTGTAAACAGGTTGTGGCAGATATCGACCAAAGCGCAAGAGGAAGATATGGAGCCATAATTAGCGAGATAAAACTCAAAGCTGCAACTTTTCAATGTATCTTTACTTTCGAGGGTCGTGCTACAAATTATGAAGCACATAGTTTAGCAAAGTTTTCTCTTAGTAGAGGTCCTAGTCGCCACGTGTGGTTTGGCGTTCCTTACAACCAGAACCGTATCCCACTTCATGTGGAGTTTGATGAATAAAGTTTTTATCACCCCTAAAAAAACGTAACTCTCTCTCTTTTTCTTTCTTTTCTCTTTCTTTTTCTTCTTTTTCTCCTCTAACCGCTGGACCCCACCGTGTTATCTCCTTCCTCGCGAACAACCTGTGCCGCCTATCTCGCTCGCCGCCTCGCGCACGGCTGCGTCCGCGCCCTCGCCAAACCCTAGCTAAAATTCTTTCCCTCACCCAAGTAACACGTTCACCCCTACCCGTCCTCTCGCGATCCCCTTCAAAAACCCTCTCTAAAACCCTACACAGCCACCGCCATCTTCATCCCGATCTCGTTCTGTTTGCCGCCGTTCATTGCCAGCGCGGTGAGCACCCCTTCGACCCCTCCTTCCATCCACGCACTGCCGTCGCCCAGGCGCACTCCCTTGACATGTTTTTGCCCCCTCTTGTCAACTACACGGGGCAAACCGAGCTCGTACGTTGACCACCGGAGCTACAGAGCGCCCATTCGCTGTCACCATTGCCCTGCTCGTTTCCGTCATCCCCAAGCGCGAACTCCACCACCCCCGCGACGCCCTCGCTTCACCGCATCCGTTCAGCCACTCCACCGACGCCCGCGACCATCGAAATCGCCGCCGCACCGTCGCCTCTGTACGTCCTCAACGTAGCTGTAAGCGAGCGCTTCTCTGTTGTTGTTTTTTTCTTCTTTTAGATTTTTTTTCTTCTTTTAGTAACTCGTTTTTTTAGATTAGTTTTAGTGTACGTTTTTTTTAAGTTTAGATCTAAACCGGTTCACCGGTTTCTTTTAGTTATACACTGTACGCGTATGTTAGTTAATGACCGGGCGCGGTTTAGTTTCAGATCGCACCACCCCGAGCCCAATAGCGCCTGTTAGTTTTTTTCTGTTATTTACGTTCTGTTTTAAAAACAGAAAAATTCCAATCTTGTAAAATCAGTTTCTCTTAGGTTATTTAATCTTTTTAGTTGATTCTTTTTTTCCTAGTTTTCAAATTTCCTAAAGTTTCCGTAGAAAAATAGGTTAGGCCATGTTGTGTTTATAAAAAATAGTTTTATATTAGTTTTAGTCAGATTAGATTTTCTGCCATAAATTGAGTTAGGATTATTGTTTTTTGTGATTCTTTTTGCTACTGCTTAGTTTTGACCATGCCTAGTAGTAGGAACTTGTTTGGGTATTTTAGATTTAATAAAAAATTAGTTTTAGTCGAAATCAAGTTTTTCTTGTTTATTTTAGCTAGCTACAGTTTTCCTACTGTTTTAGTTAGTACATTATTTTATTTTTATTATGTTATAGTTTATTTTAGATTAGTTTCTATAGCTACAGAGGATGACCTTTTATTTACAGTAGAATAATTTTTTTATTTATTTTCTTTGCTAGAATTGTTTTAGGCATAATAGGAGTTCCATAATAGCTTTTAATATGTTTCTTTTTGCTCCTAGTTTGTATGATGCTTTCCCTTCTGTTAGTTAGCAAAACCCATGATTAGGTTCAGTTAAGAAAAGTTTTAGTTGTATAAAACTATTTCTTAGTTGTTGCTTGATGTGGTGAAAACCTTGATTTGCTTTCTCCGAGTTTTTCCTTGGTTTTGGTTTGAGTGCTTGGGTGTTTTACTTCAACTTGCTGTTATGTTATATTGTGCTATACTTATTTGTGCTATTGTTTGACTCGGTAGAATTCCCGGAGTGCGAGGCCTGCTATTACGAGTCGCTAGCTTTCGAGGACCGTCAGCCAGGCAAGTCATTTGATCATGTTTTTTACAATACCTATGTTTTATTGCATTAGAAGTATACCTCCCCACCATGCATGCAGTAGGAGAATTTTGTTAAGTTATGTTCTTGAATAGTATCATGAGGTAGGATGAACCATTCTCCCTTGTTATCGATGCCCGGGACGATGTAGTTGATTGCTATGCTTAGTAGACGGGGTTGGTTGAGTGATTCATAAGAGAGATGCGAGAGTCAAGATGATGACAACCCCATGACTTCAAGCTCAAGATGGACTTCAAAATTCACTACTGAGTGGAGAACGGTTGACGGGCACCCTGGAGAAATCAGCGGGTGGCCGAGATGCATGGAGAAGCGCGCTTCTGCATGCATCCCGGCCACCCGCTGGTTTCTCCAGGGTGCCCGTCAACGATGTTATGACGCTTCTCCATGCATTCCGGCCACCCGCTGGTTTCTCCAGGGTGCCCGTCAACCGTTCTCCACTCAGTAGTGAATTTTGAAGTCCATCTTGAGCTTGAAGTCTTGTCATCATCTTGATTCTCGCATCTCCCTTATGAATCATTCAACCAACCCCGTCTACTAAGCATAGCAATCAACTACATCGTCCCGGGCATCGTTAACAAGGGAGAAGGGCTCATCCTGCCTCATGATACTACTCAAGAACATAACTTAACAAAATTCTCCTACTGCATGCATGGTGGGGAGGTATACTTCTAATGCAATAAAACATAGGTATTGTAAAAAAACATGATCAAATGACTTGCCTGTCTGACGGTCTTCGAAAGCTAGCGACTCGTAATAGCAGACCTCACACTCCGAGAATTCTACCGAGTCAAACAATAGCACAAATAAGTATAGCACAATATAACATAACAGCAAGTTGAAGTAAAACACCCAAGCACTCAAACCAAACCCAAGGAAAAACTCGGAGAAAGCAAATCAAGGTTTTCACCACATCAAGCAACAACTAAGAAATAGTTTTATACAACTAAAACTTTTCTTAACATAACATAATCATGGGTTTTGCTAACTAACAGAAGGTAAAGCATCATACAAACAAGGAGCAAAAAGAAACATATTAAAAGCTATTATGGAACTCCTATTATGCCTAAAACAATTCTAGCAAAGAAAATAAAATAAAAGTTTTATTCCACTGTAAATAAAAGTTCATCCTCTGTAGATACAGAAACTAATCTAAAATAAACTATAACATAATAAAAATAAAATAATTTACTAACTAGAACAGTAGGAAAACAGTAGCTAGCTAAAATAAACAAGAAAAACTTGATTTCGACTAAAACTAATTTTTTATTAAATCTCAAATACCCAAACAAGTTCATACTGCTAGGCATGGTCAAAACTAAGCAGTAGCAAAAAGAATCACAAAAAAAAAAAATCCTAACTCAATTTATGGCAGAAAAACTAATCTGACTAAAACTAATATAAAACTATTTTTTTATAAACACAACATGGCCTAACCTATTTTCTACGGAAACTTCAGGCAATTTTCAAACTAAGAAAAAAAGAATCAACTAAAAATATTAAATAACCTAAGAGAAACAGATTTTACAAGATTGGAACTTTTCTGTTTTTAAAACAGAACGTAAATAACAGGAAAAAAAACTAACAGGCGCTATTGGCCTCGGGGTGGTCCGATCTGAAACTAAACCGCGCCCGGTCGTTAACTAACATAGGCGTACAGTGTATAACTAAAAGAAACCGGTGAACCGGTTTAGATCTAAACCTAAAAAAATTGTACACTAAAACCAATCTAAAAAACGAGTTACTAAACCGATCTAACGGTTCGATCTAAAAGAAAAAAACAGAGAAGCGCCCGCTTACAGCGACGTTGAGGACGTACAGGGGCGACGGCGCGGCGGTCGGCGTCGAACGGGGCGGCGATTCCGGTGGTTGCGGGCGTCGGTGGAGTGGCTGAACGGATGCGGTGAAGCGAGGGCATCGCGGGGGTGGTGGAGTTCGCGCTTGGCGATGACGGAAACGAGCAGGGTGATGGTGACAGTGTTTGGGCGCTCTATAGCTCCGGTGGTCGACGTAAGAGCTCGGTTCGCCCCCTGTTGTTGACAAGAGAAGGCAAAAACATGTCAAGGAGTGCGCTGGCGACGGCGCGTGGATGGAAGGAGGGGTCGAAGGGGTGCTCACCGGCGTCGGGTGCGGCGATGAACGGCGGCGAACAGAACGATATCGGGATGGAGATGGCGGCGGCTGTGGAGGGTTTTAGAGAGGGTTTTTGAAGGGGATCGTGAGAGGACGGGTAGAGATACTTATAGCACGTGTTACTTGGGCGAGGGGAAGAATTTTAACTAGGTTTTGGCGAGGGCGCGGACGCAGCCGTGCGAGGCGGCGAGCGAGATACGCGGCGCAGGTTGTCCAGCGGTCAGGGGAGAAAAAGAAGAAAAAGAAAGAGAAAAAAAAAGAAAGAGAGAGAGAGAGTTACATGAGGGAGACGACGTTTTTTTTAGGGAGGGAGAGGGAGTTACGTGAGATCTCCCTCACGAGCGTGCACGAGGAGCGGCGCTAGCTGGCGGCCTGCGCGGGCGACTGGGCTGGTGCCTGGCTAGTGGGCTGCGACCCGGATGGCTAGGCTTGCTGGCCTGGCGCCCGGCCTTTTTTTTAAATTAGACAGAGGGAGGAATAAAAATATAGGAGAATATATATATATATATATATATATATATATATATATATCTTTTATATAGGACATATATATATATATCAAAATTCTCAGGGGAATTTATCCTACAACGTGGACATTTTTTCAGGGGAAAAAATCAAACTAAAAAACACTTTCTGGAAATCCCAAATAAAATTCAAATTTGAATTCAAAATTTTGGGCAATATTTTTCTTCTGACATTTTTGGAGTGTCACGGTTACTCCCCTCCTACTTTTGCTCAAGTATTTGTCAGGCATGGTTTTGAAATAAATTCAACTGCCAATTTGAATCCAAATTCAAACAACTCAAAAGCCTCTGAAAAAAGTTCAAATGCCACTCAATTTCAAACAATATGCATAGATGCTTAGCTATAATTGTAAAACATTCCAAATGGGAAATTTGGGATTTTACAATTGGGAAGAAGTGCTACTTGATATATCAAATTTATTTCTCTACCATGTTGTAATCAACTGTAAAGAACTAGGGTTGATAGAACTGTAGGACTGTATAAGCTTAATTTGGCAGGATTAACTTGAAGTTTCAGATATCCAATTTCGTTCATGTTATATACTCTCTCCCTTCCTAAATATAAGTCTTTTTAGAGATTGCATAGTTCCTAAATATAAGCCGTTTTAGAGATTTCAATATGAAATCTCTACAAAGACTTATATTTAGGAATGGAGGGAGTACAAATTGGAAAAAAAACATGTGTTGTATACCCAGTAGCACTGGCTACATACTGTTCATAACCTAGTATGTCATATCACCATTATGTTCAACAAAGTGCCTGGGTGTAGAATTCCATTTTTGTGTGGCTTTAATTTTTACCATGGATTAATGGGCTGTTGTGCTCTTGACCATTGCTTCGATCAATGGTTAATCTCTGATCAAATCCTGTCATTTGACACCCCCTCATCTAAGGATTACACGAATGTTTCAAGATGTTCACATGGCATTTCCCAGTTGGTTGGGTCACTCTCTGAAGACTACACTTTACACATAAGCCCAGCAAGCACAGGTGACATGCTAAGACACAATCCAGAAACGAATTGTCCAATCAGAGGATAACAAGAGATAGGCCCATCCATCCAGCCAAAGCGTCACTGCCAACAAGGCCCCTAGCAGTCTACCGGACTATTTAAACTCCAGTACAGCTCTCTGTTTTCCACACACCACAACTTACAGCTTAGAAGCACAAGACAAGCAACCAAATCTTCTTCCTCTGCAATGGCGTCGTCCACCATGGCACTCTCCTCCCCGGGTCTTGCTGCGGCCAAGATCATCTCCTCCAACGTGTTTGGTGAGGGCCGCATCACAATGCGCAAGACGGCGGCCAAGGCCAAGCCCGCCGCTTCCAGCAGCCCGTGGTACGGCCCAGACCGTGTCCTCTATCTTGGGCCACTCTCCGGTGATGCGCCGTCCTACCTCACCGGCGAAGTTCCACAGGGACTACGGTTGGGACACTGCCGGGCTCTCGGCCGACCCGGAGACGTTCGCGAAGAACAGGGAGCTCGAGGTGATCCACTGCCGGTGGGCATGCTTGGTGCTCTCGGATGCGTCTTCCCGGAGCTTCTTGCTCGCAACGGCATCAAGTTTGGCGAGGCCGTGTGGTTCAAAGCCGGTTCTCAAATCTTCAGCGAGGGTGGGCTGGACTACCTCGGCAACCCCAGCCTCGTCCACGCACAGAGCATCCTCGCCATCTGGGCCTGCCAGGTCGTGCTCATGGGCGCCGTCGAAGGGTACCGCGTTGCCGGTGGCCCACTCGGTGAGATTGTCGACCCGCTCTACCCCGGTGGTAGCTTCGACCCCCTCGGGCTGGCCGATGACCCCGAGGCGTTTGCGGAGCTCAAGGTGAAGGAGATCAAGAACGGCCGGGTCGCCATGTTCTCCATGTTTGGCTTCTTCGTCCAGGCCATCGTCACCGGCAAGGGGCCCCTTGAAAACCTTGCCGACCACCTCGCCGATCCCGTGAACAACAACGCCTGGACATTCGCCACCAACTTCGTCCCCGGAAAGTGAATATGAGGCGATGCCTGTTCCCTTCGGGGCTTGGGATGTATGGAACATACATGGGTTGTGTGAAACAAAACAAGGGCTACTGCGGGTGTTTTTTTTCACCTGTACGATTATTCGTCCGATGAGGACATGTAACAGTATTTGATTGGTTTATCAAACAAGAATGATGGTAAACTTCTAAAAGAAAAAAACTTGCAAGATGACTGTCTGGAAGATTACTGAAATTCTCTCTGAAACAAATGCACAGTAGGTGAGTTCAGGGTTGCAAAAGCAGCCAAGGACTACAGAAGAGGAAGACAAAGGAAAACAAACGAGTCTACTATTCCAATGGAAAATCAAGTAGCTGTTGAACTTTAAGGCAACAAGTGAGCTCATGGTTTAAGTCATTACAAGTGACAGGTACTCCCTCCGTCCAAAAATGTAAGACTATTTTTGACACTACCACAGTGTCAAAATTGATCTTACATTTTGGGACGGAGGGAGTACTTAACAAGGAGTAGGCAGACCTGATTACGTGGGAGTGGAGTTGAACCCAGAAGCACAAGCTGTCCTCTTATCTCAGCTGTTTTGTATATTGCATAGCTGATAAGATGTTGATCCTCCTGAGGAACTAGCCTTTTTAATCCAGCAAACCTGCCTCAGAAAACTTCAGTTATGCATATCAATACTTTTGAAACACAATGATGCTGCACAAACACTTCATCTGACATAAGTACTGAGAACAATAAAAAGCTTTGCTCGACTGCATCATGTGCTCAAAAGTTTATTCTTGTTAAAAAATGTTAAATAAATCAAGCTATCAAGGTGCTTCTCCTTCCCTCATTGCAAGGTGCTTCTAGCATGTTCTTCCTCCTGTTCTATCTGGAATAATTTCTACTGTCCATTGTTTAACAAAAGATTCCTGCTATTCAGACATTGTATCACTTCGCGTTTCTCTTTGGCTCCTTCTTCTCAAACTATATAAGATCTCAGAAAATTTAAGCGACAGCCACTAGTTTCAAAGTCAATGCAGATTCTTCCCCCACTTTTCATTGATCACACATATGCCACCATTTCATTAGTCTCACTTACACATTTGCCATCCCGTGCGGTTACAATAAGTGTTTAGATAATGTAATAAAAATGCGAAAAGTTATCATCACATTTACTACATATGGGAATGTGGATCTGCCTATTTTCGTGATGTAGTGATGAAATTTGAGGGGCTAAAAATCATCTCTTCAATTGTTAATTTCCTGTCAAGTCCTGTCTCTCAGGCAATTACCACCATAATTTCAGAAGCCTTCAATGATACCATAGGAATACCCGCCCCGGCTATCTCAGGTGACCGTCAGCATGGTTGTTTACAATATCTGAAGAGTGATCTTGGAGGCTGTTTTAGCACCAGCCTGAACTTCCTGATGACACAAGTTCAGGCAGTTCAGCAAGAAAATTTTCAAACTCACTTTTTCTTGGTGGTAGTGATGTCTGTTGGGGAAATTGAAGGCAGTTTTTAGAGTGCAATGATTAGGTTAACAGTTTCAAACGTTTGTGCGTAAATCCACAACAGTTTCATGCCACTTGACAACCCATATCCTTGGATAGTTCGCAGAAACTCTGTCTGAATTAGACCAATTCAAATGGAGCAAGGGCCGAGAGGTCAGATGATCCCAACCATGCAATGGACCAGATCAACTTCTAAGACATGCTAACTAAACGAAAATACACCTACATTACTTCCTAACGATACACTCACAAACATACTGGGCCACTACCATCAGCGCCTTTGCATTCCACCCCTCATACAGAAAACATCTACCATTAGTACCACCAAATCACCAGTCTTTGCTCCTTATGATGCAGAAAACATCTTCCATTAGTATCACCAAAGCCTTCTCCCCCCGATACGCCTTGCGAGCTGTATGTCCTTTTGCACTGTAGAGGCAAAAAAAGGTCATGTGAACAAAAACATGCTAATGTATCCATGTATTTTCTGCATAAATAGTTCCAATTTGTTCAGGAGCATCCTTTTAAAGATACATATGAAGTCATCCCTAACTGAAAACATTTATTTGTTATTAGAATAGAAACAACAACCTTGTTGATGATAATAATTCTAGTGACACCTATTTGTCACGGTAAAACGGTACCCAAGCTTTAAGAGGAAATAAAACATATCTTGCAAATAACGTTCTGATTTTATACTATGTTTATATCCTCGAGGTAAGTAATAAACAGGGCAATCAACCCTGAATTTGCTGCTACAGTAACCAGATTTTATATCTAAAATGCATCATTAGAAAACCCTGGCCCATTCACAAGTGGCAAGCTATAATTGTTTTCCCGCAAAAAAAGCCATAATTGTTAGCATATCTGCTGTTTGTTTTGTGACATGTTCACCGAGAACAAAAAATACGAGAAGCTGCATATGATAACTGTGGATCTTCTAATCATTAATAATCATTGAATTTTTGCAGCTTGAAACAACATCGTAACTAGATAACACATCAATAAAAGCAAAGATGATCCTGAAATTGAAATGCTTTTATAGCTGCCATGTTTCCTTTTGCATAATACTGTAAAAGAAAGGAAGTGTTCATTCAGTGATAACTTACTGATGGTAACACGCTTAGCATGGATGGCACATAGATTTGCCTTTTCAAATACATCGACTATGTGATACTCTGCAGCCTGCAGAGGAAAGGAAAAGAAATTCATGTGCAAATTCAAAGCAAATATACAGGACAGTGACTGAAAGTACAATTAGGACATTCAACTTATTTGATAGGCCACATATGGAATATAGTCAACTCTATTTTAGTTTTGCTAGTTATGCAGAAGAAATTATTTCTGGCAAGAGGCGACTTGTGTTTGTTTACCATGCACTAGCAATCTTGTATAGTAAGCACTTCTGTCGTTGTACTCCCTCCGTTTTTATTTACTCTGCATATTAGAGTTGACTGAAGTCAAACTTTATAAAGTTTGACCAAGTTTATAGAAACAATATAGACATTTATCATAATAAATCTATACGATGTGAAAGTACATTCAATAATGACTCTAATGTTGTTGATTTGTTATTGTATATCTTAACATTTTTGTTTATAAACTTGGTCAAAGTTTGCAAAGCTTGACTTTGACCAAAGCTAACATGCGAACTAAATAAAAACGGAGGGAGTACTGGATAGTGGATACAGATAAATCCTTGGGCGTCCGGACACATAACCATCACATGATAAATTTAATAATTTCTTTTGGACTACCTCTTCCTCACTTCTCAGTCACACCCTTAAGCAAAATGTAATATGACCAATAGTTCAGTTTTGCATGCGTGGCGTGATTATGTTGCAAGACAGTGTATATCTTAGACCAAACAACGAGAAGCTATGAACTATGGCACAAAGACATTTGATTTTGGTTTTGAGTTACCAGCCACCAAAAAACAATCATGCTGCTAAACATTTAGATTCAACTGCATTAATACCATACCAGAGCATTTAGATTCAGGAACTATGAAATATGGTGATAAATTTATCTGTCTCACAATTCTGAACTAGTGCAGCTGCTGGTTTCTTAATGGGAACCATCGGGTATACTAAGTACACGACAGATTTCAGCATTGACCATTGACCATTGACCGACCTCTTGCAACGAGACGAGAGCCTGAGGAGTCCAGTGGTTCATCTCTCCCTTGGTGAGGTCGTTGGTGATCTCCTTAACCTGCAAATTTACCATCAGCACAAGACGAGCAAGCTTCCGTCACACGCTGTGTCCGCATCCTGAATCGGTGATAGGGATACAAATCGGAGGACGGGGCGGGCGGAGGAGGGCACGGGTACGGGGTGCCCAACCCGCACTCACCAGGCGGACGAAGGGCGCGAAGGGGATGAGCGGCCCGGTGGATTTCTGGTACTTCCTGATCTCCCGCAGCGCCACCGTGCCCGGCCGGAACCGATAAGGCCGCTTCTTCTTCTTCTCCGGCTGCGGCTCCGGCGGTACCTGGCGCAGCGTGGGCGGCGGCCTCCAGCGAGGGGAGAGCTCGAACCGGAGCCGCTTCTTCGTCTCCGTCGTCGCCGCCGTCGCCGCCACCGCGTGCTTCGTGCGACCCATCGCCGCGGGGAAAGTGTGGGTGAGTTGGGTGGTGTGTACTGAGCAGTAGTACTACTGCAGCTGCTTGTGCTACTGAGCAGGAGTATTACAGTAACTTTATCAGGGAGCGTAGCGGGCCTAGGAAACTGAACTGGCTCAAGGCCAAGGGGACTCGCAACCGTCACCATCCAATGCGTGGCATAAATGTGAAGTGAGTAGTTCTAGAGGGAAACGCCACCTGCCCCCGAAAGATTAGGATCGCACGGGGCGATCTAGGAGGCGACGAGGGTTCCCTGCACACCACCGGTGACGCCGTCGGTTCCCTCTCTTTCCGTTGGCCGCTCTGGCGGCGGGAGGGAGGGGGAACCTCGGGGCTGTTTGCTAGGTAGGTGTGTGGTAGGGTTAGGGTTTAGGGAGACGCTGCCGAAGCCATTGCGGTAGTGTCGCGTCGGAATAAGTTTTTTCGGGCTCCGTTCGCGGTCAGGCGAGGCTTTTGCCTTCGTCTAGGAGCCAGCTGGTTAGGATCCCGGATCTCGTCGAGGTCGCGGGCTATGGTGGTCGGAGGTCCATCGGCCTTTGGCCGTTTGGGTCCTCGGATGGACGATGGATGCAGGAGAAGAAGACCCTTTTTCTTCCTTGTTGGTATGATTTGCTGCTGCTGTTCTTCTCTTTCCTCTGCGCTGATGCTGGTGGGAGATCCTGCTTTGCCCGGACGGATGGCCCGGCCGCGGTGCTGGACCGGTCGGATGACTCGAGTTCTTTTCCTTCCTAAAGGGACACTTTTTGCGGTACTCAAAGCCAAAGATGGCGACGGCTATTGCAGGTATGTCGGATTGATGTCCATGCCCTCTCAGCGCTGGTGTCAAGAAAGGAGGATGTAGCGTGGCGGCAATTGTACCGAGGTCGAAGATGATGACCACGCTTATGCGGTTGGTTGCAGATCCTTCTGCTGCGGGGGTCTTCTCTCAAGATTCAGGGATGATGACACGAGGCTCCGGAGATCTTCTTGTGTTATGGTTGTCTTAGGGTACTCTAGGTGTTTATGGTCATTTGTGTTTGCGTTTCAGTGTGCTTGTAAGGGTCAACTACTTTGTACTGATTCGTGACATGAATGATAAAATTCTAAAAAAAAGGTTCTAGAGGGAAAAAAATGTGCATGGTATGGCATAAATCTGAGGGGGAAATGGTAATTGCAAAAAAATGTGTATGGTAAACCAGTGCATCGGTGTCAATTTTCAAATCCTGCCAAAAAAAGATAGAGTGTGCTACGCGTCTGTCGGCTGATCTTTTTAAAAGATCGACCGGGTCGCTAGCCGTTAGATCTGACATCATCAAGTGGCTGACGGACATCCTAGCTTTTGCAATATAGATTATGTTGCAGAATTTTTTGTAACAGAAATCATGTTGCGGAAACGTGTGTAGAATTTTTCTGCAACAGAGTTTATGTTACAGAATATTTTCTGCAACAAAGATCGTGTTGCGAAACATTTGTAATTCTTTTTTTACCACAAACAACATATTGTAGAATTTTTGTAATAGAGTTTATGTTGCGGAAATGTCTGTAGATTTTTTTTTGCAATAGAGGTCATATTGTAGATGTATTTTTGCAACAGAAAGCGTTTTGCAAAGACAACGAAGAAGACGAATGGCTTTTAGTCATTGGTGTTTTTTTAGCTTGACACATTATTTCCGTAAGCATTATTTGTGCAACAAAGGTTATATTGTAAAAAAAATTGCAACAGAGGTTGTGGTATAGGTTTTTTTTTCCTTCTTTCACCTTACTGCAACATAAATGACGCTGTGGGAGGATTTTTGCAACAAGGATGATGTTGCAGCAAAAAAAAATGAAAACAAAGATCAAGCTGGCTACTTGTTGGTGCTTCATATGTTTGTAACATAACCTGTGCTACAAACTTGTGTGTGCAACATGCCCAATGTTACAAAACTTGTTGGACCGTCTCGCATACATGTCGTGCGATCAAAATTAAATCGGACGGCCACAGAGGTGGTCGATACAAGCGACTCATCCGCCAGTTGAAAGGCAACGTTTTCCAAAAAAGATTGCTTGAAAAATATTACAACGCTACACTAACCTCCTTCGGTTTGGAGGAATTTTGTAGAAATTTCATAGGATAGGACCAGCATATATGCCCATGCGTTGCAACCAAAAAGATATTATTTTTGCAAGAAGCAATGAGAGAGATAATTGATGTGTCCATAAAAAACGCTCTCTGCATGATAGAGTGCAAAGCTGCGGTCTTCTCGCGGGTCATGTTTGGCCCGCGAGATCTTGATAGTGGTGGAGTTGGTCGGCGTGACAACGATTATCCAACTCGTGCCTTTTTTTCTCTGGGCCTGCCTCTGTCTCGGGGTTGTGGTTGCCTCCTCATTTGGTTGTTGTGTGGCCACAATTTTGAACATTTATTGAAAATTTAAACAAAAAATAAAAATCTTAACATTTTGTAGAAAATTTTGAATTTAAGAGAAAAAACTTGAGAGGGAAAAAACAAACATGAAAGAAAAATAGAAAGGAACAAAAAAAGAAAAAATAGAAACAGAACACAAAAAATAAAAACAGGTCGGCTCAGTCTTTGGAGCCCTATGCTAAGCTCCAACTATTTGCCTCTACGTGCAGCAAAAAAGATTTTCCCAGCTGCGTGGGCAGAAAAAATAAGTGGGCTGGCTTCATTGGGCCACAACACGTGCTGACACATGTATGAAATTCTGGAGAAACTGTTTCTTCTTTTATAGCAGACGGGTGCCTTCCCGATTGGTGCCAGGTCTGTGGAATGATGGGCCATGAGTTGAAGGTACACGGGGACGGGGTTTACCCTCCCTCGGTTTTGACCTTCAAAAATTTCCTAGCTCCAGCGACTACTGCATGCACCCGACACCGCAACATAAACCAGAAATCCAAGCCTCGGGGTGTGCGCACTGGAGATAACTTGGACGAGAGGAAGGAGGACTTGCAGGAATAGCAAACACATGGGCATGGTGTTATCTGAAGCCAACAGCAAGCGTCCTTCAGAGCAGGTTGTAGGTCCCAATACCACGTCGAGCACCACTGGGCTGGAGCTAGTACTAGCAGCCAAGACAAGCGGGTGAGCACTCCCACCAAGCCCCCTGCCCAAACAAGATCCCAAGAGGTCCAAGACTACTCAACAGAATGAGAAGCAGGGGAACACGGGACTAAGAAAGACCCCCCCCCCCCTAGTGGGGAAAAACATTGACGCAAGATCGGCGGCCTCCGTGGTGGAGGACCGCCGGGCGCAATGAATCTCCTATGCTGGAATTGTTGTGGCATAGGCAACGCCCCAACGATTCAAGAGCTACGCGAACACGCGATAAAGTTTGCCCCTAGAGTACTATGCATCTTTAAACCCAAATTAGTGGTGAGAGAGTTGACAGCTTAAAAAGTATTTTAGGTTTTGATAATTGTTTTTCTATCGATTCCTCCTGTAGGAGCGGAGGCTTAGCAATGTACTGGAATAATGAAATAAAGGTTGAGAACTTGGATTACTCGCAGTATCACACATATATGAAAATCTCAGAGCTTGGTGGTGACCCGTGGAGGTTGTCATGTTTCTATGGGGAAGCACAAACTCATCTCCAGCAGAGGACATGGGATACTTGTTGGGGAACATAGTATTTCAAAATGTTTCCTACGATCACGCGAGATCTATCTAGGAGAAGCATATCAACGAACGGGGAGAGTGTGTCCACGTACCCTCGTAGACCGAAAGCGGAAGCGTTTATCAACGCGGTTGATGTAGTCGTACGTCTTCACGATCCGACCGATCTTAGCACCGAACGTACGACACCTCCGTGTTCAGCACACGTTCAGCTCGATGACGTCCCTCGTACTCTTGATAAAGTTGAGGCTGAGGGGGAGTTCCGTCAGCACGACGGCGTGGCGACGATGATGATGAAGTTACCGGCACAGGGCTTCGCCTAAGCACTACGACGATATGACTGAGGTGTGTTTCTGTGGAGGGGGGCACCACACATGGCTAAGAGAAACTTTTGTGTGCCGTTGGGATGCCCCCCTCCCACGTATATAATGGGGGGAGGGAGGCGGAGGCCGGCCAAGGTGTGGCGCGGCCAAGGGGGGGGGGGGGGCGGAGTCCAACACCAAGTAGGAACCCCCCATTACCTGTTCTCACAAGGAGAAGGGGGGGAGGAGGAGGAGAAGAGAAGGAAAGGGGGGGCGCCCCCCTAGGGGGGGGGGGGGCGGGCGCCACTCCTTGGCATGCCTCCACGCTTCCACCACTAGGCCCATGAGGCACAATAACTTCCCGGGGGGGGGGGTCCGGTAACCCCCGGTACTCCGAAACTCATCCGAAACGACCCGAACCATTCCAGTGTCCGAATGTAACCTTCCAATATATGAATCTTTATGTCTCGACCATTTCGAGACTCCTCGTCATGTCCGTGATCTCATCCGGGACTCCGAACAAACTTCAGTACATCAAAACACATAACTCATAATAAAAATCGTCATCGAACGTTAAGCGTGCGGACCCTACGGGTTCGAGAACTATGTAGACATGACCGATACACATCTCCGGTCAATAACCAATAGCGGAACCTGGATGCTCATATTGGCTCCCACATATTCTACGAAGATCTTTATCGGTCAAAGCGCATAACAACATACGCTGTTTCCCTTGTCATCGGTATGTTACTTGCCCGAGATTCGATCGTCGGTATCATCATACCTAATTCAATCTCGTTACCGGCAAGTCTCTTTACTCGTTCCGTAATGCATCATCCCGCACTAACTCATTAGTCACATTGCTTGCAAGTCTTATAGTGATGAGCTACCGAGAGGGCCCAGAGATACCACTCCGACAATCGAAGTGATAAATCCTAATCTTGATCTATGCCAACTCAACAAACACCATTAGACACACCTGTAGAGAATCTTTATAATCACCCAGTTACGTTGTGACGTTTTATAGCACACTAAGTGTTCCTCCGGTATTCGGGAGTTGCATAATCTCATAGTCATAGGAACATGTATAAGTCATGATGAAAGCAATAGCAATAAACTAAATGATCATAGTGCTAAGCTAAAGGATGGGTCTTGTCTATCACATCATTCTCTAATGATGTGATCCCGTTCATCAAATGACAACACATGTCTATGGCCAGGAAACTTAACCATCTTTGATTAACGAGCTAGTCCAGTAGAGGTATATTAGGGACACTCTGTTTGTCCATGTATTCACACATGTACTAAGTTTCTGGTTAATACAATTCTAGCATGAATAATAAAAATTTATCATGATATAAGGGAATATAAATAACAACTTTATTATTGCCTCTAGGGCATATTTCCTTCAGTCTCCCACTTGCACTAGAGTCAATAATCTAGATTACATAGTAATGATTCTAACACCCATGGAGTCTTGGTGCTGATCATGTTTTCTCGTGAGAGAGGCTTAGTCAACGGGTCTGTAATATTCAGATCCGTATGTATTTTGCAAATCTCTATGTCTCCCTCCTTGACTTGATCGCGGATGGGTCTCTTGATGTGCTTTGTTCTCTTCTGAAATCTGGATTCCTTTGCCAAGGCAATTGCACCAGTATTGTCACAAAAGATTTTCATTGGACCCGATGCACTAGGTATGACACCTAGATCGGATATGAACTCCTTCATCCAGACTCCTTCATTTACTTCTTCCGAAGCAGCTATGTACTCCTCTTCACACGTAGATCCTGCCACGACGCTCTATTTGGAACTGCACCAACTTACAGCTCCTCCATTCAATATAAATATGTATCCGGTTTGTGACTTAGAGTCATCCGGATCAGTGTCAAAGCTTGCATCGACGTAACCATTTACGATGAGCTCTTTGTCACCTCCATAAATGAGAAACATATCCTTAGTGCTTTTCAGGTTTTCAGGATGTTCTTGACCATTGTCTAGTGATCCACTCCTGGATTATTTTGGTACCTCCCTGCTAAACTAATAGCAAGGCACACATCAGGTCTGGTACACATCATTGCATACATGATAGGACCTAGGGCTGAAGCATAGGGAATGCCTTTCATTTTCTCTTTATCTTCTGCAGTGGTCGGGCATTGAGTCTGACTCAACTTCACACCTTGTAACACAGGCAAGAACCCTTTCTTTGCTTGATCCATTTTGAACTTCTTCAAAACTTTATTACGGTATGTGCTTTGTGAAAGTCCAATTAAGCGTCTTGATCTATCTCTATAGATCTTGATGCCCAATATGTAAGCAGCTTCACCGAGGTCTTTCATTGAAAAATTCTTATTCAAGTATTCTTTTATGCTATCGAGAAATTCAGTATCATTTCCGATCAACAATATGTCATCCGCATATAATATCAGAAATGCTACAGAGCTCCCACTCACCTTTTTGTAAATACATGCTTCTCCAAAAGTCTGTATAAAACCATATGCTTTGAGCACACTATCAAAGCGTATATTCCAACTCCGAGATGCTTGCACCAGTCCATAAATGGATCATTTGGAGCTTGCACACTTTGTTAGCACCTTTTGGATCGACAAAACCTTCTGGTTGCATCATATACAACTCTTCTTTAAGGTATCCATTAAGGAATGCAGTTTTGACATCCATTTGCCAAATTTCATAATCATAAAATGCGACAATTGCTAACATGATTTGGACGAACTTAAGCATCGCTACTGGTGAGAAGGTCTCATCGTAGTCAACTCCTTGAACTTGTGGAAAACCTTTTGCAACAAGTCAAGCTTTGTAGATGATAACATTACCGTCGGCGTCGGTCTTCTTCTTGAAGATCCATTTATTCTCTATGGCTTGCCGATCATCAGGCAAGTCAACCAAAGTCAACACTTTGTTCTCATACATGGATCCCATCTCATATTTCATGGCCTCAAGCCATTTCACGGAATCTAGGCTCATCATCGCTTCCTCATAATTCGTAGGTTCGTCATGGTCAAGTAACATGACCTCCAGAACAGGATTACTGTACCACTCTGGTGCGGATCTTACTCTGGTTGACCTACGAGGTTCGGTAGTAACATGATCAGAAGTTTCATGATCATCATCATTAGCTTCCTCACTAATTGGTGTAGGAATCACTGGAACTGATTTCTGTGATGAAATACTTTCCAATAAGGGAGCCGGTACAATTACCTCATCAAGTTCTACTTTCCTCCCACTCACTTTTTTTGAGAGAAACTCCTTCTCTAGAAAGGATCCATTCTTAGCAACATATCTTGCCTTCGGATCAGTGATAGAAGGTGTACCCAACAGTCTCCTTTGGGTATCCTATGAAGACACATTTCTGCGATTTGGGTTCGAGCTTATCAGGTTGAAGCTTTTTCACATAAGCATCGCAGCCCCAAACTTTAAGAAACGACAACTTGGGTTTCTTGCCAAACCACAGTTCATATGGTGTCATCTCAACGGATTTAGATGGTTCCCTATTTAACGTGAATGCAGCCGTCTCTAAAGCATAACCCCAAAACGATAGCGTAAACTAGTAAGAGACATCATAGATCACACCATATCTAATAATGTGCGGTTACGACGTTCAGGCACACCATTATGCTGTGGTGTTCCGCGTGGCGTGAGTTGCGAAACTATTCCGGATTGTTTCAAATGAAGACCAAACTCGTAACTCAAATATTCACCTCCACGATCAGATCGTAGAAACTTTATTTTCTTGTTACGATGATTTTCCACTTCACTCTGAAATTATTTGAACTTTTCAAGTATTTCAGACTTATGTTTCATCAAGTAGATATACCCATATCTGTTCAAATCATCTGTGAAGATCAGAAAATAACGATACCTGTCGCGAGCCTCAACACTCATCCGCATACATCAGTATGTATTATTTCCAATAAGTCTATTGCTCGCTCCATAGTTCCGGAGAATGGAGTTTTAGTCATCTTGCCCATGAGGCATGGTTCGCAAGCATCAAGTGATTCATAATCAAGTGATTCCAAGAGCCCATCAGCATGGAGTTTCTTCATGCGCTTTACACCAATATGACCTAAACGACAGTGCCACAAATAATTTGCGCTATCATTATTGAACTTATATCGTTTGGCTTCAATACTATGAATATGTGTATCACTACTATCGAGATTCAACAAAAACAGACCACTATCAAGGGTGCATGACCATAAAAGATATTACTCATATAAATAGAACAACCATTATTCTCTGATTTAAATGAATAACCGTCTCGCATGAAACAAGATCCAGATATAATGTTCATGCTCAATGCTGGCACCAAATAACAATTATTCAGGTCTAAAACTAATCCCGAAGGTAGATGTAGAGGTAGCGTCTTGTGGCGATCACATCGAATTTGGAACCATTTCCCACGCGCATCGTCACCTCGTCCTTAGCCAATCTTTGCTTAATCCGTAGCCCACCTTCGAGTTGCAAATATGAGCAATGTAACCAGTATCAAATACCCAGCGCTACTACGAGCATTAGTAAGGTACACATCAATAACATGTATATCAAATATACCTTTCACTTTGCCATCCTTCATATCCGCCAAATACTTGGGGCAGTTCCGCTTGCAGTGACCAGTCCCTTTGCAGTAGATGCACTCAGTCTCAGGCTTAGGTCCATACTTGGGCTTCTTCACTTGAGCAACAACTTGCTTGCCGTTCTTCTTGAAGTTCCCTTTCTTCCCTTTGCTCTTTTTCTTGAAACTAGTGGTCTTGTTAACTATCGGTGTCAAAACCGGCGAATCTCGGGTAGGGGGTCCCAAACTGTGCGTCTAAGGCGGATGGTAACAGGAGGCGGGGGACACGATGTTTACCCAGGTTCGGGCCCTCTCGACGGAGGTAATACCCTACTTCCTGCTTGATTGATCTTGATGAATATGAGTATTACAAGAGTTGATCTACCACGAGATCGTAGAGGCTAAACCCTAGAAGCTAGCCTATGGTATCATTGTTGTTGTCCTACGGACTAAACCCTCCGGTTTATATAGGCACCGGAGGGGGCTAGGGTTACACAGAGTCGGTTACAAGGGAGGAGATCTACATATCCGTATCGCCAAGCTTGCCTTCCATGCCAAGGAGAGTCCCATCCGGACATGGGACAAAGTCTTCAATCTTGTATCTTCATAGTCCAACAGTCCGACCAAAGGATATAGTCTGGCTGTCCGGAGACCCCCTAATCCAGGACTCCCTTAGTAGCCCCTGAACCAGGCTTCAATGACGATGAGTCCGGCGCGCAGATTGTCTTCGGCATTGCAAGGCGGGTTCCTCCTCCGAATACTCCACAGAAGGTCTTGAATATCAGGATAGTGTCCGGCTCTGCAAAACAAGTTCCACATACCACCGTAGAGAGAATAATATTTCCACAAATCTAATCTGCTGACGCATTTTGCCGCATGACATCACGCCACGTCCCGGCCTTTATTCGAACCGTTTTTCACCACCAGCCACCGCACATATCGCGAGGCGGTTTCCTTGGCACGTCTTGTCAAAGCAGAGATTGTGTCCCCTTATCACGGGATTCTCATCAATACAGGTGTGGGTAATCCAACCGCGCCATCAATTACGGCGCTTGGGGAGTAAGCGATTTTACTAGGCGAATGGGGAGGCGCATCGCCTCTACCGCCCTTATAAAGGGACAAGGATTCACCCATTTTACCCATGCCTTCTTCCTCCTTGCTCATCTATTCTTGCGCACTCGAGCTCCAGCGCCCAAGTTCGCGTCTTTCTCCTCAAGCCACTCCAAGCATGTCCGGAGCGGGAGGCAAGTGGATGGTCTCCTCCGTTACGGAGGAGAACATTACAAAGCTACGGGAAGCCGTATACCTGGCTACGAATATCGCGCACCGGCTGCCAGATGCAGGGCAAATCATCCCTACTCCAGAATCTCATGAGAGGGTGGTTTTTCTTCCCCACTTCGTCCGCGGACTGGGATTTCCCCTCCACCCATTTGTTCGCGGGCTCATGTTCTACTACGGGCTGGATTTTCATGATCTGGCTCCCAATTTCATCCTCAACATCTCGGCGTTTATCGTCTTGTGTGAGGCCTTCCTCCGCATCAGGCCCCACTTCGTCTTATGGCTGAAGACCTTCAATGTTAAACCGAAGGTGGTGGTCGGCCAGCAAGCGGAGTGCGGAGGCGCCATGGTGGGCAAAATGCCTAACGTCACCTGGCTCGAAGGCTCCTACGTGGAGACCATAAAGGGGTGGCAATCGCGGTGGTTCTACATCGCCGAGACGCGCGACACCAACAGGGTGGCGGCCCTCGAATTTCAATCCGGAATCCCCTCGCGACTCACCTCCTGGAAAGAGAAGGGCCTGTCCTGGGGTTCCCCGGTAGAGCTGACCGGACTCCAAACCTGCATCAAGAACATGATGAGCAAGAAAATCAAGCTCGTCAACATGGTCCAGGTCATGCTCTTCCGCCAGATCCTCCCGTGTCAACGACGGGCATTCAATTTGTGGGAGTTCGACCCAGCCAAGCACCAAACGCTGCGAGAGCTCTATGACACGACGCACAAGGACGTCTGGAGGGTGCTGTTCAAGGGCGCCGAGGTACCACCTCCCCTTACCGAGGACCGTGGACTCAGCGCAAAGCGCCCTGCGAATCCGGTAAGTCCTTTATATCTTTATAAGATGTTCATTTTCCCCAGTTTGACCATGCGCAGGATCTAAGCCGCCACACTATTTTGCAGGACTGGGTCGAGACAGCGGGGCAGATCAATTGTCCAGCCCCCCTGCCCGAAGATCCAGCAGATGCCCCCCTAACGGAGATGATGGTTCCGGCACCTTATGAGGTGCCGGAGAAGAAGGCCAAGAAGAAGGCCGCAGGGACCCGAAAGGGTCTCCTGCGCAGGGTGATATCAGACTCATCGCCCGAAAACGCCGAGGCGCAATCCTCCCATGAAGACGAGGAGGAGGAAGAGGAAAGTTCTCGCCCCCAGCCGGGGGGGGGGGGGGCATGAAAAGGAAGGCCGCCCCAACCAGGGAGGCCGAAGGGTCCAAGAAGGGAAAGACCGTCCTTCCGGACTACTCCACAACGGCCGCTGATAGCGACAACGAGTGGTTGCCCAGGGAAAAGCCCCTGGCGAAATCGTGAGTATCCGGAACCCATAGTAATGCATGGTATGTTTAATCACACTGCTTCTCCTTGCGCCGAATATGATTATGCAGTCCGTCTAGAGCCAGTATCGACGTATCCTCATCGGATGGTTCTTTGGACCCGTCGGATATGAATAGTGATTCACTTCCGACCGCCTCCTCCCCTCGCCCTACGGACAACGTCGAGGTGTTGTCTCAAAGGGCACCGAGCCGAGGGGAGGTAGTCCTGGAGGCGCCTCGAGGTGACCTTCTAGACTCTGGGCGCAAAGGGAGCAAGACTCCCATGGGCTCCAAGTTCGGCCCCCAACGGAACACTGCGTCGGAGCCTCCGGTGATTCCGGACTCCGGCAGGCGATCCCCTGTTAAGAGGGGCAAGCCGCCCGGGCTGGTGGCCTCTGTCCATCCAGAGGCACCGGACAACTTGCTGGAAGCGCTTCAAGGCGCTTCCATCGACGAAGAGCACCACACTATCATGGGTGCGGTGATCGAGAAGGTTCAGTCCGCCAAAAAGGACTAACCGAAGCTTGCGCCAGCCTCCTAACAGGCTTTGAGGTAAGTAATTAAAATATAGGAAAATATTACCCCATAGACAGTAGCCCCTGATGCTCTTTTTGGCGTTCATGAAGAAAAGCCGAATAGAGGATCAAATAATGACCCAGGAGTCTAATTGAATATGTCTATAAGCGTATGCAGGCTTCACTGTTGGCCGCTGCCGCACGTACTGCGGAGGTTGCTGCATTGAAGCAGGACCTTGAGCGGTCCGAGGACGAGCTTGGTCTTGCCAAGAGGCAGCTCGAGGAGAGCAAAGGTAAGCAATACCTTGTCTATATGTTAAAAGGAAATTGGTTGTAAAAATAATAGGATCATCATGAATGTGCCAATGGCCACGATCGAAGTGGCAACCCTGAAGAAGGCACTGTCCGAGGCCGAAAACAAAGCGGCCAAGGAGCGAACTGAGCGAAAAAAGCAAGAAGCCCGGGTAGGCGAGGTGCAGCTAGAGCTCCAGGCTCTTGTTAAAAAACACGAGTACTTGGAGCTTGACTCTAAGACGCGAGAGTCCGAGCTTGCGGAAGCCCTTGAAAACGCACAAGATGCCAAGGCCGAAGCCCAAAAGGCCCTCCGAGAAATTGAGGCAGTTAAGAAGATAGCAGCGGGTAAGGCATTCATTATGGAAAGCAAGCATGTGAAGGAAAATTTCTTTTTACTTACCCGAGTTCGGAGCTCTCGGGGCGTTTGCAGATCTACCTGCGGTGTGTCGATGTCATGGAGTTCTACCGGGCCGAGGAGGGGAGCTCGACGGAGAAGTTGTTCTGGTCGGACCGAACACCCCATGCCCTTGAGCGACCAGCTGAAGCAACTGGTCGAGCTTCACAAGGCGGCCGAACAGGCCATGAAGGGTCTTATAGTCCGGATGTGGCCTGGTGATCCCTTTCCTAACAGCTACTTCGGTCTGTTGAGGCGGCGTGTGGATGCCTGCCCACGACTTGAAGTCATAAAGCGGTCCGTCTGCATCGAGGGTGCACACAGGGCTTTTGCCCGGGCGAAGCTGGACGCCGTGAAGCTGGTGAAGGAGGGGCCACCGGAGGGCAAAGAGCATCGCCGCCCCGAAATGTACTATGACAGTGTCCTGAAGGGTTCCCACCTTGTGGCGGAGGAATGTGCTAAAGATGTAATTTTTGAATGAACGTGCTCATGTGATCCTGTAATGTGAAACTAGTTCATTTGTGCTATGCAACGCTTTTTGCATTTAAAATATTACCTTCTGTGCGGCCGTTTATAAAATCTGAGAGTTCGCCAGTCGTCGGCTTCTGCCCCCATGTAACTAGTACTAAGGTGTTCGGGATAAACCTGAGCACTCTTTATCCCAATTTTGGGTCCTTCGAAGGAGGTGTTCAGCACAACGAACCAGGCAATTAGACTATAAGGTTTTAACGCTCCCACTTAGCCATATAAGTCTACAATTTTAAATGTTTGGCGAAGCCCCTAGTATTCAGAAGGCCGAATTTGGGGTGCTATATACGCCTAAGTCGGGCAAGGCCGACTCCTCGCCCGAAGCGGAAAAAGTCTTTAAGGACTTGAGACCTCTCGAACAGCGACCATCTCTCGCCTTATCATGACAGTCAGTTTTCGGCTTTCTCTACTGAGGTGCTCGTCTGGAAGAACCGGGACACAATCGCAGTAGTTCTCCCAGTGCTACCTTAGCCGATATAGCGGAACGTAAGGTACCAAAACATGGGAGCCGGGCAAAACCAACTATTGACCCAAGACATGATTCAGAGCTGATGCATATAATTCTATAAGTTCGGGGTGCCACACTATCAAAAGTGTTCGGACTTCTTACGCCGTATTATGGGGTATACGAAAGCCCCTGGCGTACTAGCCGTACCAGAATGTACGGGTGCAGATTGTCATGAATAAACATATAAGAAAAAAGGATATAAAAATGCAATAATAGACTAATGCTATGCATTGTTTATTAAATAATACATCAAAGCGTATTGATACAAGTAGTGCAATGAGCAAAAATTAGGACTATTTGACATGTCCTGTCCAAGGGCAGGCTGCGTACGGGAATTAAAAAGCGGGTATATTGATTGTTATTAGATACCACCTGGGGGTTCCCTTGTACAACTTAGCTTCTTGCCTCCTTGGTTGTTCCTTCCCGTAATGTGTCCGGCAATCATACTGTCGGAAAGGTCTTCCAGAGAGTAAGGTCCTGAAAGAGAAGAAATGATGAAGGTGTGCAACCCCTAGGGCGGTTGAGCTGCATTGCGGGACGTGCCCTGATCATGCCCCCGCCTGTGCCCATGGTGTTTTTAGTGCGTAGTTATGTATGCGCGGCACGGATTTCGTTGCTTGGCTGGGACTAGGGCAGGGGCCGAATTGCTAGGCGAGCTCTGAACGTGCCAGGCGATCCTGCTGCAGGTTACTCCGGACTCGCTTGACGGTGTCCGGGGGCTGTATCGCCGAATTGGCGGTTTGCCTTAAAAGGATGCTTTGTGCTTCTGCTCCTCCGTGCGGAGCGAGCGTTCTGTGTTTCCATTGACTGTTATGACCCCCCTAGGTCCTGGCATCTTGAGCTTGAGGTATGCGTAATGCGGTACCGCATTGAATTTTGCGAATGCGGTTCGCCCGAACGGGACAATATCGAAGATTAAGTCCTCACTTCGGAAGTTATCCGGAGATCCGAAGACCACTTCCAGTGTGATTGAGCCCGTGCAATGGGCCTCTACACCTGGGATGACACCCTTGAAGGTGGTTTTGGTGGGTTTTATCCTTGAAGGGTCTATACCCATTTTACGCACTGTATCCTGATAGAGCAGGTTCAGGTTGCTACCGTCGTCCATGAGGACTCGAATGAGGTGAAATCCGTCAATGGGGTCTAGGACCAATGCGGCTGATCCGCCATGACAGATACTAGTGGGGTGGTCCCTGCGATCGAAGGTGATCGGACAAGAGGACCATGGGTTGAACTTTGGGGCGACGGGCTCCATCGCATAGACGTCCCTTAGTGCACGCCTGCTCCCTCTTGGGAATGTGGGTTGCATATATCATGTTCACCGTCTTCACTTGTGGGGGGAACCTCTTCTGTCCTCCCGTGTTCGGCGGCCGGGGCTCTTCCTCGTCATCGCTATGCAGCCCCTTTTCCTTGTGTTCGGTGTTTACCTTGCCGGCCTGTTTGAACACCCAGCATTCTCTGTTGGTGTGGTTGGCTGGTTTGTCGGGGGTGCCGTGAATTTGACACGAGCGATCGAGTATGCGGTCCAGACTGGACGGGCCTGGATTGTTTCTTTTAAATGGCTTCTTCCACTGACCGGACTTAGGGCCAGTGAATCCGGCATTGACTGTCGTGTCTTCGGCGTTGTCGCCATTGTTGTGACGCTTGTGTCTGCTGCGTCGTGGCTTGCCGTTGCTGTCTCTTGCATCTGAATTGCCAGGATTTTCTGATTTGTTATTGCTACGAGCCAGCCAGCTGTCCTCGCCCGCACAAAAGCGGGTCATGAGTGTCGTGAGGGCTGCCATAGACTTTGGCTTCTCTTGGCCGAGATGTCGGGCAAGCCACTCGTCGCGGATGTTATGCTTAAAGGCCGCTAAGGCTTCGGCATCCGGACAGTCGAAAATTTGGTTCTTTTTAGTTAGGAACCGAGTCCAGAATTTCCTGGCTGACTCTCCGGGCTGTTGGGTTATGTGACTTAAGTCATCAGCATCCGGTGGTCGCACGTAAGTGCCTTGGAAGTTGTCAAGGAACGCGTCTTCCAAGTTATCTGACCTGCCGATGGAGTTTGCCGGTAGGCTATTCAGCCAATGTCGAGCCGGTCCTTTGAGTTTTAGTGGGAGGTACTTGATGGCATGTAGATCATTGCCGCGGGCCATGTGAATTTGAAGGAGGAAATCTTCGATCCATACCGCGGGGTTTGTTGTGCCATCATAGGATTCGATGTTCACGGGTTTAAACCCTTCTGGGAACTCATGATCCATTACTTCATCAGTGAAGCATAGGGGGTGTGCGGCGCCTCTGTGCCGGGCTATATCACGACGTAGTTCATAAGAGTCTTGCCTGCTGTGTTCGGCCCGGCCGGATTTTCTTTTTGTGTATCCGGCGTGACGATCATCATCACGCGTTGGGGCGCGACCCCGTGATCCATAGATCGATCTTGCATGTTTTGCTTTCTTTTCCAATACGTCTCGCAGGTCGCGCGTGTTGCCCCGGGCCTTGGTATTTATGTTTCAGTGGCGGCAGGGTGCGGGCTGGTCTTCAGGCTGAAACGCCTCTCTGTCTCGGCCACGAGGTGGCTGGTCAGCCGCGTCAGACTGCTGGTGATGTAGGTTTCAATGCTTCCTCCTCTAGTTGGGGTAGGAACCTGCTCTTTGGATAACTCTTGGTCAAGGCGTCCGAGTTCAGATTCCTCGGCCGCAAGGACTTCGGTCCATCTGTCTGCTAGCAAATCTTGATCAGCTTGAAGCTGTTGTTGCTTTTTCCTCAGGCTATTTGGTGTGGCTATAAGCCGGCGCTTGAAGCGCTCCTGTTCGACGGGATCCTCAGGCACAATAAATTCTTTGTCGTCAAGGCTCACCTCATCTTCGGAGAGAGGCATGTATTTGTCATCCTCTGTTTCTCCATCTGCTGCCTGTTCTGGAGGGCTAGCTTGTTCATCCTCCTTCTCTAAATCGTGCTGGAGGGGATTGTTGTCGTCTTTGGCACTATCCGGAGTGTTATTATCTCTTGTGCCGGTATCACTATTTTTGGTGTGGCGGGACTTAGAGCGGCGCCGCAGACGTTGGTGCTTGGGTTGCTTCTTGGAGGGGTCATCCTCCGCTGTCTTGTCGCCATTGCCTTCTTTGGGGGTGTCCACCATATATATATCATATGACAAGGTGGCAGTCCAGCGCCCTATGGGCGGTGGTTCCTGTTCGTCTCCTGCTTCGTCGTCCATACCGTCGATGTCTTCGGAGTCGAAGTCGAGCATGTCGGTTAAATCGTCGATAGTGGCTACTAAGTGGGTGGTGGGTGGGCAGCGAATTTATTCGTCGTCCGCATCCCATTCTAGCCGGACATAGTTCAGCCAAGGTTCTCCTGACAAGGAGAGGGACCTTAATGAATCTAGCACGTCGCCGAAAGGCGAGTGCTGAAAAATATCCGCGGAGGTGAACTCCATGATCGGCGCCCAATCGGATTCGATAGGCACGGGCGCAGGCGGCTCGGAGTCCGTGGCCGGGGACGAATCCAGTAGTTCGGCAACACAACTCTCGTAGGGGGTGAAGTCAGTATCCGGCTCTATCGCCACTTAGAGTGCAACCTCCATGGCGGGGTCTATCCACCCGTCCTCGGATGGCGTGATTTGCTCCGAATTGAGGGCCGGAGTAGTTGCAGGCGCGATCTCCCGAACACTGTCCGACGGCAGAGCTAAATCATGCTTGTCGTGACCGTGCGGCGCACCTGGCATGGGTCCGAATCCGTCGAAGATCAAGTCTCCACGTATGTCGGCAGTGTAGTTCAAGTTTCCAAACCTGACCTGGTGGCCAGGGGCATAGCTCTCGATCTGCTCCAGATGGCCAAGCGAGTTGGCCCGCAGTGCGAAGCCACCGAATCTGAAGATCTCAGACGGGAGGAAAACCTCGCCTGGACCGCATCGTTACCGATGATCGAAGGAGCCATCAAGCCTTACGGTGGCATTGCAGGAACTCTCAATGAAAGCACCAATGTCGGTGTCAAAACCGCGGATCTCGGCAGGGTTCCCGAACTGTGCGTCTAAAGGCGGGGACACGATGTTTACCTGTGTTAGGGCCCTCTCGGCGGGTAATACCCTACTTCCTGCTTGATTGATCTTGATGAATATGAGTATTACAAGAGTTGATCTACCACGAGATCGTAGAGGCTAAACCCTAGAAGCTAGCCTATGGTATCATTGTTGTTGTCCTCTGAGACTAAACCCTCCGGTTTATATAGGCACCGGAGGGGGCTAGGGTTACACAGAGTCGGTTACAAGGGAGGAGATCTACATATCCGTATCGCCAAGCTTGCCTTCCACGCCAAGGAGAGTCCCACCCAGACACGGGACGAAGTCTTCAATCTTGTATCTTCATAGTCCAACAGTCCGGCTGTCCGGAGACCCCCTAATCCAGGACTCCCTCATTAACTATCAACACTTGATGCTCTTGTTGATTTCTACCTCTGCAGCCTTTAGCATCGCGAAGAGCTAGGGAATTGTCTTATCCATCCCTTGCATATTATAGTTCATCATGAAGCTTTGTAGCTTGGTGGCAGTGATTGAAGAACTCTGTCAATGACACTATCAGCCGGAAGATTAACTCCCAATTGAGTCAAGTGATTGTGGTCCCCAGACATTCTGAGTATATGTTCACTGACACAACTATTCTCCTCCATTTTGCAGCTGTTGAACTTATTGGAGACTTCATATTTCTCAATCCGGGCATTTGCTTGAAATATTAAATTCAACTCCTGGAACATCTCATATGCTCCATGACATTCAAAATGTCGTTGAAGTCCCGTTCTAAGCCGTAAAGCATGGCACACTGAACTATCGAGTAGTCATCAGCTTTGCTCTGCGAGGCATTCATAACATCCGGTGTTGCTCCTGCAGCGGGTCTTGCACCTAGCGGTGCTTCCAGGACGTAATTCTTCTATGCAGCAATGAGGATAATCCTCAAGTTACGGACCCAGTCCGTGTAGTTGCTACCATCATCTTTCAACTTAGCTTTCTCTAGGAACACATTAAAATTCAAAGGAACAGTAGCACGGGCCATTTGTCTACAACAACATAGACATGCAAAATACTACCAGGTACTAAGTTCATGATAAATTAAAGTTCAATTAATCATATTGAAGGAAATATGCCCTAGAGGCAATAATAAAGTTGTTATTTATATTTCGTTATATCATGATAAATGTTTATTATTCATGCTAGAATTGTATTAACCGAAAACTTAGTACATGTGTGAATACATAGACAAAGAGATTGTCACTAGTATGCCTCTACTTGACTAGCTCGTTGAATCAAAGATGGTTAAGTTTCCTAGCCATAGACATGAGTTGTCATTTGATTAACGGGATCACATCATTGGAGAATGGTGTGATTGACTTGACCCATTCCGTTAGCCTAGCACTTGATCGTTTAGTTTATTTGCTATTGCTTTCTTCATGACTTATACATGTTCCTATGACTATGAGATTATGCAACTCCCGAATACAGGAGGAACACTTAGTGTGCTACCAAACATCACAATGTAACTGGGTGATTATAAAGGTGCTCTACAGGTATCTCCGATGGTGTTTGTTGAGTTGGCATAGATCGAGATTAGGATTTGTCACTCCAATTGTCGGAGAGGTATCTCTGGGCCCTCTCGGTAATGCACATCACTATAAGCCTTGCAAGCAATGTGACTAATGAGTTAGTTGTGGGGTGATGCATTACGGAACGAGTAAAGAGACTTGTCGGTAACGAGATGGAACTAGGTATTGAGATACCGACGATCGAATCTCGGGCAAGTAACATACCGATGACAAAGGGAACAACATATATTGTTATGCGGTTTGACCGATGAAGATCTTCGTAGAATATGTAGGAACTAATATGAGCATCCAGGTTCCGCTATTGGTTATTGACCGGAGATGAGTCTCGGTCATGTCTACATAGTTCTCGAACCCGTAGGGTCCGCACGCTTAATGTTCTGTGACGATCGGTATTATGAGTTTATGTGTTTTGATGTACCGAAGGTTGTTCGGAGTCCTGGGTGTGATAAAGGACATGACAAGGAGTCTCGATATGGTCGAGGCATAAAGATTGATATATTGGATGGCTATGTTTGGACATCGGAATGGTTCCGGGAGAGTTTGAGCATTTACCGGAGTACCGGGAGGTTACCGGAACCCCGCGGGGAGTGTATGGGCCTTATTGGGCCTTAGTGGGAGAGAGTAGGAGGCGGCCTAGGAGGGGGCACCTCCGCAAGCCCAATCCAAATTGGGAGGGGGCCGGCCCCCTTTCCTTCCTCCCTCTCTCCTCCTTCCTTCCTCTCCTACTCCTACTTGGAGGGGGGGGGGGATCCTACTCCCGGTGGGAGTAGGACTCCCCTAGGGCGCGCCATAGAGAGGGCCGTGATGCCTACTACACAACCTTCTTCTTGTAGACGTTGTTGGGCCTCCAAGTGCAGAGGTTTGTAGGACAGTAGCAAATTTCCCTCAAGTGGATGACCTAAGGTTTATCAATCCGTGGGAGGCGTAGGATGAAGATGGTCTCTCTCAAGCAACCCTGCAACCAAATAACAAAGAGTCTCGTGTGTCCCCAACACACCCAATACAATGGTAAATTGTATAGGTGCACTAGTTCGGCGAAGAGATGGTGATACAAGTGCAATATGGATGGTAGATATAGGTTTTTGTAATCTGAAAATATAAAAACAGCAAGGTAACTCATGATAAAATTGAGCACAAACGGTATTGCAATGCTTCGAAACAAGGCCTAGGGTTCATACTTACACTAGTGCAAGTTCTCTCAACAATAATAACATAATTAGATCATATAACAATCCCTCAACATGCAATAAAGAGTCACTCCAAAGTCACTAAAAGCGGAGAACAAATGAACAGATTATTGTAGGGTACGAAACCACATCAAAGTTATCCTTCCTGATCGATCTATTCAAGAGTCCATAGTAAAATAACACGAAGCTATTCTTTCCGTTCGATCTATCCTAAAGTTCGTACTAGAATAACACCTTAAGACACAAATCAACCAAAACCCTAATGTCACATAGATACTCCAGTGTCACCTCAAGTATCCGTGGGTATGATTATACGATATGCATCACACAATATCAGATTCATCTATTCAAACCAACACAAAGTACTTCAAAGAGTGCCCCCAAGATTCTACCGGAGAGTCAAGACGAAAACGTGTGCCAACTCCTATGCATAAGTTCACAAGGTCACTGAACCCGCAAGTTGATCACCAAAACATACATCAAGTAGATCACGTGAATATCCCATTGTCACCATAGATAAGCACATGCAAGACATACATCAAGTGTTCTCAAATCCCTAAAGACTCAATCCGATAAGATAACTTCAAAGGGAAAACTCAATCCATTACAAGAGAGTAGAGGGGGAGAAACATCATAAGATCCAACTATAATAGAAAAGCTCATGATACATCAAGATCGTGCCATATCAAGAACGCGAGAGAGAGATCAAACACATAGCTACTGGTACATACCCTCAGCCCCGAGGGTGAACTATTCCCTCCTTGTCATGGAGAGTGTCGGTGTCAAAACCGGCGGATCTCGGGTAGGGGGTCCCGAACTGTGCGTCTAAGGCGGATGCTAACAGGAGGCGGGGGACACGATGTTGACCCTGGTTCGGGCCCTCTCGATGGAGGTAATACCCTACTTCCTGCTTGATTGATCTTGATGATATGAGTATTACAAGAGTTGATATACCACGAGATCGTAGAGGCTAAATCCTAGAAGCTAGCCTATGGTATGATTGTTGTTGTCCTACGGACTAAACCCCCCGGTTTATATAGACACCGGAGGGGGCTAGGGTTACACAGAGTCGGTTACAAGGGAGGAGATCTACATATCTGTATTGCCAAGCTTGCCTTCCACGCCAAGGAGAGTCCCGTCCGAACACGGGATGAAGTCTTCAATCTTGTATCTTCATAGTGCAACAGTCTAGCTAAAGTATATAGTCCGGCTGTCCGAGGACCCCCTAATCCAAGACTCCCTCAGTAGCCCCTGAACCAGGCTTCAATGATGGTGAGTCCGGCGCGCAGATTGTCTTCGGCATTGCAAGGCGGGTTCCCCTCCGAATATTCCATAGAAGATTTTGAACACAAGGATAGTGTCCGGCTCTGCAAAACAAATTCCACATACCACCGTAGAGAGAATAATATTTCCACAAATATAATCTGCTGACACATTCTGCAGCATGACGTCATACCACGGCCCGGTCATTATTCGAACCGCTTTTCTCAACCAGCCACTACACATATTGCGAGGCGGTTTTCTTGGCACGTCTTGTCGAAGCAGAGATCGTGTCCCTCTTTTCATAGGATTCTCATCAATACGGGTGTGGGTAACCCAATCGTACCCGCTGGCACGACTCCTCGATTTTAGGCAAGTTCCTGACGGTCGTGTGGAGGGCCCTTGATATTCACCCTCTTTATAAAGGGGTCAAGGCCTGTCCTTTTCTTTTTGCGCTCGATCTTTCCCTTCTCCCACCTCGAATTCCAGCACCCAAGGCGGAGGCCAAGCGCTTCGGACCTTCAATCATATCCGGATCCAACCTTCAAGGCCGGTGGGTGGCCTCCTCCGTCCTGAGAGGAGGACATCAAGAAGCTAAGAGATGCCAGTGTATCCGACCGCCGAAATCTCGCGACAAAGCCTGCTCAAGGGCAGGTCATCCCCACTCCCGAACCTAACGAGAGTGTCGTATTTGTTTCCCACTTCCTCCGAGGGCTAGGCTTTAGTCTTGACCCCTTTGTTAGAGGGCTTATGTTCTATTACGGGCTCGATTTCCATGATCTGGATCTGGATTCCATCCTTCACATCTCGTCATTTGTCGTCATGTGTGAGGCCTTCCTCCGCATCGCCCCACACTTCGGCTTATGGCTCAAGACCTTCAATGTGAAGACGAAGTTAATCAATGGGCGACACGCAGAGTGCGGAGGCGCCATAATAAGCAAAGGCGTCGATGCTCCATGGCCAAAGGGATCCTTCCCCGAGTTTTCCAGCTTATGGCAGCAGGAGTGGTTTTACATCACGGCTCCCGAAGTACTAAGTGGGTAGCTGCCCTGCCTTCCGTTCGGCCCCCCCGCCACAACTGGCGTCATGGGTTAACAAGGGGCTGGACTAGGGCCGGCTAATGACGTGCCGACGTTGCAGAGTCGCATCTGGGATCTCCTCAAGAGATATGTCAGCCTTGTCAAGGTAATGCAAGTCATGCTAGTTCGTCGGGTCCTGCCATGCCAACGTCAATCTCTCCGTATGTGGGAGTTTAACCTGGAAGGACCGTGAACCATTCAGCAATTCTTCGGCGTGACGCTCGAAGAGATGTACAGATTGTTCTTCGGATCACGAATAAAGTGTTCGGACACCACCGAGGATGCGGGCCTAAACTGCAATCGTCCAGACACCCAAGTAAGTAATTCTTCGGCCGAACATGCTGTCTCTTTATTTATCACCACATCATTCTAAAAAGTCGGTCTTTGACCAGGACTGGATAAAAAAGGCGAAGATGATCAGGTGTTCGGCCCCCCTTCCCAAAGGCTCACCGGATCCTGTACTAGCCAGGATGCTTGAGCTCGCGCCTTATCAAGCACCATCAGGGGAAGATAAAGGGAGGAATAAAGAAGCCTAAAGCGGGCCTCACTCATTATTCATTCAAACCGGGGGAATTAGTGCCTCCGCGAAGGAGGATAACCGGGGAGAAGAATCTAAAATTCAGTCTCCCCAAGGAAGGAAGAGGACCGCCTCTGAAGACTTGGAAACAATGGTTTCCAAACGAGGGAAGAAACCTTTGTCAGGGGGCCCTACCCCGGAGGGCATCCTTACCGCACAGTGCCCGCAAGGGGACCAGCCCTCCATCGAGTTGTAAGTAAACAAAAGTACTTTCTAGTAAATATACCTTACTTTATTTCCGAGGGCAATAACCGAGATGTATGTCTTGTAGTTCGGGTCGTAGGCCTTCTCGACAGAGTTCGTCTTCAGGGGATCTTCTTCCGGAGATGATGGAGAGTGAAACGCCTCCCCATGCCTCCCCGCCTCATGAGGCGGATGACCCAGAGGTGTCGTCACGAAGGATTTCTCCTGATCCACCAAGGCCAGAAGGTAACCCTTCGGCCTCCCGAAGTCCGGAGTATTCGGCTCCTAAGGGGAGCAACAGAAAGAGTCCGGAACTGTCGGTCTTGGCGACTAGATGCACTAATGAATCTTCTGGAGCAAGCGGCTATCTCAGAAGCGCATCGTACGTTAATGGGTACGGTGGTTGAGAGGATTTCATCCGCCGAAAGCGGGTTGCATGAAGCTTTTATGAGCCTGCTGAGAGGCTTTGAGGTACGCAAAGTAATATGTATATTTTTGATGGTACCGTACACGCTAGGTGTGCCCTATGCAGATAGTAGCCCCTGAGACTCTGGTTGCCATCGAAAAAGGCGGCAAACAGAGGATGATAGTCCCAGGTAATGATCATGCCGCTTTCATGTGCAGGCGGCTGAGGGTTCGGTGGCTAGCCGGACTGGTGAGTTTGCCGAACTGAAGCGGCAACTTGATGCGGCGGATGCCGACATCGTGCTTGTAAACAGGCGGCTTGACGAGGCACAGGGTATGTATTCTCCGGTGGTCAACATATATTAAGAGGAGCATGATGCTAGTATCTATAATATGTTGTGACTGCAGATGGAGCTGCCGCCGTGGAGACCCTTCGGGCGGAACTTGCCCGAGCCAGGGAACAAGCCAGGAGGAGTGATGTGGCCGCCCTGAAGGCGGTTGAAGAGTTAATAGCCGAACGGGATGCGCATTGCTAGAGCAAAGAGAAAATGGCTGATACATCTCCAACGTATCTATAATTTTGGATTGCTCCATGCTATATTATCTACTGTTTTGGACCATATTGGGCTTTATTTTCCACTTTTATATTACTTTTGGGACTAACCTATTAACCGGAGGCCCAACCCGAAGTGCAACAGTGTTTTTTTTGCCTATTTCAGTGTTTCAAAGAAACGGAATATCAAACGGAGTCCAAACGGAATGAAACCTTCGGGAACGTGATTTTCTCATCAGATATGATCCAGGAGACTTGGACCCTCGGTCAAGAAAGGAGGGAGGCGGCCACGAGGGTGGAGGGGGCGCCCCCTAGGGGGCGCCCCGCCCGTGGGCCCCAAGCTCCACCGACGCATTCCTTCCTCCTATATATACCTCGTACGCACCAACAGATCGATCACGGAGCCAAAAACCTAATTCCACCGCCGCAACTTCCTGTATCCACGAGATCCCATCTTGGGGCCTATTCCGGAGCTCCGCCGGAAGGGGTATCCACCATGGAGGGCTTCTACATCATCATCATAGCCTCTCCGATGAAGTGTGAGTAGTTTACTTCAGACCTTCGGGTCCATAGTTAGTAGCTAGATGGTTTCTTCTCTCTTTTTGGATCTCAATACAATGTTCTGCCCCTCTCTCGTGGAGATCTATTTGATGTAATCTTATTTTTGCGGTGTGTTTGTTGAGACCGATGAATTGCGGGTTTATGATCAAGATTATCTATGAGCAATATTTGAATCTTCTCTGAATTCTTTTATGTATGATTCGTTATCTTTGCAAGTCTTTTCGAATTATCCGTTTGGTTTAGCCAACTAGATTGGTAGTTCTTGCAATGGGAGAAGTGCTTAGCTTTGGGTTCAATCTTGCGGTGTCCTTTTCCAGTGACAGTAGGGGCAACAAGGCACATATTGTATTGTTGCCATGATAACAAATTACCTCTCGTTATGTTGAGATTGCTATTGTTTCTTTCCGCTTCCTTGCATACGCTAGTTTTTGCTTGCTATGGTAATTTTTTGCCTATAATATGCCTATGCATAGGAAGTTTGTTAGACTTAGATGTGTTTGCCACGTGTTTTATGATGCTCTTTTTGCGCTTCAATTCTTGTCTTTCATGTGAGCATCATTACAATTATCAGCAATGCCTAGCTAGGGGCGTTAAACGATAGCTCTTGTTCGGAGGCAACCCAATTTTATTTTTAGTTTTTTGTTTTTGTTTCTGTTTAGGAATAAATAATCCGTCTACCTTCTGTTTAGATGTGGTTTTATGTTTTAATTAGTGTTTGTGCCAAGTTAAACCTATAGGATCTTCTTGGATGATAGTTATTTGATCTTGCTGTAATTTCGAGAAACTTTCTGTTCACGAAAACAATTTTTAAAAATCACCAGAACGTGATAAAATAGTGATTACAATTTCTGCTGATCAATAAGCAAATTGCCTAGGTCGTCCTATTTTGGCTGAATTTTTGGAGTTCCAGAACTTTGCGTTAGTTACAGATTACTACAGACTGTTCTGTTTTTGACAGATTCTGTTTTTCGTGTGTTGTTTGCTTATTTTGATGAATCTATGGCTAGTAAAATAGTTTATAATCCATGGAGAAGTTGGAATACAGTAGGTTTAACACCAATATAAATAAATAATGAGTTCATTACAGTACCTTGAAGTGGTCTTTTGTTTTCTTTCGCTAACGGAGCTCACGAGATTTCTATTGAGTTTTGTGTTGTGATGTTTTCATGTTTTGGGTGAAATCTTATGAGGGATTATGGAACAAGGAGTGGCAAGAGCCTAAGCTTGGGGATGCCCATGGCACCCCCAAGTTAATCTAAGGACACCAAAAAGTCAAAGCTTGGGGATGCCCCGAAAAGCATCCCCTCTTTCGTCTACTTCCATCGGTAACTTTACTTGGAGCTATATTTTTATTCACCACATGATATGTGTTTTGCTTGGAGCATCTTGTATGATTTGATTCTTTGCTTTTTCGTTTACCACAATCATCCTTGCAGTACACACCTTTTGAGAGAGCCATACATGAATTGGAATTTGTTAGAATGCTCTATGTGCTTCACTTATATCTTTTGAGCTATATAGTTTTGCTCTAGTGCTTCACTTATATGTTTTAGAGCACGGTGGTGGATTTGTTTTAAAGAAACTATTGATATCTCATGCTTCACTTAGATTATTTTGAGAGTCTTAAATATCATGGTAATTTGCTTAAATAATCTTAATATGCTAGGTATACAAAAATAGTAAAAACTTTCTTATGAGTGTGTTGGATACTAAGAAAAGTTTGATGCTTGATAATTGTTTTGAGATATGGAGGTGATAATATCAAAGTCGTGCTAGTTGAGTAGTTGTGAATTTGAGAAATGCTTGTGTTGAAGTTTGCAAGTCCCATAGCATGCACGTATGGTAAATGTTATGTAACAAATTTGAATCATGAGGTGTTCTTCGATTGTCCTCCTTATGAGTGGCGGTCGGGGACGGGCGATGGTCTTTTCCTACCAATCTATCCCCCTAGGAGCATGCGCGTAGTGCTTTGGTTTTTGATGGCTTGTAGATTTTTGCAATAAGTATGTGAGTTCTTTATGACTAATGTTGAGTCCATGGATTATACGCACTCTTACCCTTCCATCATTGCTAACCTCTTGATGCCGTGCATTGCCCTTTCTCACATTAAGAGTTGGTGCAAACTTAGCGGTGCATCCAAACCCCGTGATATGATACACTCTTTCACACATAAACCTCCTTATATCTTCCTCAAAACAGCCACCATACCTACCTATTATGGCATTTCCATAGCCATTCCGAGATATATTGCCATGCAACTTTCCACCATTCCATTCGTCATGACACATTATCATTGTCATAGTGCTTAGCATGATCATGTAGTTGACATAGTATTTGTGGCAAAGCCACCATTTATAATTATTTCATACATGTCACTCTTGGTTCATTGCATATCCCGATATACCGCCGGAGGCATTCATATAGAGTCATACTTTGTTCTAGTATCGAGTTGTAATCATTGATTTGTAAATAAATAGAAGTGTGATGATCATCATTTTCTAGAGCATTGTCCCAAGTGAGGAATTAAAAAAAGAGAAAAGAAAAGAGGCCATAAAAAAAGAGAAAAGGCCCAAATAAAAAAATGAGAGAAAAAGAGAGAAGGGACAATGCTACTATCCTTTGCCACGCTTGTGCTTCAAAGTAGCACCATAATCTTCATGATAGAGAGTCTCTTGTTTTGTCACTTTTATATACTAGTGGGAATTTTTCATTATAGAACTTGGCTTGTATATTCCAACAATGGGCCTCCTCAAGTGCCCTAGGTCTTCGTGAGCAAGCAAGTTGGTTGCACACCCACTTAGTATCTTTTGTTGAGCTTTCATACATTTATAGCTCTAGTGCATCCGTTGCATGGCAATCCCTACTCCTTGCATTAACGTCAATCGATGGGCATCTCCATAGCCCATTGATTAGCCTCGTTGATGTGAGACTTTCTCCTTGTTTGTCTTCTCCACATAACCCCCATCATCATTTTCTATTCCACCCATAGTGCTATGTCCATGGATCGCGCTCATGTATTGCGTGAAGGTTTATAAGTTTGAGATTACTAAAGTATGAAACAATTGCTTGGCTTGTCATCGGGGTTGTGCATGATGAGAGCATTCTTGTGTGTGAAAATGGAGCATGACTAAACTATATGATTTTGTAGGATGAACTTTCTTTGGCCATGTTATTTTGAGAAGACATAATTGCTTAGTTAGTATGCTTAAAGTATTATTATTTTATGTCAATATGAACTTTTGTCTTGAATCTTTCGGATATGAATATTCATACCACAATTAAGAAGAGTTACATTGAAATTATGCCAAGTAGCACTCCGCATCAAAAATTCTCCTTTTATCATTTACCTACTCGAGGACGAGCAGGAATTAAGCTTGGGGATGCCTGATACGTCTCCAACGTATCTATAATTTTTGATTGCTCCATGCTATATTGTCTACTGTTTTGGACCATATTGGGCTTTATTTTCCACTTTTATAGTACTTTTGGGACTAACCTATTAACTGGAGGCCCAGCCCAGATTTGCTGTTTTTTTTGCCTATTTCAGTGTTTCGAAGAAACGGAATATCAAACGGAGTCCAAACGGAATGAAACCATCGGGAACGTGATTTTCTCATCAGATATGATCTAGGAGACTTGGACCCTCAGTCAATAAAGGAGGGAGGCGGACACGAGGGTGGAGGGCGCGCCCTGGGGGGGGGGCCTGCCTCGTGGGCCCCCCTAAGCTCCACCGACGTACTCCTTCCTCCTATATATACCTACGTACCCCCAACAGATCAGCTACGGAGCCAAAAACCTAATTCCACCGCCGCAACTTCCTGTATCCACGAGATCCCATCTTGGGGCCTGTTCTGGAGCTCCGCCTGAAGGGGTATCCACTACGGAGGGCTTCTACATCATCATCATAGCCTCTCCGATGAAGTGTGAGTAGTTTACTTCAGACCTTCGGGTCCATAGTTAGTAGCTAGATGGCTTATTCTCTCTTTTTGGATCTCAATACAATGTTCTCCCCCTCTCTCGTGGAGATCTTTTCGATGTAATCTTCTTTTTGCAGTGTGTTTGTTGAGACCGATGAATTGTGGGTTTATGATCAAGATTATCTATGAGAAATATTTAAATCTTCTCTGAATTATTTTATGTATGATTGATTATCTTTGCAAGTCTCTTCGAATTATCCGTTTGGTTTGTCCAACTAGATTGCTAGTTCTTGCAATGGGAGAAGTGCTTAGCTTTGGGTTCAATCTTGCGGTTTCCTTTCCCAAAGTGATGAGGGGCAGCAAGGCACGTATTGTATTGTTGCCATCGAGGATAACAAGATGGGGTTTTTATCATATTGCATGAATTTATCCCTCTACATCATGTCATCTTGCTTAAGGCGTTACTCTTGCTTTCATTAACGTAATACTCTAGATGCATGCTTTGGATAGTGGTCGATGAGTGGAGTATAGTAGTAGATGCAGTGAGTCGGTCTACTTGTCTTGGACGTGATGCCTATATACATGATCATACCTAGATACTCTCATAACTATGCTCAATTCTGTCAATTGCTCAACAAGAATTGCTCACCCACCGTAAAATACTTATGCTCTTGAGAGAAGCCACTAAGTGAAATCTATGGCCCCCGGGTCTATTCTCATCATATTAATCTTCCTACGCTTGATTATTGCTTTGCTTTTTTACTTTGCCTTTTATTTTACTTTGCATCTTTATACCAAAAACACCAAAAATATTATTTATCATCTCTATCAGATCTCACTCTCGTAAGTGACCGTGAAGGGATTGACAACCCCTTATCGCGTTGGTTGCGAGGAGTTATTTGCTTTGTGCAAGTACGAGGGACTTGAGCATGGCCTACTACTGGATTGATACCTTGGTTCTCAAAAGCTGAGGGAAAATACTTACGCTACTCTGCTGCATCATCCTCTCCTCTTCGGGGAAAACCAACGCAAGCTCAAGACGTAGCAATGGCCAAGATGGCTGTTGAGTTGAAAGATGCCATCGACCGTTATGAGCTTCTTGAAAGGGAAAGTCAAACAAAGACGGCGGACCTGGAGAAAGCCATGGTAGCAGCCAAGGAAATCCGCTCTAAAATCAGAGCGGCGAAGGAGGAGCTACGTCAAGCCGGAGATATCACGGCTGGGAAGCCCTTTTTGTTGCGGACGAACTACGAAGATCCTAAGTATGCCCTTCTGGATGAATTATGGAGTTCTGCGGACGCGTACTTGGATTTGGCAGCAAGTGCTATTGATGCGACCAAGTTTTTCGATGATTAAAAAGATCCCGAAGTGGAAAAGTTGTTCTGGTCGCAATTCAATGCTCCAGCGTGTCTGCTGCTGTTAAATGAGCAAATGGCCGAGTGGTCCGAGCTCCATAGGTTGTCCGGACTTGCCATGAGGCCTGTCGTGGATCGTCTTTAGCCGGAAGGACCAAGTCCGAATAGTTATTTTGGTCTAGTGCAACGATTCCTTGGTGATGTGCCGTATATCGACGCTGTAAAGAGGTCGATGTGCATAGAGGGTGCGCGGATGGCTCTTGCCCGTGTCAAGACATACTAGGCAGGGATGGAGGCCACCGCTATTGCAACCCAGAATCCGGCCGTAGGCCAGGTTTCGGCCGAGCACTATTTTGAAGAAGTCCTAGAAGGTGCTCGTTTAATAGAGGCTCAGTGCTCGAAGAGTGTCATGTTCGAGTGACATGTATCCCGATTGTAAAAACAATGCTATTTGAATTATAAAGGCTGTGTTTATACTTTTGCCTGAAAGTATTATTATGCCTCCTGTGCGGCTGTTTATGTATATATATAACCTGAAAGTTTGCAGTCATCGGCTTCAGCCCCCACGCATATAACGCGGGGGTGTTCCAAAAGTGCGTGTTCACACTTAATCCAACATCTTGATCCATTAAGAAGGTGGTAGCGCGGTAAACGAGGCAATTGGACTATATTGCTTTAACACTTTCACTTAACCATAGGAGTTTGACAGTGGGGCTACTATATAGCCCCTGGTACTTCCGCGCTCATCCGAGTACGGGGCACGTACGTACATGACCGAGAAAACCGGCCCTTCGTTAATGCGGAGGAATCCCGAAGATTCCGCTAAGTCATCGAGTGGTTGACCAGTCTCGCGCTTTATCATGACAGTCAGTTTTCGACTTTCTCTACTGAGGTGCTCATCCGGATGAACCAGGGCACAATCGCGATAGTTCTCCGGTGCCACCTTAGCCGATAGAGCGGGCGTAAGGTAGCAAAAGCGAGGAGCAGGCAAACCCAACATTTGACCAAAGACATGATTCGAGCTGGTGCATATAAGGCCAAACTTCATGACGCCGAACACTCCCTAAGGTGTTGTCTTTACAACATGTACCGGGCTGAGTAACGCCCTTGATAAATGACCCTAAATTTCGAATGCGTGCATTAGTCGGCGTGGCGAAATGGCAACAACGCCAAAGATCCCTCACGGTTGTGTTAGGTATCCGGGGTGTCAAGCAACAAGAGACAGAAGAAAGGTTTACAGGGTCTTAATCTAAAAAGAAACCTTTGAGCGGGGCCCTGCTGCACGTCTGCGCCTGTGTCTCCGTTGTGCCGTATCCTGGAAGGGTGTAGCACGATTGTCATCTGTAAAATAGAAAAACTTAGATGAAAGTCTTCGTGCGAAAAACTGGTTATTCTCACTAAAAGTCAATCTAAATGAGGTAAAGCCGAACTATTGTCCTTTTTACATGCGGGAAGCCCCTGGTACCGCCTATGTGGGTATATCCATCAAACCAATCTTAGGTTTATCTAAGCTGTTACAGCTAGTGGTGCGCTGGACTCGTCTAGCCGTGTCCGCGGTCTTGACGACCGACCATTTATTCTGGTTGGAGAGGCCATTTAGTGTTCGGCTGCTAAAGCCGCCACATGTTCTTCCGCACGTAAGGAACGCTCAGTGTTTCCGCTAACTATGATGATGTCACGTGGACCGGGCATCTTAAGCTTAAGAGAAGCGTAATGTGGACGGCTGTTCTTCTGTGTAGTGCTTGATAGCCGCTTCGGAATGGAGCGATGTCGAAGGTTAACTTTTCACTTCGGAAGTTGTCGGGAGAACCGAATACAACCTCTAGTACTAGAGAGCCCGTACAGCGGGCCTCTAGGCCTGGTATTACTTCTTTAAAGGTAGTATTGCTTTGGCTGATTCTTGTCGGGTCTAACCCCATTTTGAATACTGTGTCCTAATATATCAGATTAAGACTACTGCCGCCGTCCATGAGGACTTGGGTGAGATGGTATCCGTCGATTATTGGTTCTAGCACCAAGGCAGCCAATCCTCCGTGCCGGATACTAGTTGGATGATCCCTGCGATCAAAAGTGATCGGGCAGGCCGACCAAGGGTTGAACTTAGGAGTGACGGGCTCTACGGCGCATATGTCTCGGAGTGCGTGTTTGCTCCTTCTTTTTGTTACGTGAATCATGTTCACTGTTTTGACCTCTGGTGGGAATTTTTTCTGTCCCCCAGTGTTTTGCTGGCGAGGCTCATCCTCATCTTCACTGGGTGTCTCCCTCCCCTTGTGTCCGACATTTAGCTTGCCGGCCTGCTTGAAGACCCAGCATTCTCCGTGGGTGTGATTTGTAGGTTTATCGGAGGTGCCATGAATCTGACATAACTTGTCTAGAATCTTGTTTAGGCTGGACGGTCCATCTCTGTCGCCTTTAAAAGGCTTTTTCCGTTGACCGGGTCGAGAGCCCCTAAATCCGGTGTTTACTGCCGTGTTGTCTGGGCTGTCTTTGTTATTTCGATGCTTGCTTTTACTGCATCGTGGTTTTCCATTACCATCCCTGACATCAGATGTGCCTGGGTCGCTGGTGCTACTACGGGCCAGCCAGCTATCTTCGCCCGTGCAAAAGCGGGTCATAAGGCTTGTTAGGGCTCCCATTGTCCTCGGTTTTTCTTGGCCGAGGTGTCTGGCGAGCCATTCATCTCGGACGCTGTGTTTGAAAGCTGCTAAGGCTTCGACGTCCGGGCAGTCAACGATTTGATTCTTCTTAGTGAGAAATCTGTTCCAAAGCTTTCGGGCTGACTCTCCAGGCTGTTGAAGTATATGACTTAAATCGTCTGCATCCGGAGGTCGGACATATGTCCCTTGAAAGTTAGCCCTAAAAGCATCCTCAAGCTCCTCCCAACTTCCAATTGAGTTTTCGGGGAGGCTCTTCAGCCAGTGCCGAGCTGGTCCTTTCAGCTTGAGGGGCAAGTATTTGATGGCGTGGAGATCGTCTCCATGAGCCATATGGATATGGAGGATGAAGTCCTCAATCCGGACCCAGTGCAATCGTTCCGTCGTACGCCTCTATGTTCATGGGTTTGAATCCCTCTAGAAATTTGTGATCCAGCACCTCATCGGTGAAGCATAGGGGGTGCGCGGCACCCCTGTATTTGGATGTGTCATGGCGTTTTGACGGTTGTAGTGTTCGGTTCTGATTCTGCGCTGGAGCGCGCTTCCTAGATCCGTAGATGGATCTGGTCACGTCGGCTTTTTGATGCAAGTCCTCGCGTGGATCTTGTGCTGACTTTTGTGCGGCCTCGTTAGCCGCCCTATCGCGGCCACGAGGTGGTTGATCCGACCGGTCGGCCGTTTTATTTTTTGGCTGTGTAGGCTCTAAGGCCTCATCATCGAATTCAGGCAACATCTTGCGCTTTGGATAGCTCTTTGTGTGGCGACTGCCACCATACTTTTCTTCAGTGTCGAGCACTTTGTTCCATCTACTGTTGAGCGTATTCTGCGCAGCCTTAAGCCTTTGCTTCTGCTTCTTCAGACTCCTCACGGTGGCAATAAGCCTTCTATGGAGGTTCTCTTGTTCCAAGTGCCTCTCCAGGATGATGTCTGCATCGTCGTCCGGACTGTTTTCCTCTCCGGAGAGAGGTTGATGAGCTTTATTCTCGGCGTCGCCGTGATCGGACAGCGGCTCCGTACTATGTTCGCTGTCCGCTGGTTCATCCTGCTCTGCCGCTGGGTCCGTGTGGTCGTTGTTTCCTCTGGAGTCGACTGGGGTATTATTTTTTCTTGTGCTGTTATCGCTGTTTTTGCCGAGGCGAGATTTGGAGCGGCGTCTACGCCGTCGTTTTGGCTGCTTCTCGAGGGAACTATCCCTCGCTGCATCCTTCCGTTCCTCGCCATTGTTTTCTTTGGGTGTATCCACCATATATATATCGTGTGATGAAGTGGCTGTCCAGCGCCCTGTGGGCGGTGGTTCCTGTTCTTCTCCTACATCGTCGTCCCTACCATCAATGTCTTCGGAGTCGAAATCGAGCATGTCGGTTAAGTCATCGACAGTGGCTATTAAGTGGGTGGTGGGTTGGGAACGAATTTCTTAAATCGTCGCCTCCCTTTCGAGCCGGACATAGTTCGCCAAGGGCCCCTGACAAGGAGAGAAACCTTAATGAATTTAGCACATCGCCAAGAGGCGAGTCTTGAAAAGATATCATGGAGGTAAACTCCATGATCGGCGCCCAATCAGATTCGATAGGCATGGACGTAGGCGGTTCGGGGCCTATGGCCGGGGACGAATCCGAGGATCCAGCGACATCGGTCTCATAGAGGTGAAGTCAGTATTCGGCTCTATCTTCCACTGAGTGTGTGGCCTCCGAGGCGGGGTCCATCCACCCGTCCTCGGACGGTGCAATAGACTCTGGATCTAGGGCCGGAGTAGCCACACGTGTGATCTCCCGAACCCCGTCCGACGGCAGAGCTAAGTCATGCTCGTCGTGACTGTGCGGCGCACCTGACATGGGCTCGAATCCGTGAAAGATCATGTCTCCGCGGATGTCGGTAGTGTAGTTTAAATCTCCTAACCTGACCTGACGGCCAGGGGTGTAGCTCTCGATCTGCTCCAGATGGCCAAGCGAGTTGGCCCGCAGTACGATGCCGCCGAATACGAAGATCTGGCCGGGGAGGAAAACCTCACCCTGGATTGCATCGTTGCCAATGATTGAAGGAGCCATCAAGCCTTGTGGTGACGGCAAAGTGGAACTCTCAATGAAAGCACCAATGTCGGTGGCAAAACCGGCGGATCTCGGGTAGGAGGTCGCGAACTGTGCGTCTAAGGCGGATGCCAACAGGAGGCGGGGGACACGATGTTTACCCAGGTTCGGGCCCTCTCGATGGAGGTAATACCCTACTTCCTGCTTGATTGATCTTGATGATATGAGTATTACAAGAGTTGATCTACCACGAGATCGTAGAGGCTAAACCCTAGAAGCTAGCCTATGGTATGATTGTTGTTGTCCTCTGAGACTAAACCCTCCGGTTTATATAGACACCGGAGGGGCTAGGGTTACCTGTAGTCGGTTACAAGGGAGGAGATCTACATATCCGTATTGCTAAGCTTGCCTTCCACGCCAAGGAGAGTCCAGTCCGGACACGGGACGAAGTCTTCAATCTTGTATCTTCATAGTCCAACAGTCCGGCTGTCCGAGGACCCCCTAATCCAGGACTCCCTCAGAGAGTGTCGGGATGATGAAGATGGCCACCGGTGATGGATCCCCCCTCCGGCAGGGTGCCGAAACAGGGTCCTGATTGGTTTTTGGTGGCTACAGAGGCTTGCGGCGGCGGAACTCCTGATCTAGGTTTCTTTTCAGGCATTTCTATATTTATAGGAATTTTTGTTGGGAAACATTGCATAAAATAAATTTTTTCCTACATTCACCAAGATCCATCTATGAGTTCATCCAACAACGAGTGAGAGAGATGCATCTACATACCCTTTGTAGATCGCGTGTGGAAGCGTTCAAGAGAACGGGGTTGAGGGAGTCGTTCTCGTCGTGATCCAAATCACCGGAGATCCTAGCGCCGAACGGACGGCACCTACGCGTTCAACACACGTACGGTCAGCGTGACGTCTCCTCCATCTTGATCCAGCAAGGGGGAAGGAGAGGTTGATGAAGATCCAAAGAAGACGACGGCGTGGTGGTGGATGTGCGATCACCGCAGCAGGGCTTCGCCGAGCCTGCGAGAGGGAGAGGTGTAGCAGGAGAGGGAGGCCCCAAATGCAAGGGTGTGGCTGCCCTCCCTCCCCCCTTTTATATAGGCCCCCTAGGGGGCGCCGGCCCCTCTAGAACCCATCTAGATGGGGGGGGGGGGCGGCCAAGGGGGGAAGGCTTGCCCCCCAAGGCAAGTGGGGCGCTCCCCCCACCCTAGGGTTTCCAACCCTAGGCGTAGGGGGGGCCCAAGTGGGGGTGCACCAGCCCACCAGGGGCTGGTTCCCTCCCACTTCAGCCCACCGGGCCCTCCGGGATAGGTGGCCCCACCCGGTGGAGCCCCGGGACCCTTCCGGTGGTCCCAGTACAATACCAGTAACCCCCGAAATTCTCCCGATGGCCGAAATAGCACTTCCTATATATAATTCTTTACCTCCGGACCATTCCGGAACTCCTCGTGACGTCCGGGATCTCATCCGGACTCGAAAAACATTCGGTTTGCTGCATACTCATATTCATACAACCCTAAGCGTGTAGAACCTTAAGTGTGTAGACCCTACGGGTTCGGGAGACACGCAGACATGACCGAGACGGCTCTCCGGTCAATAACCAACAGCGGGGTCTGGATCCCCATGTTGGCTCCCACATGCTCCTCGATGATCTCATCGGATGAACCACGATGTCGAGGATTCAAGCAACCCCATATACTATTCCCTTTGTCAGATGGTATGTTACTTGCCCGAGATTCGATCGTTGGTATCCCAATACCTCGTTCAATCTCGTTATCGGCAATTCACTTTACTCGTACCGTAATGCATGATCCCGTGACCAGACACTTGGTCACTTTGAGCTCATTATGATGATGCACTACCGAGTGGGCCCAGTGATACCTCTCCGAAATACGGAGTGACTGAGGGAGTTCCGGACTAGGGGGTGTCCGAATAGCCGAACTATCATCATCGGCCAGACTCCAAGACTATGAAGATAGAAGATTGAAGACTTCGTCCCATGTCCGTATGGGACTTTCCTTGGCGTGGAAGGCAAGCTTGGCGATATGGATATGTAGATCTCCTACCATTGTAACCGACTCTGTGTAACCCTAACCCTATCCGGTGTCTATATAAACCGGAGGGTTTTAGTCCGTAGGATGAACAACAATCATACCATAGGCTAGCTTTTAGGGTTTAGCCTCCTTGATCTCATGGTAGATCCACTCTTGTAACACACATCATCAATATTAATCAAGCAGGACGTAGGGTTTTACCTCCATCAAGAGGGCCCGAACACAGGTAAAACATCGTGTCCCTTGTCTCCTGTTACCATCCGCCTAGACGCAGATTCGGGACCCCCTACCCGAGATCCGCTGGTTTTGACAATCGACATTGGTGCTTTCATTGAGAGTTCCTCAGGGTCGCCACCGATGAGCCCGATGGCTCCTTCGATCATCAACAACGACGCAGTCCAGGGTGAGACCTTTCTCCCCGGACAGATCTTCGTATTCGGCGGCTTTGCACCGCGGGCCAATTCGCTTGGCCATCTGGAGCAGATCGAAAGCTACGCCCCTGGCCATCAGGTCAGATTTGGAAGTTTGAACTATACGGCTGATATCCGCGGAGACTTGATCTTCGACGGATTCGAGCCGCAGCCAAGCGTGCCGCACTGTCTCGATGGGCAAGATCTCGCTCTGCAGCCGAACAGTGCCCTGGAGGCCGCATCAGTATCCGCTCCGACCCTTAATCCGGAGCTGGATTCCCGATCGAGGGCGAGTGGTTGGACACCGCCTCGGGGCTACGATCTCTGGCGATTGAGCGAACTCTATCCCTGTCGCTGCGAAGACCTTGACTCCAGGTGCGGACTCCTCTCCGGACTCCAACCCCCAGCGCCCAATCGAATCCGATTGGGCGCCCGGTCATGGAGTTCACTGCAGCGGACATCTTTCGGCACTCGCCCTTTGGCGACATTCTCAATTCACTAAAGTATCTCTCTTTATCCGGAGAGCCCTGCCGGACTACGAGCATGTGAAGGTTGGGATACGGACGACGAAGAAATTCAACGCCCATCCACCACCCACTTTGTAGCCACTGTCGACGATTTAACCGACATGCTCGACTTGACTCGAAGACATCGACGGTATGGACGACGTTGCGGAGACGACCAAGACCTAAGCGCCTATAGGGCACCGGAAGGCCACCTCGTCATACGACATATACATGGTGGACATCCCAAAAGATGGGAACGGCGATGGAGCAGAGGAGGATGACCCCTCAAGAAACAACCCAAGCGCCCGGCGTCGGTGGCGCCGCTCTAAATCCCGCCACAAAGAAGAATGAAGATTCCGGCACGGAGTCAACAATACACGGACAATGCCGAAGACAATCCACTCCGGCAAGATCCGGTAGCGAGGGAAGATGGAGACGCCAGCCCTCACGAGAGAGCGGCGGAAGAAGAGGTAGAGGATTATATGCCTCCCTCCGGAGGCAAAGCAAGCCTCGGCGACGATGAATTCGTCGTGCACGAGGATCCCGTCAAACAAGAGCGTTTCAGACGCGGGCTTATAGCCACGGCGAACAGCCTCAAGAAAAAGTAGCAACAACTTAGAGCTGATCGGGATCTGCTAGCCGACAGATGGATCAAGTCCTCGCGGCGAAGAGCATGAGCTCGAATGCCCTCCAAAAGCTACCCTAAACGCAAGCTGCTCCCCCGATTAGAGGAGGAGGCTTACGAACCCGCATCACCAGGAGACAATACGGCTGACCGACCACCCCGTGGTCGCGACAGAGAGGCCTCTAGGCCCTTCACTAGAACCGTACCCCGGCATCGCTCAAAAAGCACACGGCCATAGGGGAACGCTCCGGACCTGCGAGATATATTGGAGGACAAGGCAAGACAATCAAGATCGATCTATGGATCGCGTGGGCGTCCCACGGTACGTGACGACAACCGTCGCGCCGGACACAGTAAGTCCAGCCGGGCCGAACAAAACAGACAAAGCTCTTTTGAGCTCCGTCGTGATATCGCCCAGTACAGAGGCGCCGCACACCCACTATGCTTCACAGACGAAGTAATGGATCATCAAATCCCCGAAGGGTTTAAACCCGTCAATATTGAATACAGACCCCGCGGTTTGGATCGAAGACTATCTCCTTCACATCCACATGGCCCGCGGTGACGATCTTCACGCCATCAAATACCTCGCCCTCAAGCTTAAAGGACCAACCCGGCATTGGCTCAACAGCTTGCCCGGTGAGTCAATTGGGAGCTGGGAGGACACGGAAGCCGCATTCCTCGATAACTTCCGGGGCACTTATGTGCGACCACCGGTGACGATGACCTAAGCCACATAATTCAGCAGCCCAGACGAATCGGCCGGACAATTCTGGACACGGTTCTTAACCAAGAAAAACCAAATCGTCATTTGTCCGGATCGGAGGCCCTCGCGGCCTTCAAGCATAACATCCGTGACGAGTGGCTTGCCCGGCACCTAGGACAGGAAAAGCGAAATCCATGGCAGCCCTCACATCACTCATGACCCGCTGCGGGTGAGGACAAATAGCTAGCACGCAGCAACAACCTCGGCAAAAATTACGGCGGTCCGGACTTCAAGGACCGAAATGGCGGGCAGCGTCGTAACAAAACAAAGCGCCGCGTTAACGGTGACAATATTGAGGATACGGCAGTCAATGCCGGATTCAGAGGCTCTAAACCGGTCGTGGAAAAAGCCATTCAAAAGAACTACTCCGGTCCGTCCAATTTGGACCGAATACTCGACCGCTTGTGCGGATACACGGCACCCCGAAAACCAGCTAACCACACCAACAGGGACTGTTGGGTATTCAAGCAGGCAGGCAAGTTAATTGCCGAAAACAATGACAATGGGCTGCATAGCGATGACGAGGACGAGACCCAACCGCCGAAGAATAGAGGACAGAAGGGTTTCCCCCCACAGGTGCGGACGGTGAACATGATATATGCAACGCACATACCGAAAAGGGAGCGGAAGCGTGCACTCAGGGATGTCTACGCAATGGAGCCAGTTGCCCCGAAGTTCAATCCATGGTCCTCCTGCCCGATCACTTTTGACCGAAGGACCACCCCACCGGCATCCGCCACGGCGGATTCGCGACCGGTCTTAGACCCAATCGTCAATGGATTTCACCTAACCAGAGTCACGATGGGCGGCGGCGGCAACTGAACTTGCTTTACCGGGATACGGTCGCCAAAATGGGCATAGACCCTCAAGGATTAAACCTACCAAAACGACCTTTAAAGGCGTCATACCAGGCGTAAAGCCAATTGTACAGGCTCAATTACACTGGAAGTGGTCTTCGATCCCGGATAACTTCCGGCGAGGAGTTAATCTTCGACATAGTCCCGTTCATGGCGGCTATCATGCCTTGGACTGACGTACCGCGTTTGCAAAGTTCAACACGGTGCCGCACTACGCATACCTTAAGCTCAAGATGCCAGGCCCTCGAGGAGTCATCACGGTAACCGGAAACACTGAACGTTCTCTCCGCACGGAGGAACATACAGCGGCTCTCGCGGCAGAAGTGCAATGCAGCCTCTTAAGGCAATTCTCGAGTCCGGCCGTTAAGCGGCCGGACACAGCCAAGCGCGCCCGGAGTAACTTACAACAAGACCACAGCACGTTCCGAGCATCGCGTAGCGATGCGGCCCCAACCCCAGCTCACGCAAAGCGTCCAAAGCAGGTCCTCCGCGTACACCATTACATACGAAGATACCATGGGCATGGGGAGAGGGCACGACCACGATAAACCCACATCGCGGCTCAACCACACTAGGGGCTCTCAAGTGTGTCGCGTTTATTTTCTTTTCTTTTACTCTTTACTTTTTACCCACAGGACTCCGTTTGTCGAGGCCTGTCCGTGACAGACCTGCCAAACTCATGATGCAACAGCTAGGGAAGGATAAAGGCTACAACGAATATACAGGTGGTCTCCATTACGAGCATTTTTATACACCAATCTGCAGCCTACCCCTGGAGGGGGACATGTTTAACAGTCTCATACCTTCTTATCGCACTATTTGTATCGTTCTGCAGCACTTATTGAATAAAACAATGCATCACCTTTTCGCTTATAATTGCATTTCTTTTTCATACATATGTTCATTCATGACATGTTGCATCCGTACACTTTGGTACGGCTAATATACACCAGGGGCTTATGTTTCCCGCATTATGGTATGATAAGTCCGTACACTTTCACAAGTGCGGCACCCCGAACTTATAGCACTATATGCATCGGCTCCGAATCATGTCTTGGGTCAATAGTTGGGTTGGCCCGGCTCCCATGTTTTGGTACCTTACGTTCCGTTATATCGGCTAAGGTAGCCTTTGGGAGAACCACTGCGATTCCGCCCGGTTGAGCTGGGTTAACGCCTCGATGGAAAGCTAAAACTGACCGTCATGATGAGGCGAGAGCCGATACTGTTTGAGAGGTTTTTGCGAGTCCTTAAAGACTTATGCCGCTTAGAGCGAGGAGCCGGATACTGTCCGGCCAAGGCGTTATAGCGCCCCAAATTCGCCTTCCGAAGACTAGGGGCTTCGCCGAAATTTAAAATTATAGAATTCTATGGCTAAGTGAGAGTGTTCAAGCATTATAAGTCCGGTTGCCTTGTTCGCTGTGTTGAGCGCCTCCCTAGATGGACCCAATAATGGGAACAAGAGCGCTAGAGTTTATCCCGAACACCCCAAAGACTGTGGCATGGGGGCTGAAGCCGACGACTTGCCATCTCTCAGATTTGATAAACAGCCGCACAGAAGGTAATATTTTAAATTAACAGGCATTGCTTAGTGCATATGAACTAAGTTTTCAACGCACAGGATAACAAAATGCGAGTCTACTCAAATATTACATCTTTGGAGCACTCACCCGCAATAGTGCGGGCGCCTTTCAGCACACTCCTATAATACATCTCGGGCGTGTGATGCTCCTTGCCCTCCGGTGGCGGGTCCGTCACGAGCCTCTAGGCATCCATCTTGCCCCAGTGCACCTTTGCGCGGGCAAGGGCCCGACGGGCACCCTCAATACAAGCGGAATGCTTAATGACTTCAACCCACGGGCACGCATCCATCAGCCGCCGCACCAGGCCGAAGTAGCTCCCAGGCATGGCCTCCTTAGGCCACAGTCGAACTATGAGGCCCTTCATGGCCTGTTCGGCCGCCTTGTGGAGCTCGACCAACTGCTTCAGCTGGTCGCTAAGGGGCACCGGATGTCCGACCAGCTGCGAGGAAGATCTGTGAATGCCCCTGGAGATCTCCGAATTCGGGTAAGTAACAGGTAATTAACACTCACATGCTTACTTTGCATGAAAAATGCCTTACCCGCTGCTATTTTCTTCACCGCCTCAACCTCCTGGAGAGCCTTGTAGGCTTCGGCCTTAGCGGCTTTGGCACTCTCAAGAGCCGTTGCAAGCTCAGACTCTCGAGTCTTCAAGTCACGCTCCAAGCTCTCATGTTTTTTCACGAGATCCTGGAGCTCTTGCTGTACCTCCGCCACCCGCGCCTCCTGCTTCTCTCGCTCGGTGCGCTCCGCGGCTGCATTGCGTTCGGCCACGGCCACCGCCTCCTTTAGGGTCGCCACCTCATTAGTGGCCCCTGCAATACCCACGTTATCCTTGTCATTTTTCTTGCAACCAAATCCTTTTCTGTAAGGTACAATTTTCATAAGGTATTACTCACCTTCTTTTTCCTCGAGCTGCTTCTTGGCATGTCCGAGCTCGTTCTCGGACCACTCGAGGTTTTCCTTCAAAGTATTGACCTCCGCAAGGCGGTCTGGAGGTCAAGCAGACAACCTGCAATCCCATATTGACATATTTTTTATGACTCCTGCGTTTATCTTTCTAAAGATCCTCATCCGGCTTTTCTTTCCGAACACCGAACCGAGCATCGAGGCTCTTGTCTATGCGGTACCATTTTTCATATATTGAAATTCTTACCTCAAAGCCTGTTAGAAGGCTGCTGCGAGCTTCAGTCAGCCCGCTCTTGGCGAGCTGAACCTTCAATCACCGCACTCATAGCAGTGCGGTGTTCCTCTTTGATGGAGGCGCCGTTGAGCGCCTCCAGCAATTATCCGGCACCTCCGGTTGGGCCGGAGGCAGCCCGGCGTCGTGGTCTTGCCCTTCTTACGAAGGGGTCGCCCGCCGGACTCCGGAGCCACTGTGGCCTCCGGGGCTGAGTCCGGTGCAAAGTCCGGGAGGGTGTCCTGTGACACCTTCGGGGCCTCCTCCTCCTGGTGGGTCCTTTCTTGGGATCTCACCTCGGTGTCGTCCGCGGCACGGGGGGCTAGAGGCAGTCGGAAGGGAATCCATATCCGACGCACCCAAGGACCCGCCGGCAAGCAGGAAGATCATCCTTGGGCGGACTGCATGGTTGTATGCGGCATTAGAAAGACATTATGTGGCGAAAAGAAAAACCTTGAAGTTATTCGGGAGTCCGGATACTTACGATCTCGCCAGGGGCTTGGCCCTTGGAGGCCAATCCTCGTCGTCGTCACTGGCGTTGGCGGAGCAGTCCGGGGGAAGAGTTTTTCCCTTCTTGGACCCTTCGGCCTCCCTTGTTGGGGAGGCCTTCCTTTTCTTCCCTCCCCCCGCTGGGGGAGAGGCTTTCTTCTTCTCCTCCTCACCTTGGTGGGAGGAGTCGGCCTCGGATTCATCATCCGATAGCACCTGAAAATGGGAACTCTTCCGAGTCCCTGTGGCCGTCTTCTTGGCCTTCTTCTCTGGCACCATGTGGGGTGCGGAGCCAAAGCAGCCCGTTAGGCGGGCGTCCGCTTGGTCCTCCGGCAATGGGGCCGACAGGTAATCCGTTAGGCCTTCGCCAACCATTCCTGTCAAAGGTAAAGGGAGTTTAGATCCGCATAGAGCCAAACTATGGAAAACAAGTGGTGAAATCACTTACCTCGTCATTTGGACGCTGCGGCGGTATCCGCGATCTTGATGGCGGATGCGGAGCTTCAGCGCCCTTGAACAGCACCTTCCAAACATCTTCGTGCGTAGTGTCGAAGAGCCCGCTCAGTGCAGTGCTGCGCGGATCAAACTCCCACATATTGAAGCCCGTCGCTGCACGGGAGAATCCGGCGGATGAGCATGACCTGGACTACGTTGACAAGCTTGAGCTTCTTGTCCACCAACTTCTGGATACAGGCTTGGAGTCCGGTCAGCTCCTCCGAATCCCCCCAAATCCGGCCACTCTCTTTCCAGGAGGTGAGCCGTGTAGGGATGCCAGATCTGAATTCGGGGGCCGCTGCCCAATTAGGGTCACGCGGCTCGGTGATATAGAACCACCCCAATTGCCACCCCTTGATGGTTTCCACGAAAGTGCCCTCCAACCACGTGACGTGGGACATCCTGCCCACCATGGCGCCTCCGCACTCCGCTTGGCTGCCCTTCACAACCTTCGGCTTGACACTGAAGGTCTTGATCCACAAGCCGAAGTGGGGCTGGATGCAGAGGAAGGCCTCGCACACGACGATAAACGCCGAGATGTTGAGGATGAAATTCGGGGCCAGATCATGGAAATCTAGGCCGTAATAGAACATGAGCCGCCGGACAAAGGGATGAAGCGGGAAGCGCAGTCCGCGGAGGAAATGGGGAAGAAATACTACCCTCTCATGGGGCCTGGGGTTGGGAATGAGCTCTCCCTCGTCGGGGAGCCGACGCGCGATGTTGCTGGACAAATATCCGGCGTCGCGCAGCTTCTGGATCTGCCCCTCCATGACGGAGGAGGCCATCCACTTGCCTCCCGCTCCGGACATAGTTGGAGAAGGTTGAGGTGAGAAGTGCGGACTTGGGCGCTAGAGCTCGAGTTCGCGGAGATGGATAAGCCAAGGAGGAAGAAGGCGCAGGTAAAAAAGGTTGGATCTTTATCCCCTTATATGGGCGGACAAACATGTGTCCCCACCGGCCTGGTAAAACTCGCTTATCTCCCAAGCGTCACAATCAATGGCGCGGTTGGGTTACCCACGTCCGTATTGATGGGAATCCCGGAATAAGGGGAACATGATCTCTGCTTTGACAAGACGTGCCAAGGAAATCGCTTCGCTAAACGCGCTGAGGTGGAACAATAAAAACAATTTGAGTAAAGGCTTGGTAGTGGTGCGACGTCACGCCACGTATCACGCCGCCAGATTGATCTTGTGTAATATTATTCTCTACGGTGGTATGTGGAATTTATTTTTGCAGAGCGGACACCATCCTGGTGTTCACAATCTTCTATAAATTATTCGGAGGAAGAAGCCGCCTTGCAATGCCAAGACAACATGCGCCGGACTCGTCGTCATTGAAGCCTGGTTCAGGGAGCTCTTGAGGAGTTCCGGACTAGGGGGTGTCCGGATAGCCGAACTATCATCATCGGCCGGACTCCAAGACTATGAAGATAGAAGATTGAAGACTTCGTCCCGTGTCCGGACTGGACTCTCCTTGGCGTGGAAGGCAAGCTTGGCGATACAGATATGTAGATCTCCTACCATTGTAACCGACTCTGTGTAACCCTAACCCTATCCGGTGTCTATATAAACCGGAGGGTTTTAGTCCGTAGGACGAACAACAATCATACCATAGGCTAGCTTCTAGGGTTTAGCCTCCTTAATCTCGTGGTAGATCCACTCTTGTAACACACATCATCAATATTAATCAAGCAGGACGTAGGGTTTTACCTCCATCAAGAGGGCCCGAACCTGGGTAAAACATCGTGTCCCTTGTCTCCTGTTACCATCCGCCTAGACGCACAGTTCGGGACCCCCTACCCAAGATCCTCCAGTGTTGACACCGACGGTGACAAATCCCAGTCTCGATCTGTGTCAACCCAACAGATACTTTGGGAGATACCTATAGTGCACCTTTATAGTCACCCAGTTACGTTGTGACGTTTGGTACACCCAAAGCACTCCTACGGTATCCGGGAGTTACACGATCTCATGGTCTAAGGAAGAGATACTTGACATTGGAAAATCTCTAGCAAAAACGAACTACACGATCTTGTGCTATGCTTAGGATTGGGTCTTGTCCATCACATCATTCTCCTAATGATGTGATCCCGTTATCAATGACATCCAATGTCCATAGTCAGGAAACCATGACTATCTATTGATCACCGAGCTAGTCAACTAGAGGCTCACTAGGGACAGGTTGTGGTCTATCTATTCACACGTGTATTACGATTTCCGGATAATACAATTATAGAATGAATAAAAGACAATTATCACGAACAAGGAAATATAATAATAATCCTTTTATTATTGCCTCTAGGGCATATTTCCAACAATTTTTGGCGTCGGTCTCACGTCAGGGGGGTCTCCGAGTCGTCCACGAGATAGGGGGCGTGCCCAGGGGGGTAGGGCGCGCCCTCCACCCTCGTGGACGGCTTGGGACTCTTCTGGCCCAACTATTTTACTCCAGGGGCTCCTTTTGGTCCATAAAAAACCATCAAACATTGGCACGTCAATTGGACTCCATTTGGTATTCCTTTTCTATAAAACTCAAAAACAAGGAAAAAACAGAAACTGACACTGGTCTCTTGGTTAATAGGTTAGTCCCAAAAATCATATAAAACAACATATAAGTGCATATAGAACATCCTAGATGGATAATATAATAGCATGGAACAATAAAAAAATTATAGATACGTTGGAGACGTATCAAGCATCCCCAAGCTTAATTCCTGCTCGTCCTCGAGTAGGTAAATGATAAAAACAGAATTTTTGATGTGGAATGCTACCTAACATATTTATCCATGTAATTCTCTTTATTGTGGCAAGAATATTCATATCCATATGATTCAAAACAAAAGTTTAATATTGACATAAAAATAATAATACTTCAAGAATACTAACAAGGCAATTATGTCTTCTCAAAATAACATGGCCAAAGAGAGCTTATCCCTACAAAATCATATAGTCTGGCTATGTTCCATCTTCATCTAACAAAATATTCAAATCATGCACAACCCCGATGACAAGCCAAGCAATTGTTTCATACTTCAGTATTCTCAAACTTTTTCGACTTTCATGCAATACATGAGCGTGAGCCATGCACATAGCACTATAGGTGGAATAGAGTGGTGGTTGTGGAGAAGACAAAAAGGAGGAAGATGGTCTCACATCAACTAGGCGTATTAATGGGCTATGGAGATGCCCATCAATAGATATCAATGTGAGTGAGTAGGGATTGCCATGCAACGGATGCACTAGAGCTATAAGTGTATGAAAGATCAAAAAGAAACTAAGTGGGTGTGCATCCAACTCGCTTGCTCACGAAGACCTAGGGCATTTTTTGGTAGCCCATCATTGGAATATACAAGCCAAGTTCTATAATGAAAGATTCCCACTAGTATATGAAAGTGACAACATAGGAGACTCTCTATCATGAAGATCATGGTGCTACTTTGAAGCACAAGTGCGGTAAAAGGATAGTAGCATTGCCCCTTATCTCTTTTTCTCTCATTTTTTGTTTTTTTGGGCCTTCTCTTTTTTTATGGCCTCTTTTTTCTCTTTTTTTTATTTTTCGTCCGGAGTCTCATCCCGACTTGTGGGGGAACCATTGTCTCCATAATCCTTTCCTCACATGGGATAATGCTCTAATAATGATGACAATCACACTTTTATTTACTTACAACTTAAGAATTACAACTCGATACTTAGAACAAAATATGACTCTATATGAATGCCTCCGGCGGTGTACCGGGATGTGCAATGAATCAAGAGTGACATGTATGAAAGAATTATGAACGGTGGCTTTGCCACAAATACGATGTCAACTACATGATCATGCAAAGAAATATGACAATGATGAAGCGTGTCATAATAAACGGTACGGTGGAAAGTTGCATGGCAATATATCTCGGAATGGCTATGGAAATGCCATAATAGGTAGGTATGGTGGTTGTTCTGAGGAAGGATATGTGGTGAGTTTATGGTACCGATGAAAGTTGTGCGGTACTAGAGAATCTAGCAACGGCGGAAAGGTGAGAGTGCGTATAATCCATGGACTCAACATTAGTCATAAAGAACTCACATACTTATTGCAAAAATCTATTAGTCATCGAAACAAAGTACTACGGGCATTCTCCTAGGGGGATAGATTGGTAGGAAAAGACCATCGCTCATCCCCGACCGCCACTCATAAGGAAGACAATAAAAAAAAATCTCATGCTCCAACTTCGTTACATAACGGTTCACCATACGTGCATGCTACGGGACTCACAAACCTTAACACAAGTATTTATCAAATTCACAACTAATCACTAGCATGACTCTAATATCACCATCTTTATATCTCAAAACAATCATAAGGAATCAAACTTCTCATAGTATTCAATGCACTTATTATGAAAGTTTTTATTATATCCCTCTTGGATGCCTATCATATTAGGACTAAATTCATAACCAAAGCAAATTACCATGCTGTTCTAAAGAATATCAAAATAATATAAGTTAATCATGAGAGTTCATCTATTTCTTCAAAATAAAACCACCATCGTTCTCTAAAAGATATAAGTGAAGCACTAGAGCAAACGACAAACTACTCCAAAAGATATAAGTGAAGATCAATGAGTAGTCGAATAATTATGTAACTATGTGAAGACTCTCTAACATTTAAGAATTTCAGATCTTGGTATATTATTCAAACAGCAATCAAAACAAAATAAAATAAAATGACGCTCCAAGCAAAACACATATCATGTGGTGAATAAAAATATAGCTCCAAGTAAAATTACCGATGAACGAACACGAAAGAGGGGATGCCATCCGGGGCATCCCAAATCTTAGGCTCTTGGTTGTCCTTGAATATTACCTTGGGGTGCCTTGGGAATACCCAAGCTTAGGATCTTGCCACTCCTTATTCCATAGTCCATCCAATCTTTACCCAAAACTTGAAAACTTCACAACACAAAACTTAACAGAAAACTCGTAAGCTATGTTAGTATAAGAAAATAAATCACCACTTAGGTACTGTTGTGAACTCATTATAAATTCATATTGGTGTAATATATACTGTATTCCAACTTCTCTATGGTTCATACCCTCCGGTACTACTCATAGATTCATCAAAATAAGCAAACAACACGTAGAAAACAGAATCTGTCAAGAACAGAACAGTCTGTAGTAATCTGTATCATTCGAATACTTCTGTAACTCCAAAAATTATGAAATAAATTTTTGGACGTGAGTAATTTTTCTATTAATCTTCTGAAAAACGAATCAACCTAAAAGCACTCTCCAGTAAAAAATGACAGCTAATCTCGTGAGCGCAAAAGTTTCTGTTTTTTACAGCAAGATCGCAAAGACTTCACCCAAGTCTTCCCAAAGGTTCTACTTGGCACAAACACTAATTAATACATAAAACCACATCTAAACAGAATCTAGATGAATTAAAAGCAAATAACTAAAATAAAATTGGGTTGCCTCCCAACAAGCGCTATTGTTTAACGCCCCTAGCCAGGCATGATGATTTCAGTGATGCTCACATAAAAGATAAGAATTGAAACATAAAGAGAGCATCATGAAGAATATGACTAGCACATTTAAGTCTAACCCACTTCCTATGCATAGGGATTTTGTGAGCAAACAACTTATGGGAACAATAATCAACTAGCATAGGAAGGCAAAACAAGCATACCTTCAAAACTTTAAGCACATAGAGAGGAAACTTGATATTATCGCAATTCCTACAAGCATATGTTCCTCCCTCATAATAACTTTCAGTAGCACCATGAATGAATTCAACAATATAACCATCACATAAAGCATTCTTTTCATGATCTACAAGCATAGAAATTTACTACTCTCCACATAAGCAAAATTCTTCTCATTCGGAATAGTGGGAGTATCATAAGAAACTCGAATACTATAAATTGTTTCCACATTAAAAGAGTAATGTTTAGAAAAAGGGTAATCATAATTATGACAAGTTTTAATGTAATCATCACTACTTTTTATAGCATAAGTGTCATCACAAGAATCATCATAAGTAGCAACTTTGTTCTCATCATAATCAATTGAAACCTCTTCCAAGACAGTAGAATCATTACTAAATAAAGTCATGACCTCTCCAAATCCACTTTCATAATTGTCACAATAAGATTCAACACCCTCCAAAATAGTGGGATCATTACTTCCTAAAGTTGACACTCTTCCAAACCCACTTTCATCAATATAACCATCATAAATAGGAGGCATGCTATCATCATAATAAATTTGCATATCAAAACTTGGGAGGTTAAACATATCATCTTCATAAAACATAGCATCCCCAAGCTTGGGACAATCATTAATTGCAGCAAATAAATTCTCAAACTTGTCATTCTCATCAAACATGACATAGCCAAGCTTGGGCCTTTTCATATCATAAGCATAATCACTCTCATCATTAATAGTATGGATAGCACCAATAGTATAACAATTATCATCATCACAATGAGTAATAGGAGCAACATCATTTGGGAGGGATACCTTTTTACCTTTGCTTCTTCGTCTTTCCTTTTTCTTCTTCACATCATTTGTGGGTTTAATCCTCTTTTTGGAGCTCCTTATTAATGAGATTGGTTGAATAAAAAGCTCCTCCTCGTTACCTGATTCATCATAAGAAAGAATAGGAGGATATTGGGAAATATTTTCCCTTTCATTAGTATTCTCTTCATTTTCTATTTGTTTTATTGTCTTTACATAATTGGAAATATAAGGATTATCAATGCAATTCACCACACAATACATATAAATTTCCTCTAGATCAAAATCAAGAACTTTATCAAGGACAAATTCTGGCATATCCTTTGTTATACGTTTCATTTCTTCATAACCCACAAGCAAACTAAGTTCATTATGATGCGCAAGGGAAATCAAGTCATCACAATTTTTGGACATGATACGATCATGAAACAATTTGCATTGGATATTTAAATGACCATGTTCATTGCAAAGTTCACAAGGATGACTAAGAAAATTTAAATTTTCAGCACAAACATCTAGCCTTTCTTGCAACCATTTGGTTTCTAAATACTTATGCCTCTTGGAAAATCTATCTTCCCTATTTGGTGTGTACTTGAAAACTCTATGCACTCCACAAAAATTGACATGCTTATAAGAGACATTTTCATCATGACTAGTCCAATCATCATTAGTACTATCGATATTCAAAGAGTTCGTACTAAAAACATTGCAATCATGCTCGTCATTCAACAATTTAGTGCCAAACATTTTAATGCATTCTTCTTCTAGCATTTTAGCACAATTACCGGAATCCTTATTTTCACGAAAGATATTAAAAAGATGAAGCATATGAGGCACCCTCAATTCCAATTTTTTTGTAGTTTTCTTTTATAAACTAAACTAGTGATAAAACAAGAAACTAAAAGATTTGATTGCAAGATCTAAAGATATACCTTCAAGAACTAACCTCCCCGGCAACGGCGCTTTTAAAAGAGCTTGATGTCGACTACACAACCTTGTTCTTGTAGACGTTATTGGGCCTCCAAGTGCAGAGGTTTGTAGAACAGTAGCAAATTTCCCTCAAGTGGATGACCTAAGGTTTATCAATCCGTGGGAGGCGTAGGATGAAGATGGTCTCTCTCAAGCAACCCTGCAACCAAATAACAAAGAGTCTCTTGTGTCCCCAACACACCCAATACAATGGTAAATGATAATCCACAAGTATAGGGGATCAATTATAGCCTCTTTCGATAAGTAAGAGTGTCGAACCCAACGAGGAGCTAAAGGTAGAACAAATATTCCCTCAAGTTCTATCAACCACCGATACAACTCTACGCACGCTTGACGTTCGCTTTACCTAAAATAAGTATGAAACTAGAAGTACTTTGAAGGTGTTTTTGGATAGGTTTGCAAGAATATAAAGAGCGCGTAAATAAAAACTAGGGGCTGTTTAGGTAAAGAAGCAATAAAGTTAGTATAGCGAGTGTGGAAAAGTGGTGGTAGGAGTTGTGAAATTGTCCCTAAGCAATTGACTACTTTAGTAGACCGATAGCAAGTTTTATGTGGGATAGGCCACTGCTAGCATGTCATCCCTGACTTGGAATTCTATGCACTTATGATTGGAACTATTAGCAAGCATCCGCAACTACTAAGTTCATTAAGGTAAAACCCAACCATAGCATTAAGATATATTGGTCCCCCTTCAATCCCGTATGCATCAATTTCTATGCTAGGTTGAAGCTTCTGTCACCCTTGCCCTCCAATACATAGTCCTATCAACATACAACTAACCCTATGGTGTGATCCACGCGTGCGCTCATATGATGGGCACCAAAGGACAACAACATAACCACAAGCAAATTAAACCAATCATAGCAATTCACCAATAATGATGATCATCACACTTTTATTTACTTACAACTCAATATTACAACTCGATACTAGAACAAAGATATGACTCCATATGAATGCCTCTGGCGGTGTACCAGGATGTGCAATGATCTAGCGTAGCAATGACATCAAAAAACGGACAAGCCATGAAAACATCATGCTAGCTATCTTACGATCATGCAAAGCAATATGATAATAAATGCTCAAGTCATGTATATGATTATGATGGAAGTTGCATGGCAATATATCTCGGAATGGCTATGGAAATGCCATAATAGGTAGGTATGGTAGTTGTTTTGAGGAAGATATAAGGAGGCTTATGTGTGATAGAGCGTATCGTATCACGGGGTTTGGATGCACCGGTGAATTTTGCACCAACTCTCGAGGTGAGAAAGGGCAATTGAGGGAGTCCTAGATTAGGGGGTGTCCGGATGGCCGGACTATAACCTTTGGCCGGACTCCTGGACTATGAAGATAACAGATTGAAGACTACGTCCCGTGTCTGGATGGGACTTTCCTTGGCGTGGAAGGCAATCTTGGCGATACGGATATGTAGATCTCCTCCCATTGTAACCAAGTCTTTGTAACCCTAGCCCTCTCCGGTGTCTATATAAACCGGAGGGTTTTAGTCCGTAGGACGAACAACAATCATACCATAGGCTAGCTTCTAGGGTTTAGCCTCTCTGATCTCGTGGTAGATCTACTCTTGTACTACCCATATAATCAATATTAATCAAGCAGGAGTAGGGTTTTACCTCCATCGAGAGGGCCCGAACCTTGGTAAAAACATCGTGTCCCTTGTCTCCTGTTACCTTCCGCCTAGACGCACAGTTCGGCACCCCCTACCCGAGATCCGCCGGTTTTGACACCGACATTGGTGCTTTCATTGAGAGTTCCTCCTGTCGTCATCTTTAGGCCCGATGGCTCCTCCGATCATCAACAATGATGCGGTCCAGGGTGAGACTTTTCTCCCCGGACAGATCTTCGTATTCGGCGGCTTTGCGCTGCGGGCCAATTCGCTTGGCCATCTGGAGCAGACCGAAAGCTACGCCCCGCCATCGTGTCAGATTTGGAAGTTTGAACTACACGGTGACGTCTGCGGAGACTTGATCTTCGACGAGTTCGAGCCACAACCAAGCGCGCCCGCTTTGTCACGATGGGCATGATCTAGCTCTACTGCCGAATAGTGCCCTGGAAGCCGCACCAGTGTCCGCTCCGACCCTTAGCTCGGAGCCGACTGCGCCAATCGAGGACGGGTGGCTGGACACCGCCTCGGGGGCTGCAATCTCCACGGCGATCGAGCCGAACACCAGCCTTGTCCTTTGCGAAAATCTCGTGACTCCAAGGTGCCGGACTTCGAACCTTCCGCGCCTCTGCCAATCGAATCCGATTGGGCGCCGATCATGGAGTTTGCCGCGGACATCTTCAAGATTTCGCCCTTCAGCGACTTCCTGAATTCGCTAAAGTCTCTCTCTTTATCAGGAGAGCCCTGGCCGGACTATGGTCAGCAAGGTTGGGATGCGGACGACGAAGAAATTCAAAGCCCACCCACCACCCACTTCGTAGCCACTGTTGATGATTTAACCGACATGCTCGACTTTGACTCCGAAGACATCGACGGTATGGACGCCCGATGCAGGAGGCGACCAAGAACCAGCGCCTAAAGGGCCTTTGGAAGGCCACCTAAATCATATGACATATACATGGTGGACACCCCAAAAGAAGGGAATGGCGATGGAACAACGGAGGATGACCCCTCCAAGAAGAAACCTAAGCGCCGACGTCAGCGGCACCGCTCTAAATCCTGCCAAAACAAAAATGGCAATTCCGGCACGGGAGATAATAACACCCCGGACAGTGCCGAAGACAACCCTCTCCAGCAGAATTCATCACAGAAGGATGGAGAAGCCAGTCCTCATGAGAGAGTGGCAGACAGAGAGGTAGAGGACGATAATTATATGCCTCCCTCCGAAGACAAGGCAAGCCTCGACGATGACGAATTTGTCGTGCCTGAGGATCCCGTCAAACAAGAGCATTTCAAATACAGGCTTATGGCCACGGCAAGCAGCCTCAAGAAAAACAGCAACAGCTTAGAGCTGACCAAGACTTGCTAGCCGACAGATGGACTGAAGTCCTTGCGGCCGAAGAGTATGAACTCGAACGCCCCTCCAAGAGCTACCCAAAGCGCAGGCTGCTACCCCAACTAGAGGAGGAAGCACCTAAACTTACATCACCAGCGCACGATGCGGCCGATCACACCTCGCGGCATGACAGAGAGGCCTCTCGGCCCTCCACTCAAGCCGCACCCCGGCGTCGCTCAAAAAATACCAAGGCACGGGGAAATGCGCTAGACCTGCGAGATATATTTGAGGACAAGGGAAGGCAAACAAGATCGATCTACAGATCGTGTGGGCGCCCCACGACACGTGACGATAACCGTCATGCCGGATATAGCAAATCCGGCCGGGCCGAACACAGCAAACAAAGCTCATTTGAGCTACGTCGTGATATAGCCCGATGTAGGCGCCAAGACACCCACTATGCTTCACAGATGAAGTAATGGATCATCAAATCCCCGAGGGTTTCAAACCTATAAACATCGAATCATACGATGGCACAACATATCCTGCGGTATGGATCGAGGATTATCTCCTTCATATCCACATGGCCCGCGGTGATGATCTACATGCCATCAAATACCTCCCACTCAAGCTTAAAGGACCAGCTCGACATTGGCTTAACAGCTTGCCAGCAGAGTCAATTGGTTGTTGGGAGGACCTGCAAGCCGCATTCCTCGACAATTTCCAGGGCACCTATGTGCGACCACCAGACGCAGATGACCTAAGCCACATAATTCAGCAGCCAGAGGAATCGGCCAGACGATTCTGGACACGGTTCCTAACCAAGAAAAATCAAATAGTCGACTGTCCGGATGCAGAGGTCCTCGCAGCCTTCAAACATAACATCCGTGACGAGTGGCTTGCCCGGCACCTAGGACAGGAATAGCCGAAATCCATGGCAGCCCTCACAACACTCATGACTCGCTTTTGCGCGGGAGAAGATAGCTGGCTAGCTCGTAGTAATAACATGACCAAGAGACCTGGTAATTCGAATACCGAGGACAACAATGGCAGGTCGCGTCGCAACAAGCACAAGCGCTGCATTAACATCGACAATGTGGAGGATACGACAGTTAATGCCGGATTCAGAGGCTCTAAACCCGGTCAGCAGAAAAAGCCATTTAAAAGAAATACTCCGGGCCCGTTCAATTTGGACCGAATACTCGATCGCTCGTGCCAGATACACGACACCCCCGAAAAACCAGCCAATCACACCAATAGGGATTGTTGGGTGTTCAAGCAGGCATGCAAGATAAGTGCCGAAAACAGAGACAAGGGGCTGCACAGCGATGATGAGGAGGAGCCCCGGCCGCCGAACAATAGGGGACAGAAGGGCTTCCCCCCACAAGTGCGGACGGTGAACATGATATACGCAACCCACATCCCCAAAAGGGAGCGGAAGCATGCACTCAGGGACATATATGCGTTGGAGCCAGTCGCCCCAAAGTTCAACCCGTGGTCCTCCTGCCCGATCACTTTTGGTCGAAGGGACCACCCCATTAGCATCCGCCACGGCGGATTCGCCGCATTGGTTCTAGACCCAATCATTGACGGATTTCACCTCATTAGAGTCCTTATGGACGGCGGCAGCAGCCTGAACCTACTTTATCAGGATACAGTGCAAAAAATGGGCATAGATCCCTCAAGGCTTAAACCGACAAAGATGACCTTTAAAGGTGTCATACCAGGTGTAGAGGCCAACTGTACAGGCTCAATTACACTTGAGGTGGTCTTCGGATCCCCGGATAATTTCCGAAGCGAGGAGTTAATCTTCGACATAGTCCCGTTCGCGATGGCTATCACGCCTTTGCTTTCGGACGAACCGCATTTGCAAAGTTCAATGCGGTGCCGCACTACGCATACCTCAAGCTCAAGATGCCAGGCCCTCGAGGAGTCATTACGGTCAATGGAAACACCGAACGCTCTCTCCAAACTGAGGAGCATACGGCGGCCCTCGCGGTGGAAGTACAAAGTAGCCTCTCAAGGCAATTCTCTAGTCCGGCTATTAAACGTCTGGACACCGTCAAGCGCGCCCAGAGTAACCTACAACAAGACCGCCTGGCACGTTCCGAGCAAGCGTAGCAATGCGGCCCCAACCCCTGCCCTCGCGAAATTGTGAAACCAGTACTACGCGTACATAACCACACTCTGGAAATACCATGGGCATAGGGGGAGGGGCACGACCACGGCATGCCCAAAATGCGGCTCAACCGCACTAGGGGCTCCCGATTTTGTCATTCCTTTTTTCTTACTTTCAGGACTCCGCTCTCCGGAAGGCCTGTCCGGCAGTAGAATTGCCGAACACACGATGCAACAGCCAGGGAAGCAGAAAGCTACGTCGAGTGTCCAGGTGGTCTCTATAACGAGCAGTATACTTGTTTCACATATCATCTCAAGTTTCTCGGAGGGGACATGTTAAATAGTCCCACCTCTTGCTTATCGCACTATTTGTATCGTTCTGCTTTTACCGCAGCCTTTTCGAATAAACAATACATAGCTTTTGTCTATTATTGCATTACTTTTTTATGTAAATATGTTCAGTTATGACATTATGCAACCGTACACTTTGGTACGGCCAATACACCAGGGCTTAAGTACCCCGAATATGGTGTGAGAAGTCCGAACACTCTAACGAGTGCGGGACCCCGAACTTATATCATTATATGCATCAGCTCCGAATCATGTCTTGGGTCAATAGTTGGGTTTGCCCGGCTCCTATGTTTTGGTACCTTACGTTCCATTATATCGGCTAAGGTAGCGCTAGGAGAACTACTGCGATTGTGCCCTGGTTGAGCTGGGTTAAGCACCTCAGTAGAGAAAGCTAAAACTGGACCCCAATCATGATAGGGGCGAGAGCTGGTCGCTGTTCGAGAGGTTTCGAGTCCCTAAAGACTTATGTAGCTTAGAGCGAGGAGCCGGCTTTGTCAGGCCTAGGCGTGGATAGCACCCCGAACTCGGTCTTCCGAATACTAGGGGCTCCGCCGAAATTTAAAATTATAGAATTCTATGGCTAAGTGAGAATGATAAAGCATTATAGTCTGATTGCCTTGTTCACGTTGTCTTTGGCGCCTCCCTCGAAGGACCCAAGAATGGGAACAAGAGTGCTCAGGTTTATCCCGAACACCCCAGCACTCGTGGCATGGGGGCATAAGCCGACGGCTCGCCATCTCTCAGATTTAATAAACGGCCGCACAGAAGGTAATATTTTAAATTCAACAAGCGTTGCTTAGCGCGTATGAATAAGTTTTCTGCGCATAGGATAACACGAGCGAGTTTACTCAAAAATTACATCTTTGGAACATTCATCTGCCACAAGGCGGGCACCCTTCATGACGCCCTCATAATACATCTCGGGCTTGCGATGCTCCATGCCCTGCGGTGGCCCATCTGTCACCAGCTTCTCAACATCCATCTTGCCCCAGTGCACTTTAACACGGGCAAGGGCCCTATGGGCGCCTTCGATGCATATAGAGCGCTTGACGACTTCAAGTCGTGGACAGGCATCCGCCAGCCGCCTCACCAGCCCAAAGTAGCTCCCAGGCATGACCTCCCTAGGCCATAGCCGGACTATAAGGCCCTTCATGGCCTGTTCGGCCACCTTATGAAGCTCGACCAACTGCTTCAGCTGGTCGCTCAAGGGCACCGGGTGTCCGGCCTCAGCATACTGAGACCAGAACACCTTCTCCGTCGAGCTCCCCTCCTCGGCCCGGTAGCAGGCGGCAGCGTCGGACACACTGCGGGGCAGATCTGCGAATGCTCCTGGAGAGCTCCGGACTCGGGTAAGTAACAAGTAATTCACTTTCACGTGCTTGCTTTGCATAAAGAATGCCTTACCCGCAGGTATCTTCTTCATCGCCTCAATTTCCTGGAGGGCTTTTTGGGCTTCGGCCTTGGCAGATTTGGCGTTCTCAAGGGCAGAGGCAAGCTCGGACTCTCGAGTCTTTGAGTCAAGCTCCAAACTCTCGTGTTTTTTCACGAGAGTCTGAAGCTCTTGCTGCACCTCCACCACCCGCGCCTCCTGCTTTTCTCGCTCGATACGCTCCACGGCCGCATTTTCTTCAGCCTTGGACAATGCTTCCTTCAGGGTTGCCACCTGGGTTGTGGCCCCTGTAATACTCACGTTGGTCCTGTCATTTTTTGCAACCGCATCTTTTTTATATACTTACATAAGGTATTACTTACCTTCCTTGTCCTCGAGCTGCTTCTTGGCAATGCCGAGCTCGTTCTCGGACCGCTCGAGGCTCTGCTTCAATGCATAGACTCTGCAGTCAGTGCGGCAGAGGTCAGCAGTGCAGCTTGCATTCCCATATTGACATACTTATGTTACAGTCCTGCGTATATATTTTTGATCCTTAGTTCGGCTTTTCTTTCCGAACACCAAACTAAGCATCAGGGGCTACTGTCTATGCGGTAATATTTTTACATATCTTAAATACATACCTCAAAGCCTATTAGAAGGCTGGCACGAGCTTGATCAGCCCGCTCTTGGCGGATTGAACCTTCGGATCACCACACTCATAATAGTGCGGTGCTCCTCGTCGATGGAGGCGCCCGTTAAGCACCTCCAGCAGATTATCCGGTGCCTCCGGTTGGGCCGGAGGTCACCGGCGTCGTAAACTTGCCCTTCTTACTAGGGGCGCTGCGGACTCCGGAACCACTGAAGGTTCTGGTGCGGTGTCCGGCCTAGGGCCGGACTTGGAGCCCTTGGGGGTTTTGTTCCCTTTGCGCCTGGAGTCCGGGAGGTCGCCTTGCGGCGCCTCCAGGACCACCTCCTCCTGGCTTGGACCCTTTTGGGACTCCACCTCGGCATCATCCGCAGCACGAGGGGAGGAGGCGGCCGGAAGTGAAGTGCTATTCACATCCGACGAGCTTAAGGAGCCGCTCGACGACAAGGTGACCTAGGCTCGGGGTGGACTTCATGATTATATTCGGCGTCAGAAGATAATGTGCAACAAAGGAACGCCATGAGCTATTCTGGTATCCGGATACTTATGATTTTGCTAGGGGCTTGGCCCTGGATGGCCACTCCTCTTCGTCGTCGTCGGCGTTGGTGGAGTAGTCCGGAGGAAGGGTCCTCCCCTTCTTGGACCCTCCGCCCCCCCAGTTGGGGCTTCCTTCCTTTTCTCCTTTCCCCCCGCTGGGGGAGAGACCTCTCTTTCCTCCTCCTCGTTTTCGTGGGAGGAGTCCGCCTCGGAGTCATCGGACGATGAGTCCGACACCACCAGGCGCCGAACTCTTTCGAGTTCCGTGGCCTTCTTCTTAACCTTCTTCTCCCAAGACCACGTAAGGTGCCGGAACCAGCAGCCCCTGCTGCGGGCGCCCACTGGTCTTCGGGCAAGGGAGCCGGACAGTTGATCTGCCCGGACGTCTTCTACCAATCCTGTCAAAGGTAAGGGAGTTTAGATCCCGCATAGGGTCAAACTATGAAAAACAAGTATCCCGTAAAAGGTAAAACATCTTACAGCATTGGCTTGATGCTGCGCGCTGAATCCACGATCCTCGGTAGCGGATGCGGGAGCCTCAGCGCCCTTGAACAGCACCTTCCAGGCATCTTTGTACGTAGTGTTGAAGAGCCCGCTCAGGGTTCGGTGTTGTGCCGGATTAAACTCCCACAAGCTAAAAGCCCGTTGTTGGCATGGGAGGATCCGGCGGATGAGCATGACCTGGACTACGTTGACGAGTTTGAGCTTCTTGCTCACCAGGTTTTGGACGCAGGTTTGGAGTCCGGTCAGCTCTTCCGAACTACCCCATGACATGCCTTTCTCTTTCCAGGAGGTGAGCCGCGTGGGGATGCCAGATCGGAATTCGGGGGCCGCTGCCCATTCAGGGTCACGCGGCTCGGTGATGTAGAACCACCCCGATTGCCACCCCTTTATGGTCTCTACGAAGGAGCCCTCGAGCCATAGGACGTTGGGCATCTTGCCCACCATGGCACCTTCACACTCCGCTTGGCGGCCGCCCACTACCTTCGGCTTGACATTGAAGGTCTTCACCATAAGCGAAGTGGGGCTGGATGCGAAGGAAGGCCTCCTACGACGATGAACGCCGAGATGTTGAGGATGAAGTTCGGGCCAGATCATGGAAATCCAGGGCGTAGTAGAACATGAGTCCCGGACAAATGGGTGAAGTGGGAAACCTAGTCCATGGAGGAAATGGGTGAGGAACACCACCCTCTCATGGGGCCTGGGGGTGGGGTTGAGCTGCCCCTTGTCTGGGAGCCGGTGCGCGATGTCATTGGACAAGTATCCGGCTTTCCTCAGCTTCTTGATGTGTCCCTCCGTGACGGAGGAGACCATCCACTTGCCTCCCACTCTGGACATGGCTGGAGAAGGTTGAGGTGGGATGTGCGGACTTGGGCGCTGGAGCTCGAATGCGTGAAAATGGATAAGCAAAGGAGGAAGAAGGCATAGATGAAAAAGGTGGATCCTTATCCCCTTATATGGGCGGACGAGACTGCACGTCCCCACCCGCCTGGTAAAACTCGCTTATCTCCCAAGCGCCATAATTAATGGCACGGTGGGGTTACCCACGCCCGTATTGATGAGAATCCCGGAATAAGGGGACATGATCTCTGCTTCGACAAGACGTGCCAAGGAAACCGCCTCGCTAAGTGCGCTGAGGTGGGACAGTAAAAACAATTCGATTAAAGGCTTGGCCGTGGTGTGATGTCACGCTGCGGAATACGTCAGTAGATTGGATTTGTGTAAATATTATTCTCTCTACGGTGGTATATGGAACTTATTTTGTAGAGTCGGACACAATCTGCGTGCCGGACTCGTTTTCATTGAAGCCTGGTTCAGGGGCTACTGAGGGAGTCCTGGATTAGGGGGTGTCCGGATGGCCGGACTATAACCTTTGGCCGGACTCCTGGACTATGAAGATACAAGATTGAAGACTTCGTCCCGTGTCCGTATGGGACTTTCCTTGGCGTGGAAGGCAAGCTTGGCGATACGGATATGTAGATCTCCTACCATTGTAACCGACTCAGGTAACCCTAACCCTCTTCGGTGCCTATATAAACCGGAGGGTTTTAGTCCGTGGGGCGAACAACAATCATACCATAGGCTAGCTTCTAGGGTTTAGCCTCTCCGATCTCGTGGTAGATCTACTCTTGTACTACCCATATCATCAATATTAATCAAGCAGGAGTAGGGTTTTACCTCCATCGAGAGGGCCCGAACCTGGGTAAAAACACCGTGTCCCTTGTCTCCTGTTACCATCCGCCTAGACGCACAGTTCGGGACCCCCTACCCGAGATGCTTAAGGGCACCGGGTGTCCGGCCTCATCATACTGAGACCAGAATACCTTCTCTGTCGAGCTTCCCTCCCCGGCTCGGTAGAATGCGGCAGCATCGGACACACTGCGGGGCAGATGTGCGAATGCTCCTGGAGAGCTCCAGATTCGGGTAAGTAACATATAATTCACTTTCACATGCTTGCTTTGCATAAAGAATGCCTTACCCGCCGCTATCTCCTTCATCGCCTCAATTTCCTGAAGGGCTTTTTGGGCTTCGGCCTTAGCGGCTTTGACGCTCTCAAGGGCCAAGGCGAGCTCGGACTCTCGAGTCTTTGAGTCACTCTCCAAACTCTCGTGTTTTTCCACGAGATCCTGGAGCTCTTGCCGCACCTCCGCCACCCGCGCCTCCTGCTTCTTTCGCTCAGTGCGCTCCGCGGCCGCATTGCTTTCGGCCTTGGACACTGCTTCCTTCAGGGTCGCCACCTCGTTCGTGGCCCCAGCAATATTCACGTTATTCCTATCATTTTTTGCAACCACATCTTTTAAATACTCCCATAAGGTATTACTTACCTTCCTTGTCCTCGAGCTGCTTTTTGGCAAGGCCGAGCTCGTTCTTGGACCGCTCGAGGCTCTGCTTCAATGCATCAACCTCCGCGGTCTTGGCAGAGGTCAGCAGCGCAGCCTGCATTCCCATATTGACATACTTATGTTAGACTCCTGCGTATATCTTTTAGATCCTCAGTTCGGCTTTTCTTTACGAACACCAAAATGAGCATCAGGGGTACTGTCTATTCGGTAATATTTTTACATATCTTAAATACATACCTCAAAGCCTATTAGAAGGCTGGCACAGGCTTCAGTCAGCCCGCTCTTGGCAGACTGAACTTTCTGGATCACCACACTCATAACAGTGCGGTGCTCCTCGTCGATGGAAGCGCCGTTAAGCGCCTCCATCAAATTATCCGGTGCCTCCGGTTGGACGGAGGTCACCAGCGTCAGATCTTGCCCTTCTTACGAAGGGTCGCTGCCGGACTCGGAACCACTTGAAGGTTCGATGCGGCGTCGACACAGGGCCGGACTTAAAGCCCTTCTGGATTTTATCCCCTTTGTGCCCGGAGTCCGGGAGGTCGCCTTGCAGCGCCTCCAGGGCCACCTCCTCCTGGCTGGGCCCCTTTTGGGACTCCACCTCGGCGTCATCCGCGACGGGAGGAGACGAGGTGGTCGGAAGTGAGGTGCTATTCACATCCGACGAATCCAGGGAGCCGCTCATCGAAGCGCTGAGCCCGTCCTTGGGCGGGCTGCATGGTTATATTCGGCGTTAGAAGATGCTGTGCGATAAATGGAACGCCATGAGTTATTTTGGTGTCCGGACACTTATGATTTCTCCAGAGGCTTGGTCCTCGGTGGCCACCCCTCTTCGCCGTCGTCGGCGTTGGTGGTGTAGTCCGGAGGAAGGGTCCTTCCCTTCTTGGACCCTCCGGCCTCCCTAGTTGGGGCGGCCTTCCTTTTATTCTCCCCCCCCCGCTGGGGAAGAGGCCTCTTTTTCCTCCTCCTCGTCTTCGCGGGAGGAGTCCGCCTCGGAATCATCGGACGATGAGTCTGACAACACCTGGCGTCGGGAACTCCTTCGAGTTCCCGTGGCCTTCTTCTCCGGCACCACGTAAGGAGCCGGAACCAGCAGCCCCGTCAATCGGGCGTCTATTGGTCGTCTGGCAAGGGAGCCGGACAGTCAACCTGTTCGGACGTCTTCTGCTAGTCCTGTCAAAGGTGAGGGAGTTTTAGATCCCGCATAGAGTCAAACTATGAAAAAAGAGTCCCGTAAAGGGTAAAATAGCTTACCTCGCTGGCTTGATGTCGCGAGCTGAATCCGCGATCTTCGGTGGCGGATGCGGGAGCCTCGGCGCCCTTGAACAACATGTTCCAGGCATCTTAAATGCGTAGTGTCAAGAGCCGGTTCAAGATTCGGTGCTGTGCGGATCAAACTCCCACAAGTTGAAGGCCCGTTCTTTGGCATGGGAGGATCCGGCGGATGAGCATAACTGGACTACGTTGACAAGCTTGAGCTTCTTGTCCACCAGGTTTGGACGCAGTTTGGAGTCGGTCAGCTCTTCCGAATTACCCCACGTCAGGCCCGTCTCTTTCCATGAGGTGAGCCGTGTAGGGAAGCTAGATCGGAATTCGGGGGTCGCCGCCCATTTAGAGTCGCGCGGCTTGGTGATGTAGAACCACCCCGATTGCCACCCCTTTATGGTCTCCACGAAGGAGCCCTCGAGCCATAGGACATTGGCCATCTTGCCCACCATGGCACCTCCGCACTCCGCTTGGCAGCCGCCCACTACCTTGACTTGACATTGAAGGTCTTCAGCCATAAGCGAAGTGGGGCTGGATGCAGAAGGAAGGCCTCGCATACCACGATGAACGCCCGAGATGTTGAGGATGAAATTGAGGGCGGATCGTGGAAATCTAGGCCGTAGTAGAACATGAGCACCCGAACAAATGGGTGAAGTGGAAAGCCTAGTCCGCGGAGGAAGTGGGGAAGGAACACCACCCTCTCATGGGGCCTGGGGGTGGGGATGAGCTGCCCCTTGTCGGGGAGCCGATGCGCGATGTCGTCGGACAAGTATCCGGCCTTTCACAGCTTTTTGATGTGCCCCTCCATGACGGAGGAGGCCATCCCCTTGCCTCCCGCTCCGGACATAGTTGGAGAAGGTTGAGGTGGGATGTGCGGACTTGGGCGCTAGAGCTCAAGTCTTGGCGGAAATGGATGAGCAAAGGAGGAAGAAGGCGTGTGTGAAAAAGTGGATCCTTATCCCCTTATATGGACGGACAAAGCTATGCGTCCCCACCGGCCTGATAAAACTCGCTTATCTCCCAAGCATCGTAATCAATGGCGCGGTTGGGTTACCCACGCCCGTATTGATGAGAATCCTGGAATAAGGGGACACGATCTCTGCTTTGACAAGACGTGCCAAGGAAACCACCTCGCTAAACGCGCTGAGGTGGGACAGTGAAAACGATTCGAATAAAGGCTTGGCCGTGGTGTGATGTCATGCTGTGGAATACGTCAGCAGATTGAGTTTGTGTAAATAGTATTCTCTCTACGGTGGTATGTGGAACTTATTTTGCAGAGCCAGACACTATCCTTGTGTTCAAAATCTTCTATGAAGAATTCGGAGGAGGAACCCGCCTTGCGATGCCGAAGACAATATGCGCCCCAGACTCGTCGTCATTGAAGCCTGGTTCAAGAGCTACTGAGGGAGTCCTGGATTAGGGGGTGTCCGGATAGCCGGACTATGACCTTTGGCCGGACTCCTGGACTATGAAGATACAAGATTGAAGACTTCGTCCCGTGTCCGGATGGGACTTTCCTTGGCTTGGAAGGCAAGCTTGGCGATACGGATATGTAGATCTCCTACCATTGTAACCGACTACATGTAACCCTAACCCTCTTGATTGCCTATATAAACCGGAGGGTTTTAGTCCAGAGGACGAACAACAATCATACCATAGGCTAGCTTCTAGGGTTTAGCCTCTCGATCTCGTGGTAGATCTACTCTTGTACTACCCATATCATCAATATTAATCAAGCGGGGAGTAGGATATTACCTCCATCGAGAGGGCCCGAACCTGGGTAAAAACATCGTATCCCTTGTCTCCTGTTACCATCCGTCTAGACGCACAGTTCGGGACCCCCTACCCGAGATCCGCCGGTTTTGACACCGACACTTGGCGATACGGATATGTAGATCTCCTCCCATTGTAACCGACTCTGTGTAACCCTAGCCCTCTCCGGTGTCTATATAAACCAGAGGGTTTTAGTCCGTAGGACGAACAACAATCATACCATAGGTTAGCTTCTAGGGTTTAGCCTCTCTGATCTCGTGGTAGATCTACTCTTGTACTGCCCATATCATCAATATTAATCAAGTAGGAGTATGGTTTTACCTCCATCGAGAGGGCCCGAACCTATGTAAAAACATCGTGTCCCTTGTCTCCCGTTACCATCCGCCTAGACGCACAGTTCGGGACCCCCTACCCGAGATCCGCCGGTTTTGACACCGACAGCAATGCACGGTATCGAAGAGGCTAGTAATGATGGAAGGGTGAGAGTGCGTATAATCCATGGACTCAACATTAGTCATAAAGAACTCACATACTTATTGTAAAAATCTATTATTCATCAAAACAAAGTACTACGCGCATGCTCCTAGGGGGATAGATTGGTAGGAAAAGACCATCGCTCGTCCCCGACTGACACTCATAAGGAAGACAATCAATAAATACCTCATGCTCCAACTTCGTTACATAACGGTTCACCATACGTGCATGTTACGGGAATCACAAACTTCAACACAAGTATTTCTACAATCCACAACTACCCACTAGAATGACTCTAATATCACCATCTTTATATCGCAAAGCTATTGCAAGGAATCAAACATATCATATTCAGTGATCTACAAGTTTTATGTAGGATTTTATGACTAACCATGTGAATGACCAGTTCCTGTCAACTCTCTAAATAGATATAAGTGAAGCAAGATATTTTATTTATTTCTACAAAATATATGCCCACTTTCTAACAAATATAAGTGAAGCAAAAGAGCATTCTACAAATGGCGGTTTTCTTTGTGAAGAGAAACAGGCAATCCAAACTTCAAATGATATAAGTGAAGCACATGAAGCATTCTATAAAGCCATACTCAAAAGATTTAAGTGAAGTGCAATGACCATTCTATAAATAAACCAAGGACTATCTCATACCAGCATGGCGCATCAAAGAAAAGTGAAAACTAAATGCAAAAGACGCTCCAACATTTGCACATATCGCATGAACGAAACGAATCCGAAAACATACCGATACTTGTCGAAGAAAGATGGAATGCCTTCCGGGGCATCCCCAAGCTTAGACGATTGAGTATCCTTGAATATTTACTTGGGGTGCCTTGGGCATCCCAAAGCTTGAGCTCTTGCCTCTCCTCCTTATCCTCATATTGAGACATCCTCGATCTTCGAACACTTCATCCACACAAAACTCAACAGCAAACTCGGTAATATCCGTTAGTATAATAAAGAAAATCACTACTCTAAGTACTGTTGCAAACCAATTCATATTTTGTTTTTTGCATTGTAGCTACTGTAATATAACTTTTCCATGGCTTAATTGTAGCGACCAGACCTCAAACAGTCTGATCTTTGCGCTCAGTGTCATCCCTGGATCAGTAATGCTGACACCACACAGTACTCGAAGGATTTATAACAGAGTAGCAATCACACACTTATTACACCAAATGTCTCAAGAGAGAACTTAACAAAATAAATATGGCTTAAGGCCATCTAATAACGATAACAACGGAAGGCTTGGAAGAATAAGCGAGTCCATCAACTCCAACGGCATCACTGAGTATAGAACCACGACCTAAGCACCTTACTCGTAAATGCGAAAAGTCTGCAACATGAAACGTTGCAGCCCGAAAATGGGTCGACACATGGAATATGCTAGCAAAGTAACACATAGAGAGTAATAAAAGAGTAAGCCTATACTACATGCATATATGGCTGGTGGAAAGCTCTATGGTTACAGTTTTGCGTAAAGCCAATTTTTCCCTCACGCAAAGGAATAAATTTTATTTAACTATCATGGTGGTTGTTAAACATTGAGAATGGTTGACAGCATCCTCAATCCCAATTAAAAGTACTCATTAACAACCAAACAATATTAATTAGAGTAACATGATCAGATTCACATGATATCCAAGTACTAGATACTCAAGATGTCCATAACCGGGGAAACGACTAACCATGATTAGTTTATACACTCTGCAGAGGTTTGTGCACTTTTCCCCACAAGACTCGATTTCCTCCGTTTGATTTCTCTCACTACATGGTGTTTGAGAAACGGATGACCGATACATAGTTTTTCAGAAGCGCTTGCACCTTACGTATGGGTAGACCGTACCAACCTACAACCCCTACATCTGCTAGTCTACCCGTAAGAGTTCGCACAACTTAGTCAACTATGCTAGAGCTCATAGTAGCATGTGGCTGCACACGAAAGTTTCTAGCATGAATAATCTCATGATCCCTTTGAGCACGGGTGGCGGTCAGAAGAAAACCGCAAATCCACGGAAACCAGTACCTCAATCCACCCAGATGTGTGTTTAAGTTGCAACCTTAAATAAACCATTAATTTAACAATCTCACATCTGTCATGGATACACTCACCCAATCCACGTCTACTAGCATAGCATGGCATAATAAGCAAACGTAGAAGTATCTCCCAAAGGTTTGATAATAAACAGGTAATAGGTACTACCTCATCTACTTCCCATCCCACAATTTATTTAGATCCTAGTCATGAAATGTGTGAGGATTGATCTAATGTAGTAAAACTGGGTAGTAGGAAAGGAAAGGTATGATCAAAGTGTTACTTGCCTTGCTGATGATCCCCGAAACCTAGAGACTCGAAGTAACAGGCGGCGCACTCCGGGTATTCTATCATAGACAAACAAACAAGCATACAATAAGTACTCATCTAATGCACAGGTAAAACTCAAACAAAAGATCTAACTAGAAAGTTCAACTTAAGAACTTCGGTTTGCAAAAAGAATCAAATCAAACAAAGCAACAAAAGTCAAACGGCGAAAGAAAACAACTCCGGTTTACCAATCTGGATCTAAGTCAAATTTTACAGAGGCAAAAAATTGTTTAAGTTGGTTATTCGGAAAGAGGGTTTTAAGACGAAACTCCAGGCGCTTGAATCGCCTGATTCCGATAAACGAGCGAAAAGTTATACTAAAACGAAAATCGGATTGGAAATCGCGATCAGAAAAATCGCGGATTAAATCCTAGAAAAAGAAAAACGACGAACAGGTTGTGAGCGAACGTTCGTTAATCGGATCTAATTCAGCGAACACGTTCGTTAAAACGAACGAACGAGCGAACGCTCGCTATTTAACCGACCCGAAAATAAATAAACCGATCTAAATGGAAAATATAAAAAAACCGACAGAAAACCGAACGGTTTTCTAAAAAAACAATGACGCAGTTTGAGGGCAATGAATTAACGACAATGAGCGGCGGCTAGGGTTAGGGTTCGACGCGGGTGGGCAGGTAATTTGGTGAAATTTGCGCTCGGTAGCGCTATTTAAAAAGGCTGCCGGCGGAGTCCCGCTTCGGTGCAACGTGGGTCGGTTCATTTTTTAATAAATAATTTCAGCCTTGAAAAACAAACGAAAGAAATACTAAACGGACTCCAAAAATCCCGAAATAAATTTTCCCCGGCTTCTAAAATCAAGCCGGACTAGATGAACATTTATTTGGGGCCTAAATGCAATTTTGAAAAACATGCATTTTTCCTAAATTCAAATAAAATGGCGAAAAACTCCAAAATAAAATCTTATTTGATATTATTATTAAATCCTCATTATTTCTTTATTTTGGGAAAGTCGTTTTATTCCCTCTCTCATATTTTTGTAATAGAAATAATTGAAGATAAAATTATTAAAATCAAATGATCCTATTTTAAAATTTGAGAAAACTCAAATATGAAAATAATGAAATCCCCAACTCTCTCCGCGGGTCCTTGAGTTGCGTAGAAATTCTAGGATCGAGCCAACAATGCAACAAAAATATGATATGCAAAGATGATCTATGTATAACATTCCAAATTGAAAATTTGGGATGTTACAAACCTACCCCCTTAAGATGAATCTCGCCCTCGAGATTCGGGCTGGCCAGAAAATAGGTGAGGGTGGTCCTTAAGAAGATCATCGTCTCGCTCCCTGTGGCTTCATCCTCGGTGTGGTGGCTCCACTGAACTTTGCAAAACTTAATGACCTTCTTTGCGGGTGACTCGGCTGGCATACTCCAGAATCTTAACTGGCTTCTCCTCATAGGTCAAATCGTTATTCAACTGAATCGCCTCTAGTGGCACAGTACCTCTCAGTGGTATATCCGCCATCTCTGCGTGACACTTCTTCAACTGAGAAACATGGAACACATCATGAACACCTGACAAACCCTCGGGTAATTCCAACTTGTACGCAACTTCTCCCATGCACTCCAAAACTTTGTATGGTCCCACAAAACGTGGCGCTAATTTTCCCTTAACACCAAAACGCTTAACTCCTCAAAGCGGAGATACTCGAAGATAAACTCTATCTCCAACTTCATATTCTGTCTCCTTGCGTTTTGAATCCGCATAGCTCTTCTGCCTTGACTGGGCTACCTTGAGCCTGTCGCGAATCAACTTTACTTTCCGTTCAGACTCCTTAACCAAATCTGGTCCAAACAACTGGCGGTCTCCAACTTCATCCCACAATAGCGGGGTTCTGCACCTCCTTCTGTACAAGGCTTCGAAGGGTGCCATTTTCAAACTGGTTTGGTAGCGGTTGTTATAAGAAAACTCCGCATATGGCAAGTTGTCATCCCAACTTGATCCATAATCCAAAACACATGCTCTCAGCATATCCTCCAAAATCTGGTTGACTCTCTCGGTATGTCCATCTATCTGTGGATGAAAAGCTGTACTAAACTCCAGTCTGGTTCCCAAAGTTTCGTGCAACTTCTTCCAGAACTTTGAGGTGAATTGGGTTCCTCTATCTGATACGATACTCCTCGGAACTCCATGCAAGCATACAATCCTTGTCATGTATATCTTAGCCAATTTGGCCTTCTTTGTAGGTAGACTTTCTTTGGAATGAAATGAGCTACCTTCGTCAAACGATCGACTACAACCCAAATCGAGTCATAGCCTGGCGGGTCCTGGGCAATCCCGTGATGAAATCCATGCCTAGTTTATCCCACTTCCATTCGGGTATAGGCAATGGTCAGTAACAATCCCTGGCCGCTTCGATGTTCTGCTTTCACTTTCTGACACACATCACAAACTTCTACATACTCTGCGATATCTTTCTTCTTTCCAGTCCACCAGAAAGTATCCTTCAAATCCAAATACATCTTGGTATTTCCGGAGCGGATCGAATATGGCGAATCATGTGCCTCTTGCAAAATCAACTTCCGAATCTCCGGATCACTTGGCACATAAACGCGGTCCTCAAACCATAAGGTATCGTGCTCATCCTCACGAAATCCCTTTGCTTTTCCTTTGCTCATCTTCTCCTTAATAGGAGCAACTTCCTTATCTATCCTTTGAGCTTCTCTGATTTTATCCATCAAAGTAGACTAAATCTCCAACGCTGTTACATAGCCTCGCGGAACTATTTCCAAACATAGCTCCCGGAATTCCTCGGCTAATTCTTTTGGTAAACCTCCGGTCATTAGGATGTTGACATGACTCTTACGGCTGAACGCATCTACTACCACGTTAGCCTTTCCGGGGTGGTAATGCAATCTCATATGATAATCCTTGATGAGCTCCAACCATCTCCTTTGTCTGAGGTTTAACTCCTTCTGCGTGAAGATGTACTTCAAACTCTTGTGATCCGTATACACCTCACAATGATTTCCAATGAGGAAATGTCTCCACGTTTTCAAGGCATGCACTACGGCTGCTAACTCCAAATCGTGCGTGGCATAGTTTAATTCGTGAGGTTTCAGCTGTCGTGAAGCATATGAAACAACTCTCCCTCCTGCATAAGCACTGCTCCAAGTCCTCGACGAGAAGCGTCGCAATAAACTTCGTAATCCTTGCTTTGGTCTGGCAGAATTAATACTGGTGAGGTAACCAAACGCTTCTTCAACTCTTGGAAACTAGCCTCACACTCCTTAGTCCATATGAACTTGGTATCCTTCTTCAATAATTCTGTCATAGGCTTCACAATCTTCGAGAAATTCTCAATGAATCTCCGGTAGTATCCTGCGAGTCCAAGGAAACTCCGGATCTCTCCAACTGTTGTTGGCGCTTCCCAGTTTGTCACCGTGGCAACTTTAGTGGGGTCTCATCGCTATACCTTCTCCGGATATAACATGTCCGAGAAATCCAACTTCCTTCAACCAAAACTCACACTTGCTGAACTTGGCATACAACTGATGTTCTCTGAGCTTCTCGAGTACCAAACGCAAGTGCTCCTTCTATTCTTCTTCATTCTTTGAGTAGACCAAAATATCGTCAATGAATACCACGACGAACTTATCCAAAAACTCTATAAACACCTTGTTCATCATGTTCATAAAATAGGCTGGGGCGTTAGTTAGACCAAATGACATAACGGTATACTCGTCCGTACATGGTGGTAAAGGCCGTCTTAGGTATATCCTACTCCCGAATCTTCAACTGACGGTATCCTGATCGCAAATCGATCTTGGAAAATACCTTAGCTCCTTGCAATTGGTCAAACAAGTCATTGATCATCGGTAACGGGTTTATTCAATCCTCGATAATCAACAACCATTCTTAATGATCCATCCTTCTTCTCCACTAGAAGTACTGGCGATCCCCAAGGTGAAGAACTTGGGCGAATAAAACCTTTATTCGGTAACTCCTTAATCTGCTTCTTAATTTCCTCCAAATCTTGGGCTGGCATACTATACGGTCTCTTAGATATCGGCCCAGTGCCTGGCAGTAGTTCAATCAGAAACTCGATGTCTCTGTCCGGTGGCATGCACAGCAATTCTTAGGAAACACGTCCGGATAATCCCTTACCACTGGTACTTCCTCCTGCACAACTCCTGATAAGGAATTTACATGTGCTCTCCTCGGCTCATGCCGTGATACATACTTGATTCTCCTTCCTTCTGGGGTGGTAAGCAAAATCGACTTACTGGCGCAATCAATATTCCCTCCGTACTTTGATAACCAATCCATACCTAATATCACATCCAATCCTTGGGATTCCAAAACTATTAGGTCCGAGGGAATACATAGTTTCCAATCCTTAATGGCAGTCGATCGCACCATATACTTGCCATATTTTCCGCTCCGGGTGAGGTTACTAGCATGGGTGAACTAAGGGCTTGGGTTGATAATTTATCCTGATCCACAAATCCCCTTGATATGTATGAATGCGATGCACCAGTATCAAAAAGAACAACTACAGTAAATGTCTTAACCAAAAACTTACCTATTACTGCGTCTGGCTGAGCTTCAACCTCCTCCACGGTAACATGGTTCACCTGTCCCCTGTTGAAAGGGTTCGGCTTCTTTCCTGAGCGTCCATTGCCGTTACCATTTTGGGCTTCTGGACATTCATTTGTATAATGCCCAGTCTTACGGCACTTATAACAAGTGATATGGCTCAGGTCTACCTTGGATGGTGTTGACGGGTTGGTGCGGTTTTGTCCATTGCTTCCCCCATTGCCGTTTCCATTCTTTGTGCCATTATGGTTGTGCGAGCTACCTCCTCCGTGAGTATGCTGAAATTGCCCTCCTGGCTTCGGGGTAAAGCATAGTTTCTGCTGAGCTCCAGAGTTGTACTTCCCCTGTCCATACTTTCTCTTGCGATTGTCAATCTGCTGCTGCTTCCCTTCAATCAAAAGAGCACGGTCTACGAACTCCTGGTAGTTATTGAAGGTGGCTACCATCAACTGCATGCTCAGCTCATCGTTCAGTCCTTCTAGAAATTTTTCCTGCTTAGCTGCGTCCGTAGCAACGTCATCTGGGGCATAACGTGCTAGCTTACTGAAGTCATCCAAATACTTGCCAACTGTCCGTCCTCCTTGGCGCAAGTTGCAAAACTCACGCTTCTTCATGGCCATACCTCCTGCTGAAACATGGGCAGTACGGAAAGCTTGCTGAAACTGATCCCATGTGACAGTGTCTACATGGTAAGTGGCTATAAAATTCTCCCACCATGCTGCTGCGGGTCCTTCAAGCTGATGTGCGGCAAATTTCACCTTTTTCCCCATCTGTACATCCTGCAGTGGTCAACTCCTTCCCTATCTTACGGAGCCAATCATCTGCAATAATCGGCTCGGTGCTACTGGAAAACACCGGCGGATTCAGCCATAAGAAACGGGTCAAATGGTCAACAGGTGGTGGTGGTGGTGGGTTGTTGTTGTTGTTGTTGCCTTGGTTCTGTACCAATGTTTGAATCAAGGCATTCTGCTGCTGAATCAACTGAGTGATCTCCGGCGGGAAAACAAATCTGGGGTCGCGTCTCGGAGGCATCTGAGGGGTTTATAGAAAAGACGAGAGTTAAGAATAGAATGAGGTCTAGTGAGAGAACACTACCCATATGCACATGAGACGAAAGCACAAAAAATCACTCCAATCAAATCAAACAAGGGCATACAATGGTCTAACTAGTGTTACAAAGTGCTGGGACTAAAACTAATTTTTAATGGGGGAAATTCTACTACTGTTATGGTGGTCAACTAGAAAAACTGCTCCGATGAAGACTCCATGATATCTGCTCCAGCTTCATCAACATAGTCATCATCACTATCGTCAGGATTCGAGTCGGTGTCATCAATGATGATGTAGTTCTCTGGACAGGTGCAATGTTCATCTTCTCCTCCGGGTGCTGAATTCCCCATGAGTTCTTCAATCTTCTCCTTAAGATCGCCGTTTTGTCTCACTAGAGCTACAATCTCCTCCATGTAGTCCTTGCGAGTGGCCTTCAGTTCTCCTTCTAGTTCGATAATCTTGGCTTTTGCTTTCTTCAACTCCATCATGTCTGCGCACATCTGGTTCTCCTGGCGTCGAATGTGCTGATTTAACTCTTGGATGAAAGATGAAGTGGATCGATCCTTCTTAGTGCTAACTATCTCCCATTGTTCATCTCGGCGTCCGCAAATCTGGTAGATAGTATCCTTGAGGTCATCTTGGTAAACTTCTCCAATGCGTCACATGGTTATGTGAGCTGCCATGCTCTTTCCCAGACTCTAGGTTGGTGCATTAAAACACACTCTATGGGCTCCGTGACTGGCGCGAACGTCCTTCTGGGAACTTGAGCTTGAATCTTCCAGCGCTCCTCTTTGGGTAAAGTGGAATTGTAGGTCCCGGTGAAGCTTGGTATTCCGATGTTCAGGTACTTAGTGACTTCCTTCGTGTCGTCCAAAGGGTGTATCTTCATCCATTTGGGTGAGTTTGATCCTCGCTTAGTCATCCTAAAAGAGTAGAAAAGATGAGGAGTCGGAAATGAGAAGAGAGTAGTGATCTAGGGCTTTAGCTTAGTGGTTGTGTCCTCTACAGTGGTGCTCTGGTACCATCTTTGTAGCGACCAGACCTCAAACAGTCTGATCTCTATGCTCAGTGTCATCCCTGGATCAGTAATGCTGACACCACACAATACTCAAAGGATTTATAACAGAGTAGCAATCACACACTTATTACATCAAATGTCTCAAGAGAGAACTTAACAAAATAAATATGGCTTAAGGCCATCTAATAACGATAACAGCGGAAAGCTTGGAAGAATAAGCGAGTCCATCATCTCCAACGGCATCACTGAGTATAGAACCATGACCTAAGCACCTTACTCGTCGTCTGAAAAGTCTGCAACATGAAACGTTGCAGCGGCCGAATTGTCAAGACATGGAATATGCCGCAAAGTAACACATAGAGAGTAATAAAAGAGTAAGCCTATACTACATGCATATATGGCTGGTGGAAAGCTCTATGGTTACAGCTTTTGCGTAAAGCCAATTTTTCCCTCTTGCAAAGCGAATAAATCTTATTTAACTATCATGGTGGTTGTTAAACATTGAGAATGGTTGACATCCTCAATCCCAATTAAAAGTACTCATTAACAACCCAACAATATTAATTAGAGTAACATGATGAGATTCACATGATATCCAAGTACTAGATACTCAAGATGTCCATAACCGGGGACACGGCTAACCATGATTAGTTTATACACTCTGCAGAGGTTTGTGCACTTTTCCCCACAAGACTCGATTTCCTCCGTTTGATTTCTCGCACTACATGGTGTTTGAGAAATGGATGACCGATACATAGTTTTTCAGAAGCGCTTGCACCTTACGTGTGGGTAGACCGTACCAACCTACAACCCCTACATCTGCTAGTCTACCCGTAAGAGTTCGCACAACTTAGTCAACTATGCTAGAGCCCATAGTAGCATGTGGCTACACACAGAAGTTTCTAGCATGAATAATCTCATGATCCCTTTGAGCACAGGTGGCGGTCCAGAAGAAAGCAGGCAAATCCACGGAAACCAGGTACCTCAATCCACCCAGATGTGTGTTTAAGTTGCCACCTTAAATAAACCATTAATTTAACAATCTCACATCTGTCATGGATACACTCACCCAATCCACGTCTACTAGCATAGCATGGCATAATAAGCAAACGTAGAAGTATCTCCCAAAGGTTTGATAATAAACAGGTAGTAGGTACTACCTCATCTACTTCCCATCCCACAATTTATTTAGATCCTAATCATGCAATGTGTGAGGATTGATCTAATGCAGTAAAACTGGGTAGTAGGAAAGGTATGATCAAAGTGTTACTTCCCTTGCTGATGATCCGCGAAACCTAGAGACTCGAAGTAACAGGCGGGGCACTCCGGGTATTCTATCGCAGACAAACAAACAAGCATACAATAAGTACTCATCTAATGCACAGGTAAAACTCAAACAAAAGATCTAACTAGAAAGTTCAACTTAAGAACTTCGGTTTGCAAAAAGAATCAAATCAAACAAAGCAACAAAAGTCAAACGGCGAAAGAAAACAACTCCGGTTTACCAATCTGGATCTAAGTCAAATTTTACAAAGGCAAAAACTTGTTTAAGTTGGTTATTCGGAAAGTGGGTTTCGAGACGAAACTCCAGGCGCTTGAATCGCCTGATTCCGATAAACGAGCGAAAAGTTATACTAAAACGAAAATCGGATTGGAAATCGCCATTAGAAAAATCGCGGATTAAATCCGAGAAAAAGAAAAACGACTAACAGGTTAATGAACGAACGTTCGTTAACTGGATGTAATCTGACGAAGACGTTCGTTGAAACGAACGAATGAGCGAACGCTCGCTATTTAACCGAACCGCAAATAAATAAACCGATCTAAACGGAAAATATAAAAAACCGACGAAAACCGACGGAAAACCGAATGGTTTTCTAAAAAAGCAATGACAGATTTCGAGGCGGCGAACCTCGGTAATGGCGGCGGCAATGGCGGCGGCGGCTAGGGTTAGGGTTCGGCGGTGGTCCGGGCCAGGTGGTGGGCGCTGAGGCGGTGCTATTTAAAAGGCTGCCCGGGCGTAGTCCCGCCGGTACGGCCGTAGGTCGGTTCGTTTTTTTTAATAAATAATTTCGCACAGAAAAACAAACGAAAGAAATACTAAACAGACTCCAAAAATCCCGAAATAAATTTTCCCCGGCTTCTAAAATCAAGCCGGACTAGATGAACATTTATTTGGGGCATAAATGCAATTTTGAAAAACGCGCATTTTCCTAAATTCAAATAAAATGGCGAAAAACTCCAAAATAAAATCTTATTTGATTTTATTATTAAATTCTCATTATTTCTTTATTTTGGGAAAGTCATTTTATTCCCTCTCTCATATTTTTGTAATAGAAATAATTGAAGATAAAATAATTAAAATCAAATGATCCTATTTTCAAAATTTGAGAAAACTCAAATATGAAAATAACGAAATCCCCAACTGTCTCCGCGGGTCCTTGAGTTGCGTAGAATTTCTAGGATCGAGCCAACAATGCAACAAAAATATTATATGCAAAGATGATCTATGTATAACATTCCAAATTGAAAATTTGGGATGTTACATTAATCCACTGAGAGACGATAGTTTCATCAAAACAAGCAAACTATGCATCAAAAACAGAATCTGTCTTAAACAGGACAGTCTGTAATAATATGAACATTCACCATACCTATGTTACTCCAAAAATTCTTCCAAAATTAGGAAAAATAAACAATTTGTATATAAAGACAGTGCAAAAAGTTTTAGAACCGTTTGATATTCCAGTAAAAAATATAAAATCGCGCACTACAGCCAAAGTTTCTGTTTTGCACCGCACAAACCAACAAGCAATGTAAACATCCTAAAGGAAAATCTTGGCACATTATTTTTATTTTTAAACTTTATAAAAGCACATAACAGAAATAAATTAATCTCTAAAACTTCCGGGTTGTCTCCCTGGCAGCGCTTTCTTTAAACCCATTAAGCTAGGCATATAGTGCTCAAGTAATGGATCCACCCGGATCCCAAGGTATATCAAAGCCAATTTTAATTAACAATGATTTGTGATTTAGTAGTGAGCACAAAGTAACATATATCATGCAACAACGAAGTCTAAATCTCTTCCTATGCATCGGCATGTCATAAAAGAACAATTCATGCGCAATAGCAAAGGCCAATGCATAGTATAAAAAGTTTCTTGCAATTTTATCATATTGGAAACATGGAGAGGCGGAGATGTAGTTCCTCTCTCATAATAATTGCAAGTAGGACCAGCAAGCATTGATGACCCACAAGTATACGGGATCTATCATAGTCCTTTCGATAAGTAAGAGTGTCGAACCCAACGAGGAGCAGAAGGAAATGACAATCGGTTTTCAGTAAGGTATTATCTGTGTCAGGGAGGCTGATCGTACCCGCGAACACCTATGGGGCCGGCGGACCAGGCCCCTTGTGGTTCGGAGGGGGGGCGGAGATCGCACGAAGAGCGGATCGAGGCGAGGCACACGAGCAGTTTACCCAGCTTCGGAGCTCTCCGGAGAGACAAAACTCCTACTGTTGCTTGTTTTATCTATTCTGTTCTTGCTAGGGAGCAATGCGAGCTACAAAACCTAGTGTGAGTGTGTCTAGTCTATGGCCAGTCGAATGAACCGAACCAGCCGAACCAGCCGAACCAGCCGAACCTCCTCTACGTTGCACTCGGGCCTCCTTTTATATGCTCAAGGGGTCTCCGACAGGTGGCAACATAGGCGGGGTACAAATGTAAAACAGGAGTTGGTACACCTACTTGAACAATTATGCGATTGCAAAATACCTAACTCGACGGCAAGGGACAAAAGCAATAAATGCCCATCGTTTATGCCCAAATAGTGCAACAGAGGCCGTCAGTGCGCCTCCGCCGCCACGATGACAGGCACATCCGCCGCTTATCGCTGCTCTCCGCTAGCTGCACAACCGCTCGACACGCCGCATGGAACGGTCCCATGGCGACACGTCATTGGGTGAGCCGGAGCGGAGGCGGAGAGAAGTTGCATGCAGCGGCAAACGCCTTGCCGCGGCCGAATCCTTGTCGCGCCCGGAGGCTTGTCGTGCTCCGAGCCTTCCCGGCAAGCTCCTCTTGCCGGGGCCTTGTCTTCTGTATGCACAGGTGGCCTTCCCGACAAGCTCCTCTTGTCGGGCCTTGTCTTCTTAATCAAATATTTTGTTCTTGAATGGCTCCAAAGGAGCCACGGAGGATCTTAGCGGTGGCGAGGCAAGCCTTGCAGCTGGTGTCAGAATCGTCTGCGTGCAGTACGGGATACTAGGGTACCCTACTCTAGTACACCGACAGAGCCCCGAACTGGGCGTGCAGTGCCGAAGCGCTTGTCGGGCCAGGCCCAGGCTGTCTGCAGGCACGCGGCCTCGACCACGTCGCAACTTCGCCCGGACCCACCACGATTCCCACTAACGGCACGTTCCGGACGTGGCGTCGTCTGCGAAGATCGTGGGCGCGGTCGTGGGGGGTTCTTTATTAATATAAGCGGAACGTCCGCCCCTCCTCCCCTTTATAAGCGGAGGAAACAGAGGCAGGCCGACCACCCCTGCCATTGCTGTCTTGTCAAGAAACCACCGCCGCTCCCCTTGTCTTCTCCGGTGCGAAGAGAGCAATGCCCCGCCCCGCTTTCGCCGCAAGCACACTCACCGCCGTCAACCTCCTCCGCCCTCCTCGCCATGGCTCCGAAAGCCGATAAGGAGAAGGGCGTCAAGTCGGTCGAGGCGCAGCGGCTCGCGGCGCTGCGCAAGGAGCGAGCCATCTTCCCCCCGCAGCTCGGCGCCGCAGGAGCTGAGGCGTCTTCTACCTTTTACGGTCGGCGGAGACTCGTGCGCATCCGCGCACGAGGGTGCTTCCGCCTCCGCTGATCCGCCCCAACAGGTACCCTTTCTTCGCCATTTTCTTCTATTGCGGTCTTTGCCCGCCCGTTTTCCGAAGTTCTTTGCGACATTATGAACACCTTTAGCCTCCGCCTCCTTGATTTCACCCCCAACGCCGTCTTGACCATGGCGGTTTCGCTTTGTTGTGCGAAAACTTTGTCGGAGTCCACCGAACGTGGCACTCTTCCGCCATTTCTTTGTTCCCAGCGTCGAGAGAGGAGAGCCACTTGCGGAGGGATAGCACAGGTCTCTAGGATCAGCAAGAAAGAGGCCTACCTAGAGGGGAGTTCGGAACAAGTGGGAGGAGTGGAGAGCCAACTGGTGCTGGGTCGTGAGGAGAACCCATAGCCCTTCACGCCGTCGCCAAACCCCCAATTGTGCGGCAGGGATTGGAGTAACTTGGCGCGGAGGATGCGAAGTGAAGATAGCGGTGACCAGAATTCTGCGCCTCGGGCTTGCCGGGTTGTGATGGAGGCGGTTGGCGCAGACTTCATTCGCCGCATCGCTCCCTTGCAGGAAAGGAGGAGGCCTGCTTGGGAGTTCCAGAATGCGGCGGACATCATGAGGCTGCGTCCGGGCCTGAATTGGAACTTCACTGTCATGGAGCTGGATTCAGTGCTGCTCGAGCTGTTCAAGAACGACCCCGAACATCCAGAGTGGTTCAGGTTGCCGCGAGGGGTCGCCCCATTGTGCAACAACTTCGGCGCTCGACCGCATCCAGCGCCATGATGCCACTGCGACTCCGCACGGGATCGTCCCGACCTGGCAGAGCCCCGACGAGATCGTGCAACAATTCTTTGATGACTTAGAAGAAGTGCCGATCCGCCCGACGAAAGCGTAAGAGGCTCACCCGCGACACCACCGACCGGGAGATGGCGAGGATCGCCACCGAAGTGGAGGAGGCGGCAGCAGCTGCCGCTGGAGCCTTCGGGTTCACCGTGGAGGAGGCGGACGCGCGAAGGCGGCAAGCTCTGCCGGCGGGGAGGTCGCCATGAAGAGGACGAGCTTGCCGCGCCCGAGGCCGGGTCGGCTGGCCCCGCCGAGGGCGCTTCTTCTCCACCGCCAAGCGACTTGCCGCTGGTGAGCCCGGCTCCGCCGAGGAGGCGTCTCCGCGAAGTTGGAGACGAGCCGGGCGACAGACCGGCCCACAGCAGCGCCGCTCGGCCGACGCTCCACCGCGGCAAGCGAGGTTGCCGCGAGCGCCTCACACCGCAGCGACAACCGGGCAGAATCTTCTCAGCCACCGCCGACGCCTCGCTAACGGGCTAAGAGAGCCCACTCCCCGCCTCATCGCACCGGAGGCGGGCGGAGTTTGACTTCTCCGCTCAGCTCCGAGGAGGAAGGCGAAGAGTAAGCTCTTGAGACTTGTGCTTGTATTTCTTCAATTTTTATTGCTTCATCTTGAATCTGATTTGCTTGCCGTTACGGACTCTTTCCTTTTCGTGACGCTGGCCCGAAGAGCGGCGAAGAGGGTCAAGATCCCGACGATCGTCGTTGAGGACGATTCCCCCGTGGCGACAGGGGACGCGTCCGGGACTGCCTTGCCGGACCCGGCAACCCTTCCTCAGAGCAGCCCCCAGCACAGCCCCCAGAGTAAGTGTGGCGTTTTCTTCTTACTATTAGGTGTGCAGGGGTGCTCCTTCTGCGTTGATTTCTGATAGTTTGCTTGTGTAGGAGCAGAGCAGCCTCATCCGAGGGCTCGGAAGCCGCCTCCGAGATCCTGCCCGCTGCCACTACGCCGCCAAGGGAGAACTCCCCGGCAAGGGAGCTCCCTCCGACAAGGGAGGCCACCCCGGCAAGGGAGGCCACTCCGGCAAGGGAGGCTACCCCGACAAGGGACGGCGCCAGTGACCCTCCGGTGGTCGAGGCCACGGCTGCGGACCCCGTCGCAGGTAATTCCCTTACGCGAAAATGTCCCTTGGGTTTGCTTTCTTTTGTTTCTCTCTTTGAATATCTGCTTGACTGCTCTTTCTTCATCTGACGCAGACCCGATGGAGGTCGAGGCCGCCGGCGAGGAGGAAACGCGCGGCAACACCGACGAGGCCGCCGTCGAAGAAGAAGAGGTCGTCGTCGTGGAGGAAGAGGCCGTCGCCGACGAGCCTGTTGGCGAGGAGGCCACCGAGGCTGCCGACGCAGAGGCCGGCGAGGGATCGGGCGGTCGTACTGACGGCCCTGAGGCCGCAGGAGCGGCAAGCGCTACACCGACAGCCGACTCCCCCGCCGCGCGGCCAGCTCCAAGGAGCCCCAGCCTGGTGCCTACCTGAAGGCCGGCGAAGGCGTCTTCATCAAGCTTCCCTTGGAACCGAGCTCCAGGGTGCCGGTCGAAGGGGAGACCTTCGACGGCGAGCTGCTCGCCTCTGCTGGGCTGACGCTGGTGGACGCGCCAAGCAGCAGCAGCGGCGAGTCCGAGGAGGAGCAGCTACTGAAGAAGCTGCTGTCGCTCTACCGCACCCGGCAGGCCAAGTTAGAGACCTGGGAAGCCCTTGTCGCGAGGGCGGGAGCGGATATGGAGAAGCGCGCCGAGGAGCTCCGGAGCGCCAAGAAAGAAGCCCTCCGCGACGTGGCGGAAGCGCGGGGCAGCTCGCAGAAGAGCGCACGGCCTTCATCCTTGAGAAGGCCGCGGTGATGAGGAGCAGCGATCGGCTGCCGAGAAGCTTCGCCAGCAGGAAAGCGAAGTTGGCGCAGCGGAAGGTCAACCTGGACAGCCATGAGGAAGACCTTGCCGCCGAGGAGTCGCTACGGGCGCTTCAGAAGCGGCGACGCCGCCGCAGCCGCCGAGGCCGCCAAGGAAGAGCTGAAGGCGAAGGTGGCACAGCCGGAGGCCACCCTCAAGAAGAGCGGCGAAGAGCTTGCCGTGCTCAAGCGTGAGCGCGAGAAGGACGCCTACACGCTGGGCGAAGCTGCGGCCGTCTCGGCCGACAGGCCAAGGAGCTCGACGCCGCCAAGGATTCCAAAGGCGGATCTTGAGCTGAAGCCGACTACTCGATGCAGACGTTGGATGGCGCCCAGAGAGCGGGAGGTGGGCTTGTTGGAGGCGATCAAGGCCAAGGAGGAGCTGCTGGCGAATGCTGTCTCCGCCCGTAACACCTTGAGGGAGAGCGTGGAGCACTGGACAGAAGGTCTTGTGGACACCGCCGCCGACATCCACAACGAGCTGATGGAGCTTGGGATGGCGGACCTCGCGTACTCCTCCGACGAGCATCTCCAACCCAGCGCCAAGCCCAGCTTGTTCTTCAAAGGCGTGGCGACGGGCCTTCAACGACTCCGGGAGGAGGTCCCGAAGCAGCTTGCCGAGGAATCGCGCCAAGTTTGTGCAGGGGCCCTCGAGAAGGTGTTGATGAAGGTGGCCTTCCGCAACCCGGGCCTCAACCTTAACGGCGTCCTCAGATCCTTGCCGCCCGAAGCCAACGTGGAAGAGCTCAAAGCCCTTGTCGCACCCATTGTGGACAAGGTGAACAAGATCAAGCGGATCAAAGGCGACCGCGTAGACTAGGCCGCCAACCTTATCTTTCCCTTGTCGCTGCTGATCATGTTTAGAACACTTTGTTAGATCAGCGACAAGTTATTTTGTAATATACTCTATCTTAGGTGAATCGATCAATGCAACGTTATTTCCTCTACTTGATTTCTTCCTTTGTACGTTTCTGCCTTACGCATTTAGGGGACTTGTCGGTGCGGGCACTTTTGCCATGAAAGGCCGAGTGCGGAACGTCAAGACCTGCCGGGCAAGTGCCGCCTCCGACAAAGCAACCTCGTCGCGACTAGCAGCAGCTCTCTTAAGTTGTTGAGCGGACTAGAAACAAAGCAATGGCGCGAATAGCCGGCGAGTTGGGTCCTCCTCTCACAGGTTCTCCATACAAAGTACTATCGTTCGATGAAGATAACTTAAAAATTTAAAATTGATTGCTCAAACTTTGGCAACTTAGCTTTTCTGTCTCTTGCTTCCCGATGAGGTGAAACTTCCTCGGCGCTTTGGTCCATAGTATTATCTCCTCCTTCCCCCTGGTTAACTTGTCTTGTGAGGGAGCTTCCCTTTCTTTGAGAAAAGAAAAAGAAGAGGAAATAACGTTGTGGAGCCCAGTGGCTCGATTCTGCTTACCGGGTGTGGTTGCTGCACAAAGTGTTAGCCAAAACATGCAATAGATTGATGAAAGCATGAACTTGACAAATTGTGCGCAACACATGAGTTTTACTGATGCACGGGGTCTGCGCCCGGCTTTGTACAAAGGATTACATGCAACAGGGGCAAGACTTGTACAAAAGGTGGTTGCCGGAACGGATTCCGACAACCGCGCCCTATGGGTAAAACTTACGATTATGCTCAATGTTCCAGAGTTGCTCACCGGAATGCCATCTTCGGTCTCAAAGTGATGACAGCGCCCGAGCCTAGTGACTCGTTTCACCCGATAAGGGCCTTCCCACTTTGGCGTCAACTTGTTTGAATTCTTGGCGGACTGAACGCGCCGAAGAACAAGGTCGCCTTCCTCGAGACTTCTGGCACTAACTCTGCGGCTATGGTAGCGACGCAGAGCTTGATGTAGCGGCTGCTCGCACACCGGCCTGAAGACGATCCTCCTCAAGGAGCAGCGCGTCATCTTGCCGCAGCTGCTCTTGCTCAAGCTCATCATAAGCGAGTACTCGAGGCGATCCGTATACGAGTTCCGTGGGGAGAACTGCCTCTGCTCCATAGACTAGAGCAAAGGGTGTCTGGCCAGTGGCTCGATTTGGCGTCGTCCTGATCGACCAAAGAACCACCGGCAGCTCCTCGATCCAGTTTCTTCCGCACTTGTGCAGCCTGTCGAAAGTTCTGGTCTTGAGCCCACGCAGCACTTCAGCATTTGCCCTGTCTGGTTGACCGTTGCTTCTCGGATGAGCAATGTAAGCAAAGCAAACCTTGGCGCCAAGGTCTTGGACGTACTGCATGAAGGTGCGACTCGTAAATTGTGTGCCGTTGTCGGTGATGATCCGGTTAGGGATTCCGAAACGGCAAACAATTGACCTGAAGAACTTGACTGCTGACTGTGCCGTCACCTTCCTCACTGCTTCCACTTCCGGCCACTTTGTGAACTTGTCGATGGCGATGTACAAGTACTCAAAGCCCCCGACAGCTCGGGGGAAGGGGCCGAGGATGTCGAGCCCCCAGACCGAAAATGGCCAGGATAAAAGGATCGTCTGGAGAGCTTGAGCTGGCTGGTGTATCTGTTTGGAATGGAACTGGCACGCTTCACACTTGGTTACTTGTGCAGTTGCATCCTGGAGAGCTGTCGGCGGAAGAAACCTTGCTTGGAAAGCTTTGCGGCAAGTGTTCTTGCGCCAATGTGGTGACCACATATGCATCCATGTATCTCTGCCAACAGCTTCATCCATCTTCCTGGAATACACTTCAATTTCACACCGTTGAGTCTTCTTACATGCAGTATGTTGTCGACAAACTGGTACATACTTGACTGCCGGGCTACTCTTTCCGCTTCTTCTTGCTCTTGGGAAGTTCTCCTGTCTGAAGGAAATGGACAATCTGCTGCGCCCATGCTGGAGCTTGTGGCTCGACAACAAGGACCAAAGGCACATCTGCTGCTTTGTGGGAACATCAGCTTCCACAATGAGGACTCGAGGTCCTGCCGGAGCTTGATGGTCCCCGACAAGCTTGCCGGAGCAAGACTTGTCGGGAGCGTCTGCTTCAACGAAACAAACCACAGGGTGCAGCCGCGGTTGCTCCTCGGCCTTTGTTGGTGTTGATCTTGGGGACCTTCTGGCGACGGCTTCGAAGCTCATGGAAAGTACTCACCAGAGGCCAACTTCCTCTTCTTGCCTTGTCCAGTCGATGGTGTTACGGTTGGCTGAGTCAGCTTGAGCACGAAAATCCCTGGTTCCACAGGCAACTTAAGTGCAGCGCACTTTGACAGGCCGTCAGCAATATCATTCTGAGCTCTTGGAACATGTTCCATTTGTAGGCCGTCAAAGTGCTCTTCTAGCTTCCTCACTTCATCGACGTAAGCTTCCATCAACGGACTCTGGTAATCCTTGTTCACTTGCCGGACGACAAGTTGCGAGTCACCCCTGACAATAAGCTTCTTGATCCCAAGGTCCACTGCGATCCTGAGACCGGCAAGCAAACCCTCATACTCTGCAGTATTGTTTGTCGCTTGCTCCTTGGGAAAGTGCATCCGACGACGTGCTTGAGGTGCTCTCCGGTGGGTGCGATAAGCGGACGCCAAGACCGGCGCCTTGCAGCGAAGGCACCATCAAAGTACATCAGCCACTCTTTGCTTGCTTCTTTGACGGGAATGCTCGTCTCGGAATCTCTTCATCTGGCGTTGGCGTCCATTCTGCTATGAATTCTGCCAACGCTCGCTTTGGATAGTTGATGTGCTTTCAAACTTGAGACCAAAGCTTGATAGCTCCAAAGGCCCACTCGACAATCCCGCACTGCCGCTTCGGATTCTGCAGTATCCTCTTCAGCGGAAAGCGAGTGACAACTGTGATCTCGTGTGCTTGGAAGTAATGGCGCAGCTTTCTCGAGGCCATGAGGAGGCCGAAAAGAAATTTCTGCACACCAGAGTACCTTGGCCTAGCCCCCTGCAGGAGGGAATCGACAAAGTAGACCTGGGCGCTGCACCATCCTTTTCTCGCATCTGTTCATTTGTCTGCGCGGACTCATCCTTGTCGGGACCAGAGCTTGTCGGCGAAGCCCCCTGCTTGTCGCTGGATGTGTTTGCCGTGGTTGTTGGCTCGTCATCCGCCTCCCTCTCCGCTACTAATGCAGCACTAACCACCTGATTGGTTGCCACTATATATAGCAGCAACTTCTCTTGTGGCCTAGGTGCGACAAGTGTTGGAGTGGAGGACAGGTATCTCTTTAAGTCCTGCAGCGTAGCCTCCGCTTCGGGAGTCCATTTCATTGGACCTGCCTTTTTCAAAATCTTAAAAAACGGCAGGGCGCGCTCAGCAGACCTAGAAATAAACTCTTGAGAGCAGCCACGCAACCGCAAGTCTTCGTACATCCTTGACGCGCTTTGGTGCTTCAATCTGCTCAATGGCCTTGATCTTGTCGGGATTAGCTTCAATCCCTTGCTGAGACACGAAGAACCCGAGAAGCTTGCCGGAAGGGACTCCAAACACTCACTTCTCGGGGTTGAGCTTGAGGTTGATCTTGCGCAGATTTGCAAAGGTCTCGTCCAGATCCTGAACTAGAGTTGCTTTGTCCTTGCTTTTGACCACTATGTCATCCATGTAGGCTTCTACATTTCTGTGCATTTGCGGCTCAAAAGCGTCATGGACTACCCTTGCAAATGTTGAACCAGCATTCTTCAAACCGAAAGGCATCCGTATGAAACAAAGATGTGCCACATGGTGTGATGAATGCGGTCTTCTCTTCATCTTCTTCAGCCATGAAGATCTGATGGTATCCTGAGTATGCATCAAGAAACGAAAGCAAATCACATCCGCCGTGGAGTCAACAATCTGGTCAATGCGGCAAGGGAAATGGGTCTTTGGGACAAGCTTTATTAACATCCGTGAAGTCAATACAAAGTCTCCATTTCCCATTTGCTTTGCACACGACTACAGGATTGGCCAACCACGTAGGATGAAGCACTCCTCTGACAAGGCCCTTTGCTTCCGGTTTCTTGATCTCTTCGCTATGAATTCTTGGCGCTCTCTTGCTTGCTTCCTTACTTTTTGCTTGACAGGGCCGCGCATGAGGACAAACGGCGGCGGTGCTCAATCACTTTCACAGGAACACGGGGATGTCGACGGTTGCCATGCAAACACGTCGACATTCGCCCTTGAGGAAAGCAACGAAGCGCCTTCCTATTTAGGGTCGAGAGAGGCACTGATGGTGAAGGTACCACCAGTGCCGTCCTCCTTGGCGGGCACCTTCTTGGTCTTCGGTGGAGCCACTATCTTCTTGCACTTGCCGGTGGAGCTCGATGGTGCGTCCTCGACGGTAGTGCAGCACTCCGAAGAGGTGCGCTTGCCGGAGTGAGCATCAGAGCCCTTGCCGGACTTGGACTTGGTCTTCTTCCCCCCGGGAGCTTCAGCGGCAAGTGTTGGGCAGTCTGTCACGGCTGCTGCATCCCGGAAGATCTTGTCGGCACAGATAAGGGCATCCTTCTTGTCGCCATGGACAGAGATGACGCTTATCGGGCCTGGCATCTTGAGTAGGTTGTAGGCGTAGTGAGAGGCTGCCATGAACTTGGCGAGTGCTGGATGGCCAAGTATCCCATTGTAAGGCAATGGGAAATCGGCAACGTCGAACGTGACCCTCTCAGTCCTGAAGTTCAGCTCGCTGCCAAATGTCACCGGCAACGTAATCTTCCCCTTCGGCTTGCTCCTTCCCGGATTGATTCCTTGGAAGGTACCGGTCTCTTCGAGCTTCATTGTCGAGGATTTGAAGCTTCGAGCACCGTGGAGGAGATCAGATTCAAGCCCGGCCCGCCGTCAACTAACATTTTGTGACCTTGAGGTTGCGGATGGTTGGTGAGACCAACATCGGCAAGCACCCGACCGCAATCACGTGGTCGTGGTGGTCCTCAATATCAAAAATGATAGGCGTCTTGGACCACTTCGTGAGGCTTGCGTGACTCTCTGGATGGCTCCATTGCATTGACCTCCCGCATCCATTGCTTGAGTTGGCGGTGGGAGGTATGCAGGAAGCACCTCCGCCAACGCAGAGAACCTCTGTGGCTTTACGAAACTCCTGCTCGTCGGCGTCGTCGTCTTCCATATCTTCGCTGCCGTCCTCATCTTCATCCTTGTCGCGACCAAGGAGGTCGATCTCCTTGTCGCTACTTGGCTTTGCTGGCGTCCTCCCCGGCCGGATGTTTCTTGCTTGCTCCCCAGCACCTTCCTGGGCCTTCTCCTTGTCGCGCCCGCTCGTACTCAGCTCTCTGGCATTCGACGAGCTGCTCGACTTTCTTGCAGCTCTGGAGATCGTGGCCCTTGGTGCGGTGGATCTTGCAATACCGCTTGCGGAGCTGTCACGCTTGTCGGCGGCCGCCACCGGCCCGGTGGTTGGCGTCGTGACAACCTCCTTGCCGGAGCCACCAGCCTTGGCCTTCTTGTCGCCACCTCCATTGCCGGACTGCTCGATCGCTAGCACTTCTCCGCTTTCTTCTTCCTGTTGCCTGCCGCCGCCCTCTTTCTTGGGCGGTGTCATCCTTGTCGAGATCCTGCTACGCATTCTCTCCGTGGAGTCTCCTCCCTTCCTCGGTAGCGTGCACATTTGTCGGCCAAGGCGTACAACTCATCGACGTCCTTGACTTTGCACATCGCCATCTCCTCCTCATCCTGCGGTTCCGCACATTACGATGAAATGCGCTGATCACCGCGGCAGGTGGACGTCACGGGATGTTGTAGTGCACACGATCGAATCTCTGAATGAACTTGCGCAGGACTCTCCTTCCTTCGGGCGAGCAAGTGAAGGTCACTCTCTTGGCCATGAGGTTTGTGGCCACTGTGAAGGCGCCAACAAACTGATGGCACAAATCTGCCCAAGAGGATATGGAGCTGTCCGGCAAGTGCATGAGCCAAGATCTGACGTTGGGCTTGAGCACGAGCGGGAAGTAGTTGGCGAGGATCTTGTCGTCTCGTCCCCCCGCAGCCTGCACCGCGATGGTGTAGATGCTAAGGAACTCCGATGGATCCGTCCTGCCGTCGTACTTCTCCGGCACGTCTGGTTTAAAGTTTTTCCGGGCCACTTGGACTTGCCGCATCTCACGAGTGAACGCAGGGCAACCTACCGCGTCGGCAAGTCGCCTCGCCCCTCCGGGCGCGCATGTCGACAGAAGGCCCAAGCGCTTTGTCGGATCGACGTCAGCGCTTCTCTTGGCGCCGATGCGAGTTCGAGCGTCCTCTTGTTGTCGCTCATGAAGAACTTGGCGTTGATCGCGGCGAGCTCGCGGATCCGACGACGTAGTGGAGTCGCTGTCGAGGTGGATCCGGTGAGTCGGCGATCTTGGCCTTCTTGGCGGAGAGTGCACGGTGGTCGCACCTCCGACAGTCTCGTCGCCACCGGCTCGTGCCTTGTCGTCGCGTCGCGGCAATGATGGCGTTGGTTGCCGCGGAGCGTCGCCGTTGGCAAAGCCGATGAGGCTCTGGATAGTGGCCCTCCACTCGTCGACCTTGTCGGCCGTCGGAGGGTAGTCGAGGAGCAGCTGAGCTCGCCGTAGCTTCGCTGGAGTAGTGGGTGGCATTGGAGAACGGTGCGAGGCGGGACACGCCGGACTTCTAACTACGTTAGAAGGAGCGGCGCCCGTCCGGCGACCGTATCTCGCTCGTGCCAACATGTTGGCGCGCATGCTGGTCTTGAGGGTCTCGATCCAACGAACGTATGGCGTTGTGGACACCATGACGTTGTTGTTCCCGCGTCTCCTGAGATGGACACGGGGGATGCGCGGATGCCGAGGTTTGCGGTGCCTTGTCCTTGGACTTGGCAACGTCGCGAGCACCTTCGTCGGCGCCCGTTCCTCCGCCAGCGTCTACCGCCGTCGTGAGGGTGGGTACGACGCGGACGGCTCTGCTGCCGCCGAAGCCTTCTTCTTCGGTGGCATGTTGAGGAGGATGTTGATGACGCTGCTCGTGTGAACGCTGGATCAGATTCACACGGCCTCGACGCCCCCCTACCTGGCGCGCCAAAGATGTCGGGAGGTTGATCGTACCGCGAACACCTATGGGGCGGCGGACCAGGCCCTTGTGGTTCGGGCGGGGGCGGAGATCGCATCGAAGAGCGGATCGAGGCGAGGCACACGAGCAGTTTACCCAGCTTGAGCTCTCGGAGAGATAAAACTCCTACTGCTGCTTGTTTTATCAATTCTGTTCTTGCTAGGGAGCAATGCGAGCTACAAAACCTAGCGTGAGTGTGTCTAGTCTATGGCCAGTCGAATGAACCGAACCGGCCGAACCAGCCAAACCAGCCGAACCAGCCGAACCTCCTCTACGTTGCACTCGGGCCTCCTTTTATATGCTCAAGGGGTCTCCGACAAGTGGCAACATAGGCGGGGGTACAAATGTAAAAACAGGAGTTGGTACACCTACTTGAACAAAGGTATGCAGTGCAAAATACCTAACTCGTGACAAGGGACAAAAGCAATAAATGCCCGTCGTTGTCGCCCAAACAAAGGCAACAGAGCCGTCAGTGCGCCTCCGCCGCCACGATGGCGAGCCTGTCGGCGCCGCTTATCGCTGCTCTCCGCTGGCTGCACAGCCGCCGACACGCCGCGCATGGAACGGTCCCATGGCGACACGTCATTGGGTGAGCTGGAGCGGAGACGGAGAAGTTGCATGTCATGCAAGCGCCTTGCCGCGGCGAATCCTTGTCGCGCCCGGAGGCTTGTCGTGCTCGAGCCTTCCCGGCAAGCTCCTCTTGCCGGGGCCTTGTCTTCTATATGCCTGGAGTGGCCTTCCCGACAAGCTCCTCTTGTCGGGGCCTTGTCTTCTTAATCAAATACTTTGTTCTTGAATGGCTCCAAAGGAGCCATGGAGGATCTTGGCGGTGGCGAGGCAAGCCTTGCCGCGGGCTGCTGCAACTGTTCGTGCACGAGTACGGGATACTAGGGTACCCCTACTCTAGTACACCGACAATCTGCAAGCACTGAAATTATTGGTAACAGATAGTTTTGTGATAAGGTAATTTGTAATGGGTAACAAGTAACAAAAGTAAATAAGGTGAAACAAGGTGGCCCAATCCTTTTTGTAGCAAAGTACAAGCCTGGAAAAACTCTTATATAAAGGAAAGCGCTCCCGAGGACACATGGGAATTATCGGCAAGCTAGTTTTCATCACACTCATATGATTCACGTTCGTTACTTTTATAATTTAATATGTGGGTGGACCGGTGCTTGGGTACTGCCCTTTCTTGGACAAGCATCCCACTTATGATTAACCCCTATTGCAAGCATCCGCAACTACAAAAGAAGTATTAAGGTAAACCTAACCATAGCATGAAACATGTGGACCCAAATCAGCCCCTTACGAAACAATGCATAAACTAGGGTTTAAGCTTCTGTCACTCTAGCAACCCATCATCTACTTATTACTTACCAATGTCTTCCTCTAGGCCCAAATAATGGTGAAGTGTCATGTAGTCGACGTTCACATAACATCACTGGAGGAGAGATAACATACATCTCATCAAAATATCGAACGAATACCAAATTCACATGACTATTTATAGCAAGACTTCTCCCATGTCCTCAGAAACAAACATAACTACTCACAAATCATATTCATGTTCATAATCAAAGGGGTATTAATATGCATTAAGGATCTTAACATATGATCTTCCACCAAATAAACCAACTAGCATCAACTACAAGGAGTAATCAACACTACTAGCAACCCATAGGTACCAATCTGAGGTTTTGAGACAAAGATTGGATACAAGAGATGAACTAGGGTTTTAGAGGAGATGGTGCTGGTGAAGATGTTGATGGATATTGACCCCCTCCCGATGTGTGGACCGTTGGTGATGATGTTGGTGATGATTTCCCCCTCCCGGCGGGATGTTTCCTCGGCAGAACAGCTCCACCGGAGCCCTAGATTGGTTCCGCCAAGGTTCTGCCTCGTGGCGGCGTGTTTCGTCCCAAAAGCTTGCTTTTGATATTTTCTAGGGTAAAAGACTTCATATAGCAAAAGATGAGCACCGGAGGCCTGCCAGGGGGCCCACGAGGTAGGGGGCGTGCCCAGGGGGTAGGGCGCGCCCCACCCTCGTGGCCAGGGTGTGGGCCCCCTCTGGTTGATTCTTTCGCCAGTATTTTTTATTAATTCCAAAATGTGTCTCCGTGAAGTTTCAGGACTTTTGGAATTGTGGAGAATAGGTCTCTAATATTTGCTCCTTTTCCAGCACAGAATTCCAGCTGTCGGCATTCTCCCTCTTCGTGTAAACCTTGAAAAATAAGAGATAATAGGCATAAGTATTGTGATATAATGTGTAATAACGACCCATAATGCAATACATATCGATATAAAAGCATGATGCAAAATGGACGTATCAACTCCCCCAAGCTTAGACCTCGCTTGCCCTCAAGCGGAAGCCGATAACGAAAAATATGTCCACATGTTTAGAGATAGGGGTGTCGATAAAATAAAATACGGACATGAGGGCTTCATGATTATTCTTATAACAACAACATATATATATATATTGTCATGTAATTTCTTATGCTCAAGTAACAATCTATTCACAATGTAAAGTATGAATCAGAAACTTCATTGAAAACTAACAAACTATTATTTCGGTCATTGAGGCAATTGCAATTTATCATAACATAGGAAAGAGTCAATATAAGAGCTTTTCAGCAAGTCCACTTACTCAACTATCATTTAGTCTTTCACAATTGCTAACACTCACGCAATACTTATGGGTATGGAGTTGTAATCGGACACAGAGAAAGATAGGGGCTTATAGTGTTGCCTCCCAACCTTTTACCTCAAGGGTAATGTCAACAATAATAGTTCATGATAACTTACATCCAATTGGATATATATATCATGATCTTTCCAATACAATGTGCTTGCCAAAGGATAAAGTGTAAAAAGGAAAGGTGAAGATCACTATGACTCTTGCATAAGGTATAAGACAAGAATAAAAGACAGGCCCTTCGCAGAGGGAAGCAGAGGTTGTCATGTGCTTTTATGGTTGGATGCACGAAATCTTAATGCAAAAGAACATCACATTATATTGCCACTTGTGATATGGACCTTTATTATGCAGTCTGTCGCTTTTATTGCTTCCACATCACAAGATCGTATAAAGCTTATTTTATCCACACTAATAAATCATACATATTTAGAAAGCAATTTTTATTGCATGCAACAATGACAACTTACTTGAAGGATCTTACTCAATCCATAGGTAGATATGGTGGACACTTATGGTAAAAATGGTTAAGGTTATTCGGAAGCACAAGTAGTATCTCTACTTGGTGCAAAGAATTTGGCTAGCATGAGGGGGTAAGGCAAGCTCAAAATGTTGGATGATCCATTGCAATATACTTTATTTTGGATATAAGAAAACATAACTCATTACATTATCTTCCTTGTCCAACATCAACTCTTTAGCATGTCATATTTTAATGAGTGCTCGCAATCATAAAAGATGTCCAAGATAGTATATTTATATGTGAAAACCTCTCTTTCTTTATTACTTCCTATTAATTGCAACGATGACCAAAACTATGTTTGTCAACTCTCAACAACTTTTATTCATCATACTCTTTATATGTGAAGTCATTACTCTCCATAAGATCAATATGATCTCTTTATCTCTTTTTATTCTTTCTTTTTCTTTTATTACCTCAAGATCATAGCAACATAACCAAGCCCTTGACTCAAAACTAATCTTTATTATATATAGCTCACACACTCGATTACATAGAAGGATCATAAAGCAAAACTCAAAACTAAATCATACTAAAACTTTATTCTACTAGATCAAGATATTACCAAAAGGATCGAAGTAAGAAAAATGGTAAGGATAGGAGTGTGGTGGTGATACGATACTGGGGCACCTCCCCCAAGCTGGGCAGTTGCCAAGGGGAGTGCCCATACCCATGTAATCATGTCTCTTTCCTCGGAGGTGGTGATGATGGAGTTATTGATGATGTAGGCTTGTCGTCCATCTTCCAAGGCATAGGCTCACAATCATAGAAGGATGAACGAGTCTCCGGGATCCTCAAATCTGCACCCAAACTCATCCTCTTGAAACTATATTCATACTCACATTTTTTTTGCAGTTCATAGATCTGGGCTTGGAGGTGCTCGATTTTCTCGTGAAGCTTGAAGATGGCCTCCCCAATGTTCTTGGCGTCCAGCTTGTGGTTGTTGGTGAACTCCGTGATCATTATTTGATTGGCGTCGAGTCCACGTTCCACCATCTCCTGGCACTTGAAAACTTGTTGCTCTATTGCTTCAATCCTTGTCTCCACGCTTCCGGTCCTCCTTGGTCCCTCAACATCGCGGATGTGCAGCAACACCTCACGCATCTCAATGGTTTGAGGATGTTTCAGCACTTCCGTGAGGTAGGGGTTGATGACCTTCTCAAAGAACTTGTCCTTGGGGGCACTTGGGGACGTCATGGTGATCTAGATCCGTCAGAAAAACAGCTCGAAACAAGAATAGAGGATATTTGCATGATATGGTGGTCAATACATTCGGGAGATTATGTAATGAATTTTTATCGACCAAAACAAGTATCGTGAAAGAAAACGGAGTCCGGAGAGCACACGAGGTGCCCACGAGGCAGGGGGCGCGCCCAGGGGGTAGGGCACCCTCGTGGATGCCTCGTGTCCTTCCCGGACTGCTTATTATTTTCCTATTTTCTTAAATATTCCAAAACAGAGAAAAATTGCTATTAGGACTGTTTTGGAGTCGGTTTACTTACCGTACCACATACCTATTCCTTTTCGGAGTCTGAAACATTCTGGAAAGTGTCCCTTATGTATTCCTCCAGGGTTACGGTTTCAATAACATTAGTTTCACCATTTATGGGATTACCTGAGATATAAGGTTTGATACTTTGACCGTTCACCACCTTCGGATTTGTGCCTTCGAAGTTGTTGATTTTTATGGCACCAGAATGATAGATCTCCTCGATAACGTAAGGACCTTCCCATTTAGATTGGAGTTTTCCTGCAAAAAAATCTTAAATGAGAGTTGTATAGCAAAACATATCACCTACATTAAACTCACACTTTTGTATCCTTTTGTCATGCCATCTTTTAACTTTTTCTTTGAACAGTTTGGCATTCTCATAAGCCTGGCTTCTCCATTCATCAAGGGAGCTAATGTCAAAAAGCCTCTTCTCACCAGCAAGGTTGAAATCAAAATTTAGATCTTAATGGCCCAATATGCCCTATGTTCTAGTTCGAGAGGTAAGTAACATGCTTTTCCATTAACCATTTTATACGGAGACATATATACCCATAGGATTTTTATACGCAGTTCTATAGGCCCATAATGCATCATCAAGTTTCTTGGACCAATTCTTTCTAGATCTATTAAGAGTCTTTTGCAAAATTAATTTGATCTCTCTATTACTTAGTTCTACTTGACAACTAGGCATGGGTGGTAAGGAGATGCAATTCTATGATTAACATCATACTTAGCAAGCATCTTACGAAAAGCACCATGAATAAAATGTGAACCACCATCAGTCATTAAGTATCTAGGGACTCCAAACCTCGGAAAAATAACTTCTTTCAGCATCTTAACAGAGGTGTTATGATCAACACCACTAGTTGGAATAGCTTCTACCCACTTAGTAACGTAATCAACAACAACTAAAATATGTGTATACCCATTAGAGGAAGGAAACAGTCCCATATAATCAAAGCCCCATACATCAAATGGTTCAATAACAAGTGAATAATTCATAGGTATTTCTTGACGTCTACTAATATTACCAATTCTTTGACATTCATCACAACACAAGACAAACTTACGAGCATCTTTGAAAAGAGTAGGCCAATAAAAACCAGATTGCAATACCTTATGTGCAGTTCTATCCCCAGCGTGGTGTCCTCCATAAGCCTCGGAATGACACTTGCGTAGGATCTGTTCCTGTTCATGCTCGAGTACACAACATCTAATGACACCGTCTACTCCTTCTTTGTAAAGGTGTGGGTCATCCCAGAAGTAATGTCTTAAATCATAGAAAAAACTTTTTCTTTTGCTGGTATGTGAAACTAGGTGGTATAAATTTGGCAACAATGTAATTAGCATAATCAGCATACCATGGAGTAGTACGAGAAGCATTTATGATGGCTAATTGTTCATCAGGAAAGCTATCATCAATAGGTAGTGGGTCATCAAGAACATTCTCTAACCTAGACAAGTTATGCGCAACGGGTTCTCACTTTCTATCAATAATATGCAAATCAAATTCTTGTAGCAAGAGAACCCATCTAATAAGTCTAGGTTTTGCATCTTTCTCTTCCATAAGATATTTAATAGCAGCATGATCAGTGTGAACAGTTACTTTGGAATCAACAATATAAGGTCTGAACTTATCACAAGCAAATACAACTGCTAAAAATTCTTTTTCAGTAGTAGCATAATTTCTCTGGGCACTGTCTAGAGTTTTACTAGCATATTGGGTAACATTTAACTTATTATCAACTCTTTGTCCTGAAACAACACCTACAGCATAATCACTAGCATCACACATAATTTCAAAGGGTAAATTCCAATCAGGTGGCTGAACAATAGGTGCAGAAACCAAGGCTTTCTTAAGTATTTCAAATGCTTCTACACAATCATCATCAAAGACAAAAGAAACATCTTTTTGTAAGAGATTAGTGAGAGGCCTAGAAATTTTTGAGAAGTCCTTAATGAACCTCCTATAGAAACGACCATGACCAAGGAAACTTCTTATACCATTAATGCCCTTGGGACACGTCATCTTTTCAATAGCATCAACTTTAGCTTTGTCAATTTCAATACCTCTTTCAGAAATTTTTTATGCCCCAAGACAATACCTTCATTAACCATAAAGTGGCACTTCTCCCAATTCAAGACAAGATTAGTTTCTTCACATCTCTGGAAAACTTGTTCAAGGTTGCTTAAGCAATCATCAAAAGAAGTTCCATATACGGCGAAATCGTCCATGAAAACCTCAACAATCTTTTCACAAAAATCAGAGAATATAGCCATCATGCATCTTTGAAAAGTAGCAGGTGCATTGCATAAACCAAAAGGCATACGTCTATAAGCAAAGGTACCGAAAGGACAAGTAAAAGTGGTCTTTTCTTGATCCTCTTTTCACACATGTATTTGAGAAAAACCAAAATAACCATCTAGAAAGCAAAAATGTGTATGTTTGGATAATCTTTCTAGCATTTGATTAATAAAAGGTAAAGGGTAATGATCCTTTTTTGTAGCTTTATTTAGTTTGCGGAAATCATTTATAACCCGTGACGATTCTTTGTGGGATCAATTCATCTTTATCATTAGGGACAACTGTAATGCCCCCCTTCTTAGGGACACAATGGATAGGACTTACCCACTGACTATAAGCAACAGGATAAACTATACCTGCCTCCAGAAGCTTTAGTATTTCTTTTCTTACCACTTCTTTCATCTTAGGATTTGACCATCATTGGTGATCAACAACCGGTTTAGCGTCTTTCTCCAATTTTATTTTGTGCTGGCATATAGTGGGACTAATGCCCATAACATCACCAAGAGTATATCCAATAGCAGCACGGTGCTTCTTCAGAGTTTTCAATAATTTCTTTTGTTCATGCTCTGAATGGTTAGCACTAATAATAACAGGATATATCTTTTTCTCATCAAGATAAGCATATTTAAGAGTATCAGGTAATGGTTTAAGCTCAAACACGGGATCACCCTTGGGTGTAGGAGGATCCCCTAGGATTTCAATAGGCAAGTTGTGTTTCAAAATAGGTCCCTGTTTAAAGAATACTTCATCTATTTCCCTTCTTTCATTCATACACTAATCATCTTCATGGTCGAGCAAATATTGTTCTAAAGGATCATTAGGAGGCACGGCAATAGAAGCAAGACCAATAATTTCATCTTTACTAGGCAATTCTTTATCATGGGGTTGTCTACGAAATTTAGCAAAATTAAACTCATGAGACATATCCCCCAAACCAATCGTAACAACATCCTTTTTGCAGTCTATCCTAGCATTAACACTATTCAAGAAGGGTCTAACAAATATAATGGGACAAAAGTCATCTTGTGAAGAACCAAGAACAAGAAAATCAGCAGGATATTTTACTTTCCCACACAACACTTCAACATCTCTAACAATTCCAACTGGTGAAATAGTATCTCTATTGGCAAGCTTAACTGTAACATCAATTTCTTCTATCTCAGCAGGTACAATATCATGCATAATTTCTTTGTATAAGGAATGAGGTATTGCGCTTGCACTAGCACCCATATCACACAAGCCATGATAACAATGATCTCCTATTTTAACAGAAATGACCGGCATGCCTACAACAGGTCTATGTTTATTTTTAGTATCAGGTCTAGCAATTCTAGCAGCTTCATCATAGAAGTAAATAACATGCCCATCAATATTATTAGCCAAGAGATCTTTAACCATAGCAATACTAGGTTCAACTTTAATTTGCTCAGGGGGTGTAGGTGTTCTAGTATTACTCTTACGAACCACAGTTGAAGCTTTAGCATGATCCTTTATTCTAACAGGGAAAGGTGGTTTCTCAATATAAGCAGTAGGAACAACAGGATCATTATAAGTGATAGTCTTTTCTTCAACCTTAATAGGTGCAACTACTTTTACTTCAACGGGAGGATTATATTTAAACCACTTCTCCTTAGGGAGATCAACATGAGTAGCAAAGGATTCACAGAAGAAGCTACTATCTCGTAGTCAAGTCCATATTTAGTGCTAAATTCACGGAAAACATCGGTATCCATAAAAGATTTAACACAATCAAACTTAGGTGTTATACCTGACTCCTTACCTTCCTCGAGGTCCCAATCTTCAGAGTTGCATTTAATTCTTTCCAATAAATCCCATTTGAATTCAATAGTCTTCATCATAAAAGAGCCAGTACAAGAAGTTATCGAGCATGGAGCGATTATTGAGAGAAAGCCGAACATAAAAATTTTGTATAATAATTTCCCTTGGGAGCTCAAGATTGGGGCATGAATATAACATTGAATTAAGCCTCCCCCAAGCTTGAACGATGCTTTCTCCTTCGCGAGGCCAAAAATTATATATATATAATTAAGATCACGATGAAGAAGATGCATAGAATAAAACTTCTGATGAAATTCCAATTTCAATCGGTTGTAGTTCCATGATCCCATATCATCACATAGCCTAAAGCATGTCAATGCATTTCCCTTCAAAGATAAAGGGAAGACCTTCTTCTTGATAACATCCTCAGGCATACGTGCAAGCTTAAATAATCCACAAACTTCATCCACATAGATTAGGTGCAAATCAGGATGTAATGTTCCATCACCTGTGAAAGGATTAGCTAGCAGTTTCTCTATCATACCCGAAGGAATTTCAAAGTAAATATTTTCAGTAGTTTCAGTAGGTTGAGGAGAAACTCTTTGCTCTACTGGTCGGGGTGAAGATACCCTAAACAAGCCCCTCAAAGGATTACTTTCCATAGTAACAAGTGACAGTAAATTTCAACACACTATATAAATTTTTCCTTACCAAATTCCATTTACCAAAGGCGCTTCACTCCCCGGCAACGGCGCCAGAAAAGAGTCTTGTTGACCCACAAGTATAGGGGATCTATCGTAGTCCTTTTGATAAGTAAGAGTGTCGAATCCAACGAGGAGCAGAAGGAAATGACAAGCGGTTTTCAGTAAGGTATTCTCTGCAAGCACTGAAATTATCGGTAATAGATAGTTTTGTGATAAGGTAATTTCTAACGGGTAACAAGTAAAAAAAGTAAATAAGGTGCAGCAAGGTGGCCCAATCCTTTTTGTAGCAAAGGACAAGCCTAGAAAAACTCTTATATAAAGGAAAGCGCTCCCGAGGACACATGGGAACTATCGTCAAGCTAGTTTTCATCATGCTCATATGATTCACGTTTGTTACTTTGATAATTTAATATGTGGGTGGACCGGTGCTTGGGTACTGCCCTTTCTTGGACAAGCATCCCACTTATGATTAACCCCTATTGCAAGCATCCACAACTACAAAAGAAGTATTAAGGTAAACCTAACCATAGCATGAAACATGTGGATCTAAATCAGTCCCATACGAAGCAATGCATAAACTAGGGTTTAAGCGTCTATCACTCTAGCAACCCATCGTCTACTTATTACTTCCCAATGCCTTCCACTACGCCCAAATAATGGTGAAGTGTCATGTAGTAGACGTTCACATAACACCACTAGAGGAGAGGCAACATACATCTGATCAAAATATCGAACGAATAACAAATTCACAGGACTACTTATAGCAAGACTTCTCCCATGTCCTCAGGAATAAACGTAACTACTCACAAATCATATTCATGTTCACAATCAGAGGGGTATTAATATGCATAAAGGATCTGAACATATGATCTTCCACCAAATAAACCAACTAGCATCAACTACAAGGAGTAATCAACACTACTAGCAACCCACATGTACCAGTCTGAGGTTTTGAAACAAAGATTGGATACCAGAGATGAACTAGGATTTTAGAGGAGATGGTGCTGGTGAACATGTTGATGGAGATTGACCCCCTCCTGATGAGAGGACCGTTGGTGATGATGTTGGTGATGATTTCCCCCTCCCGGAGGGATGTTTCCCTGGCATAACAGCTCCGCCGGAGCCCTAGATTGGTTCCGCCAAGGTTCCGCCTCGTGGCGGTGGTGTCTCATCCTGAAAGCTTGCTTCTGATTTTTTCCATAGTAAAAGACTTCATATAGCAAAATATGAGCACTGGAGGCCTGCCAGGGGGCCCACGAGGCAGGGGGGGCGCGCCCCCACCCTCATGGACAGGGTGTGGGGCCCCTCTGGTTGATTCTTTCACCAATATTTTTTATTAATTCCAAAACGTGTCTCCATGAAGTTTAAGGTCTTTTGGAGTTGTGTAGAATAGGTCTCTAATATTTGTTCCTTTTCCACCCGTAATTCCAAATTCTAAGCATTCTCCCTCTTCGTAAACCTTGAAAAGTAAGAGAGAATAGGCATAAGTATTGCGATATAATGTGTAATAACAACCCATAATGCAATAAATATCGATATAAAAGCATGATGCAAAATGGACGTATCAACTCCCCCAAGATTAGACCTCGCTTGTCCTCAAGCGGAAGCCGATAACGAAAAATATGTCCACATGTTTAGAGATAGAGGTATCGATAAAATAAAATACGAACTTGAGGGCATCATGATTATTCTTATAACAACAACATATATATATTGTCATATGATTTCTTATGCTCAAGTAACAATCTATTCACAATGTAAAGTATGAATCAGAAACTTCATTGAAAACTAACAAACTATGATCTCGGTCATTGAGGCAATTGCAATTTATCATAACATAGGAAAGAGTCAATATAAGAGCTTTTCAGCAAGTCCACTTACTCAACTATCATTTAGTCTTTCACAATTGCTAACACTCACGCAATACTTATGGGTATGGAGTTGTAATCGGACACAGAGAAAGATAGGGGCTTATAGTGTTGCCTCCCAACCTTTTACCTCAAGGGTAATGTCAACAATAATAGTTCATGATAACTTACATCCAATTGGATATATATATCATGATCTTTCCAATACAATGTGCTTGCCAAAGGATAAAGTGTAAAAAGGAAAGGTGAAGATCACCATGACTCTTGCATAAGGTATAAGACAAGAATAAAAGATAGGCCCTTCACAGAGGGAAGCAGAGGTTGTCATGTGCTTTTATGGTTGGATGCACGAAATCTTAATGCAAGAGAACGTCACTTTATATTGCCGCTTGTGATATGGACCTTTATTATGCAGTCCGCCGCTTTTATTGCTTCCACATCACAAGATCGTATAAAGCTTATTTTCTCCACACTAATAAATCATACATATTTAGAAAGCAATTTTTAATTGCATGCAACAATGACAACTTACTTGAAGGATCGTACTCAGTCCATAGGTAGATATGGTGGATTCTTATGGTAAAACTGGTTTAAGATTATTCGGAAGCACAAGTAGTATCTCTACTTGGTGCAAAGAATTTGGCTAGCATGAGGGGGAAAGGCAAGCTCAACATGTTGGATGATCCATGACAATATACTTTATTTCGGATATAAGAAAACATAACCCATTACGTTGTCTTCCTTGTCCAACATCAACTCTTTAGCATGTCATATTTTAATGAGTGCTCGCAATCATAAAAGATGTCCAAGATAGTATATTTATCTATGAAAACCTCTCTTTCTTTATTATTTCCTATTAATTGCAACAATGACCAAAACTATGTTTGTCAACTCTCAACAACTTTTATTCATCATACTCTTTATATGTGAAGTCATTACTCTCCATAAGATCAATATGATCTCTTTATCTCTTTTTATTCTTTCTTTTTCTTTTATTCCCTCAAGATCATAGCAACATAATCAAGCCCTTGACTCAAAACTAATCTTTATTATATATAGCTCACGGACTCGATTACATAGAAGGATCATAAAGCAAAACTCAAAACTAAATCATACTAAAACTTTATTCTACTAGATCAAGATATTACCAAAAGGATCGAACTAAGAAAAACGGTAAGGATAGGAGTGTGGTGGTGATATGATACTGGGGAACCTCCCCCAAGCTGCGCAGTTGCCAAGGGGAGTGCCCATACCCATGTAATCATGTCTTTTTCCTCGGAGGTGGTGATGATGGAGTTATTGATGATGTAGGCTTGCCGTCCATCTTCCAAGGCATAGGCTCACCATCATAGAAGGATGAACGAGTCTCTGGGATCCTCAAATCTGCAGCCAAACTCATCCTCTTGAATCTATATTCATGCTCATAGTTTTGGTTTTGCAGGTCATAGATCTGGGCTTGGAGGTGCTCGATTTTCTCATGAAGCTTGAAGATGGCCTCCCCAATGTTCTTGGCGTCCAGCTTGTGGTTGTTGGTGAACTCCGTGATCATTATTTGATTGGCGTCGAGTCCACATTCCACCATCTCCTGGCACTTGAAAACTTGTTGCTGCATTGCTTCAAGCCTTATCTCCACGCTTCCGGTCCTCCTTGGTTCCTCAACATCGCAGATGTGCAGCAACCCCTCACGCATCTCAATGGTTTGAGGATGTTGCAGCACTTCCGCGAGGTAGGGGTTGATGACCTTCTCGAAGAACTTGTCCTTGGGGGCACTTGGGGACGTCATGGTGATCTAGATCTGTCAGAAAAACAGCTTGAAACAAGAACAGATGATATTTGCATGATATGGTGGTCAAAACCTTCAGGAGATTATATAATGAATTTTTACCGACCAAAAGAAGTATCGTGCAAGAAAACGGAGTCCGGAGAGCACACGAGGTGCCCACGAGGCAGGGGGCGCGCCCAGGGGGGTAGGTCACCCTCGTGGATGCCTCGTGTCCTTCCCGGACTGCTTATCATTTTCCTATTTTCTTAACTATTCCAAAACGGAGAAAAATTGCTATGAGGACTGTTTTGGAGTCGGTTTACTTACCGTACCACATACCTATTCCTTTTCGGAGTCTGAAACGTTCTGGAAAGTGTCCCTTATGTATTCCTCCGGGGTTACGGTTTCAATAACATTAGTTTCAACATTTATGGGATTACCTGAGATATAATGTTTGATTCTTTGAGCATTCACCACCTTCGGATTTGTGCCTTCGAAGTTGTTGATTTTTATGGCACCGTAACGATAGACCTCCTCGATAACGTAAGGACCTTCCCATTTAGATAGGAGTTTTCCTGCAAAAAATCTTAAACGAGAGTTGTATAGCAAAACATAATCACCTACATTAAACTCACACTTCTGTATCCTTTTGTCATGCCATCTTTTAACTTTTTCTTTGAACAGTTTGGCATTCTCATAAGCCTGGGTTCGCCATTCATCAAGGGAGCTAATGTCAAAAAGCCTCTTCTCACCAGCAATTTTGAAATCGTAATTTACCTCCTTAATGGCCCAATATGCCTTATGTTCTAGTTCGAGAGGTAAGTGACATGCTTTTCCATAAACCATTTTATACGGAGACATATATACCCATAGGATTTTTATACGCAGTTCTATAGGCCCATAATGCATCATCAAGTTTCTTGGACCAATTCTTTCTAGATCTATTAAGAGTCTTTTGCAAAATTAATTTGATCTCTCTATTACTTAGTTCTACTTGACCACTAGACTATGGGTGGTAAGGAGATGCAATTCTATGATTAACATCATAGTTAGCAAGCATCTTACGAAAAGCACCATGAATAAAATGTGAACCACCATCAGTCATTAAGTATCTAGGGACTCCAAACCTCAGAAAATTAACTTCTTTAAGCATATTAATAGAGGTGTTATGATCAGCACTACTAGTTGGAATAGCTTCTACCCACTTAGTAACGAAATCAACAACAACTAAAATATGTGTATACCCATTAGAGGAAGGAAACGGTCCCATATAATCCAAGCCCCAAACATCAAATGGTTCAATAACAAGTGAATAATTCATAGGCATTTCTTGACGTCTACTAATATTACCAATTCTTTGACATTCATCACAAGATAAGACAAACTTACGGGCATCTTTGAAAAGAGTAGGCCAATAAAAACCGGATTGCAATACCTTGTGTGCAGTTCTATCCCCAGCATGGTGTCCTCCATAAGCCTCGGAATGCCACTTGCGTAGGATCTGTTCTGTTCATGCTCAGGTACACAACGTCTAATGACACCATCTAGTCCTTCTTTGTAAAGTTGTGGGTCATCCTAGAAGTAATGTCTTAAATCTTAGAAAAACTTTTTCTTTTGCTGGTATGTGAAACTAGGTGGTATAAATTTGGCAATAATGTAATTAGCATAATCAGCATACCATGGAGTAGTACGAGAAGCATTTATGATGGCTAATTGTTCATCAGGAAAGCTATCATCAATAGGTAGTGGGTCATCAAGAACATTCTCTAACCTAGACAAGTTGTATGCGCAGCGGGGTTCTCAGCCCCCTTTCTATCAATAATATGCAAAACAAATTCTTGTAGCAAGAGAACCCATCTAATAAGTCTAGGTTTTGCATCTTTCTTTTCCATAAGATATTTAATAGTAGCATGATCAGTGTGAACAGTTACTTTAGAATCAACAATATAAGGTCTGAACTCAGCATAAGAAAATACAACTGCTAAAAATTCTTTTTCAGTAGTAGCATAATTTCTCTGGGCACTGTCTAGACTTTTACTAGCATATTGGATAACATTTAATTTCTTATCAGTTGTTTGTCCTAAAACAACACCTACAACATAATCAGTAGCATCACACATAATTTCAAAGGGTAAATTCCAATCAGGTGGCTGAACAATAGGTGCAGAAATCAAGGCTTTCTTAAGTATTTCAAATGCTTCTACACAATCACCATCAAAGACAAAAGGAACATCTTTTTGAGAAGTCCTTAATGAACCTCCTACAAAAACTGGCATGACCAAGGAAACTTCTTATAACTTTAATGTCCTTGGGACACGACATCTTTTCAATGGCATCAACTTTAGCTTTGTCAACTTCAATACCTCTTTCAGAAATTTTATGCCCCAAGACAATACCTTCATTAACCATAAAGTGGCACTTCTCCCAATTCAAGACAAGATTAGTTTCTTCACATCTCTGCAAAACTCGTTCAAGGTTGCTTAAGCAATCATCAAAAGAAGTTCCATAGATGGAGAAAGCGTCCATGAAAACCTGAACAATCTTTTCACAAAAATCAGAGAATATAGCCATCATGCATCTTTGAAAAGTAGCAGGTGCATTGCATAAACCAAAAGGCATACGTCTATAAGCAAAGGTACCAAAAGGACAAGTAAAATTGGTCTTTTCTTTATCCTCTTTTAACACAGGTATTTGAGAGAAACCAGAATAACCATCTAGAAAGCAAAAATGTGTATGTTTGGATAATCTTTCTAGCATTTGATCAATAAAAGGTAAATGGTAATGATCCTTTTGAGTAGCTTTATTTAGTTTGCGGAAATCAGTTACCATTCTATAACCTGTGATGATTCTTTCTGTGATCAATTCATCTTTATTATTAGGGACAACAGTAATGCCTCTCTTCTTACGGACACAAGGGATAGAACTTACCCACTGACTATCAGCAACAGGATAAATTATACCCGCCTCCAGATGCTTTAGTATTTCTTTTCTTACCACTTCTTTCATCTTAGGATTTAACCGTCGTTGGTGATCAACAACCGGTTTAGCGTCTTTCTCCAATTTTATTTTGTGTTGGCATTGAGTGGGACTAATGCCCTTAAGATCATCAAGAGTATATCCAATAGCAGCACGATGCTTCTTCAGAGTTTTCAATAATTTCTTTTCTTCATGCTCTGAAAGGTTAGCACTAATAATAACAGGATATATCTTTTTCTCATCAAGATAAGCATTTTAAGAGTATCAGGTAATGGTATAAGCTCAAACACGGGATCATCCTTGTGTGGAGGAGGATCCCCTAGGATTTTAACAGGCAAGTTGTGTTTCAAAATAGGTCCCTGTTTAAAGAATACTTCATCTATTTCCCTTCTTTCATTCATAAACATATCATTTTCATGGTCGAGCAAATATTGTTCTAAAGGATCATTATGAGGCACGGCAATAGAAGCAAGACCAATAATTTCATCATTACTAGGAATTCTTTATCATGGGGTTGTCTACGAAATTTAGCAAAATTAAACTAATGAGACATATCCCCCAAACCAATAGTAACAACATCCTTTTTGCAGTCTATACTAGCATTAACAGTATTCAAGAAGGGTCGACCAAATATAATGGGACAAAACTCTTGTTGTGGGGAACCAAGAACAAGAAAATCAGCAGGATATTTAACTTTCCCACACAAGACTTCAATATCTCTAACAATTCCTACTGGTGAAATAATATCTCTATTGGCAAGCTTAATTGTAACATCAATTTCTTCTATCTCAGCAGGTGCAATATCATGCATAATTTCTTTGTATAAGGAATGAGGTATTGCACTTGCCCTATCACCCATATCACACAAGCCATGATAACAATGATCTCCTATTTTAACAGAAATGACAGGCATGCCTACAACATGTCTATGTTTATTTTTAGTATCAGGTCTAGCAATTCTAGCAGCTTCATCACAGAAGTAAATAACATGCCCATCAATATTATCAGCCAAGAGATCTTTAACCATAGAAATACTAGGTTCAACTTTAATTTGCTCAGGGTGTGTGGGTGTTCTAGTATTACAGTTACGGACCATAGTTGAAGCTTTAGCATGATCCTTTATTCTAACAGGGAAAGGTGGTTTCTCAATATAAGCAGTAGGAACAACAGGATCATTATAAGTGATAGTATTTTCTTCAACCTTAATAGGTGCACCTACTTTTACTTCAATGGGAGGATTATATTTAAACCACTTCTCCTTAGGGAGATCAACATGAGTAGCAAAGGATTCACAGAAAGAAGCTACTATCTCAGAGTCAAGTCCATATTTAGTGCTAAATTCACGGAAAACATCGGTATCCATAAAAGATTTAACACAATCAAACTTAGGTGTTATACCTGACTCCTTACCTTCGTCGAAGTCCCAATCTTCAGAGTTGCGTTTAATTCTTTCCAATAAATCCCATTTGAATTCAATAGTCTTCATCATAAAAGAGCCAGTACAAGAAGTATCGAGCATGGAGCGATTATTGAGAGAAAGCCGAGCATAAAAAATTTGTATAATAATTTCTCTTGGGAGATCATGATTGGGGCATGAATATAACATTGACTTAAGCCTCCCCCAAGCTTGAGCGATGCTTTCTTCTTCGCGAGGCAAAAAATTATATATATAATTACGATCACGATGAACAAGATGCATAGGATAAAACTTCTGATGAAATTCCAATTTCAATCGGTTGTAGTTCCATGATCCCATATCATCACATAGCCTAAACCATGTAAATGCCTTTCCCTTCAAAGATAAAGGGAAGACCTTCTTCTTGATAACATCCTCAGGCATACCTGCAAGCTTAAATAATCCACAAACTTCATCCACATAGATTAGGTGCAAATCGGGATGTAATGTTCTATCACCTGTGAAAGGATTAGCTAGCAGTTTCTCTATCATACCCGAATTAATTTAAAAGTAAACATTTTCAGTAGGTTTAGTAGGTTGAGGAGCAACTCTTTGCTCTACTGGTCGGGGTGAAGATACCCCGAACAAGCCCCTCAAAGGATTACTTTCGATAGTAACAAGTGACAGTAAATTTGAGCACACTATATAAATTTTGCCTTACCAAATTCCACTTACAAAAGGCGCTTCACTCCCCGGCAATGGCGCCAGAAAAGAGACTTGTTGACCCACAAGTATAGGGGATTTATTATATTCCTTTTGATAATTAAGAGTGTCGAACCCAACAAGGAGCAGAAGGAAATGACAAGCGGTTTTCAGTAAGGTTTTCTCTGCAAGCACTGAAATTATCGGTAATAGATAGTTTTGTGATAAGGTAATTTGTAACGGGTAACAAGTAACAAAAGTAAATAAGGTGCAGCAAGGTGGCCCAATCCTTTTTGTTGCAAAGGACAAGCCTGGACAAGCTCTTATATAAAGGAAAGCGCTCCCGAGGACACATGGGAGTTATCGTCAAGCTAGTTTTCATCACGCTCACACGATTCGCGTTCGTTACTTTGATAATTTAATATGTGGGTGGACCGATGCTTGGGTACTGACCTTTCTTGGACAAGCATACCACTTATGATTAACCCCTATTGCAAGCATCTGCAACTACAAATTAAGTATTAAGGTAAACTTAACCATAGCATGAAACATGTGGATCCAAATCAGCCCCTTACGAAGCAACGCATAAACTAGGGTTTAAGCTTCTGTCACTCTACACAACAAAGACACATCCGTGACATTTTGGGCCGAACGAATTTTTTTTTGTCATACTTATGACACTTCTATGACGATAATTGTGACAAAACCCGGTATCATCATAGATGTTGTGGGGTCCAACTTCTATGACAAAAAATCATGATAGAAAATGGGCTTTTCGTCCTGGGCGGGCCGGAGACGCAGTTGCATGACATTCTTTGTAGCGACCAGACCCGAATGGATCTAGTGCTCTGTGCTCAGTGTCATCCCTGGATCAAGAATGTCGACACCACACAAGATTTCAAGGATTTATAGCGAGTAGCAATCACACACTTATTACATCGTTGTCCACAAGGGAACTTGATACAATAATATGGCTTAAGGCCATCTAAAGATAACAGCGGAAGGCTTGGAAGACAAGTGAGTCCATCAACTCCATCGGCATCACTGAGTATAGAACCACGACCTAACACCTTACTCGTCGTAAATGCAGAAAAGTCTCAGCGTGAAAAGTTGCAGCCCAAAACGGGTCAAGACATGGAATATGCCGCAATGTAACACATAGAGAACAATGAAGCAACAAGCCTATACTACATGCATATATGGCTGGTGGTAAGGCTCTACTTTACATTTTGCATAAAGCTGATTTTTCCCTACATCAAAGGAATAATTTTATTTAACTATCATGGTGGTTGTTAAACATTGAGAATGGTTGATGACATCCTCAATCCCAATTAAAGGTACTCATTAAAACCCAATAACTTTATTATTAGAAGTAACATGTTGAGATTCACATGATATTCAAGTACTAGATACTCAAGATGTCCATAACCGGGGACACGGCTAATCATGATTAGTTTATACACTCTGCAGAGGTTTGCGCACTTTTCCCCACAAGACTCGATCGCCTCCGCTTGGTTTCTCGCACTACATGGTGTTTGAGAAATGGATGACCGAGACATAGTCTTTCAGAAGCGCTTAGCACCTTACATGTGGGTAGACCGTACCAACCTACATCCCCTACATCAGCTAGCCTACCCGTAAGAGTTCGCACAACTTAGTCAACTACGCCAGAGCCCATAATTGGCTTGTGGCTGCACACGGAAGTTTCCAGTTTGAATAATCTTATGATCCCTTAGAGCACAGGTGGCGGTCCAAGAAATACAGCAAGTCCTCGATAGAAACCAGTGCCTCAATCCACCCAGATGTGTGTTTAGGTTGCCACCTTAAATAAACCATTAATTAACAATCTCACATCTGTCATGGATATTCACTCACCCAATCCACGTCTACTAGCATAGCATGGCATGATCAAGCAAACGTAGAAGTAACTCCCAAGGTTTCATAAGTAAAAGCAGTAATAGGTACTACCTCAATCTACTTCCCATCCCACAATTTAATTAGATCCTAAACATGAAAGTGTTTGAGGGTTTGATCTAATGCAATAAAACCGGTAGTAGAAAAGGCATGATCAAAGTGTTACTTGCCTTGCCGATGATCCATGAGTCCTAGAGATTCAAGTAACAAGCGGCGCACTCGGGTGATCTAACGCAGACAAACAACAAGCATACAATAAGTACTCATCTAATGCACAGGAAATCTCGAATAAAAGATCTAACCAGATAGTTCAACTTAAGAACCCTGGTTGCAAAAGAATCGAATCAAATAAAGCATCGAAAGTCGGAACTCGAGAGAGAACGACTTGGTTTAGCAAATCTGAAATTAAGTCAAAATTTTACAGTAGCAAAACTCTGTGTAAATAGGTTAGTCGAACGGCGGTTTCATAACAAAACTCCAGCGCTTGAATCACCTGATTAGATAAACGAGCAAGAAATAAAACAGATTTGAAAATCGGATCGTAAATCGAATCTGAAAAATAATGGATTAAATCCGATTTAAAAGAAAACGATGAACGGATTAAATAACGGACGTTCGTTAACAGAACTAATCCAACGAACACGTTCATTGAAACGAACAGGTCGGTGAACGTTCACTAAATAAGAAAACCAAAAAAAATAAAACCAATCTAGGTTTTAAAAAAAAACCGAACATCGCGAAAAAAAAACCGGATCGGGTTTTTAGGGGAAAACCGGATCGGGCGGCTACCTCCGGTGATCGCCGGGCTCGGCGGCGACGGGTCGGGTGGGTCGGCGAGGCGGCGGGGCTCACTGGCGTCGACGAGGGGACGCGGCGGCGTTCGGGCGGCGGACTCGGCTTGAAGCGGCGGGGTGAGAGAGGGGGGGGGGGTATTTAAGAGGAGGGCGGCGGGTGGCTTGGGAAGGGCAAGCCGGGGGAGGCGGGCGGACTCCGCGGCGGCGTCGTCCCCGAGCGGGACTTCAGCAAGGCGAGGGAGAGGGAGGCGGGCGCTGGGCCGGGCCTGGCTGGTTGGGCCTGGCCTTGGCCCAGGGACGTTTTTTAAATAAAACAAAACGAATTAAAAAATACCAAATGAACTCCGATTTAAATAAAACAAATTTTCCCGACTCCTAAAAGCAGTCGAACAAAATGAACTTTAAAAACGGCAAACATGCATAAATTTTTAAAATGCTCATTTTTGCCTAAGCAAAATAAATCTTTCAAAAACCAAATTTGATTTATTTATAAAATCTTCATTTTTCCTAAATGTTGGGAAAGCCATATTATTCCCTCTCTTAATATTTTTATAGGAAAAACTTTATGAAGATAATTTTAAATAAATCCAAATGATCCTATTTTCAAAATTTGAGAAATCCCAAATATGAAAATAATGAAACTTCCAACTCTCCGAGGGTCCTTGAGTTGCGTGAAATTTTCTAGGATCGGAAAATGCGAGAAAAATATGATATGCATGATGACCTAATGTATAACATTCCAAATTGAAAATTTGGGATGTTACAAACCTACCCCTTAAGATGAATCTAGCCCTCGAGATTCGGGTTGGTTAGAAAATAGGTGAGGGTGGTCCTTGAGCAAAACTTCCTCTCTTTCCCGGGTGGCTTCATCCTCGGTGTGGTGGCTCCACTGAACTTTGCAAAACTTGATAACCTTGCTGCGGGTAACTCTGCTTTGGCAAAATCGAGAATCTTAACCGTTTTTTCCTCATATGTCAAGTCATCCTTCAATGAATTGCTTCCGGTGGCACCGTGTCTCTTAACGGTACCTCTGCTATCTCGGGTGACATTTCTTCAATCGAGAAACATGGAATACGTCATGAACTCTGACAGTCCTTACGGCAATTCCAACTTATACGCAACTTCTCCCATGCGTTGCAAAATCTTATACGGTCCAACGAAGCGTGGTGCTAACTTTCCTTTAACTCCAAAACGCTTAACTCCTCGAAGCGGGATACTCGAGATATACTTTGTCTCCAACTTCATACTCAATCGCTGCGCTTTGAATCGGCATAGCTCTTTTATGCAGGTCGGGCTACCTTGAGCTGTCTCGAATCAACTTAACTTTCTGTTCAGACTCCTTTATCAAATCTGGTCCAAACAATCGGCGATCTCGGTTTCGTCCCATAACAACGGTGTCCTGCACCTTCTTCCATACAAAGCCTCGAAAGGTGCCATCTTCAAGTTGGTTTGGTAACTGTTGTTGTAGGAAAATTCTGCATACGACAAATTGTCATCCCAGCTAGATCCATAATCTAGTGCACAAGCTCTCAGCATATCTTCCAAAATCTGGTTGACTCTCTCGATTACATCCATCGATGCAATGGGTGGAAAGCTGTCTGAATTCCAATCTAGTTCCCAAGTCTCGTGCAACTGGTTCCAAAATTTCGAGGTAAACTGGGTTCCTCTATCTGATACGATGCTCCTCGGAACTCCGTGTAAGCACACAATTCTGGTCATGTATATCTTTGCCAACTTAGCACTGCTATAGGTGGTCTTGACCGAATAAAATGAGCTACCTTTGTTAAACGGTCGACTATAACCCAAATCGAGTCATATCCTGAACGAGTCTTTGGTAATCCGGTGATAAAATCCATGCCTAGTTTATCCCACTTCCATTCGGGTATCGGCAATGGTTGTAACAATCCTGCTGGCTTCTGATGTTCTGCCTTTACTTTCTGACATACATCGCAAACTGCTACATATTCCATAATATCCTTCTTCATTCCGGTCCACCGTAAAGTATTCTTCAAATCCAAGTACATCTTGGTATTTCTGAGTGAATCGAATAGGGTGAATCATGAGCTTCTTGTAAAATCAACTTCCTGATCTACGGGTCATTGGGCACATAAACACGGTCTTCAAACCATAGGGTATCGTGCTCGTCCTCCACGAAATCCTTTAGCTTTTCCCTTGCTCATTTTCTCCTTTATAGAGGCAACTTCCTTATCTCGCCTTTTGGGCTTCTCTGATTTTGTCCATCGGTCATTTGAATCTCCAATGCTGCTACATAGCCTCTCGGAACTATTTCCAAACATAGCTCTCGAAGGTCCTCGGCTAACTCATTGGGTATTCCTCCCATCATTAGGGTATTGACGTGGCTCTTACGGCTCAATGCGTGCCTTTCGACATTAGCCTTCCCGGTGATAATGCAATCTCATGTCATAATCCTTGATAAGCTCTAACCATCTCCTTTGTCTCGAGATTCAATTCATACGTGGTGAAGATGTACTTCAAACTCTTGTGATCCGTATATACTTCACAATGATTTCCAATGAGAAAATGTCTCCACGTCTTCGAGGCATGCACAACGGCTGCTAACTCCAAATCATGAGTGGCATAATTCAACTCATGGGGCGTAAGTTGTCGTGAAGCATACGAAACAACTCTTCCTTCCTGCATAAGCACTGCTCCAAGTCCTCGACGTGAAGCATCGCAATACACCTCATAATCCTTAGTCTGATCTGGCAATATCAAGACTGGTGAGGTGACCAATCTTTTCTTCAACTCCTGAAAACTAGCCTCACAGTCCTCAGTCCATATAAATTTGTTTTCCTTCTTCAACAATTCTGTCATAGGCTTAGCAATCCTTGAGAAATTCTCAATGAACCTTGGTAGTATCCTGCGAGTCCAAGGAAACTCCGAATCTCTCCAACTGTCATTGGTGCTTCCCATTTGGTTACGGTCTCAACTTTTGTGGGGTCAATCGCTATCCCTTCTCCGGATATAACATGTCCGAGAAATCCAACTTCCTTTAGCCAAAACTCACATTTGCTGAACTTGGCATACAACCTGGTGTTCCCTCGGTTTCTCCAAAACCAATCGCAAATGTTCCTTGTGTTCCTCTTCACTCTTCGAGAAAATCAAAATGTCATCAATGAACACCACGACGAACTTATCCAAAAACTCCATAAACACTTTGTTCATCGGGTTCATGAAATAGGCTGGTGCGTTAGTCGATCCAAATGACATAACGGTATACTCGTATAGTCCATATCTCGTGGTAAATGCTGTCTTGGGTATGTCCTGCTCCCGAATCTTCAATCGATGGTACCACGATCGCAAGTCGATCTTGGAAAACACCTTGGCTCCTTGCAAGCGATCAAACAGATCATTTATCATAGGTAGTGGGTACTTGTTCTTGATTGTTACTTCATTCAATCCACGATAATCAACAACCATTCTTAACGATCCGTCCTTCTTCTCCACTAGCAAAACGGGTGATCCCCAAGGTGAAGAACTTGGGCGTATAAAACCTTTATCCAATAGTTCCTTAATCGCTTCTTGATTTCCGCCAAATCTGTCTTTGGCATCCTATATGGTCGCTTCGATATTGGGCCTGTTCACGGCAAAAGTTCTATCAAAACTCAATGTCTCTATCCGGTGGCATTCACGGCAACTCTTCCGAAATACATCGGAAAATCCTTCACCATCGGGTACTTCTTCTGTACCACTCCTGATAAGCAATTAACTTGTGCTCTCCTCGGCTCGTGCCGTGATACATACTTAATCCTTCTTCCTTCTGGTGTGGTGAGCAAAATTGATCTAGTGGAGCAATCTATGTTTCCTCCATACCTTGATAACCAATCCATACCTAATATCACATCCAATCCTTGGGATTCCAGAACTATTAGGTCCGAGGGGAAAACATAGTGTCCAATCCTTAATGGCAGTCGATCACACCATTTACTAGCCATGTACTCTGCTCGGGTGAGGTTACTAGCATGGGTGACCTAAGGGCTTGGGTTGGTAACTTGTACTTATCCACAAATCCCTTGATATGTATGAATGCGATGCACCGATGTCGAAAAGAACAAGCCGCGATAAATGACTTAACCAAAAACTTACCGATTCTTGCATCGGGCTGATCTTCAACCTCCTCCACTTCAATGTGGTTCACTGTCCCTGTTGAAAGGGTTAGGCTTCTTTCGAGCTTCCATTGCCATTTCCATTACGCCATACGGCGATCATTGGCATAATGCCCGATCTTGCGGCACTTAAAGCAAGTAATATGACTCAGGTCTACTTTGGATGGTGTTGGCCGGGTTGGTGCGATTCTGTCCATTACTTCCTCCATTCCGTTCCCATTCTTGGTGCTGTTATGGTTATGCGGATTACCTCCTCCATGGGTATCTTTGAAACTGAATTCCTGATTTAGGGGTATAACGAGGTTTCTGCTGAGCTCCGAGTTATACTTCCTTGTCCATACTTCCGCTTGCAGTTCTCAATTCTTCTTGCTTTCCTTCAATCATGAGGGCTCGGTCTACTAACTCCTGGTAGTTGTTGAAACTGGCTACCATCAACGGCATGCTGAACTCATCATTCAGTCCTTCTAGAAACTTCTCATGTTTAGCTGCATCAGTATTAACGTCATCTGGGGCATAACGTGCTAATTTGCTAAAGTCATCCACGCATCTTGTGCCAACAATTCCTTCCTCCTTGGCGTAAGTTCGAAACTCACGCTTCTTCATGGCCATGGCTCCTGCTGAAACATGGGCGGTCTGAAAAGCTTGCTGAAATTGATCCCATGTGGCGGTGTCTCTGAGGTAAGTGGGCTGTGAAATTCTCCCACCATGCTTTGCTGCGGGTCCTTCAAGTGATGTGCTGCAAACTTCACTCTTTCTCCATCCGTGCATCCTGCGGTGGTCAGCTCCTTCCTATCTTGCGGAGCCAGTCATCTGCTACAATTGGCTCGGAGCTACTTTGGAATACACCGGCGGGTTTAGTCTAAGGAAGCAGGTCGGATGATCCGCGGTGGTGGTGGTGGGTTGTTGTTGTTGTTGTTGTTGCCACAGTTACGCACCAATGTTTGAATCGGGGTGATATTTCTTTGGATCGATTGGGTGATCTCTGGCGGAAAAAGCGAATCCGAGTCGGCGTCTCGGAGGCATCGATGGGTTTAGAAAAGATGAGAATTTAGAATAGAATGAGGTCTAAGGAATCACTACCCAAATGCACATGAGCAAATACACACAAAATCACTTCATTCAATCAAACAAAAGCTTACAGCGATCTAACTATCGCAAAAGTGCGTGTACTATAGTGTTTACATGGAGGGAATACTACTAATATGTGGGGGACTTCTACTAATTTGAACCGGTGGAAGACTCCATAATGTACTGCTCGACTTCGTCTTCAAAGTCGGGTTCACTTGGATCCGAATCGGTGTCGTCGATGTTGATGTAGTCGCTTGGGCAATTGACATACTAGTCTTCATTCCTGAGCGCCAACTTCTTCTTGAGTTCTTCGATCTCATACTTAAGATCGTTATTGTGTCTTGCTAGAGCTACGATCTCGCCCATGTAGTCCTTGCGAGTTGTCTTTAGTTCTTCTTCAAGTTCGATGATCCTTCCCTTCTCATTCTGCAACTCCAACATATCATTGCACATCTGGTTCTCCTGGCGTCGAATGTGCTGATTTAACTCCTGGATGAAAGCTGCAATGGATCTATCCTTCTTGGTGCTGACGATGTCCCATTTGTCATCTCGGCGTCCGCAAATCTGGTAGATTGTGTCTTTGTGGTCTTCTTGATAAACTTCTCCAATGCGTCCCATGGTGATGTGAGCTGCCATGCTCTTTCCCAGACTCCAAGTTGGTGCACTGAAAACACTATCTATAGGCTTGGTGATTGGGGCGAATGTCCTTCTGGAACGTGGCGTGAATCTTCCGGTAGCTCCTCTTCGAGCAGAGTGGCGTTGAAAGTCCGGTGAAGCTTGGTAGTCCAATGTTGGTACTTGGTAACTTCCTTCAAGTGAAATCCAAAAGGTGTGCCTTCATCTGGTTGGGTGTACTTGATCTTCGCGTCCGTCATCCTAAAGAGAGTAGAAAAGATGAGGAATTAGAAAATGAGAAGAGAGTAGTGATCTATGGCTTTAACTTAGTGGTCGTGTCCCTCAGTCGATGTGTGCTCGATACCATTCTCTGCCGACCGGACCGAATGGATCTAGTGCTCTGTGCTCGGTGTCATCCTGGATCGATAATCTTGACACCACGATGCCTTGAAGGATTTATAGCAGAGTAGCAATCACACACTTATTACGTCGTTGTCCACAAGGGAACTTGATACAATAATATGGCTTAAGGCCATCTAACGATAACAGCGGAAGGCTTGGAAGACAAGTGAGTCCATCAACTCCATCGGCATCACTGAGTATAGAACCACGACCTAACACCTTACTGTCAGTCGAAAAGTCTGCAACATGAAAAGTTGCAGCCCGAAAGCGAATTGACACATGGAATATCTTTGGCAATGTAACACATAGAGAACAATGAAGCAACAAGCCTATACTACATGCATATATGGCTGATGGTAAGGCTCTCACGGTTACATTTTTGCATAAAGCTGATTTTTCCCTACATCAAAGGAATAATTTTATTTAACTATCATGGTGGTTGTTAAACATTGAGAATGGTTGACGACATCCTCAATCCCAATTAAAGGTACTCATTAAAACCCAATAACTTTATTATTAGAAGTAACATGTTGAGATTCACATGATATTCAAGTACTAGATACTCAAGATGTCCATAACCGGGGACACGGCTAATCATGATTAGTTTATACACTCTGCAGAGGTTTGCGCACTTTTCCCCAAGACTCGATCGCATCCGTTTGGTTTCTCGCACTACATGGTGTTTGAGAAACGGATGACCGAGACATAGTCTTCGTAAGCGCTAGCACCTTACATGTGGGTAGACCGTACCAACCTACATCCCCTACATCAGCTAGCCTACCCGTAAGAGTTCGCACAACTTAGTCAACTACGCCAGAGCCCATAATTGGCTTGTGGCTGCACACGGAAGTTTCCAGTTTGAATAATCTTATGATCCCTTAGAGCACAGGTGGCGGTCCAAGAAATACTGAGGCAAGTCTGATAGAAACCAGTGCCTCAATCCACCCAGATGTGTGTTTAGGTTGCCACCTTAAATAAACCATTAATTAACAATCTCACATCTGTCATGGATATTCACTCACCCAATCCACGTCTACTAGCATAGCATGGCATGATCAAGCAAGCGTAGAAGTAACTCCCAAGGTTTCATAAGTAAAACAGTAATAGGTACTACCTCAATCTACTTCCCATCCCACAATTTAATTAGATCCTAAACATGCAAGTGTTTGAGGGTTTGATCTGATGCAATAAAACTGGGTAGTAGAAAAGGCATGATCAAAGTGTTACTTGCCTTGCTGATGATCCGCGAGTCCTAGAGATTCGAAGTAACAAGCGGCGCACTCCGGGTGATCTAACGCAGACAAACAACAAGCATACAATAAGTACTCATCTAATGCACAGGAAATCTCGAATAAAAGATCTAACCAGATAGTTCAACTTAAGAACCCTGGTTGCAAAAGAATCGAATCAAATAAAGCATCGAAAGTCGGAACTCGAGAGAGAACGACTTGGTTTAGCAAATCTGAAATTAAGTCAAAATTTTACAGTAGCAAAACTCTGTGTAAGTAGGTTAGTCGGAACGGCGGTTTCGTTACGAAACTCCAGGCGCTTGAATCACCTGATTCCGATAAACGAGCAAGAAATAAAACAGATTTGAAAATCGGATCGGAAATCGAATCTGAAAAATAATGGATTAAATCCGATTTAAAAGAAAACGACGAACGGATTAAATAACGGACGTTCGTAACAGAACTAATCCAACGAACACGTTCATTGAAACGAAAGGGTCGGTGAACGTTCACTAAATAAGAAAACCGAAAAAAATAAAACCAATCTAGGTTTTTTAAAAAAAACCGAACATCGCGAAAAAAAACCGGATCGGGTTTTTAGGTGAAAACCGGATCGGGCGGCGGCTACCTCCGGTGATCGCCGGCGGGGCTCCGGGCGGCGGGCGACGGGTCAGGGCCTGGGCAGCGAGGCGGCGGGGCTCACGGGCTGGCGTCGAGGGGCGGCGTTCCAAGCGGCGGACTCGGCTTAGGCGTGGTGAGAGAGAGGGGGGGGGGCGGTATTTAAGAGGGAGGGGCGGCGGGGTGGCTTGGGAAGGCAAGCCGGGAGGCGGGCGGAGCGATGACTCGTGGCGGCGTCGTCCCCGGGACTTCGAAGCAGCGTGTGCGAGGAGGGAGAGGGAGGCGGGCTGGGCCGGGCTGGCTGGGCAGTGGGCCTTGGCCAGAAGGCGTTTTTTAAATAAAAACAAAGCGAATTAAAAAATACCAAATGAACTCCGATTTAAATAAAACAAATTTTCCCCGACTCCTAAAAATGAGTCGAACAAAATGAACTTTAAAAACGGCAAACATGCATAAATTTTTAAAATGATCAGTTTTGCCTAAGCAAAATAAATCTTTCAAAAACCAAATTTGATTTATTTATAAAATCTTCATTTTTCCTAAATGTTGGGAAAGTCATATTATTCCCTCTCTTAATATTTTTATAGGAAAAACTTTATGAAGATAATTTTAAATAAATCCAAATGATCCTATTTTCAAAATTTGAGAAATCCCAAATATGAAAATAATGAAACTTCCAACTCTCTCCGAGGGTCCTTGAGTTGCGTGAAATTTTCTAGGATCGGAAAATGCGAGAAAAATATGATATGCATGATGACCTAATGTATAACATTCCAAATTGAAAATTTGGGATGTTACATTCTTTGGGCCTTCCATGACGGAAAAAACCGTGGTAGAAGCGAGGGCGAGGAAAATATCAGGGTGTTCCCGGTTACGGTGGGTGGTTGGGGTCGAGCGATGCGCGTTTCTCTCGTACACGCATGCGCGTGGGTGCGAAGCGTTGGGCTCTAACTGAACCGAGCGAGGCGTTGGGCTCTAACTAAACCCGAGCGATTACACTGCAGGCTACGCGTTAATGAACCCGAGCGAATGATCAATGGCTGTTAACTGAACTCGATCGAGCGATTCCTTCACTACTGCTGCTAACTGAAGCCGATCGATGCTGCCTCTGGATGAACTGTGAGCGTTGCGGGGGGGGGGGGGGGTTCGATGAGAATTTCCCGGTGGGGTGGATGAACAGGACCCCGTGGTGTTGGCTCTGGATGAACAGGACCTCGGTTGATCGAGCCGGTTGGGGCTGGATGAACAGGACCCCGTGGAGGGCTAGATGAACAGGACCACCCCGTGGAGGGCTGGATGAACAATAGACAGTGGAGGGATGGATAAACAGTAGCCCGTGGAGGGGTGGTTGAGCAGGAGCCCATGGAGAGAGCTGGTTGAACAGTAGCTGGTGGAGTACGCGTGGTGGAGGCTGGATGAATAGGAGGCCGTGGATGAACAGTCGCAGGTGGAGGCTGGAGGAGGTCGACGGTGGATGAACAGCAGCCCGTGGACGCTGGAGGGGGTTGATGGTGGAGATGAACAGTATCCCGTGGAGTCCCGTTTTGCGGTACGCCACACCCTCCCGATGAACAGGACCCCCGTTTTCACCGTAGCGCTCCAACACAAGTCCGTTTCCTCTGTTTTGCGGTACGCCACACCCCTCCCGATCAACAGGACCCCCGTTTCGACCGTAGGAGGTCTGTTTCCTCCATTTTGCGGTACGCCAGACCCCTCCCAACGAACAAGATCCTGTTTCGACCGTGGCTGGTCGAACACAAGGCCGTTTCCTTCGTTCTGCGGTACGACATGCCTCGTTTCCATTGGCTGTTCCTTCGAAGCCCTCTCGATGAACACGATGACGCATTCCATTCCAACCCAACCGGTTGGCTCCCCATGAACACGACGACAAGCAGTTTCTCCATTCCGACCCAGCCATGTACACGAGCCCTGGCCGTATGTATGCGCAAGTAGGCGTTCGAGACCCTACCCGTATGTACGTACGTGGCCGTATTTTCTTTCTTGCACACTGGCCGCTGTACGTACATGTACATGCTGCGCGCGCGCCTCTACTACGACACGTGCGCGCCTCTACATCGACCAGTATGTAGGTACACGTTCGCGACCAGAATGACAACACTACGTACGCTTCGACCAGGTGGGTCCCGACTGTCAGGCACTTCCTTGCCTACGAAGATGTAACTGGTGGGCCCCAGCAGTCAGGGGGGCAAATCGTTTGTTTTTTTCCGGACGCACTTCCTTGCGTGCGAAGATGTAGGTGGTAGGTCCCAGCAGTCAGGGGGAAATGTTTTTTCACGAAATACAGTTGCCCATCTGGTGGGTCCCTACTGTCAGGTGGAGGAATAATTATTTTGCGTGTAATAAGGAGGCACTTCCTTGCGGCCGCCGTGGACCTAGCTGTCAGCCTCTCCACATATAGTACTCTTCCGATGGAAGTCGTTCCTTGACCACGTTGACCACGCCGCGTTAAGAGTACTAGGGCGGTGGACGACGGCGAGGCCTAGGAAGGGGATCATGCGGAGCCGGGGAAGACGCGGCAGTGGAAGCCAGCAGAGAGAGAATCTGAGGTTCACTTTGGTTTGGCTGCGGTCATGCTGCCATCGCCATGAGGCTGCCAACAGTGGGAATAGTAGGGGCGGTGAGGCACATACATCAACCTGACCCGGCCATGGGAGGCAGGAGCATGCGGCACGACCAGCGCTGCTTTGGACGGCTGGAGAAAGAAGACCAGAGGTTGAAGAAGCACTGTGGCCGTTGGATGGACATCGTACAGTCACTGGAGCTAGAATCATTCATATCGACTAAGTTGACAAAGCACTCCGTCCGCGTCAACTTAGTAGGCCCACAAGTCAGCCTCCCACCAAGGTGGGTCCCAACTAGTAGGGGGAGTATTCATTTTTTTGTGCGTAATAAGGAGGCACCTCCGGTGGAGTGCGAGGCGATAGCGGGGAACGTTTTTTTCGTGAAATCGTTGGCCCGTCCGATGGGTCCCAAGCGGTCCGGAAATGGTTTTTCGCCAAATCGGTGGCCAATCCGATGGGTCCCTCTGTCGGTGGAGGAATAATTATTTTCCGCGTAATAAGGAGGCACTTCCTTGCGGCTGCCGTGGACCCAACTGTCAGCCTCTCCACGTACAGTACTCTTCCGATGGAAGCCGTTCCTTGACCATGTTGACCACGCCGCACCGAGAGCACCAGGGTGATGGACGACGGCGATGCCTAGGAAGGGGACAACACGGAGCCGGGGAAGACGCGGCAGTGGATGCCCATGCGAAGAGGAGTATGAGGGTTCACTAGTTCGGCTGCGGTGTGAGGCTTTCGTCACCGCAGAATAACAGGGGGTGTGGGTGAGTGGAGGGATGCCATGGCCAGCAGTGGGAGTAGTAGGGGGCGGTGAGGCCTTCACGGCAGCACAGCCGGTCATGGGAGGCAGGAGCAGGCGGCACGACCGGCGCTGCTTTGGGCGGCTGGAGCAAGAAGACCAGAGGTTGAAGAAGCACGACGACCGTTGGATGGACAACGTACGGTCACTGCAACTAGAATTGTTTATATTGACTAAGTTGACAAAGCCCTTGGTACGCGTCAACTTAGTAGGCCCACAGGTCAGCTTCCGAAACGGTGCACCCCAGATGTCAGGGGGAGGAATCATTTTTTGGGCGGTTGAAGCTAGAATATCCGAGATTGAAGAAGAAGCACGGCATCCGTTGGATGGACATCCAACGGCCACTGCTGCTAGAACCGTGTGTTGACTATAAGTTGACAAAGCCTTGCATACGCGTCAACTCTCTTTTTTAGGGGACGCGTCAACTTAGTAAGGCTACAAGTGTGTGGCAGAGAACTTATAGCCCATTTGAGATTTGTAAGAATGTGCAACCAATTTTTGAATTCTAATGGAATTTACTACAACCCATTTACAGTTTGTTAAAAGTACAGCCCTTTTCAACCAACCGTTCAAAACATAATTCAATAAAATTTCCCACATTTTGATGGGATCCGAAATATTTTTATCCCGAAATTTCTAGTCAGATTAAATACAATTTCAATATAAACTTATATTACGTAAAAATCCAACAAAACATTGCGCTTCATAACAATTAATGAAATTAAAATTTTCAATATCCAAAAATAATATTTTATAAAGTAATTACGTGTTTGGTGCATTTTTTATAATTCTTTGCTCGGTTTTATAATTACATCCCATTTATTATTTGTTAAAGCCCATTTTCTTGTTAAGCCAAATGCATCCCTCCTAGGAAAGATTTGCAGCCCAATGAGGTGGAGAATAACAACTTGACCTTGCCTGGGTATTCCTAAAAAAAGTATAGCTGGGCTAGCCATTTTCAGCTTGAAAAAAATTAATATTTGGGCTGGATATCTGGCCTGGGCTAGACGGGCCACATCTCGCCCAGTTAATAGCTGCAGTGATGTTTTCGTTGTTGTTCAGAGGAGAAAAATTAATATCTGGGCTAAACATTGCTCAAGAAAAACTCTGCAGTTCTCACACCTCAAAAACACAAATACTGCTCGAGTTGCTTGGTCCCAGCTGTCGGCCGCTTCTTGTGCAATTCTCTCGTTTATTGACTACATAGGTTGACAATGGTGTGGGACCGTGATGTCAGGAAACCAGGTGAAAGCAAAGAAATATATAGTTTTATATATTAATAAGGAGGCACTTGCGTACGTGCGGCTATGGCCCTGGTGGGTCCCCACTGTCATCCTCTCCATGTAAAGTCATCTCCTCATCCTCATGTCCGTTGACCATGTTGACAATGCGAGACGGCGGTGCCACGACGAGCGCAACAACTCGAAGGACGACGGAGAGGGCCTCGCGGGCCCTACGGATGGTCTAATACAGCGCCCGCTGCTCATTCGGGAAGCCATGATCATAGGGCCACATGTCCGCGACGACATTGTCGTTCGCTTGTTCACCGGTGCTCGTTGAGGAGACGGAGGTTGCAGCACAGGTCCTCCTGCGCTGGTAGCTCTTCCACCATTAGGGCGTCGAAGTGCGGCCGCACCTGCTCTATGGTGAACACGGCATGAATCGGCTTGGACTATGGCGCCGACCCCTGGTCGGAAGCTACGTCCATCTTCTGATTATTGTTGCTCAGCTCGGTGAGGTAGCTGGCGAGCCAGCATGTCCGGCTGCTGGACCGACCCGCTGCCAAGCACGAGCCTGACTACCCTGGCCCACCCAGATCGCCTCCCTCGCCCGCGCGCGCTTTCCGCCCGAAACGGTCAGCGCCGCCCGCCCCGCTTCCCGATGCATGCGATTGCTCCGCCTTCAAACGACACAAGTGTCATCCGTCCGTCCTTATGCCACCCACATTAATGATACGCGGTTGCCGAGGCGCTACTCCGGCGCCACACATCCGTCCCTCCGCCGCCCACCATTGCTATATAAACTGATGCGCCGGCCATAGCCGCAGTCATCCGCATCCGTTCCTATTCTCCTGTCCACAGCACTACTGCCCACCATGGCTTCCTCGCGCTCCAGCGCTCTCCGGGACGGGCGGACGACGGACCACAAGGAGATGGCAGCCATTGCTGCCGACTGGCTGGCTGGCTGGCAGCCGGAGGACGACGACGTCCCAATGGAGAACATGGTAGTCGACGATCCAGCACCAACCCCCTCCTCCGCGCCATCCTCGCCGGTGCATTGCACCATGACCATCGGCGAGGCCCATGCCCAATATATGGACACGGAGAGGCAGAAGTGTGAGGAGCAGTTCCAGGAGGCGCAGGCCAAGGCCGCCTACAACCACCATCTCATCCAGGAGCACCTGCAGGCGGAGGAGCAGATCGCCACATTGCAGGCGGAGCAGGAGGCTCTGCTCGACTCGTACCGCTCCGCCAGCGAGGGTCGTCTCGAGCGCTGGCGGTACCGCATGCGGGTGGTAGAGGCTGCGGCCGCCTACAAAGAGGGTGATGAAATGGGCGAGGTGCTATTTGGCAAGACCGAGGATGAGGCAGAGGACAATGCCGGCTCTGATGAGTCCCTGCTCCGCTGGCGTCGACGAGGCCCTGCTCCGCCGAGGCCCCGTGGCGCCAACAACGAGGAAGAGGACACTGCCGGCTCCGCCGAGGCCCCACCCTGCCGGCAACGAGGGGGAGGATTTCCCTCGCTCCACCGAGGCGCCGCCCGCTGGCAACGAGACAGAGGACATTGCTGGCTCCGCCGAGGCCCCGCCCCGCTGCCAACGAGGCTGCGCCACACAGAAAACAAGGAAGAGTAGAACATGGTAGGTCACCGCCACTCGGGTCCAAGTAAGGCCACCGCTGCTACCCTCTGGTTGCTGGAACTGAGTTGTACATCATGGAGCAATTCTATGATTACAGGATGATTGAAGAGCGCTCCGTGGTTGAGCAAGCTCATGAGATCTGATCATTTGCTAGAGAACTTGAGCGATTCGGTTGTGTGCTACGGACAAGTTTGTTGCGGAGGTATCATCACTAAGCTTCCTCCTTCGTGGATCTCATTGGCACTCTTGATGCGGAAGAAAAGGCGAGAGCAAAGGACACACGTGCTCGAGGAATTGAGGGAGCATCTAGTGCCAATCTGGTCTGAAGAAGAACTTCCAGCCCCACAAGTTCAAGAACAAGGGCAAGTTTGATGGTAAAGCAAAGTTTGATGGGAAGAACAAGGTTGTGCAACACATGAACTTCAAGAAGAAGAATGACAAGAAGAAATGTGTTTGTCATGTGGGGATCCTGATCATTGGGCTACTAGTTGCCCTAATTGCTATGACAAGCTAGGCGGGTTGACCACTGACGTCCAGTTAGCTTCTTGGCGGCAACGTGGAGTCGGAGAGCTACGTTGGAGAAGGACACTGCTTCTACTTAACTGCTGGTGCAGTTGGCTGACTGACACGTGGGCCCAACAGGCATCTGGGCCACATGTTAGTTACGCAACTGCACCTGCAGTTAATTCACTGAAGCTTTTGTTCGGCTCAGCCGGACACATGTCGGTAGCTTCGGTTAATTAATTATACCTCTAGCGCACCCCTTTTTAGTTGAAGAATGTTTGAAATGTAATGAAATCCGACATGTTTATATGAAATCTGACCGTGTATGAATGAATTTATTTCGATTAGTTCGAACTCTTGTATCACTAGCATTGGATGAACATGCAAAACAATACGTACTAGCATTATTCCCAGGGTGATCACCTCATTTGCAGCAGTTTCACATGTACTCCCTCTGGTCCTTTCTAGTCTGCATACAAGTTTTGTCTCTGATCAAAGTATCTCTACTTTGACCAATCTTATAGAAAAAGTATGCACTTTCACAATGTGTGAAGTAAAAAGGAATGTAGGAGTACAAAGAGTTTGAGCACCTTTTTAGCGTTCCTGTACATTGCAATCAAACACACAGGCACGACAATTCATAGAGAACATTCAAAACAATCGATGATTATGCATCTCAATGATTCACATGTCGAGCCAATATTTACTTCACAACTAAAGAATAAAGAAAAAATGGATCGACGCTGGCGACAAAGAAAGGCGTCCCATTCAAAAATATCAAACACATGTCTTGTTGCTAAAATCAATGAGCAAAATTTGACAAGGTTTTCCCATTCCAAAATATCAAATGCCTAAGATTGTGGAATGGGCTGGGTTTGCCATCAGTTCGAACATTGACATGGCACCTCGTGCTAAATAATCCAGCTGTTCTTTTTGTGCAGTTCCAACAAAATCAACCAAATTCGCGCGTAGCTTGTATGATTTCGCCCTTATATGTTGCGACGCCTTGAACTTATCGGCACCTCCTTTCTTGTGGTGGAAATGAATGATTTGATGTATTCATGAACATTTTTTGAAGTTCCCATTGAAATCAAGCTGGGCACCCCTGTTTGCACAAATACAAAAAAAGTGATTAGTATAAAGCAAACTGTACTATGAATTGACAGTTTAAGCAGGCACCTACATGGTCCATGTAGAGCACACTTTTAGAAAAATGGAACTCACCAGAAAGAATCCTAGAACAACATTGTACTCGCGCATCACAACAAGAAAATGGAGATTTGTCAGTCCTTCTGAGCTGAAGTTAGTTTAGTCTTTTGGGGGGTAATGTAACCATCCTTCAACTGCTCCTTCTGATGAGAAGATAGACATGGCTTCTTCATCCTGGCATAATCGGAACTAGTCACTTCACGTACTCCATATTCTTCTTCAGAGGAGGATGATCCTATTGTGCAAAGACAAGAGGATAACTAAATGCTAGCATCCTTGTTTGCTCGAAAAAGGAAAGGAAATATTTAAAACATCATAGATGAAGCACTTCTCAAGGACAATACCACTTTTTGATGACAGTATCTAAACAGTAGCACAACACCAATAGAGATGACAAAGCTCAATCATATGGATGAAATCAGTGGGCGAGTACCAACCTTTGTCAGGAGGCTTATTGTCTAGAGCATACAGATGAAGCACTTCTCCGGAACCATCTATTGCCATCTACTGTGGTGGCCATGCTTACTATATACCCCTGGATTAGATTAATGTTTCCAACATCATCTTGTGCAGTTCCACTAAAATATATGGTATCTTCAAAGAAGATCCCTGTTTGCAGAAGTAGAGATAATTACGTATTACATTAAGAATGGCATCAAATCAGTGGAAAAACAATTTCTCATTCCAGCCATAGCAAGAAATTAAGATGCAAAACTATATCATTACTTGTGTCATCACAGTTCGATTAGCTTCATTACAGCACCGAGGAGTTGATTTTGTTTTTCTTCCGCTTGTTCTTCCCCTTCATCACTTGGTTCAATAATAGACAAGCTTCGCCTTCAATGTAAGATTTGGCATGTCAATTAGGTTGCACAAGTATAGCACTAAACAATAACATTAATTTTCTGATGAAAGTGGCAAAATACAGGCCAACAATTGTGAAATATCCTTATCTTACCTCAATGGGATATTGCAGTGCACATACAAATTGGAAGTCTTGTCTCCATTTGTGCAGTTCACTAAAATCAGCAACATTACCGTACAAGTAGCACAACATATGAAAGTACACTACATAATCATGTGAAAGAAGGCTAGTACTGACCTCTCCTGATGCGGAATTCAAACAACTCACAAGAAGAAAATCTGAACCAAATTTGCCAACACGGATAGGAAGTAAGATCTCCTCTTGTGCAATTCCACTAAGATCAAGCAATCAAGCAACGTTGTCAGTGTGACATTTTGGTTGAACTACACAAAACACTCTTAAAACAAAAGTGTTTTGTGCAGTGCAACAAAAGGGCACAATGGCAACGAGGTGAAGTAGATAACCCTGAGTACACAGAGGTCCAAAGGAAACAACTAGTGGTCAATAACGGTGGATGACACATAAGCCGACAAAAAGAAGCATCTACCTTATCTAAATGGGAAAGAAAGCAAGACAGTAGCATTTCTCAAACGGTGGCATTGTTTAATATTAACAGAGAGATTATATTAACAATTAAATTCGTTAAACATGTAATTTTCTTTTAACTATGGCATTGCATCAATTTTCCAGCGGCATTATCAGAGGGTGCTTTTTTACAAGGACATTTTGGTGGAGGGACTAAAAAAACTCCGTGTCAGTCCCATCTAAACCAAACAGGAGGGACTTTTAGGGACTAAAAGTGGGTATTTGGGACTAAAGAAAGAAGACCCCGAGGGAGAGTCTTTTTGGGACTTTTTCCAACAGTTGCCCCTGCCACGTATCGCACCTTGTATCTATTAGTTCATTACTAGGGGTAACATGGTCTTTTAGCATGTCATTTAATAACCTCTAGTCCATGTTTAGTCCACAGAACCAAGCAGGTAGGGACTAGGGAGTTTTAAGCAAACATGGCCTTAGATTAACAACAGCTAAAGAGTTGCAGGGACGGTGGGCCTTGACACCATGTGCATCTACCGATGTCTTTGGGGTGATGCATAGTCTGTTGCAACAAAGAACAAAAAACCAAGGAGCATGTTTGTGTTGGTACCGGTTTTGTTATCTTTAGACACCTTTCCCTATGTGAGCACAGCAAATCTAGTCCTGCTCAAACTCTACAGCCTTGTCCCTCGAAACAAAAGTTCAGTTTGTTACAGATGTGCGTACTGTGTTTGCCATTGTTTTCCCTTTTCTACCAATCTAGGTGCTGGATAGCCAGTCTGTACTAGTACTTTCCCCACTTCCTTTCCTCTGTGAACAACGTCCTAGATTTATGCTATACAACTTTCCCCACTACTTTCCTCCATTCCTGTCCTCTTTGAACCACGTCTTAGATTCATGTGATACAACTTTCCCCACTACTTTTCCCCTTCCTTTCCTTTTTGAACCACGTCCTAGATTCATGCTATACAACTTTTCCCACTACTTTCCCCCATCCCTTTCCTCTTTGAACCACGTCCTAGATTCATGGTATACAACTTTCCCCACTACTTTCCTGTTTGATCCAACACCTAGATTCGAGTGCAGAAGCGGAAAAAAGCCCACATGTAGCTAGAGCAATGCATGTGGAATAAGTAAATTATACCTTAAGGTTCTTGGGGTGTGGTTCGGTGGGCGAACGGAGGCCGTTCGACACACACTATGTATGGCAGCGAAGAAGAAGGGGTCGGAGGCCCTCCCGCGCCGCCACTGGGTGAAAGTGAACAGCTGCGCCGGTAGTGGATTCCCTCCCTCACTGACGGCGACAGCGTTAAGCCTCCTTCCCTTCCCGACGGACGGATCCTGCCGGCTCTTTGACCAGCAGTGAGGGGAGAGAGAGAGGCCAAAGAAGTCTTGTTTAGATCTACAAGCAGACCAGCAGTGAGGGGAGAGAGAGAGGCCAACGAAGTCTTGTTTAGATCTGGAGAGGGTGAGAGAGTGTGAAGAGAGCAACTACAAGTGCCGAGGCTCCAGCGTGTATATATATACTGGAGAGAGTGTGAAGAGTGCAAACCCTAGAAAACAAGCGCCGAGGCTGCAGCTTATACGTGATGAGGTGATAATGCAGTCACTACGAGATCGTATAGCTCCGTATCCATCTATTTTGACCAGTCAAAGAATCCTCCTGGCACGAATTATGCTCAAGTGTAGTTATCGAACCCGAGACCTCAAGTTTGATGAGCGAACAGGCTAACCAGCTACACAACCCTCCCATTATGCTCAACGAGAGGAAAATAACCTTTTATACATTCCTTCATTCGTGTAACAAGCATGCCATGTTTTTGTGTGTGTGTGGGAGTGATACGTCTCCGTCGTATCTATATTTTTTATTGTTCCATGCCAATATTATTCAACTTTCATATACTTTTTGGCAACTTTTTATACTATTTTTGGGACTAACATATTGATCCAGTGCCCAGTGCCAGTTCCTGTTTGTTGCATGTTTTTGGTTTCACAGAATATCCATATGAAACGGAATCCAAATGGGATAAAAACGTACGGAGCTTATTTTTGGAATATTTGGAAAATCTGGGAGAAAGATCAACGTAAAACGGTGCCCGAGGTGGCCACGAGGTAGGGAGCACGCCTAACCCCCCTGGGCGCGCCCCTGACCCTCGTGGGCCACCCGTAAGGTGGTTGATGCCCTTCTTCGGCCGCAAGAAAGATAATTTTTTGTAAAAAAATCACGACGAAGGTTTCAGTCCAATCGGAGTTACGGATCTCCATATATATACGAAATGGTGAAAGGGCAGCTGAGGAGAACGCAAAAACAGAGAGAGACAGAGAGATAGATCCAATCTCGGAGGGGCTCTCGCCCCTCCCACGCCATGGAGGCCAAGGACCAGAGGGGAAACCCTTCTCCCATCTAGGGAGGAGGTCAAGGAAGAAGAAGACGAAGGGCCCCCCTCTCCCCTTCTCTTCCGGTGGCGCCGGAACGCCGCCGTGGACATCATCATCATCACCGCAATCTGCACCAACACCTCCGTCATCTTCACCAACATCGCCATCACCTTCCCCCCTCTATCTACAGCGATCCACTCTCCCGCAACCCGCTGTACCCTCTCCTTGAACATGGTGCTTTATGCTTCATATTATTATCCAATGATGTGTTGCCATCCTATGATGTCTGGGTAGATTTTCGTTGTCCTATCGGTGGTTGATGAATTGCTATGACTGATTTAATTTGCTTGTGGTTATGTTGCTGTCCTTTGGTGCCCATCATATGAGCGCGCGCGTGGATCACACCAGAGGGTTAGTTGTATGTTGATAGGACTATGTATTGGAGGGCAAGAGTGACAGAAGCTTCAACCTAGCATAGAAATTGATGCATCTGAGGATTGAAGGGGGACCAATATATCTTAATGCTATGGTTGGCTTTTACCTTAATGAACGTTAGTAGTTGTGGATACTTGCTAATACTTCCAATCATAAGTGCATAGAATTCCAAGTCAGGGATGACATGCTAGCAGTGGCCTCTCCGACATAAAACTTGCTATCGGTCTAGTAAAGTAGTCAATTGCTTAGGGACAATTCCGCAACTCCTACCACCACTTTTCCACACTTGCTATATTTACTTTATTGCTTCTTTAATTACAACAACACCTAGCTTTTATTTACGCTCTCTTTATTATCTTGCAAACCTATCCGAAAACTCCTACAAAGTACTTCTAGTTTCATACTTGTTCTAGGTAAAGTAAACGTCAAGCGTGCGTAGAGTTGTATCGGTGGTCGATAGAACTTGAGGGAATATTTGTACTACCTTTAGCTCCTCGTTGGGTTCGACACTCTTACTTATCGAAAACTGTTCCGATCCCCTATACTTGTTGGTTATCAGGGAGTCATTGGGATTTAAATCATAATCATGTCATGTGGCTTTGGTGGTAAGACTATCCACAGTGGTGCAGAAATAATGCAGCCTTAGTCACCTTACCTCTCTCCACGTAGTACGTTGGGTCCCACCAGTCAGAGGGTGAAACAAAAAAATTAATAAGAACAACTAAAAGTGCCAGCGGTGTGTCTTGCGTCACACATCTCGCTCTTTGCTTTCAAGAACCTTTGTCCAATTGATCCCTCTGTTACGCTCACGTACTATTTTAAGTGAATCCTTATTATAACATGCACACAATTTTGGGCACTTGTATTCGACCTAAGTCAGTGTGCCACCGTATCTCGTATGACTCCCTCCGTCTAGGTGTAATAAGTCACGTTAGAAGGTGCAGCGGGACCAAGGTGCAAGCAGATTGGAGGAGAAGGAGAAACTTGACCAGTCATTCCTCCAATCAAAGCCACGATTTACATCTCTAAACGCAACAATTAATCCAAACAATTAAGAGATGCCGTTTTAGCTACCATGCAGGGCCACGTATTAACTTCGCATGCAAGCCGACTTTGATGTCTTGACCGATCAGCAGCGTAGTTGTGCTCCATGCATTGGGTTTCGGGAGATAACAAGGCGAGTAAGGAGGCGTTTGGTTACATTGCTTAGGCTGGTCATAGTGGTGAGTAACTTGGACTAGTACAACATGCATATGTTACTAGTCTATGTTACTACTACTGTGAAGTTTGCCATCGAGCGAGCCGATCTGGCTCTCCTGAGCTAGCAAGGTTTTTCTAGCCCACCGAAGCTAGCTGGCCCACAAAAGCTAACATATTTTAACAGTTCCAAACGCCTAACCTTGCCCGGCTATGCTATAAGATGTTCTTGCTAAGGATCCAAAGGCTCCCTAAGTAACAATGCTCGCTAGCAACGAGGCCAGGAGGGGATTGAGATGCAAAGTTAATGGACGACGCCTAAACATTTTGGGAATATCTAATTTCCGTAGGATGACTTAACACCTAGACGGAGGGAGTACTACTCCTGAGTCCAGGTTTGATGGAATATTCGTCACCTCTTCTCTTCTTGTAGGTACTCCATTTGCATCTCACTTCCTGTGGCTTCGCACTCGCACGATTTTCCTATTCTATGAACCTGTGTGTGCGAGTGCGTGTGCGTGTGTGTGTGTGTGTGTTTAACAACATGTGTGTGTTGGAGAGAGCGACAGATCGACCTACTCCTACAGAGAGATGGTGTGTAGTGTATGATTTTAGCCGGGAGAGTCGGTGCATCCTCTCATTTTCGGGCGTCCGTAGGGACAAAGCGGACAAGCCTCACGCCCGCTCTCGACCAGCCTAGCCCACCCAAAGCCTCCTCCATCGCCCGCTTCCCGCCCAAACAGTGGCGCCGCTCCAAAGAATCAGTGCCGCATTCATGCCCGGGCAGAGCGGGACGCGACCTCTCACTTGGCGCTGCATTGAAGGGAGAAGCGGATTCAAGAGTGATGGTTGCTTCGTCCGTCAACTTACTTGGGTCTATGTTAGTTGACGGCTCATTGGTCATTATTACTGAGGTGGTGGGACTGCTGGATGTCCCACGCTTTCGGCGAAAGGAGGTACTACTAGATTACAATTTTCTCCATTCTTACGGTGGAGGAGTGCAAGAGCAGTGAAAACATGCAGGCTCGGTGATTACATGGCCCACCTCACACTATCACCATATTTTCTGGACACCGTGCGACACCTAACTCTTTACATAGTACTCCCTCCGTTCCTAAATATAAGTCTTTGTAGAGATTCCACTAGGTGGACTACATACGGAACAAAATGAATGAATCTACACTTAAAATGCATTTATATACATCCGTATGTGGTTCATGGTGAAATCTCTACAAAGACTTATATTTAGGAACGGAAAGTACTCTGTATAATGCGTCTTGTAATTTATCGTGAGATAGTACAATGCTATGAAGCTTCGGCTTATTACATGTATCTTGCGTCCAAGGTTGCCGTTGCAACATTTCATCAAATACAAAGGAGACTAACATGCATCTTTGTTGCATCTCAATGATTGACAGATCATAGCAAATATGTACTCCCTCCGTTCCAAAATAAGTGTCTCAACTTTATGCAACATACGAGCAAAATGAGTGAATCTACACTCTAAAATACGTCTATATACATCGTTGTTTGGAGTATGTACTAGTAGTTCATATTGAAATCTACTAAACTAAAGGACATATATATTCCAAACAATATGATAATCTCTCTAACCAAGGTAGTAGGGACGAGGAGTAAACGGAGGGAGTAGTAAAATATTCTCCTCATCCTGTGAGCCACCGCGCGCGTGGGCGAGGGAGCGGGCGTAAGGCATACAGTACTACTACTACTACTCATGCAGTCCCTAGCCATTGAAACAGAGACAACTAAAGAAAAAAACGATTCATGCAGCGTAACCAGGCTTTAATTTGTTGGCAACGTCGGCGCTTCCTAAGAAATGAAGTTTGCAACCCTTTGACCATCAGATCATTTGTGCAGTTTCACCAAAATCGAGATTAGCATCGCTGTGGTAGAGAAATTGAAGAAGTGTGATTAGAATAAGATAAGATTACTGGGACTAGTTGATGAGACATAAACTCATCACAAATACAGTACGTAGAAGCCAGTAGAGGTATGTGCGGGGCAAAGAAGTAGAGAAATATCCACATGGAGTGATGTGGGCAGCTGGAGCAGTGGTGCAAGCTGGCTGTAAAGGGACTTGTACCTGAGGGATGTCGGGACGTAGCTCAACCTAGAGGAGGGCGGTGGGAGGAGGCAACTACCCACGTCACGGCAGTGAGCAATGGGCGAAGGCAACATCACCGGCTTTGTGAGAGAGAATGGCGGGGACCCCTGATTGGGACGTGCCGACAGTGGGTTTTCACCGTCGGCGACGGCGACCGCATCTACACTAAGCATCCACCCCTTCCCCCGGCGGACGTGATCCGCCGGGATGTTAGAGATGTGGCCACAGTGGTTTTGTGCGAGAGAGTGTGAAAACTGAAGAGAGCAACCCCGGCAAGCAACCGTGTAGGCTCCTCCTGCCTATGTATACAGTGGAGCGGTTTCCTTTTCTCTCCATATGAACCTATTTATATTGCGTACGTGCCACTGAAGAAAAAAACTTTATTTATAAATGACGTGGCACCTACTACTCGTTCTCCTGGAAACCTTGCGCTTGGCATCTCCAAACTATTAACCTTGCGATTGGCTCTTCGCCTCTTCGGGAAGTCGAGCAATAATGGTACTGCAGTATATATCGTTCTGGCTATATGAGACCGAATGAATTGCTGCACGTCCACCACGTGGCGAGGGTCGAGGGGCGAGGGAGAGTGCGTACTATTACGTCCATTTCAATATGGACTACACACAGAGCAAAATGAGTGAATCTGCACTCTAAAATACGTCTATATAAATCAGTGTTTGGAGTATGTACTAGTAGTCCATATTGAAATCTACTAAAGGACATATATTCCAAACAATATGATAATCTCTCTAACCAAGGTAGGGACGAGGAGTAAACGGAGGGAGTACTAGTAAAATTTTCTCCTCGTCCTGTGAGCCACCGCGCGCGTGGGCGAGGGAGCGGGCGTAAGGCATAGTAAGCAAGCTTCACCTCATCCTGCGAGCCACCGCGCGCGTGGGCGGAGGAGATGGCGTACTAAGCAAGATTCTCCTTGTTCTGCGAGTTGACGGGACACATCAAAAGTACTCCAGTGTATAGAGCCTTGCCTCTAAGGTAGGCCCCACATGGTTTGCCTCTTTTTAACGTGTCAAGTCGCAATTTGTCTGTTCACCCGTGGTAGACGATCCTCCCTCCATCTAGTGGACAACCAGTACACGTGTCAAATTACCACGTGGGCAGCCTTTTCGTATAGAAATGAGCTCCACCGTGTACCCGCGCGAGTGTTGTTGGGAAAGAGACGGGAGTACATGCGCCGTGCGTGCACCTCTTCTCTTCGTGCACGTCCCCCACCTACGTGGGTGTGTGAGAGAGATACAAACCTAGACAAATAGCTTGTGCGTTCCTGAGTGTTTTTGGTTTTTTTGGGGGGGGGGGAGGTTGATTTCGTGAATGTATTTGTGGGAATATGTGTCGATGACATCTCAAACAAAATTTTGCATGCAATGTGTGTGAAATGGAGGTCTATCCATATCATATATATATATAGGGTCGGGCGATCCACGAGAAGAGAGGGAGGGGTCATAGATATCGATAGAGTCGAAGAGAGGATCAAGTGGGTGGGTGCGAGATCGATGAAGAGAGCCATCGAAATTGTGTGTGTGCAAGTCAAAGATATTGGGCGACTAACCTAGCTACCGGAACATCAGAGGGCACAGGTCAAGTTTGTGTGTGGCAGGGAGTCATGACTAGAGCGCTCGATGTATCGGTGTGTGTGTGTGTGGGAGGGGTGGGGGAGGGGTAGACAGAGGCCTAACTATAGAGGTAGAACGACTCGTATATGTCTTTGAGAAGGAGAGACCCAGCCATGTCTTGAGGGAGAGCAGTCGACATCTATACATAACTGAAGGACGGGAAATAGGTTGGGACAGAGAGAGAGAGAGAGAGAGAGAGAGAGAGAGAGAGGGAGAGGGGTAGAGTGTTGGATGGGTGATGGAGTTGCTTCTCGAAGATGGTGGGAGAGGCCTACTAGACAAAGTGGGGTGGAACTGCAATATTATCAATAAGAGTGGGGATGTGTTTACATGTGTGCACATGCGTGATAGATCTGTCGGGACACATCCATGGATGATGAAGGGGAACCATGTGTTTGGTAAGCAAACCTAACTAGATCGATAGATCAATTGTTGTTTGTCGGAGGAAGGGAGAGACATAACTAATGAGGTAGATCGAGCGACGTGTGAAAAAAACGAGTTATAAGGGCCTAGCTAGCTATATGTATAGCGGGAGATCGGTCGGTGTACGTCCATTTGTTAGAGGCAAATAAGGCCCGGCGAGACGGATAGACAGAGAGAATGGAGCTAGGAGGTGGTGCAAGAGGCCCAGCTACTAGTTAGATAGGGGGAGGAGTGTGCGGTTGTGAGATCGATGAAAATAGGGGCGAGAGTTTACACGTGTGTGGGACCGTATGAGAGACACGAGGCAAGGACACATAAAGGAGGAGATTGAAGGTGCATGTGTATGTTGTAGGCAGACATTGCTGGAGAGGTTTATTGGTCGGTATGTGTCGAAAAGGAGTTGTGGAGCCTATGGGAGAACGACCTAAAGAAGAAAAAAAATGAATGTGCGCGATGGATAGAATGCTGAGGGAGGGGGAGGGCGAGGAGGGCGCGTGCATGCACGAGAGAAAGTTAGTGGTAGCTACAAAGGTTAGAGGATTGTGTGGGTGTAAGAGACTAACAAAGATCATAATATGATATGAAAGTGGATTCATATATTTGAATAGGAGATCATAGTGTTTTAAACATAAGAATGCATGAATAAAGCGGTGATACGCGTGTTGTGGTTTTGCACATGTTATACCATAATGTGATAATGCATGGCGTTTGCAACTCACAGCTAAATGTCGAACAATCTAAACCATACTATACATTGAACAATCTCACATTTTATTTGAATTTGTGATAATGTGTGGCGTTTGCAGCTTACAACTAAATATCGCACAATCTAAACAATACTATATATCGAACATTCTCACATTTTATTTGAATTTGTGGTGTTTGCAACTCACATATAAATACTTGTAGGCGTAGGGGGCGGGGCACCATACATAATGGGATAAACACATTATACATATGAGACATGGTTTAGTTTGTGAAGATCTAGCTAGAGCTTGAAATGTACTATGATTTGAAATCAACATAAAGTGGATTCAAATAATCGAGTTCGAGTTCATATAGTACATATAGTTCATATGTAACTCGAGACTAATCATGTGGTGTGCTATGAAGATAATAGACAAATGATGGTTTAACTTGACAATAATGACGATTGTAGATCTTACTAAAACAGAGAAACGAATTCAAATGCTTTGACTTCACAACAATCATTATTGTAGATCTTATTCAAATAGAGAAACAAATTCAAATTTAGTTCATATTGAAGCGGTATTATATACGTTTGGAATGCACTAAAACGTTCGTTTGAGTACTAGGTTGCATGCATTATACACGTAGTGAAATATTTTAATTGAACATAACATGAATTCAAAGTTTTGAATGCCATTTGTAGTGCAAATTGATTTGGAATAGTACACGTTAGGCTTGTCCGGAAATTTCAACCCGCGCCTTGTTAGCCCGAAATATTTAAGATATATCTTTGTCTCATTGTGCTTCGACAACTCCCTCCATCTCACCCCGCGCCTTGCTATTCTAAAATTACAACGCGCACGAAAACTCCCACCTCATGTGAAATGCCCGTGATACCCCTGAACCGAAAGAACTGCCTCAAATCGGTGGGGGTGCTTGATGTCTACTACACAACCTTCTTCTTGTAGACGTTGTTGGGCCTGCAAGTGCACAGGTTTGTAGGACAGTAGCAAATTTCCCTCAAGTGGATGACCTAAGGTTTATCAATCCGTAGGAGGCATAGGATGAAGATGGTCTCTCTCAAGCAACCTGCAACCAAATAACAAAGAGTCTCTTGTGTCCCCAACACACCCAATACAATGGTAAATTGTATAGGTGCACTAGTTCGGCGAAGAGATGGTGATACAAGTGCAATATGGATGGTGGATATAGGTATTTGTAATCTGAAATATAAAAACAGCAAGGTAGCAAGTGGTAAAAGTGAGCGTAAACGGTATTGCAATGCTAGGATACAAGGCCTAGGGTTCATACTTTAACTAGTGCAAGTTCTCTCAACAACAATAACATAATTGGATCATATACCTATCCCTCAACATGCAGCAAAGAGTCACTCTAAAGTCACTAATATCATAGAACAAACGAAGAGATTATGGTAGGGTACGAAACCACCTCAAAGTTATTCTTTCCAACCAATCCGTTGGGCTATTCCTATAAGTGCCACAAACAGCCCTAGAGTTCGTACTAGAATAACACCTTAAGATACAAATCAACCAAAATCCTAATGTCACCTAGATACTCCAGTGTCACCTCAAGTATCCGTGGGCATGATTATACGATATGCATCACACAATCTCAATTCATCTACTCAAACCAACACATAGAACCTCAAAGAGTGCCCCAAAGTTCCTACCGGAGAATCACGACGAAAACGTGTGCCAGCCCCTATGCATAGGTTCATGGGCGGAACCCGAAAGTTGATCACCAAAACATACATCAAGTGAATCACGTGATATCCCATTGTCACCACAGATACGCACGGAAAGACATACATCAAGTGTTCTCAAATCTTTAAAGACTCAATCCGCTAAGATTACTTCAAGGGGAAAACTCAATCCATTACAAGAGAGTAGAGGGGGAGAAGAAACATAAGATCCAACTACAATAGCAAAGCTCGGGATACATCAAGATCATGCCATAGAGGGAACACGAGAGAGAACACGAGAGAGAGAGAGAGATCAAACACATAGCTACAGTACATACCCTCAGCCCCGAGGGTAAACTACTCCTCCTCGTCATGGAGAGTGCCGGGATGATGAAGATGGCCACCGGTGAGGGTTCCCCCCTCCGGGAGTCTTGAACAGGGTCCCAATTGGTTTTTGGTGGCTCTGGAGATTTTGCGGTGGCGGAACTCCCGATCTATCTTCTGTTCTGGAAGTTTTAGGATACGTAGGTATATATGGGTGCAAGGGGTACGTCGGTGGAGCTTCGGGGGCCCCACGAGGTAGGGGCGCGCCCTAGGGGGGCGCGCCCCCCACCCTCGTGGCCAGCTCCCGTATCTTCTGACATAGAGTCCAAGTCTATCTGGTGGCTTTCCTTCCAAAAATAACTTCTCCAGTTGATTTCGTTCCGTTTTGACTCCGTTTGATATTCCTTTTCTTCGAAATACTGAAATAGGAAAAAAAACAGCAAATCTGGGCTGGGCCTCCGGTGAATAGGTTAGTCCCAAAAGTAATATAAGAGTGGAAAATAAAGCCCAATATTGCCCAAAACAGTAGATAATATAGCATGGAGCAATCAAAAATTATAGATACGTTGGAGACGTATCAAGCATCGCCAAGCTTAATTCCTGCTCGTCCTCGAGTAGGTAAATGATAAAAAATATAATTTTTGATGCGGAGTGCTACTTGGCATAATTTCAATGTAAATCCTCTTAATTGTGGTATGAATATTCAGAACCGAAAGATTCAAGACAAAAGTTCATATTGACATGAAAATAATAATATTTCAAGCATACTAACAAAGCAATTATGTCTTCTCAAAATAACATGGCCAAAGAAAGTTATCCCTACAAAATCATATAGTCTGGCTATGCTCCATCTTCCCCACACAAAATATTTAATTCATGCACAACCCGGATGACAAGCCAAGCAATTGTTTCATACTTTAACATTTTCAGAACTTCTTCAATCTTCACGCAATACATGAGCGTGAGCCATGGATATAGCACGGTAGGTGGAATAGAATGGTGGTTGCGGAGAAGACAAAAAGAGGGGAAGATAGTCTCACATCAACTAGGCGTATCAACGGGCTATGGAGATGCCCATCAATAGATATCAATGTGAGTGAGTAGGGATTGCCATGCAACAGATGCACTAGAGCTATAACTATGTGAAAGCTCAACAAAAGAAACTAAGTGGGTGTGCATCCAACTCGCTTGCTCACGAAGACCTAGGGCAATTTGAGGAAGCCCATCATTGGAATATACAAGACAAGTTCTATAATGAAAAACTCCCACTAGTATATGAAAGTGACAACATAGGAGACTCTCTATCATGAAGATCATGGTGCTACTTTGAAGCACAAGTGTGGTAAGAGGATAGCATTGTCCCTTCTCTCTTTTCTCTCATTTTTTATTTTTTTATTTGGGCCTTTTCTCTTCTTTTTATGGCCTCTTTTTTTCTTTTTTTTATTGTTCTTCCGGAGTCTCATCCCGACTTGTGGGGGAATCATAGTCTCCATCATCCTTTCCTCACTTGGGAGAATGCTCTAAAAATGATGATCATCACACTTTTATTTTTCTTACAACTCAAGAATTACTACTCGATACTTAGAACAAAATATGACTCTATATGAATGCCTCCGGCGGTGTACCGGGATGTGCAATGACTCATGAGTGACATGTATGAAAGAATTATGAACGGTGGCTTTGCCACAAATACGATGTCAACTACATGATCATGCAAAGCAATATGACAATGGTGAGCGTGTCATAACAAACGGAACGGTGGAAAGTTTCATGGAAATATATCTCGGAATGGCTATGGAAATGCCATGATAGGTAGGTATGGTGGCTGTTTTGAGGAAGGTATATGGTTGGTGTATGATACCGGCGAAAGGTGCGCGGTATTAGAGAGGCTAGCAATGGTGGAAGGAAGGAAAAGTGCGTATAATCCATGGAATCAACATTAGTCATAAAGAACTCATATACTTATTGCAAAAATCTAGAAGTTATCAAAGCAAAGTATTACGCGCATGCTCCTAGGGGGATATATTGGTAGGAAAAGACCATCGCACGTCCCCGACCGCCACTCATAAGGAAGACAATCAAAAAATAAATCATGCTCCGACTTCATCACATAACCGTTCACCATACGTGCATGCTACGGGAATCACAAACTTTAACACAAGTATTTCTCAAATTCACAACTACTCAACTAGCATGACTCTAATATCACTATCTTCATATCTCAAAACAATTATCAAGCATCAAACTTTTCTTAGTATTCAACACACTCATAAGAATTCTGACAAATCTTGTATGCTTTAGCATATTAGGATTATTTAAGAAAATTACCATGCTATTTAAGACTCTCAAAATAATATAAGTGAAGTATGAGAGTTCATCTATTTCTTCAAAATAAAACTACCACCATGCTCTAAAAGATATAAGTGAAGCACTAGAGCAAATGACAAACTACTCCGGAAGATATAAGTGAAGATCAATGAGTAGTCGGATAATTACGCAACTATGTGAAGACTCTCCAACATTAAGGAGTTTCAGATCTTGGTATTGTGTTCAAACAGCAAGCAAAACAAAATAAAATTACAATGCAAGGATAACACAACTCATGTGAAGAAGCAACAACTTAGGCTCAACTGATACTAACCGATAGTTGTTGAAGAAGAAAGGTGGGATGCCTACCGGAGCATCCCCAAGCTTAGATGCTTGAGACTTATTAAAATATTATTTTGGGGTGCCTTGGGCATCCCCAAGATTGAGCTTTTGTGTCTCCTTAATTCCTCTCATATCATGGTTCTCTTTTTATCAAAAGCTTCATTCACAACAAACTCAACAAGAACTCGTGAGATAGGTTAGTATAAACCAATGCAAAACCTTATCATTTCCTACTGTAACAAATCACAAAAATTATTATTCAACATTGCATACTAAATGCATCTGCATATTTAATACTCCTATCCTCAAATAGAATCATTAAACAAGCAAACATATGCAAACAATGCAAACATAACAGCAATCTGCCAAAACAGTATAGTCTGTGAAGAATGCAAGAGTATCAATACTTCCCTAACTCCAAAAATTATGAACTAAAATTACCACTGTAATAAATTTATCGGAGCTCATTATGCAAAAGGTTTCAACATTATACCACTCTCTGATTTTTCTAGGGAATTTTTGCAACAGCGGTAAACTTTCTGTTTTCAAACAGCAACATGCATAGTAGCAAAATAAGCATGGCAAAGGCTATCCTTGACTTCTTTTATTGAAACTAAAGATGCAAAACATTAATCTAATTAACAGCAAGCAAATAATAACAAAATAAAATGATGCTCCAAGCAAAACATATATCATGTGGTGAATAAAAATATAGCTCCAAGTAAAGTTACCGATGAACGAAGACGAAAGAGGGGATGCCTTCCGGGGCATCCCCAAGCTTAGGGTCTTGGTTTTCCTTGAATATTACCTTGGGGTGCCTTGGGCATCCCCAATCTTAGGCTCTTGCCACTCCTTATTCCATAGTCCATCGAATCTTTACCCAAAACTTGAAAACTTCACAACACAAAACTTAACAGAAAACTCGTGAGCTCCGTTAGCGAAAGAAAACAAAACACCACTTCAAGGTACCGTAATGAACTCATTCTTTATTTATATTGGTTTTATATATACTTTATTCCAACTTCTCTATGGTTTATAAACTATTTTACTAGACATAGATTCATCAAAATAAGCAAACAACACAATGAAAACATAATCTGTCAAAAACAGAACAGTCTGTAGTAATCTGTAACTAACGCAAACTTATGGAACTCAAAAAATTCTAATATAAATTGGTGGACCTGAGAAATTTGTCTAGTAATCATCTGCAAAAATAATCAACTAAATAGAACTCTCCAGTAAAAAGTTTTAGCTAATCTCGTGAGCGCTAAAGTTTCTGTTTTTTACAGCATGATCATAAAGACTTCACCCAAGTCTTCCCAAAGGTTCTACTTGGCACAAACACTAACTAAAACACAAAACCACATCTAAACAGAGGCTAGATGGATTATTTATTACTAAACAGAACCAAAAAGCAAGAAACTAAAATAAAATTGGGTTGCCTCCCAATAAGCGCTAACGTTTAACGCCCCTAGCTAGGCATGACGATTTCAATGATGCTCACATAAAAGATAAGAATTGAAACATAAAGGGAGCATCATGAAGAATATGAATAGCACATTTAAGTCTAACCCACTTCCTATGCATAGTGATTTTGTGAGCAAACAACTTACAAGAATCAACTTGCATAGGAAGGTAAAACAAGCATAACTTCAAGATTTTAAGCACATAGAGAGGAAACTTGATATTATTGCAATATGTAGAAGCATATGATCCTCTCTCATAATAATTTTCAGAAGCATTATGAATGAATTCAACAATATAACCAGCACCTAAAGCATTCTTTTCATGATCTACTAGCATAGAAATTTTATTACTCTTCACATAAGCAAAATTCTTCTCATTCGGAATAGTAGTGGGAGCAAACTCAACAAAATAATTATCTTATGATTGAGAATTAAGATCAAGATGACAAGTTTCATGGTTATAATTATTCTTAAAAGCATACGTGTCATCACAATAATCATCATAGATAGGAGGCATGCTTTCATCATAGTAAATTTGCCCATCAAAGCTTGGGGGACAAAAAACATCATCTTCATCAAACATAGCTTCCCCAAGCTTGTGGATTTGCATATCATTAGCATCATGGATATTCAAGGAATTCATACTAACAACATTGCAATCATGCTCATCATATAAATATTTAGTGCCAAACATTCTAATGCGTTCTTCCTCTAGCAATTGAGCACAATTATCGGAATCCTTATTTTCACGGAAGACATTAAAAAGATGAAGCATATGAGGCACCCTCAATTCCATTTTTTTGTAGTTTTATTTTATAAACTAAACTAGTGACAAAACAAGCAACAAAAAGATTCGATTGCAAGATTTAAATATATACCTTCAAGCACTCACCTCCCCGGCAACGGCGCCAGAAAAGAGCTTGATGTCTACTACACAACCTTCTTCTTGTAGACGTTGTTGGGCCTGCAAGTGCACAGGTTTGTAGGACAGTAGAAAATTTCCCTCAAGTGGATGACCTAAGGTTTATCAATCCGTAGGAGGCGTAGGATGAAGATGGTCTCTCTCGATCAACCCTGCAACCAAATAACAAAGAGTCTCTTGTGTCCCCAACACACCCAATACAATGGTAAATTGTATAGGTGCACTAGTTCGGCGAAGAGATGGTGATACAAGTGCAATATGGATGGTAGATATAGGTATTTGTAATCTGAAAATATAAAAACAGCAAGGTAGCAAGTGGTAAAAGTGAGCGTAAACGGTATTGCAATGCTAGGAAACAAGGCCTAGGGTTCATACTTTCACTAGTGCAAGTTCTCTCAACAATAATAACATAATTGGATCATATAACTATCCCTCAACATGCAACAAAGATTCACTCCAAAGTCACTAATAGCGGAGAACAAACGAAGAGATTATGGTAGGGTATGAAACCACCTCAAAGTTATTTTTTCCAATCAATCCGCTGGGCTATTCCTATAAGTGCCACAAACAGCCCTAGAGTTCGTACTAGAATAACACCTTAAGGTACAAATCAACCAAAACCCTAATGTCACCTAGATACTCCAGTGTCACCTCAAGTATCCATGGGCATGACTATACGATATGCATCACACAATCTCAATTCATCTACTCAAACCAACACATAGAACCTCAAAGAGTGCCCCAAAGTTCCTACCAGAGAATCACGACGAAAACGTGTGCCAACCCCTATGCATAGGTTCATGGGCGGAACCCGCAAGTTGATCTCCAAAACATACATCAAGTGAATCACGTGATATCCCATTGTCACCACAGATACGCACGGCAAGACATACATCAAGTGTTCTCAAATCTTTAAAGACTCAATCCGCTAAGATTACTTCAAGGGGAAAACTCAATCCATTACAAGAGAGTAGAGGGGGAGAAGAAACATAAGATCCAACTATAATAGCAAAGCTCGGGATACATCAAGATCGTGCCATAGAGGGAACACGAGAGAGAACATGAGAGAGAGAGAGATCAAACACATAGCTACTGGTACATACCCTCAGCCCGAGGGTGAACTACTCCCTCCTCGTCATGGAGAGCGCCGGGACGATGAAGATGGCCACCGGTGAGGTTCCCCCCTCCGGTGAGTGCTTGAACAGGTCCCGATTGGTTTTTGGTGGCTCTGGAGGTTTTGCGGCTGCGGAACTCCCGATCTATCTTCTGTTCTGGAACTTTTAGGATACGTAGGTATATATAGGGGGCGCGCCCTAGGGGGGTGGGCGCTCCCCCCACCCTCGTGGCCAGCTCCTGTATCTTCTGACGTAGAGTCCAAGTCTATCTGGTGGCTTTCCTTCCAAAAATAACTTCTCCAATTGATTTCGTTCCGTTTTGACTCCGTTTGATATTCCTTTTCTTCGAAATACTGAAATAGGCAAAAAACAACAAATCTGGGCTGAGCCTCCGGTTAATAGGTTAGTCCCAAAAGTAATATAAAAGTGGAAAATAAAGCCCAATATTGCCCAAAACAGTAGATAATATAGCATGGAGCAATCAAAAATTATAGATACGTTGGAGACGTATCAGTACTTTCGTAACTTAGCCCACATTTCGGACTAGCGCGTCCCTAAGCCATGGTTCCCCACTCCCATCCCATCCGCCCACCCATTCGTACACCCAGCCGGAGCCTCTTCCCCGACGACATCGTCCATAGCAATAGCTCGAAGTCCCTCATCCACCGTACCGGATGAGGATCCATCGTCGATCTGGTCATCCCGCCGGTTCAGCCACCCCGTCCTCCACCTCCAAGGAGCTGCCCAGATGTTCCCCTCGTCTTTCGCGCCACCTCCATTCCCACACCGCCGTCTTCACCTGCACCACCGGAAGAGCATCATCATCACCGTTTCCTTGGATGAAGCTGCGGCCTATTCGGCACCACCAAAGAGGTTGTACATTAATCCCCGCATTTTCTTCTTGATTTGATCTCACGGTGCTGCCGGCGCTCGGTCCCGAGCCGACACGGCACGGCTCCATCCATGGCGGCGTCGCCGGCCACTTCCTCCACGGCGTCGCTCCCTCGGCGGCGTCCACATCGATAGGAGCTGCTGCTGCTTTATCTCTCGCTCGCGCAGCTGCTCTGCTCTTGCTCTCGGTCCCCTGCCTGGTCTGCTCTTGCTCTTGCTCGTGCTGCTGCTCTCGCTCTTGCTCTTGCTTGCGATGCTGCTCCGACTTAGCTACACTTGAGTCGACTGAATCGACTTTTGGGTCAGTCGATTTTCAGGGGGTGAGGGGCTTGCCGAAGTTAAGGATGAACCAGTTGCAGCGGGGAGGGGGGCTCGCCGGAGAGGTACCCCACTATCTATCTTAGGGTTCAGGGTGGAGGCGGTGGTCACCGGCGGTGGTGGGGCGGTGGCGTGTGGATCGCCGGAGAAAAAGCTCGGCACTGGGGGGGCCTACAGGGATGACCGGGGCGGCGGCGGACCGGCGGTGGGGAGTGTTTTCGGGGTGGTAGCGGCACCGCCGATCATGGCGGCGGGGGTGGCTGTTTGGCGGTGGTGGTGGCTCGAGGTGGAGGTTGAAGATGAACTGCAGGCCCTTGATTTTGTATCCAACGGTTGCAAAATCGACTGACCAGATATGAAAAAGTCAGTTGACGGACGTGTAGCCTCACCTCTAGTGCGTTCAGTTTCGACAGTAAAATTCAGTTTCGACAGCAAAATTCAGTTTCGACAGTTAAGTTCAGTTTTGATAGTTAAATTCAGTTTCTATAGTTAAGTTCAGAGATGAGCGGCTGATGTATACATCTAGCACTTTGTGGTTATGTATTTTACGTCATCTATTGGAGATGCTATTAGAATTCTACTCAGGTTAACGTTGTCTCTCTTGTCTGCTTGACCTCGTCATCGTACAACTCACCGGAGCTGCTCCAATGGCGAAACCCTCCATCCACAGCCGAGCAGTACCTCGGGCTCCATCTCAAGGCGCCTAAGATCTTCTTCCCTCCTCCAAACAGCCAAGTCAGCAGGAGCATCCTCACCGCCAACCCAATCACGCTGAGATCGACATGGCTTCGCCAAAGAGGTTGTACACTTCTTGTGGTTTGACTTAATCTTACCATGCTTCTTTGCATCATGTGATCTTCCAATTCTTGTGAACCAAACACCCAGATTGGCAGAAATCTTGTGTTTTTAAATTCTCTGTTTTGCACATGCATTCCTATCCTATTCCTATCCATTTCATGTCCCTGCATTGTTAGAATCCTCAAATTCAAACAAGCCCTTACACAATTACTTCTATTACAGATATGTGTCAAAGAAAACCTTGTGTGGTTTGTCCTGCTCCTGCGGTGCTGTGTTCCACCCCAGCTCAGCTGCTCCAACGACGGAAGGGTTCACCACAGCAGGGATCCGCTCTCCAGGCTGTCTTTTGCCGCCTCAGATCTTCTTCCCCGCCGCCGGCAACCACGACAACTGCATTACCATCATCAACTGAGCAGATGACCTTGAGGACTACACGGGTCCGCAAGAGAGATCGCACTCTTCCGTGTCTGCTTACGTTATGCATTGCTTAATATGATGACATGATACTTTATCATCGTGTTCACCTATTAGACTCCGACTCAGGTCCAAGCTTATGCTAAAACTTGAGTTTTTAAATGGTTGTGGGGTACATATTGGGGCAGCAATCAGTACTATCTGTCTACTATCTGGTTCATCTTGGGTGTCTACTATGAGTTTCATGTTGGGTGCAAACAAACATTAAAGGAGCCATTATCTGTATTTTTTAACTAAACCTATTATCTGCCTGCTATCATTTGTTTTGGGTCTATCCACAGTTTGCTACCATCACTCTGGATTTTTGCATGCACTGCTTACATAATCTCACTATGTTTTATTCCTATGCATGTCAGTTATTGTACACAATGGAACTGAACATGTAGAGCAAAAGAGACAAGTCTTGCGCGGCAATAAAATTTCATGCAGACGTCGCTCCATGGTGGGCGCAAAGGCAGCCCCACCTCCACCCATTTTGGATCATAATCAAGAGGAAGATAAGCGTTACGAGGGGGATTCGAGCGAAGACCACTCCTATTTACCCCATGAGGTCTTCGCTCTAACTTGGCATGCTGATGTTGGTAATATCATGCATATGGTGCCTTGCATTGCTTAGTGTATACATCAAAGATGTCATCTGCTTAGTTTAGACATGCTTTATGTCAATGCCATCTGTTTAGTTTCTTTATCATATATGTGAATCATGCAATGCCGTCTTGTTTAGCCAGGCATCATATATGTGAATTTTGCAATGCCACCCTGGTTAGCCAGTCATCTTATATGTGAATTATATCATGACATCATTTTTTATTACGTGTTAAATTTGTCAACAATTTTAGTACATTCAATTACTCTTCCTGTGCATCAGCCATTTGACTCAGTCATGGAAAAATCTGGAGTGGAAACAAGGTCTTTAGAGCAGACAATACTATCTGACGAAGCGCATGTCTTCTTTGATTACAGATAGCTCCTCGGAGGAAGATTCGAGACGGATGACCAGTCCTATCCCCCGAGGTGCATGCTCTAACTTGGCAGGGTTATGTTGCTCATATCATGCGTATGGTATCTTGCATTGCTATGTCATTTGCTTAGTTTAGACATGATTTGTGTGAATGCCACATGTTTAGTGTCTAATTACCATATATGTGAATTATACAATGCCATCTTTTTGCAAGACATTATATATGTGAATTATGCAAATCTATCTTGTTGCAAGGCATTATATATGTGAATTATGCAATGACATGCTGTTTAGCCAAGCGTCATATATGTGAATTATATCATGCCGTCCTTTTTTTGTATTTCTCATTGCTTTTGTCGACAATGTTGTATTGCAATGCTTAGTTTTTACATCATATACACGATATTGATGCCATCTCCTTAGTTGACACATCATATATGCGATTGCCCTCTGCTCACTTCCTTAGTATATAAATCATATATTTGAATTATGTCATGCCATGATGTTTACATAGATAGCATGTATCTGAATTATGGCATGCCAACCCATTTTCTAAAGACATAATATAGTTATATCATCTCATCCTGTTTACATAGTCATCATATTTTAAATTATGTCATTCTATCCGTTAATTATATCATGCCATCATGTTTCCATCGATGGCTTGTTTGTGATTTATGACATGCCAACCACTTTAATAGACACATCGTATAGTTATATGATGTCATCCTGTTTACATAGTCATCATATCTTGAAGTATGTCATTATATCCTGTTTAGTTAGCCATCATACATGTGAAATTGTGTCATGCTATCCTTTTTAATTAGCCATCATATATTTGAAATTATGTCCTGCTATTGCGTTTGGTTAGACAACATAAATGTGAATTATTTCATGCCCTGTTTTCTTCCCTACTATCCATTGCACCTGTCTATCTTACAATGTATGTACATTCAATTACTTTTCTTGTTTATCAGCCATTTCAATTGGAGGGGGTGATGGTAGTATTTGTGGGAGTAAAAACACGGTCTTCAGAAAAGATCGTGCTACCTGTCGATGAAGATAGAACCATGGTTGTACTTGCCCAAGAACCAGCACCACCACACATAACCCAGACTCACGCATATTCTACCCCTACCCAGTTGGACAGAGAACCAGCTACACCCCTTCTAACCCCAACCCCAGCAGATAGTAACCCAGTTCCCGTTGACACAACACCGTCTCCACCACAGAGCACCCAAACATGAGCAGTTAGTAAGGCAACTGCAGTTCCCAAAGCACAAGGACCACCACTCTGAACCCCAAGTCAACACTTAAAGCAGAAGAAGAATTGTTCTCAGGTCAGGTTCCGTAGCTATGGTTCATACTACTTTGCTCTTGCATCACTGTATTTACTCATACCAACTATTTTCAAATTTTAAGGATGCAATTGAAACTCCAATGGCGCAACAAGTATGTTTTAAACATGTTTCTTTAATGTGTTTGCTGTTGTAACTTGCTCTATGTTGATTTCAGTTTCAATTGAATAAACAGTTATGTTCTCATGCCATGCACATTACAAGTGTTGTTATTGTTGTGTAGTTTCCCACACTTATATTACATCTATGCTTCTTTGTCTTAAATAGATATGATTGAACTGTATCTATCTTGATTTGGCAACATAAACTAGAATGATATAGACCATACAATGACCATACTACATAGATATATGTTTGTTTCATGCTTTGTTATCCTGTCCACCTTACTACTGAACTGGTTTACCAAAATGAGTTTCATATACTACATTGTAAACCTATGATGTGTTTGTTTGTTTCTCCTTTAGAACGTGGATAAAATATTGGAGAAGAGTACCCTGTTATGCAATGGTAAAGGAAGTAATGCAGATCAGGTTCAAGATAGTGAGACATCCCTGTTGTTCTCTAAGAAAGCTAATAAAAACTATATTGAAGACACTGAGACAACCCCAAAGTCCTGTCATGATGTAGTGTTTGGGTTACTGGCTACTACTGTTGGCACCAGCTCTTTGAACTTCATTTGCTGAATCGGTTCGGCTTCTTGAGTCTCAACTTCAAGTTGAAAGACATCGATCAGATGTTATGCGACAAGAAGCCGAAGGACCGAGGAAGTCCCTGCAGAATTCAGATGCATACTTTCTGGTGCCTGATCTGCATTACATTATGGGTACCCAGGATATTGTTTCTTCAGCTCTTCTGAAGTGGTTTCAGTTCTGGACTTGTTTTGCTGTGGCGTTTATATGCTGCTTTGTTCCCTATATTTGCACTTGTGGCGAATTTTGATGCCCAGTGGATGTAATATGTGTAATAGCCATGATAGCCTAGCGTAAGTTGCTTGCTTATTTATTTCTGTTGTCTTGATTATTTGCTTTCTTGTAGTCAGTGCAGTTATTTTTCCTAGTGGCCGCAATAACCTATTTTTTTTAAACTAGGCCACATTAACAATGGGCTACATATTTACTTTAGTTAACATGGGCCTCCTACGGGCCATAGAAACAATGGGCCTTCTAAGGTCCGTAGAAACAATGGGCCTTCTACGGGGTGTAGACACAATGGGCCTTCTACGGGCCGTATCATCAATGGGCCTTCTACGGGTCGTATGATCGGTTGGCCAAACATGGGCCACTAACAGACCACATTATGGTCGTAAATGGGCTAGAGTTGAAATCGTCTGTTCATGGGCCGAACATAATGGGCCATCATTAATAGGTCGTATTTGATGACGCTATGAAAACGGCCCAACGTATTAACGGGCCACAAACGGGCCGACTGTAACCACATGCTGTATTTGGCCCACAAGCAGAGAATGACAGTAACGGGCCGGAAGTAAACGAATCCTGGAAATTAGCCCAAGAATAAATGGGCCCTGAGAAGGCCGAAAGATAACATGAGCTGGAAACGGCCCAACGGAATAATGGGCCGTTAATGGGTATAAAGTGATACAATGTTCATTACGGGTCAATTTTACCACGGGCCGTTAATGGGCCAAGGGTTACTAAGGGCCTCATATGGGAAATACATGGGCCGGAAGTTAAAATGGGCTGGAATTATATTGGACGGCCCAGATGACGCTACTGGGCCTAATTCGGATAGGCTAACGGGCCCTGGGTTAGCGGGCTGTAAATGGGCTATATGTGAATATGCCGTTAACAGGCTTGCCGTGGGCCGGCCGGCCACCTTTTGACCAAGTCAAACGGGTCGGCCTTTTCACAGGAATGGGCCTCTGTTGGGCGGTGCCACGTGTCAACGTATCATTGGCGCTTTGGGTCCAATGAGTGGATGACATCTGTCCCAACGGTGAGCCGACACGTGTTTTCTCCAGCCAATGATGATTTTACACATGGAAAATCCCCATTGGTCGGGGCTGTTAATGGGTTATCGGATCCAAAACCGGACCCGATAGCTTAACGGCGTTACATTATGGTGGATGCCACGTGTCGGTCACCCTTGACGAAAGCACTTCTGTGACGCGCGATTTATCGTCATGGAAGTGGACACTTCCGTGAAGATAATTTTGGTAATGTCATGGAACACTTCTCTGACGACAGACTATGACTATCTTGATTCTGTCATAAATTTGTCATGGATGTACATGCATGACAGAAAACGTGACCTACTGTGACAAACACGTATCATCACGGAAGTGTATTTTTTTTGTAGTGCTAGCAACCCATCATTTACTTATTACTTCCCAATGCCTTCCTCTATGCCCAAACAATGGTGAAGTGTCATGTAGTCGACGTTCACATAACACCACTAGAGGAGAGAAAACATACATCTCATCAAAATATCGAACGAATACCAAATTCACATGACTACTTATAGCAAGACTTCTCCCGTGTCCTCAGGAACAAACATAACTACTCACAAATCATATTCATGTTCATAATCAGAGGGGTATTAATATGCATAAAAGATCTGAACATATGATCTTCCACCAAATAAACCAACTAGCATCAACTACAAGGAGTAATCAATACTACTAGCAACCCACAGGTACCAATCTGAGGTTTTGAGACAAAGATTGGATACAAGAGATGAGCTAGTGTTTTAGAGGAGATGGTGCTGGTGAAGATGTTGATGGAGATTAACCCCCTCCCGATGAGAGGACCGTTGGTGATGACGTTGGTGATGATTTCCCCCTCCTGGAGGGATGTTTCCCTAGTTGAATAGCTCCACCAGAGCCCTAGATTGGTTCCGCCAAGGTTCCGCCTCGTGGCGGCGGTGTTTCGTCCCGAAAGCTTGCTTCTGATTTTTTTTCAGGGTAAAAGACTTCATATAGCAAAAGATGAGCACTGGAGGCCTGCCAGGGGGGCCACGAGGCAGGGGGCGCGTTCAGGGGGTAGGGCGCGCTCCCCACCCTCGTGGCCAGGGTGTGGGCCTCCTCTGGTTGATTATTTCGCTAGTATTTTTTATTAATTCCAAAAAGTGTCTCCGTGAAGTTTCGGGACTTTTGGAGTTGTGCAGAATAGGTCTCTAATATTTTTTCCTTTTCCAGCCCCGAATTCCAGCTCCCGGCATTCTCCCTCTCCGTGTAAACCTTCTAAATTAAGATATAATAGGCATAAGTATTGTGATATAATGTGTAATAACAGCCCATAATGCAATAAATATCGATATAAAAGCATGATGCAAAATGGACGTATCAAGCACATGCATATTATTTCTATCAAAATCATCATGTGCAGTAGTAAAATGCAACCCATCATCATTATCCTTAATAAGGGCAAACTTCTCCGATATAGTGTAGTCGGGAGAATTCACAAAGATAATAGGACTATCATGCGTGGGTGCAATAGCAACAATTTCATGTTTAACATAAGGAACTATAGCAAGTTCATCTCCATAAGCATAATTTATATTGGCATCTTGGCCACAAGCATAGCAAGCATCATCAAAAAGGGATATTTCAAACGAATCAACGGGATCATAGCAATTATCATAGCATTCATCCTTCGGTAAGCATGAAGGGAAATTAAACAATGTATGAGTTGAAGAGTTACTCTCATTAGAAGGTGGGGACGGGTAGCTATTCCGCTCTTCCTCCTTTTGTTCTTCGCTCTCCTCATCATCTTTTTCATCCAATGAGCTCACAGTTTCATCAATTTCTTCTTCCATAGACTCCTGCAAAATATTAGTCTCTTCTTGGACAACGGAGAATCTCTCAATTAAATCATCAATATCGGAATTGAATTCATAATTCTCATAGCAATATTTAAGTATAGCAAAATTTTCAGGTCTGTAAACAGCATCATCAAGATTTTCACTCTTTAAACAAAGATTCAATTTCATAAGCACCCATAAACGCAATGAATTCATCTATTTGTTCCACATCATAGTAATCATATATACCATTAGCATAAGAAGCCAAGGTTTATCATCATTAAATTTGCCTGAAAAGGGAAGGTGTGGAGCCTTCATTCTAGAGCAACAAGTATAATCATATCTCAAGCATAGTTGCCTAGCATACCAATACAACATATAAATTTGATCCCATAATAGTTTCCCTTTTTGAGTCAAGCGATAATCCCTAAAGTATTCACGTTTGTCCAACGTGTCTCCCATAACATAATTGAATGGAGTTTTCTCAGGATTATTAAAGTAGTACATAATATCTTTCACATAATGAGCATCGAGGGTTTTAGGAGGTTCCCCATCTCCATGAGTAGCAAGTAAACGTATTTTTTTGGAATTTCGTGTTCCATATCCATAACTAAAGATAGAGAACAACTTACAACAGCAAATAAAAATTACTTAGTGATAAAGCAAACAAGCACACACGAGAATATTCACCCCACGCTATGGCTCCCCGGCAATGCGAGAAAAAGGTCTTGATAACCCACAAGTATAGGGGATGTGTAACATCCCAAATTTTCAACTTGGAATGTTATACACTAGATCATCATTGCATATCATATTTTATTGCATTTTGGCTAGATCCTAGAAATTTCACGCAACTCAAGGACCCACGGTGAGAGTTGGGGATTTCGTTATTTTCATATTTGAGTTTTCTCAAATTTTGAAAATAGGATCATTTGATTTTATTTATTTTGTCTTCAATTATTGAAATTATAAAAATAAGAGAGAGGAATAAAATGACTTTCCCAAAAATAAAGGAATATTGAGGATTTAATAAAAAATCAAATAAGATTTTATTTCGGAGTTTTATTGCTATTTTATTTGAATTTAGGAAAATGCGCGTTTTTCAAAATTGCATTTAGGCCCCAAATAAATGTTCATCTTGTCCGTCTTGATTTTAGAAGTAGGGGAAATATTATTTCGGGATTTTTGGAGTCCATTTAGTATTTATTTTATTTGTTTTTTTGCGTGTAATTATTTAAAAAAAAACGCGAACCGACTCGCGCCGCCGTGGGCGACCCGGACTCCTCTCCGCCCAGGCTTTATAAGCCGCCGATTCCGCCAGCCCACCTTAGCCCACCCCGCCGCCACCCCTAACCCTAGCTCACACACACATGACCCAGAGCCGACGCCCGCGCCACCGCCACCCGTCTGCGTCGGAGCCGCGCCCGCCGCCCGCCACCGTCGCCCAAGACCGAGCCGCCCGCCGCCACCACAGGCCGTCGCCACTCGCCGGACCCGCCGCCGCCGGAGGTAGCCGCCTTCGCCGGTTTTCTTCAGAAAACAAGGAACCGCGGTTTTTTTCAAATATCGGTTTATTTATTTTTCCGGTTTATTTATTTAGCGGACGTTCATCCGTACGTTCGTTTTAACGAATGGTTTTCATCGTTTAGCCACAGACAGCGAACATTCGTTCGTTAGCCTGTTCGTCGTTTTTTTTTCTCGGATTTTCGCGATTATTTTCGATCGTGATTTCTGATCCGATTTTTGTTTTAGTATAACTTTTCGCTCATTATCAGGCGATTCAAGCGCCTAGAGTTTCATCTCGAAACCCTCTTTCCGTTTAACCAACTCAAACAAGTTTTTTCTTCTGTAAAATTTTACTTAGATCCAGATTACTAAGCGAAGCTTGTTTCTTTCGTCGTTTGACTTTTGTTGCTTCGTTTGGTTTGATTCTTTTTGCAAACCGGAGTTCTTAAGATGAACTTTCTGGTTAGTTCTCTTATTTGAATTTTACCCGTGCCTTAGATGAGTGGTTATTGTATGCTTGTTTGTTTGTGATAGAGTACCCAGAGTGCACCGCTTGCTACTTCGAATCTCTAGGTTTGAAGGATCATCAGCAAGGCAAGTAACACTTTGATCATACCTCTTTACTACCCAGTTTTATTGCATTAGATCAAAGCCTCAAACATTGCATTATTAGGATCTAATTAAATTGTGGGTTTTGGGAAGTAGATGAGGTAGTACCTATTAACATTTTTATTATCAAACCCTTGGGAGTTACTTCTATGCTTGCTTATTATGCCATGCTATGCCAGTAGACGTGGATTGGGTGAGTGTATCCATGACAGATGTGAGATTGTAATTTAATGGTTTATTTTAAGGTGGCAACTTTAACACACATCTGGGTGGATTGAGGCACCTGGGTATTCCAGCGTTTGCCTGTTTTTCTTTATGGACCGCAACCCAGGCTCAAAGGGATCATGAGATTATTCATGCTAGAAACTTCTGTGTGTAGCCACAAGCTACTATGGGCTCTAGCATAGTTGATTAATTCGTGCGAACTCTTATAGTGGTAGACTAGCGGATGTAGGGGAAAGTAGGTGTATGGCATCTACCCGATCGTAAGGTGCTAGCGCTTCTGAAAGACTATGTCTCGGTCATCCGTTTCTCAAACACCATGTAGTGCGAGAATCCCAACGGAGGAGATCGATTCTTGTGGGGAAAAGTGTGCAAACCTCTGCAAAGTGTATAAACTAATCACGGTTAGTCGTGTCCCCGGTTATGGACGTTTGAGTATCTAGTACTTGGATTATCATGTGAATCTCATCATGTTACTTTAATTAATTTTGTTGGGTTTTAATGATGATGCTTAATTGGGATTGAGAGGGTGTCTACACTCTAAATGTTTAACAACCACCATGATAGTTAAATAAAATTTATTCCTTTGCAGTAGGGAAAATTGGCTTTGCGCAAAACTGTAACCACAGAGCTTTCCACCAGCCATATATGCATGTAGTATAGCCTATTTCTGTTCATTACTCTTTATGTGTTACATTGCGAGCATATTCCATGTGTTGACCCGTTTTCGGGCTGCAATGTTCATGTTGCAGACTTTTCAGACGACAAGTAAGGTGCCTTTAGGTCGTGGTTCTATACTCAATGATGCCGTTGGAGTTGATGGACTCGCTTATCTTCCAAGCCTTCATTGTTATGGTTATTAGATGGCCTTAAGCCATATTTATTGTAATAAGTTCTCTTTTGAGACATTCGATGTAATAAGTGTGTGATTGCTACTCTGTTATAAATCCTTCAAGTATGCGTGTCAAGACATTCTTGATCCAGGATGACAACGATGCACGAAGATCGACTATTTGAGGTCCGGTCGCTACAAGATGGTATCGAGCACCTGTTATGAGACACGACCACTAAGCTAAAAGCTCTAGATCACTACTCACTCTTCTCATTTCTGACTCCTCATCATTTCTACTCTTTTAGGATGGCGGATGCAAGGAACAAGTTCACGCAATCGGATGAAGGTACACCCTTTGGTTGCCACTTGAAGGAAGTCATTTAGTACCTGAACATCGGAGTACCAAGCTTCACCGGGACCTACAACGCCACTTTACCCGAAGAGGAGCGCTGGATGATTCAAGTTCAAGTTCCAGGAAGGACATTCGCGCCAGTCACTGAGCCCATAGAGTTTTCCTTTGATGCACCAACCTGGAATCTAGGAAAGAGTATGGCAGCCCACATCACCATGGGACGCATTGGAGAAGTTTACCACAATGATCTCAAGGACACTATCTACCAGATTTGTGGGCGCCGAGATGAGCAATGGGAGATGATCGACACCGGGAAGGATTGATCAATCGCAACTTTTATCCAGGAGTTAAACCAGCACATTCGGCGCCGGAGAACCGGATGTCTTGTGAGCATGATAGATCTGCAGAAGGCCTTGACCAAGATCACGGAGCTGGAGGTAGAACTCAAGGCTACACGCGAAGATTATATGGAGGAAATCAAAGTATTAGTGGAGAAGAATGATGACCTGACTAGGAAGCTAGGAGTTTTCATGGGAGACCCCGCGCCAGGAGGAGAAGATGACGATTCCACTTGCCCGGAGAACTATATCATCACCGACGACACCGACTCGGACCCGCATTTACGATGATGATGACTATGTTGATGAAGCTGGAGCAGATATCATGGAGTCTTCATCAGAGCAGTTTTTCTAGTCGACCACCATAACAGTAGTAGTATTCCCCCATGTATCTAGTATAGTCCGAGCACTTTTATAACGATAGCTAGACCGTTGTATGCCCTTGTTTGAAGAAGTGATATTGTTTGAATTTGTATCATGTGCATATGGGTAGTGTTCTCTCTCTAGACCTCATTCTATTCTATATTCTCATCTTTTCTAAAACCCTCAGATGCCTCCGAGACATGACAATGGATTTGCTTTCCCACCGGAGCTCACTCAGTTAATCTAGCAGCAGAATGCTTTGATGCAGTTGCTAGTCCAGAATCAGAATCAGCGGAACAACAACAACAACAACAACCCACCAGCACCACCACTTGTTGATCACTTAACCCTTTTCCTTAGACTGAATCCGCCGGTGTTCTCTAGTAGCACCGAGCCGATAGTTGCAGATGATTGGTTCCGCAAGACAGGAAGGGAGTTGACCACTGCAGGATGCACAGATGCGGAGAAGGTGCGTTTTGCCGCACATCAACTTGAAGGACCCGCAGCATCATGGTGGGAGAACTTCACGACCACTTATCCTATCAACAACGCCACATGGGATCGGTTTAGAAGCTTTCCGTCTTGCCCATGTTTCAGCGAGCTATGGCCATGAAGAAGCGTTAGTTTACGCAACTTGCGCCAAGGAGGGACCAGACGGTTGGCGATGTGGATGACTTTAGTAAGTTAGCATGTTATGCCCTAGATAACGTTGCTACAGATGCAGCAAAGCAGGAGAAGTTTCTGGAAGGATTGAATGATGAGCTGAGCATGCTTTTGATGGTAGCAACTTTCAAAAACTACCAGGAGTTGGTAGATCGTGCTCTTATGATTGAAGGGAAGCAGCAGCAGATTGAAAACCGCAAGAGAAAGTATGGACAAGGGAAGTACAATTCCGAGCTCGGTGAAGCCACGTTTTACCCCGAAATCGGGAGGACATTTTCAGCATACCCATGGAGGAGGTAGCTCGCACAATCAAAATGGCTCCAAGAATGGTAACGGGAATGGAGGAAGTAACGACCAGAACCGTACCAACCCGTCAACCCCAGCCAAGAGAGACCTGAGCCAAGTCACTTGCTTTAAGTGTCAGAAGACTGGACATTATGCCAATGAATGTCCTGAAGCCAGAATGGAAATGGAAATGGAAGCTCAGGGAAGAAGCCGAACCCTTTCAACAGGGGACAGGTGAACCACGTTAACGTGGAGGAGGTTGAAGCCCAGCCAGATGCAATAATAGGTAAGTTTTTGGTTAAGTCATTTCGCAATCGTTCTTTTTGATCTTTGGTGCATCGCATTCATACATATCAAGGGATTTGTGGATAAGTATAAACTGCCCACCAAGGTTCTTACAACACCTATGTTAGTAAGCTCACCAGGAGCGGAGTATATGGCCAGTCGAGGATGTTTTCATGTGCCATTGAGTATAGGTAGGCATGTTTTCCCCTCGGATTTAATCATTCTGGAATCGCAAGGTTTGGATGTGATTCTGGGTATGGATTGGCTATCGATGTATGGAGGAAACATCGATTGCACCAGTAAGTCAATTTTGCTTACCACCCCGGAAGGGAGAAGGATCAAGTATGTGTCACGGCATGATCCGAAGAGGACACAAGTAAATTCCTTATCAGGAGTTGTGCAGGAGGAAGTACCAGTGGAGGAGGATTACCCTGACGTATTTCCATAGGAGCTGCCAGGCATGCCACCGGATAGAGACATTGAGTTTCTGATTGAGCTTTTGCCAGGCACAGGGCCGATATCTAAGAGACCGTACCGGATGCCCGCACAAGATTTGGAGGAAATTAAGAAGAAGATTAAGGAGTTATTGGATAAAGGTTTTATTCGCCCAAGTTCTTCACCTTGGGGATCGCCAGTACTTCTAATGGAGAAGGATGGATCATTGAGGATGGTTGTTGATTATCGAGGATTGAATGAAGTAACTATCAAGAACAAATACCCACTGCCGATGATCAATGATCTATTTGACCAATTGCAAGGAGCTAAGGTATTTTCCAAGATCGATTTGCGATCAGGATACCATCAGTTGAAGATTAGAGAGCAGGATATACCTAAGACGGCTTTTACCACCAGGTACGGGTTGTATGAGTATACTGTTATGTCATTTGGTCTGACTAACGCACCTGCATATTTCATGAACATGATGAACAAGGTGTTTATGGAGTTTCTGGATAAGTTCGTCGTGGTGTTCATTGACGATATTTTGGTCTACTCGAAGAATGAAGAGGAGCATAAGGAGCATTTGCGTTTGGTACTGGAGAAGCTCAGAGAACATCAATTATATGCCAAGTTGAGCAAATGTGAGTTTTGGTTGAAAGAAGTTGGATTTCTCGGACATGTTATATCTGGAGAAGGAATAGCAGTAGATCCCACCAAGGTTCTCACTGTGACAAACTGGGAAGCCCCAACAACAGTTGGAGAGATCCGGAGTCTTCTTGGACTCGCAGGATACTACCGGAGGTTCATTGAGAATTTCTCGAAGATTGCAAAGCCCATGACGGAGTTGTTGAAGAAGGATACCAAGTTCAAATGGACTGAAGAATGTGAGGCCGGTTCCTGTGAGTTGAAGAAACATTTGGTTACATCACCGGTGTTGATTACGCGAGATCAGTATAAGGATTATGAGGTGTATTGCGACGCTTCACGTCGAGGACTTGGAGCAGTGCTAATGCAGGAGAGAAGAGTTGTTTCATATGCCTCATGACAGCTTAAGCCCCATGAGTTGAATTATGCCACACATGATTTGGAGTTAGCAGCCGTAGTGCACGCATTGAAGACATCGAGACATTTTCTCATCGGAAACCATTGTGAGGTGTACACGAATCACAAGAGGTTGAAGTACATTTTCGCACAGAAGGAGTTGAATCTCAGACAAAGGAGATGGTTGGAGCTCATCAAGGATTATGATATGAGATTGCATTATCATCCCGGAAAGGCTAACGTAGTAGCTGACGTGTTGAGCCGCAAGAGCCATGTCAACACACTCTTGACCGGAGAGTTGCCAAAGGAGTTCGCCGAGGATCTTCGAGAGCTATGTTTGGAAATAGTTCCGAGAGGCTATGTAGCAGCATTGGAGATTCAGTCTACTTTGATGGATAAGATCAGAGAAGCCCAAAAGACTGACCAAGAGATTGCCGCTATAAAGGAGAAAATGAGCAAGGGAAAAGCTAAAGGATTTCGTGAGGATGAGCACGATACCCTATGGTTTGAGGACCGCGTTTATGTGCCTAATGATCTGGAGATCAGGAAGTTGATTCTGCAGGAGGCCCATGATTCACCGTATTCGATTCACCTAGGAAATACCAAGATGTATTTGGATTTGAAGGATACTTTCTGGTGGACCGGAATGAAGAAGGATATTGCGGAGTATGTAGCAGTTTGTGATGTATGTCAGAGAGTGAAGGCAGAGCATCAGAAGCCAGCCGGATTGTTACAACCATTGCCGATACCCGAATGGAAGTGGGATAAGTTAGGCATGGACTTTATCACGGGATTGCCCAGGACTCGTTCAGGCTATGACTCGATTTGGGTTGTAGTCGATCGTTTGATGAAGGTAGCTCATTTCATCCCAGTGAAGACTACTTACAGCAGTGCCAAGTTGGCTAAGATATACATGACCAGGATTGTATGTCTGTATGGAGTTCTTTGGAGCATTGTATCAGATAGAGGAACCCAGTTTACCTCAAAATTCTGGAATCAGTTGCACGAAACTTTGGGAACCAGACTAGAGTTGATGCTGACTTTTCATCCATGAGCAGATGGGTGACCGAGAGAGTCAATCCGATTTTGAAGGATATCTTTGAGAGCTTGTGCGCTAGATTATGGATCTAGTTGGGGCGACAATTTGCCGTATCGGAGTTCTCTTACAACAACAGATTATCAATCCAGTTTGAAGATGGCCCCTTTCGAAGCTCTGTACGGAAGGAGGTGTAGGACACCGTTGTTGTGGGATGAAGTTGGAGACCACCAGTTGTTTGGACCGGATTTCATTAAAGAGTCTGAACAGAAGGTGAAGCTGATTCGCGATAGGCTCAAGGTAGCCCAGTCCAGGCAGAAGAGCTATGCAGATTCTAAACGCGAGGAGACAGTTTACAAAGTCGGAGACGGAGTTTATCTTCGTGTATCTCCACTTCGGGGAGTTAAGCGCTTTGGAGTTAAAGAAAAATTAGCGCCACGTTTTGTGGGACCACAAAGTTTTGGAATGTACGGGAGAAGGTTCTTACAAACTGGAATTGCCCGAAGGATTGCCAGGAGTTCACGATGTGTTCCATGTTTCCCAGTTGAAAAATTGCTACGCAGAGATAGCTGATATACCGCTGAGAGATACAGTGCCGCTGGAAGCGATTCAGTTGGATAGTGATTTGACCTATGAGGAGAAACCGGTCAAGATTCTCGAGTATGCCAGTCGAGTCATCCGCAGCAAAGTTATCAAGTTTTGCAAAGTTCAGTGGAGCCACCACACCGAGGATGAAGCCACCTGGGAGCGAGAGGAAGATCTGCTGAAGGACCACCCACACCTATTTTCTAGCCAACCCGAATCTCGAGGGTGAGATTCATCTTAAGGGGGTAGGTTTGTAACATCCCAAATTTTCAATTTGGAATGTTATACACTAGATCATCATTGCATATCATATTTTATTGCATTTTGGCTAGATCCTAGAAATTTCACGCAACTCAAGGACCCACGGAGAGAGTTGGGGATTTCGTTATTTTCATATTTGAGTTTTCTCAAATTTTGAAAATAGGATCATTTGATTTTATTTATTTTATCTTCAATTGTTCCAATTATAAAAATAAGAGAGAGGGAATAAGATGACTTTCCCAAAAATAAAGGAATATTGAGGATTTAATAAAAAAATCAAATAAGATTTTATTTCAAAGTTTTATTGCTATTTTATTTGAATTTAGGAAAAATGCGTGTTTTTCAAAATTGCATTTAGGCCCCAAATAAATGTTCATCTTGTCCGGCTTGATTTTACAAGTCGGGGAAAATTTATTTCGGGATTTTTGGAGTCTGTTTAGTATTTCTTTTATTTGTTTTTCTGCGCGTAATTATTTAAAAAAACGCGAACCGACTCGAGCCGCCGTGGGCGACCCGGACTCCTATCCGCCCAGGCTTTATAAGCCGCCGATTCCGCCAGCCCACCTCAGCCCACCCCGCCAACCCTAACCCTAGCCCAGCCACATGACCCACTTGTGCCACCCAGCGCCGAGCCCGCGCCCGCCGCCGTCACCACCGCCCGCCAAGGCCGACCGCCGCCACTCGCCGGACCCCGCCGCCGCCGGAGGTAGCCGCCTTCGCCGGTTTTTTTCCGAAACCCGTTGGCTTTTTTAGAAACCGCGGTTTATTTTTTTTATAGATCGGTTTAGTTTTTTTCTAGTTTATTTATTTAGCGGACGTTCGTCCGTACGTTCGTTTTAACGAATAGTTTTAAATAGTTTAGCATGACGGCAATGAACTTTCGTTCGTTAGCACATTAAATCGTTTTTCTTTTTCTCGGATTTTCCGCGATTATTTTCGATCGCGATTTCTGATCCGATTTTCGTTTTAGTACAAATTTTCTCTCGTTTATCGGAATCAGGTGCCTAGAGTTTCATCTCAAAACCCTCTTTCCGTTTAACCAACTCAAACAAGATTTTGCTTCTGTAAAATTTGACTTAGATCCAGATTAGTAAACGAAGCTTGTTTCTTTCGTCGTTTGACTTTCGTTGCTTCGTTTGATTTGATTCTTTTTGCAAACCGGAGTTCTTAAGATGAACTTTCTGCTTAGTTCTCTTATTTGAGTTTTACCCGTGCATTGGATGAGTGCTTATTGTATGCTTGTTTGTTTGCGATAGAGTACCCGTAGTGCGCCGCTTGCTACTTCGAATCTCTAGGTTTCACGGATCATCAGCAAGGCAAGTAACACTTTGATCATACCTCTTTACTACCTAGTTTTATTGCATTAGATCAAAGCCTCAAACATTGCATGATTAGGATCTAATTAGATTGTGGGTTTTGGGAAGTAGATGAGGTAGTACCTATTACCTGTTTATTATCAAACCCTTGGGAGTTACTTATACGTTTTCTTATTATGCCATGCTATGCCAGTAGACGTGGATTGGGTGAGTGTATCCATGACAGATGTGAGATTGTAATTTAATGGTTTATTTAAGGTGGAAACTTTAACACACATCTGGGTGGACTGAGGCACCTGGGTATTCCAGCGATTGCATGTTTTTCTTTATGGACCGCCTCCCAGGCTCAAAGTGATCATGAGATCATTCATGCTAGAAACTTCCGTTAGCAGCCACAAGCTACTATGGGCTCTAGCATAGTTGATTAAGTCGTGCGAACTCTTACAGTGGTAGACTAGCAGATGTAGGGGAAATTAGGTGTAACTGTCTACTCGATCGTAAGGTGCTAGCGCTTCTGAAAGACTATGTCTCGGTCATCCGTTTCTCAAACACCATGTAGTGCGAGAATCCCAACGGAGGAGATTGAGTCTTGTGGGGAAAAGTGCGCAAATCTCTGCAGAGTGTATAAACTAATCATGGTTAGCCGTGTCCCCGGTTATGGACGTTTGAGTATCTAGTACTTGGATTATCATGTGAATCTCATCATGTTACTTTAATTAATTTTGTTGGGTTTTAATGATGATGCTTAATTGGGATTGAGAGGGTGTCTACACTCTCAATGTTTAACAACCACCATGATAGTTAAATAAAATTTATTCCTTTGCAGTAGGGAAAAATTGGCTTTACGCAAAATTGTAACCATAGAGCTTTCCACCAGCCATATATGCATGTAGTATATCCTATTTCTGTTCATTACTCTTTATGTCTTACATTGTGAGCATATTCCATGTGTTGACCCATTTTCGGGCTGCAATGTTCACGTTGCAGACTTTTCAGACGATGAGTAAGGTGCCTTTAGGTCGTGGTTCTATGCTCAGTGATGCCGTTGGAGTTGATGGACTCGCTTATCTTCCAAGCCTTCTGATGTTATCGTTATTAGATGGCCTTAAGCCATATTTATTGTAATAAGTTCTCTTTTGAGACATTTGATGTAATAAGTGATTGATTGCTACACTGTTATAAATCCTTCAAGTACTGTGCGTGTCAGCATTACTAATCCAGGGATGACACTGATCCACAGAGATCAGACTGTTTGAGGTCTGGTTGCTACAGGATCAATTATAGCCTCTTTCGATAAGTAAGAGTGTCGAACCCAACGAGGAGCTAAAGGTAGAACAAATATTCCCTCAAGTTTTATCGACCACCGATACAACTCTACGCACGCTTGACGTTCGCTTTACCTAAAACAAGTATGAAACTAGAAGTACTTTGTAGGTGTTTTGGATAGGTTTGCAAGAATATAAAGAGCGCGTAAATAAAAACTAGGGGTTGTTTAGGTAAAGAAGCAGTAAAGTTAGTATAGTGAGTGTGGAAAAGTGGTGGTAGGAGTTGTGAAATTTTCCCTAAGAAATTGACTTCTTTACTAGACCGATAGCAAGTTTTATGTGGGAGAGGCCACTGCTAGCATGTCATCCCTGACTTGGAATTCTATGCACTTATGGTTGGAACTATTAGCAAGCATCCGCAACTACTAATGTTCATTAAGGTAAAACCCAACCATAGCATTAAGATATATCGGTCCCCCTTCAATCCCATATGCATCAATTTCTATGCTAGGTTGAAGCTTCTGTCACTCTTGCCCTCCAATACATAGTCCTATCAACATACAACTAACCCTATGGTGTGATCCACGCGCGCGCTCACATGATGGGCACCAAAGGACAGCAACATAACCACAAGGAAATTAAACCAATCATAGCAATTCACCAATTACCAATAGGACAACGAAAATCTACTCAGACATCATAGGTTGGCAACACATCATTGAATAATAATATGAAGCATAAAGCACCATGTTCAAGTAGAGGGTACAGCGGGTTGCGGGAGAGTGGACCGCTGTAGATAGATGGGCAAAGGTGATGAAGATGTTGGTGAAGATGACGGAGGTGTTGGTGTAGATTGCGGTGACAATGATGGCCCCAGTGGCACTCCGGCGCCACTGGAAGCGAGGGGGAGAGAGCCCCCCTCCTTCTACTTCTTCCTTGGCCTTCTCCCAAGGTGGGAAAAGGGTTCTCCCTCTGGTCCTTGGTCTCCATGGCGTGGGAGGGGCGAGAGCCCCTCCGAGATTGGATCTGTCTCTCTGTCTCTCTCTGTTTCTCACTGTTTCTGCGTTTCAGATTTTGCCATTTCACTGTTTCTTAAATTCCAAGAGATCCGTAACTCCGATTGGATTGAAATTTGAACACGATTTTATCCGGATATTAGCTTCCTTGCGGCGAAAGAAGGGCTCCAACCGCCTTACGGGGTGTCCACGAGGGTCAGGGGCGCGCTCCCTGCCTCATGGCCCCCTCGGGCATCGTCTCGCGTTGATTCCACTTCCCAAAATTCATATATATTCCAAAAAATTCTCCGTCAGTTTTTATCCCGTTTGGACTCTGTTTGATATGGATTTTCTGCGAAACAAAAAACATGCAACAAAGCGAGGCGGCACCGAGCCTTTGGATCAATATGTTAGTCCCAAAAATAGTATAAAAAGTTGCCAAAAGTATATGAAAGTTATATAATATTGGCATGGAACAATCAAAAATTATAGATACGACGGAGACGTATCAGTAAATTGTATAGGTGCACTAGTTCGGCGAAGAGATGGTGATACAAGTGCAATATGGATGGCAGATATAGGTTTTTTAATCTGAAAATATAAAAACAGCAAGGTGACTAATGATAAAAGTGAGCACAAACGGTATTGCAATGCTTCTAAACAAGGCCTAGGGTTCATACTTTCACTAGTGCAAGTTCTCTCAACAATAATAACATAATTAGATCATATAAAAATCCCTCAACATGCAACAAAGAGTCACTCCAAAGTCACTAATAGCGGAGAACAAACGAAGAGATTATTGTAGGGTATGAAACCACCTCAAAGTTATCCTTTCTGATCGATCTATTCAAGAGTCCGCAGTAAAATACCATGAAGCTATTCTTTCCGTTCGATCTGTCCTAGAGTTCATACTAGAATAACACCTTAAGACACAAATCAACCAAAATCCTAATGTCACCTAGATACTCCAGTGTCACCTCAAGTATCCGTGGGTATGATTATACAATATGCATCACACAATCTCAGATTCATCTATTCAAACCAACACAAAGTACTTCAAAGAGTGCCCGAAAGTTTCTACGGAGAGTCAAGAGGCAACGTGTGCCAACCCCTATGCATAAGTTCACAAGGTCACTGAACCCGCAAGTTGATCACCAAAACATACATCAAGTAGATCACATGAATATCCCATTGTCACCACAGATAAGCACATGCAAGACATACATCAAGTGTTCTCAAATCCTTAAAGACTCAATTCGATAAGATAACTTAAAAGGGAAAACTCAATCCATTACAAGAGAGTAGAGGGGGAGAAACATCATAAGATCCAACTATAATAGAAAAGCTTGTGATACATCAAGATCGTGCCATATCAAGAACACGAGAGAGAGAGAGAGAGAGAGAGAGATGAACATAGCTACTGGTACATACCCTCAGCCCCGAGGGTGAACTACTCCATCCTCCTCATGGAGAGCATCGGGATGATGAAGATGGCCACCGGTGATGGATCCCCCCTCCGGGAGGGTGGCGGAACAGGGTCCCGATTGGTTTTTTGGTGGCTACAGAGGCTTGGGGCGGCGGAACTCCCGATCTAGGTTTCTTTTCGGGGGTTTCTGTATTTATAGGAATTTTTGGCGTCGGTCTCACGTCAGGGGGGGTCTCTGAGTCGTCCACGAGATAGGGGGGGCGCGCCCTCCACCCTCGTGGATGGCTCGGGACTCTTCTGGCCCAACTATTTTACTCCAGGGGCTTCTTTTGGTCCATAAAAAATCATCAAAAATTGGCACGTCAATTGGACTCCGTTTGGTATTCCTTTTCTTTAAAACGCAAAAACAAGGAAAAAACAGAATATGACACTGGGCTCTAGGTTAATAGTTTAGTCCCAAAAAGCATATAAAACATCATATAAATGCATATAAAACATCCTAGATGGATAATATAATAGCATGGAAAAATCACAAATTATAGATACGTTGGAGACGTATCAGGCCGGCCCTCCCCCTCCTCCACTCCATTATATACGGGGGAGGGGGCACCCCATAGACACACAAGTTGATCATTGTCTTAGCCGTGTGCGGTGCCCCCTCCACCATAATCCACCTCGGTCATATCGACGTAGTGCTTAGGCGAAGCCCTGCGCCAGTAGCTTCATCATCACCATCATCACGCCGTCGTGCTGACGAAGCTCTCCCTCGACACTCAGCTGGATCGAGAGTTCGTGGGACGTCACCGAGCTGAACGTGTGCAGATCGCGGAGGTGCCGTACTTTCAGTACTAGGATCGGTCGGATCGTGAAGAGGTGTAACTACATCAACCGCATTGTCACAACGCTTCCCCTTACGGTCTACGAGGGTATGTGGACTACATTCTCCCCTCTCGTTGCTATGCATCACCATGATAGATCTTGCGTGTGCGTAGGAATTTTTTTGAAATTATTGCGTTCCCCAACAGTGGCATCCGAGCCAAGTCTATGCGTATTTGTTATATGCACGAGTAGAACACAAATGAGTTGTGGGCGATAATAGTCATACTGCTTACCAGCATGTCATACTTTGATTCGGCGATATTGTTGGATGAAGCGGCCCGGACCGACATTACGCGTACGCTTACGCGAGACTGGTTCTACCGACGTGCTTCGCACCGTGGTGGCGGTGTCGGTTCTCCAACTTTAGTTGAATCGAGTGTGGCTACGCCCGGTCCTTGTTGAAGGTTAAAACAACACACTTGACGAAAAATCATTCTGGTTTTGATGTGTAGGTAAGAACGGTTCTTGCTCAACCCGTAGCAGCCACGTAAAACTTGCAACAACAAAGTAGAGGACGTTTAACTTGTTTTTGCAGGGCATGTTGTGATGTGATATGGTCAAGACATGATGCTAAATTTTATTCTATGAGATGGTCATGTTTTGTAACAAAGTTATCGGCAACTGGCAGGAGCCATATGGTTGTCGCTTTATTGTATGAAATGCAATCGCCATGTAATTGCTTTACTTTATCACTAAGCGGTAGCGATAGTCGTAGAAGCAATAGTTGTCGAGTCGACAATGATGCTACGATGGAGATCAAGGTGTCGCGCCCGGTGGCGATGGTGATCATGTGATTGCTTTGGAGATGGAGATCAAAGGCACAAGATGATGATGGCCATATCATATCGATTATATTGATTGCATGTGATGTTTATCCTTTATGCATCTTATTTTGCTTAGTTCGGTGGTAGCATTATAAGATGATCTCTCACTAAATTTCAAGGTACAAGTGTTCTCCCTGAGTATGCACCGTAGCCAAAGTGCGTTGTGCCAAGACACCATGTGATGATCGGGTGTGATAAGCTCTGCATTCACATACAACGGGTGCAAGCCAGTTTTGCACACGCAGAATACTCGGGTTAAACTTGACGAGCCTAGCATATGCAGATATGGCCTCGGAACACTGAGACCGAAAGCTCGAGCGTGAATCATATAGTATATATGATCAACATAGTGATGTTCACCATTGAAAACTACTCCATCTCACGTGATGATCGGACAAGGTTTAGTTGATACGGATCACATGATCACTTAGATGATTAGAGGGATGTCTATCTAAGTGGGAGTTCTTTAGTAATATGATTAATTGAACTTTAATTTATCATGAACTGAGTACCTGATAGTAGTTTGCATGTCTATGTTGTTGTAGATAGATGGCCCGTGTTGTTGTTCCGTTGAATTTTAATGCGTTCCTAGAAAGCTAAGTTGAAAGATGATGGTAGCAACTTCTACGGACTGGGTCCGTAACTTGAGGATTATCCTCATTGCTGCACGGAAGAATTAAATCCTGGAAGCACCGCTAGGTGCCAAACCATTGCAAAACAGCGCCGGATGTTATGAGCGTCTGGCGAGCAAAAACGATGACTACTCGATAGTTCAGTGTGCCAAGCTTTACGGCTTAGAACCGGGACTTCAACGACATTTTGAACGTCATGGAGCATATGAGATGTTCCAGGAGTTGAACTTAATATTTCAAGCAAATGCCCGGATTGAGAGATATGAAGTCTCCAATAAGTTCTACAGCTACAAAATGGAGGAGAATAGTTCTGCCAGTGAACATATACTCAAAATTTCTGGGTATAACAATCACTTGATTCAACTGGGAGTTAATCTTCTTGATGATAGTGTCATTGACAGAATTCTACAATCACTGCCACCAAGCTACAAGAGCTTCATGATGAACTATAATATGCAAGGGATGGGTAAGACAATTCCCGAGCTCTTCGCAATGCAAAAGGCTGCGGAGGTAGAAATCAAGAAAGAGCATCAAGTGTTGATGGTCAACAAGACCACCAGTTTCAAGAAAAAGGGTAAAGGGAAGAAGGGGAACTTCAAGAAGAGCGGCAAGCAAGTTGCTGCTCAAGTGAAGAAGCCCAAGTCTGGACCTAAGCCGAGACTGAGTGCTTCTCTTTGCAAAGGGTAGCCCTTTGGAAGCGGAACTGCCCCAAGTATTTGGCGGGTAAGAAGGATGGCAAGGTGAACAAAGGTATATGTGATATACATGTTATTGATGTGTACCTTACTAATGCTTGCGATGGTGCACAGGTTTTTGATCTGGTTACATTGCTAATATTTGCAACTCGAAACACGGACAACGGATTAAGCAAAAGATTGGCTAAGGGCGAGGTGACGATGCGCGTGGGAAATGGTTCCAAAGTCGATGTGATCGCCCGTCGACGCTACCTCTACATCTACCTTCGGGATTAGTTTTAGACCTGAATAATTGTTATTTGGTGCCAGTGCTGAGCATGAACATTATATCTGGATCTTGTTTGATGCAAGACGATTATTCATTTAAATCTGAGAATAATGGTTGTTCTATTTATATGAGTAATATCTTTTATGGTCATGCATCCTTGAAGAGTGGTTTATTTTGTTGAATCTCGATATTAGTAACACACATATTCATAATATTGAAGCCAAAAGATGCAGAGTTGATAATGATAGTGAAACTTATTTGTGGCACTATCGTTTGGGTCATATTGGTGTAAAGCGCATGAAGAAACTCCATTCTGATGGACTTTTGGAATCACTTGATTATGAAACGCTTGGTACTTGCGTACCATGCCTCATGGGCAAGATGACTAAAACTCCGTTCTCCGGAACAATGGAGCAAGCAACAGATTTGTTGGAAATCATACATACTGATGTATGTGGTCCGATGAATACTGAGGCTTGCGGTGGGGATCGTTATTTTCTCACCTTCACAGATGATTGGAGCAGATATGGGTATATCTACTTTATGAAACATAAGTCTGAAACATTTCAAAAGTTCAAAGAATCTCAGAGTGAAGTGGAAAATAATCGTAATTAGAAAATAAAGTTTCTACGATCTGATCGTGGAGGAGAATATTTGAGTTACGAGTTTGGTCTTCATTTGAAACAATGCGAAATAGTTTCGCAAATCACGCCACTCGGAACACCACAACGTAATGGTGTGTCCGAACGTCGTAACCTCACTTTATTAGATATGGTGCGATCTATGATGTCTCTTACTGATTTACCGCTATCGTTTTGGGGTTATGCTTTAGAGACGGTTGCATTGACGTTAAATAGGGCACCATCTAAATCCGTTAAGACGACACCTTATGAACTGTGGTTTGGCAAGAAACCCAAGTTGTCGTTTCTTAAAGTTTGGGGCTGCGATGCTTATGTGAAAAAGCTTCAACCTGATAAGCTCGAACCCAAATCGGAGAAATGTATCTTCATAGGATACCCAAATAAGACAGTTGGGTACACCTTCTATCACAGATCCGAAGGCAAGATATTCGTTGCTAAAAATGGATCCTTTCTAGAGAAGGAGTTTCTCTCGAAAGAAGTGAGTGGGAGGAAAGTAGAACTTGATGAGGTAAGCATGTACCTGCTCCCTTATTGGAAAGTAGTTCATCATAGAAATCAGTTCCTGTGACTCCTACACCAATTAGTGAGGAAGCTAATGATGATGATCATATAACTTCAGATCAAGTTACTACTGAACCTCGTAGGTCAACAAGAGTAAGTTACTTGACCATGCCGAACCTACGAACTATGAGGAAGCGATGATGAGCCCAGATTCCGCAAAATGGCTTGAGGCCATGAAATATGAGATGAGATCCATGTATGAGAACAAAGTGTGGACTTTGGTTGACTTGCCCGATGATCGGCAAGCCATCGAGAATAAATGGATCTTTAAGAAGAAGACTGACGCTGAAGGTAATGTTACTGTCTACAAAGCTAGACTTGTTGCAAAATGTTTTCGACAAGTTCAAGTAGTTGACTACGATGAGACTTTCTCACCCGTAGCGATGCTTAAGTTCGTCCGAATCATGTTAGCAATTGTTGTATTTTATGATTATAAAATTTGGCAAATGGATGTAAAGACTGCATTCCTGAATGCATTTCTGGAAGAAGAGTTGTATATGATGCAACCTCAAGGTTTTATCAATCCAAAGGATGCTAACAAAGTGTCCAAGCTCCAGCGATCCATTTATGGACTGGTGCAAGCATCTCGGAGTTGGAATAAACATTTTGATAGTGTGATCAAAGCATATGGTTTTATATAGACTTCTGAAGAAGCCTGTATTTACAAGAAAGTGAGTGGGAGCTCTGTAGAATTTCTAATATTATATGTGGATGACATATTGTTGATTGGAAATGATATAGAATTTCTGGATAGCATAAAAGGATACTTGAACAAGAGTTTTTCCATGAAAGACCTCAGTGAAGTTGCTTATATATTGGGAATCAAGATCTATAGAGATAGATCAAGACGCTTAATTGAACTTTCACAAAGCACATACCTTGATAAAGTTTTGAATAAGTTCAAAATGGATCAAGCAAAGAAAGGGTTCTTGCCTGTGTTACATGGTGTGAAGTTGAGTCAGACTCAATGCCCGACCACTTCACATGATAGAGAGAAAATGAAAGTCATTCCCTATGCTTCACCCATAGGTTCTATCATGTATGCAATGCTATGTACCAGACCTGATGTTTGCCTTGCTATTAGTTTAGTAGGGAGGTACCAAAGTAATCCAGGAGTGGATCACTGGACAGCGGTCAAGAACATCCTGAAATACCTGAAAAGGACTAAGGATATGTTTCTCATTTATGGAGGTGACAAAGAACTCGTCATAAATGGTTACGTCGATGCAAGCTTTGACACTGATCTGGATGACTCTAAGTCACAAACCGGATACGTATTTTTATTGAACGGTGGAGCTGTCAGTTGGTGCAGTTCTAAGCAAAGCGTCGTGGCAGGATCTACGTGTGAAGCGGAGTACATAGCTGCTTCGGAAGCAGCAAATGAAGGAGTCTGGATGAAGGAGTTCATATCCGATCTAGGTGTCATACCTAGTGCATCGGGTCTAATGAAAATCTTTTGTGACAATACTGGTGCAATTGCCTGGGCAAAGGAATCAAGATTTCACAAGAGAACCAAGCACATCAAGAGACGATTCAATTCCATCCGTGATCAAGTAAAGGAGGGAGACATAGAGATTTGCAAGATAAATACGGATCTGAATGCTGCAGACCCGTTGACTAAGCCTCTCTCACGAGCAAAACATGATCAACACCAAGACTCCATGGGTGTTAGAATCATTACTATGTAATCTAGATTATTGACTCTAGTGCAAGTGGGAGATTGAAGGAAATATGCCCTAGAGGCAATAATAAAGTTGTTATTTATATTTCCTTATATCATGTTTATTATTCATGCTAGAATTGTATTAAACAGAAACTTAGTACATGTGTGAATACATAGACAAATAGAGTGTCACTAGTATGCCTCTACTTGACTAGCTCGCTGAATCAACGATGGTTAAGTTTCCTAGCCATAGACATGAGTTGTCATTTGATTAACGGGATCACATCATTGGAGAATGATGTGATTGACTTGACCCATTCCGTTACCTTAGCAATTGATCGTTTAGTTTATTTGCTATTTCTTTCTTCATGACTTATACATGTTCCTTTGACTATGAGATTATGCAACTCCCGAATACCGGAGGAACACTTGGTGTGCTACAAAACGCCACAACGTAACTGGGTTATTATAAAGGTGCTCTACAGGTGTCTCCGATGGTGTTTGTTGAGTTGGCATAGATCGATATTAGGATTCGTCACTCCGATTGTCTGAGAGGTATCTTTGGGCCCTCTCGGTAATGCACATCACTATACGCCTTGCAAGCAATGTGACTAATGAGTTAGTTGCGGGGTGATGCATTACGGAACGAGTAAAGAGACTTGCGATAGCTGAGATTGAACTAGGTATTGAGATACCAACGATCGAATCTCACGCAAGTAACATACCGATGACAAAGGGAACAACGTATGTTCTTATGCGGTTTGACCGATAATGATCTTCGTAGAATATGTAGGAACCAATATGAGGATCTAGGTTCCGCTATTTGTTATTTACCGGAGATGAGTCTCGCTCATGTCTACATAGTTCTCGAACCCGTAGGGTCTGCACACTTAACGTTCTGTGACGATCGGTATTATGAGTTTATGAGTTTTGATGTACCGAAGGTTGTTCGGAGTCCCAGATGTGATCACGGACATGACGAGGAGTCTCGAAATGGTTGAGACATAAAGATCAATATATTGGATGGCCATGTTTGGACATCGGAATGGTTCCGGGAGAGTTCGGGCATTTACCGGAGTACCGAGAGGTTACCGGAACCCCCCGGGGAGTGTATGGGCCTTATTGGGCCTTAGTGGGAGAGAGGAGGAGGTGGCCTAGGAGGGGGCGCCCCCCCCCCCAAGCCCAATCCGAATTGGGAGGGGGGTCGGCCCCCCTTTCCTTCCTCCCTCTCTCCTCCTTCCTTCCTCTCCTACTCCTACTTGGAAGGGGGGAATCCTACTCCCGGTGGGAGTAGGACTCCCCTAGGGCGCGCCATAGAGAGGGCCGGCCCTCCCCTTCTCCACTCCTTTATATACGGGGGAGGGGCACCCCATAGACACACAAGTTGATCATTGTCTTAGCCATGTGTGGTGCCCCCCTCCACCATAATCCACCTCGTTCATATCGACGTAGTGCTTAGTCGAAGCCCTGCGCCGGTAGCTTCATCATCACCGTCATCACGTCGTCGTGCTGACGAAGCTCTCCCTCGACACTCAACTGGATCGAGAGTTCGTGGGACGTCACCGAGCTGAATGTATGCAGATCGCGGAGGTGTCGTACTTTTGGTACTAGGATTGGTCGGAACGTGAAGACGTACGACTACATCAACCGCGTTGTCATAGCAACTTCTGCTTCTGATCTCTGAGTGCGTGGACTACACTCTCCCCTCTTGTTGATATGCATCACCATGATAGATCTTGCATGTGCGTAGGAATTTTTTTGAAATTACTGCGTTCCCCAACACATATTACTTAAGAACTCCCACCTAGATAGACATCCCTCTAATCATCTAAGTGATCACGTGATCCATATCAACTAAACCATGTCCGATCATCACATGAGATGGAGTAGTTTTCAATGGTGAACATCACTATGTTGATCATATCTACTATATGATTCACGCTCGACCTTTTGGTCTTGGTGTTCCGAGGCCATATCTGCAATGCTAGGCTCGTCAAGTTTAACCCCGAGTATTCTGCGTGTGCAAAACTGGCTTGCACTCATAGTATGTGAACATAGAGCTTATCACACCCGATCATCACGTGGTGTCTCAGCATGACGAACTGTAGCAACGGTGCATACTCAGGGAGAACACCTATACTTTGAAATTTAGTGAGAGATCATTGAGGGAGTCCTGGACCAAGGGGTCCTCGGTCGCCCGACCTGTTATCCACGGGCCGGACTGATGGGCTGTGAAGACATGAAGGCCGAAGACTATATCCGTGTCCGGATTGGACTCTCCTTGGCGTGGAAGGCAAGTTTTGCGACCGATTATGAAGATTCCTTCTTATGTGACCGACTATATGTAAACCCTAGATCCCCCCGGTGCCTATATAAACCGGAGGGGGTAGTCCGGAAAGGATATATTCATTACCATAGTCATACAGGCTAGACTTCTACGGTTTAGCCATTACGATCTCGTGGTAGATCAACTCTTGTAATACTCATATTCATCAAGAGCAATCAAGCAGGAAGTAGGGTATTACCTCCATAGAGAGGGCCGAACACAGGTAAACATCGTGTCCCCCGTCTCCTGTTACCATCGATCCTAGACGCACAGTTCGGGACCCCCTACCCGAGATCCGCCGGTTTTGACACCGACATTGGTGCTTTCATTGAGAGTTCCACGGTGCCGTCGACGAAAGGTTCGATGGCCCCTTCAATCGTCTATAGTAACGCTGTCCAAGGAGGAACTTTCCTCCCCGGACAGATTCTCGTGTTCGGCGGCTTCGTACTGCGGGCCAACTCGCTTTGCCATCTGGAGCAGGTCGATAGCTACGCCCCTGGCCATCAGGTCAGATTTGGAAGCTTGAACTATGTCGTGGACATCCGTGGGGACTTGATCTTCAATGATTTGAGACCACAGTGGTCGCTCCCCTTCGCCCCGATGAACATGACTTAAATCTGTCATCGGATCGCGTCCAGGAGATGGTTCCCGAAGCAGATCGTGCCATCTGAGGCCACAGGTTCCGCGGCATTGGAGCCGCACACGGACTCGACACCCTCCAATATTTGCGTCCATGGAACTCCGGACTCATCTCCGGCTATAAGTTCCGGACCAGGTGCGCCTGCGGACAACGAACTAGATTGGCTATCGATTTCCGAATTTAGCGCCGCAGACATCTTCCAGCACTCACCTTTGGGTGATCTGCTGAACTCTTTAAAGAATTTGTCCTTGGAGAAGGACTCACAGCCGAACTATGTCCGGTTCGATCTAGGGGCTGACGACGGAGAATTTTGCTTCCCACCCGCCACCCACTTCATAGCTACCGCCGAGGACTTAACCGACGAGCTCGATTATGGCTCCGAAGACATCAACGGTATGGACGACGACACCGACAAGGAGCAAGGCCAAGACCCGTCATTCACTTGTCGTTGGACGGCCACCTCTTCGTACGATGTGTACATGGTTGACACACCTAAAGGATCTGACGGCGATGACAAAGAAGAGCCAGATGCTAATAAACCCTACGAGGCCTTGATCCGGTAGCGGCGCCCTAAACGCCGCTCTAAGTCACGTCGTTCAAAAGACGGCAACACCGGCACCGGAGAAAATAGTACTCCTGATGACACCGAAAACAACGAAGACCCTGTTGGAGCAACATCCGAAGAAGAGGAACAAGACAACGAGCAAGTTAAACCTCATAAACAGGCCGGGCCCAGTGACCCGGAGGACGATAGTTACCGTCCACCCTCCGAGGATGATGAGAGCCTCGGCAATGAGGACTTCATCGTGCCTGAGGCACCCCTCGAGCAGGAGCACTTTAAGCGCCAGCTCATAGCTACTGCAAGAAGCCTAAAGAAAAAGCAGCAGCAGCTCCAAGCCGATCAAGACCTACTCATCGATAGATGGACCGATGTCCTGGAAGCCGAAGAATATGGCCTCAAGCACCCAACGAAGAGTTACCCAAAGCGCAGACTGCTACCTCAGTTCGACGAGGAGGCACCAGATCCCTCGCGTAATGTGAAACGACCACCACGAGGTTGGGACAATGCGGCGGACCGACCACCCTGCGGTCGGGCTAAAATGACAACTTAGGCCAAACAACAGCCCGCCCCACCACCTCGTAACACAGGGACAGACCAGCTTGGGACCATACATACGACCTTCGGCAGGAATTGGGCAGTAGAGCAGGACACACTAGATCGATCTACGGATCATGAGAACGCTTCCCTACTTAGGATGACGGCTACCTATTCGAACGTGACAAACCTAGTCACACCCGGGTCGATAACCGCAGACGGACTTCATCGGAGGTGCACCGTGACGCAGCCTGCTATAGAGGCGCCGCACAACCCCTCTGCTTCACTGGCGAGGTGCTGGATCACGAATTCCCCGAGGGGTTCAAGCCCGTCAATATTGAATCATACGACGGAACAACCGATCCTGCAGTGTGGATCGAAGATCATGGCCCAAGGAGATGATCTCCACGCCATCAAATACCTCCCACTAAAATTAAAAGGGCCGGCTAGACACTGGCTAAATAGTCTGCCTGAAAATTCCATCGGCAACTGGGAGGACTTGGAAGAGGCTTTCCTTGATAACTTCCAAGGAATTTATGTCCGGCCACTAGATGCTGATGACTTAAGCCACATAGTTCAACAACCTGGAGAATCAGCCAGAAAATTCTGGACTAGGTTCCTAACCAAAAAGAACCAGATCGTTGACTGTCCGGATGCCGAGGCCCTAGCGACCTTCAAACACAGCATCCATGACAAATGGCTAGCGCGCCACCTCGGCCAAGAAAAGCGAAGTCTATGGCAGCCCTTACGGCACTCATGACCCATTTTTGTGCGGGTGAGGACAACTGGCTGGCTCGAAGTAAAAATACAGCCAGCGAAGTAGGCCCCACCAAGGCCAAGAACAGCACCGGCAAGCTCCGGCACAATAGACACAAACGCTGAAGCAATGGCGACAACACTGATGACACCACAGTTAACGCCGGATTCAACAGCTTCAAGTCCGGCCAACGGAAGAAGCCCTACAAAAGAAACAATGAAGGACCTTCCAGCCCGGACCGCATACTCGACCATCCGTGCCAGATACACGGCACCCCAGACAAACAAGCTAATCATACCAACAGGGATTGTTGGGTTTTCAAACAGGCTGGCAAGTTAAATGCCAAAAACAAGGAAAGGGGATCACAAAGTGACGACGAGGACAAAGAGCCCCGGCAGCCGAACACCGGGGGGCAGAAGAAATTTCCCCCTCAAGTCAAAACGATGAACATGATATACGCTACACACATCCCCAAAAGGGAGCGTAAGCGAGCACTTAGGGACGTCTACGCGGTAAAGCCAGTCGCCTCAAAATTCAATCCATGGTCGTTATTCTCGATCACCTTCGACCGTCGAGATCACCCAACTAGTATCCGGCATGGCGGTTCAGCCGCACTGGTCCTCGACCCAATCATCGATGGATTTCACCTAACACAAGTCCTAATGGATGGTGGTAGTAGCCTCAACCTGCTCTATTAGGATACAGTGCGGAAGATGAGCATTAATCCCCCACGAATCAAACCCACAAAGACTACCTTTAAAGGAGTCATATCAGGCGTTGAGGCCTGCTGCATGGGCTCAATCACGCTGGAGGTGGTCTTCGGTTCTCCGGACAACTTCCGAAGCGAAGAGTTAATCTTCGATATCGTCCCCTTCCGCAGCGGCTACCACGCACTGCTCGGACGAACCGCGTTTGCTAGATTCAACGCAGTGCCACACTATGCTTATCTCAAGCTGAAGATGCCCGGTCCACGCGGCGTCATAATAGTCAACGGAAACAGAGAACGCTCCCTCCGTACAGAGGAGCACACCGCCGCCCTAGCAGCAGAGGTACAAAGCGGCCTTCTCAAGCAGCATCATAGTCTGGCTGCCGAGCCCCTGGACATCATTAAGAGGGTCTCGACTACACTGCAAAAGGACAGCGCGGCTCGTCAGGAGCTCGATTAGCAATTCGGCCTCCGTCCCAATCCCGATGAGGTAGTGGCATTCATACCATGCGTACATAATTACGCACTCAAAATTCCATGGGCATCGACGAAGGCACAAGCTATCCCGGGATCTACGATTCGGCTAGACCGATCCCGGACACACATATAACTTTACTATCTCCTTTTCCCTTGTTTCAGGTTTCTCCTATGGGGGCCTCCTTCGACGGCCTGATTAATGATCCTGTCAAAGGATAAACACACCGGATTGACACAGAGCACAGGCGTACATGGGAAGCCCTAGAGGCTAACCGTTTTCAGGACTCACGTGCAGCTCACCTTCGGTTGTGGCATGTCAAATAGCCGGTTGCTTATGGCATTCTTTTGTACCAATGTGCTTCGACACATTAATCCAACTATAATGGAAACAGTTCATGGTCCAAGTTCAAGGGCCCCAGATCCTATCTCTGTTCTCCATCTGTTTTCCTTTAAATTACTTATTTCCTAGCAACCGTACACTCTGGTACGTTTCATATTTGCCAGGGGCTCTCCATCGCCCCACGATACGGCAACAAAGCCCGAACAATCCTTAAAGATATGTTCGGCACCCTGAATTTAGCATTATATGCATTGGCTCCGAATCATGTCTTTGGTCAATAGTTGGGTTGCCCGGCTCCTGTGCTTGCTACCCTATGTTCCGCTAAATCGGCTAGGGTAGTAAAGGGAGAACTACTGCAATTGTGCCCTGGCCTTGACCAGATGAGCGCCTCAGTAGAGAAAGCCGAAAACTGACTCTCATGATACGGCGAGAGTCGGTCAGCTGTTCGAGGGTTACAAATCGTTGGAGATTTTTTCTGCATTATCACGAAGATCGGCACTTCCGATCATATCTTGTGACACTCTGGTTTGAACCGTGGGCTGCATGCGCTTTATTATAAAACTCCTATGGCTAAGTGAGGGTGTTTAATCTGTATAGTCTGATTTCCTTGTTCGTTGCGCTAAACAACTCCTTCAAGGACCGTATAATTGGATCAAGATTGTTTAGATTCCATCTTGAACACCTCCTTACTACCTACATGAGGGCAGAAGCCGACGACTGGCCAACCCTCAGATTACATACAACACGGCCGCACAGGAGGAAACAATTAAAAGCATAACAAAATTACATTACAAAACATGCTTTGTTTTCATAATACAAGGCAAAGGCAACATGAATACATTTATTCAAATACAATGTCCTGTGAACATTGTGCTGCCGCAAGGCGAGACCCCTCCAGGACATCTGCAAAATACCGTTTGGGTGTGCGGTGCTCCTTGACCTCCGGTGGCCCTCTGGTCACCTCGACGGCGTCCATCTTTGCCCACCACATCTTGCAACGGGCGAAGGCCATGCGCGCACCTTCAATGCAGGCCGAGCGCTTGACGACGTCCAGCCGAGGACAGGCGTTCACCATCCGCCTCACGAGTCCGAAGTAGCTGCCTGGCATAGCTTCGGTTGGCCATAGCCAGATTATCGAATCCTTAATGGGTAGTTCGGCCACACTATGCAGCTACACCATCTGTTTCAGCTGATTGGTGAAGGACACGGGATGCTCTAGCGCCGCATACTGCAACCAGAATAGCTTCTCCGTAGAACCCCCTCATTTGGCTCGATAGAACTCCGGGCGTCGATACCTTTGGGTGGCAAATCCATAAAAGCCCACAGGGAACTCTGAACCGGGTTAGTAAAAGGTACTGCTTCTCCGCATACTTGCTTTGCATCTTAAATGCCTTACCCGCCGTGATCTTCTTGGCCTCATTCTGTGCAGTCTTCGCGCTCTGAAGAGCCTTGGCGAGTTCGGCCTCTTGATCCAACGCATCATGCTCCAAGGACTTGCATTTTTTCACCGCATCCTGGAGCTCCTGTTGGACTTCTTTGCCCCGGGCCTTGAGATTCTTACGGGCGGCTTGCTGCTGGACAGCCTTCTCCTCGGCCTCGCCCAGGGCCCTCCTCAGGGCCTCGGCCTCGGTCGCGGCTCCTGCACATATTACGACACCGCGGTCAATATACAGCGCTTATTCTTTCCGAACACATAGCAAGTCATCATTCACCTTGCTTCTCCTGGAGCCGAATTTTAACCTCGCCGAGCTTGTTCTCGGTCCGCTCCAGCCTCTGCTTCTGTTCAGAGACTTCGGCAGCATGCGAGGTTGTGGCCAACGGTGACGCCTACTTATTGATACATATTAAGTTAGTCTCCTATAACAAAGGATTGATCCTCTGTCCGGTTCTTCTCGCCGAACACCGGACAGTGTCTCAGGGGCTACTATATCTACACGGGTTTTTTCTCTTTCTTACCTCGAAACACATCAGCGAGTTGTGCGAGCTTCATTCAGTCCACTCTTGGCGGACTGAACCTTCTCGATCACCGCACCCATAAGGACACGGTGCTCGTCCACGAGGGAGGCGCCTCGTAGCGCCTCCATCAGGTTATCCGGCGCCCCTGGATGGACAGGGGCCACCGGTGGAAGCGGCATACCCTCTCCTTCAAAGGGGGCTGCTCGCCCGACTCCGGAGCGATATGAGTCTCCGGAATCATATTCGGCTGAGGCAGGCTGGATCAACCCTCTTCGCCAGTCTCCATGGGGATTGGCTCCCCCATGTGTCCGGCAGTGGAGGTCTCGCCTTGTGGTGCCTCCTGGACAGCGTCCTGGGCTCCTCCCCGGTTTGGAGCGATCCTCCGGGACAACAGTTTGGTGTCGTCCCTAGCCCCGAGGGAATAAGTAGGTGGTGGCGACATGCTCGCCATCTCCAGCGGAGCCAATGAACCTCCAGATGAGGATCGCTGGATAAGGTCGCAGGCCAGAATGCAATAGTACGGTTAACTATGTCAAAATAATGAAGAGAAAGGGCCGGATGTGCGCATGAGCGAGCCATGTCACTTACGATGCGATGCAGGGCTTAATGCACGGCGTCGTTCGGTGTTGTCAACGTCCCATGCGGTATTGACATTGGGGCGCCCTTCCCTTCATGGGCGTTTCACGCCTCGGATCTTGTGAAGCCGCCCTCTTCTTCCTCCTCTCCTCAGGGGGAGGGTTGTTTTCCTCTTCCTCCTCCTCTTCCTCGTCATTGTCCTTAGGGATAGAGGAATGAGCTTCATCGTCTTTAGACGTCACATCCGAAGTGCCCTTGCGACGGGGGCCACTCTTAGCCCCCTTGGCCTTCTTCTCCGGTGCTTTATATGGCGCCGGCACCAGCATCTTTGCTAGATGTGGGATGACCGGTTCTTTCGGCAGCGGAGCCGGACACTGGATTCGCTTCGCCCTCTCCATCCGGTCCGGAAAAAGCAACAATAAAAGCTCAGGCATCATCCTTGAAACAAACAAGTGGAGAATGCATTAAAAATGGCATACCTCGCTAGCGAGGTGTTTAGCGTCGTGCCCGCGATCTGAATCTGTGGCCGGCGGTTTCTCGTTTCCCTTAAAAAGCAACTTCCATGCACCTTCATGAGTAGTCTCGAAGAGCCTCACCGGGATCTGGTGCTTCTTCGGATTGAACTCCCACAGAGGGCGGCTTCGGCACTGGCACGGAAGGATCCGGCGAACTAGCATCACCTGGATCACATCAATGAGCTTGACGTTCTTGGTTACCATGCTTTGAACGCGCGTCTGGAGTGCTATCAGCTCGTCAGGTGAAGACCAGCCTGGACTCTTCTCGACCCAGGAAGTGAGTCGCATAGGAGCGCCGGAGTGGAATTCGGCAGTTGCGGCCCAGGTGGTTCCGCGATGTTCTATGATGTAGAACCACTGCTTCTGCCACTCCTTTACCGTGTCCACAAAAGTACCTTTGGGCCAGGAGACGTTGGACAGCTTGCTCACCATGGCTCCTCTGCACTCCACGTGCTGGCCATCCACCACCTTCGGCTTCACATTGAAGACTTTGAGCCATAGCCCGAAGTGGGGTTGCATGCGGAGGAAGGCCTCACACACGATGATAAACGCCGAGATGTTGAGGAAGGAATTCGGGGACAGATCATGGAAATCTATCATGTAATAATACATGAGCCCGTGGACGAAAGGGTGGAGTGGAAACCCTAGCCCGCGGAAGAATGGGGGATGAACACTACCCTCTCGGTGGGCTTCAGCGTGGGGACGACTTGTCCCTCGGTCGGCAGGCGGTGAGTGATCTCCTTCGCCAAATATCCGGCCGCCCGAAGCTCAGTAACGTCCTCCTCCTTGACGGAGGAGACCATCCACTTGCCCTGACCTCCGGATCCGGACATGGTCACTTGAGTGGAAAGGAGATGAGAACTTGGGCGCTGGAGCTCGAGATTGGAAAGGCGGAGACAGAGAGAAGGCGTGAGAGAGGAAGAGGGAATCTTTATCCCCTTATAAAGGCAGTGAATATTAAACGCCTCCTCACTCGCCTTAAGATTCGCCTATTCCCAAGGGATGTATAAACGGCACGGTTGGGTTACCCATGGCCGCATTGATGAGAATCCCGCGATAAGGGGACACGATCTCTGCTTTGACAAGACGTGCCAATGGCAACTGTGTCTCGGGACGTGGGGCATCGAACATGAAAACGGTTTGGAATTATGGCCAGTTAGATGTAATGTCGTGCTGCAAAAAGTTGTCAGTGGATAGTACTCATGTAAAAATATATTCTCTCTGCGGTTGCCTATGGTGTGTGTGACAGGTCCGGATTCTATCATCGCATCCGAAGACTATCTTGGAGTTCGGAAGGGGGAACCCGCCTTGCAATGCCAAAGACAATCTGCGCACCAGACTCCTCGTCATTGAAGCCAGGTTCGAGGGGCTCTTGAGGAGTCTGGACTAAGGGGTCCTCGGGCGTCCGGCCTGTTATCCATGGGCCGGACTGATGGACTGTGAAGACATGAAGGCCGAAGACTGTACCCGTGTCCGGATTGGACTCTCCTTGGCGTGGAAGGCGAGCTTGGCGACCGATTATGAAGATTCCTTCTTATGTAACCGACTCTATGTAAACCCTAGATCCCCCGGTGCCTATATAAACCGGAGGGGGTAGTCCGGAAAGGATATATTCATTACCATAGTCATAAAGGCTAGACTTCTAGGGTTTAGCCATTACGATCTCGTGGTAGATCAACTCTTGTAATACTCATATTCATCCAGATCAATCAAGCAGGAAGTAGGGTATTACCTCCATAGAGAGGGCCTGAACCTGGGTAAACATCGTGTCCCCCGTCTCCTGTTACCATCGATCCTAGACGCACAGTTCGGGACCCCCTACCCGAGATCTGCCGGTTTTGACACCGACAATCATCTTATAATGCTACTGCCGTACTAAGCAAAATAAGATGCATAAAGGATAAACATCACATGCAATCAATATAACTGATATGATATGGCCATCATCATCTTGTGCCTTTGATCTCCATCTCCAAAGCACCGCCATGATCACCACCGTCACCGGCTTGAAACCTTGATCTCCATCAAAGCATCATTGTCGTCTCGCCAACTATTGCTTCTATGACTATCGCTACCGCTTAGTGATAAAGTAAAGCAATTACATGGCGATTGCATTTCATACAATAGCGACAACCATATGGCTCCTGCCGATTGCCGATAAGCATTACAAAACATGATCATCTCATACAACAATTTATATATCATCACGTCTTGACCATATCACATCACAGCAAGCCCTACAAAAACAAGTTACACGTCCTCTAATTTGTTGTTGCAAGTTTTACATGGCTGCTACGGGCTTCTAGCATGAACCGTTCTTACCTATGCATCAAAACCACAATGATTTTTCATCAAGTGTGATGTTTTAACCTTCAACAAGCACTACAAGAAATATGTCAACTTGTGACCTTGACTATTGGTCACTGAAAGGTCATTGTTTTTCATTTGCGACCTTTTTGTGACCAAAAACAGAAGGTCAAAAGCTGGCGATCGTAAACTGAAATTAACGACCTTCTGTGAGAAGGTCGTGACGCGTTCTGACCAAAATATGCCTAATGTTTTGTTTTGGTCACTAGCAGCCTCCCCAGGCCACGTAGGCATCCGACGTGGCAATATGATGTGGCACAAGAATCAGCCCGGTCCGATTCAGCGTTTTACATGGGCCGAGCCCAACACTTCGGCCTTTTTAATGTATTTTTCTTGTTATTTTTTACTAGCTACATGGGCTTGGGCCATTGGTTCGGCCTTTTTTGCTTTCTGAGGTGCATCCTTTTTAAATTCTATATATTTTTTATTTTCGGGTTTTCTTTTTTTTTGTTACATTCAATTTTCAGATTATTGTAGTCAACTGGATGCACATTGTCAGATTCTTCTAGGCACTAGGTCCCAAACATCAGGTTTTAATTTTTCACAACTTGTAACTCAATGATATACCAATCAGAGAACACATTTTAAATATATTCAAATAACAGCCAAATCACCAATATACCAATGAAGTTTATTACATTCCACCAATCACAATATAACCATACAATATTACACCAATCACAATATAGCACTCTACAGATAAAATGCTCAACAAGTACAGGCACGTCTCCAACACTTTAGCGCCTTGAGCCTGCAAAACATCATATCCAGCCACATATTAATGATCAAATCAATTCACCCCTTGACGGCAATAAAAACGGTGTTCATGTATGAACAAAAATAAAATAAACAATCTTTGAGGCCATAGCATGTGCTACAAAAATCTTAACAAATGCATAGATGTCCACACAGAGCACATCCTACATGCACCAAGCATCAGGCATATGTTCAAGAAGACAAGTAATTTGAGATGGAAACAAGTATAGCTAACAATCTGACATGTGTAGTAGAACCTGCAAAAGAGCAAGACATGGAAGAATTTACAAGAACAACACCCTGGGAGTCCAATTACATGTACATGAGGTACTGCTGCTAGTGTATAACAAAGCATGAGTCCAGCTTGTGTAGGAGCAGAGCATGAGTCCACCAAAGCATGCTATAGGAGCAGAAAAGAGGGATCTAGGGGTAGGAGATGGAGCCAGCTCACCGAAGAACATGGGAGTCCAGCTTGGGTCCTTGTTAATCTGCTGCTGCTCCGGTAGCTCTTGTGTGCTTGGTATAAGATCGAGATCAAGCCCATTTGAAGCGGCCGTTTGTCGAGCGATCTTTCATTTCCTGGTCTGCAACAAGAGGTAAATGCTAGAGATTAGCAACTGCTGCCAAACCCAATGTGACAAAGAGGTAAGCACTATAAACTGGATTTATAAAAATTAACAGTATAAGTAAAAGGGAGAGCCTGTGCAAGTTTATCAGTACAAACTGGATTTATAAACTATAAGAGTACATTCCGTATCCGTAAGCTAATGATATATGCAGGTATAATAACAATCCAAAACAGAGAAGAGCAGATACAGATACATGGCTACATCTAGCGCTGGATAAATATTAATAAAAAACGAATTTGGAAAATAATGCAGAGAGAGTGGGTTCTCTGTTGTCAGGCTTGTTTCTTTTGACTTTTATGAGCACGATATTATTTTGAACCAGATCTTGGCTGGAGCAGTTTGGCATGATCCTAGACGCTACCAAGTTGAGGAAGGCATGAGTCACATCACACTTGTATGCGCAAACAAAAAGATGGGGTGGCAAGATGGCAGGCAGAGCAAACCTCGCTCCTTCACGCACCTCATCTTGTGCAGCACCGGCAGCGAGGACGACTCCAGCTCCTCATCCATCCCGTGGTATCTACCCCTGCCTCTGCCTCCTTCCACTTGCAGCGTGAGGCGCTAACAGGCTGCAAGCGTGATCTACAACCCAAGGAAATTAATAAAGAAGCAAAGCAAGCATCGGTAGCATGAGAGGATGCTGCAAAGTACGGACTTGCAGGATGGGGAAGGAAGGAGGAGGGCGTACCTTGGGCGTCTAGGTCCAAGGGCCACCGCAGACGCTGCAGGTCAGGCGTCTCCAACCTCGCCATCTTCAAGGGCCACCACAGCCACAAGGTCCGTGGAGTGCCACGCCCCGCTGAGAAAGGGGGGTGGACGGGATGGGATCCAAGCGACGCGGCTGGCCTCCATCTCCATGGCGCTGCTGGTGCCGCAGCCGCCGTGGTTGTCATTTGTCTTCCAAGTATAAAACATCAAGTGCACAAACTCACATCAGTTAACATCATTACAGAATTTCAGATAACATGTTTACTGCAGAAATCAAGCATAAGCGATAGTCTTTGCTAGTGTTTCTTTCTGTGGTTGTGTTGGACATGCAATTCAATTTCTGTTTGTTTCAGACTAGCAGACCAACATGGTATCCAATGGAAAAAAGCAAGCAGGGAAAACATTTTAGAGCAGCACAGTCACACCCTTTTTTGTTTGTACGGTGTAAATTATTTATCTATAAATTACATGAAATCGCGAATAGACACAGACACACAATTAATGCATGCCAATCAAGCAGCCGTATAATAAATTAGAATACAATCTTTGGATAATGATGCTTCAAGAAGAAAATAAATTGGAAGGATATCATGACAAAACTAACAAGTTTCTTCATACTTACAAAATTACCACATGAAGGAAAGGGCAAATACTATCTCTGTAAAATTTACCACGTTTTTTTAGTGAATTACAGTGCTCGAATTGCCACTAACAATGGACACAAGCAGCTGCACAACTAATGCATCAGCAGACAAATATATGGGAAATTAGCAAACACAAATATCTGTTGCTTCCTGAAGTGCCCCAGAGAAATATGCACCACACAATATTACGGCAAACACAATGGGGATATTTCTTCACACAGAACAGAAACCATGCATTGGCAGCGCTAAACTAAACAATTACCAGAGCATGCTCATCTTCAGAAGAAATGCAGGTCACCGAATATATATCGAAGCTGATAACACATCACATGGAAGGTTATGACTATTGAAGGTACAGGAGAAACTAATACCATCCAACCAGATATCCATGAGACTATTGTTCAGACGAACCAAACCCAGACCCAGGAATAACAAGCAGGAAACCACAATGCTCCATCCAAATCAAGACATGGTAACCACAGCACTCTCCCTAGATCAGGACACGCTATGCACTCCCGAACCAATGAAACAAGGGAAATGCGAATCACGGGTTGCAAGGGCCCCGACAGACATGGATGCGCTACTTTAAACAAACAGGTCGCGTAGATCCCCCGACCGCTGGTAGGAACCCGTCACCGCCGGAATTACCCCCCACCGATCAGATGCGGCGAAATGCACGAGCAGCACAGGGGCACTGGAATTGGACCGCGCAAGCAGATCGGGGGCGAAATTGGGGGATTCGGGAGGAGGATACGCACCCAGAAGCGGTGGTTCTCCGTCATCTTCCCGGGCGAGGGAGGCCGGCGATCAACATGGCCTTCTCCATGTTCAGAATCTGCTCCCGGGTGTAGGCGCTGTCGGAGATCAAGATGAAATCATTCACACCTGGCGTGCACACACACGGCAATCGAAGCGTGGACTCGATGAGCGAGCGAGCGAGCGGCTGGTGAGTGGAGAAAAGCAGAGGGATGGATTCAGCTTTTTACTTACCTCAGGAGCCCAAATCTCCTCGGATCTGCACGCGCCTGACTGGATCGAGATTGAGAAGGGGAGAGGGTGGGTGCAGCAGTGGTGGATGACCGGCAAGCGGGGGAGGCGACAGCGTCGGTCTTGGGGGAGAGGGAATCGGGAGTGGAGTAGGATCTGGACCGAGGGAAGGAAGGGGACGGGCTTGGCGGATGCGGCGGCGGGGGGAGGTAGTCGCGGAAGAAGGCGAGGGCATGGTCTGCAAGGGTGGTGGCGGCGCTCGGCAGACGAGGATGAGAGGCTGGTGGCGTCGATCTGGACCGGGGAGACGGCGGCTGCGCGAGGAGGCGCGGATCTAGCTCTACAACGGCACGGATCCGGAAGGCCCGATGTGGCCGTGGCGGGAGAGCCACTTGAGGGCGGGGAGGCGTGGGGTCTCGAGCTCCTAGCCGTCGATGGCCATGGTGCGGGGGCGGGGGCGGCGGGGGAGTGGGTGGATGGGAGGGGAGAGGGGACGGGAGGAGTGGAGTTAGGGTTTGGGTTGCGGGTGGGTGGGTGGATGGATGGATGGATGTGTGCCATGTCATCAATCCATGGCACAAACATCTCCACCAACGAAAATTAAACTTATGTATATGTGTTTTTTATTTTTGTTTCTTTTCTTTGTTTTCACCTATGTGAAGAACCTATCAAATATTAGTTATAAAATTGGACCGCAACAATTTTCAAAAATATTCGACCGTGTTTTATGTACAAATTGACCAAATGGTTCCCTCTTAAAAGTTTTTCGTCCACCTCTCGTCCATTTTTCAAGTGTTCAAAATGAGTTTTTTGTGAAGAACTTACCAAAAAAAATTGAAAATTTGGACCAAATCAATTTTATAAATCTTAGGCCATATTTAATGTATAATTGACCACATGGTTGGGTGTCAAAATCTTTGATTAACCTCTCGTGAAGAAGACAAATTCCCGCCGATTCAGTTGGAAGCGGGTCAAATTTGAACTGCAGCTACCTCGTAGTTTGCTCTTTATTTTTTCTAAAAATCATTTCTAGGTACATAAGTGTCTATATTATTAGAGAAATACCAAAAGTTTTCCAAGATTCAACATTGGAAATACCAAAAAATCAAGATGAAATCATTTCTAGGTACATAAGCTAGGAACGGTCAAGCCCACTGTTTTGACCGCATTTTGAAACGGGCATAAAAAATTGAAAAATTGGAAAACTTTCGCATTGTGTCATTATATGTGACCAAGTTACAAGGAAAAATAATAAACTTGTAATACGGCAATTCTTTAAAAAAAGTGTTCTCAGAAATGAGCTATCATGTCTAAAGATTCATGGCTTTCAAGCCAAATGAACAATCTTATGGCCACATTCATGGCATAGTTTGTTCAAATGACCTCATATTGTGTACAAGGGTGCATCTTGGGATTCCAAACAATGTTGCCTAAGGGAGTTTTCATTTTCTTTGCACGGAAAATTCATTTTCCATTTTCTGAGTGCCCGAAATGAGTTTTTTTTGTGAAGGACCTACCATATATTTGTTGCAAAATTGGACCAAATCAATTTTATAAAATACTAGTCCATATATAATATACAACTGACCAAATGGTTGGGTGTGAAAAGCTTTGATCCACCTCTCATGAAAAAAACAAATTTCCGCCGGTTCGGTTGAAAGCGGGTCAAATTTGAACTGTAGCTGCCTCATAGTTTGCTCTTTATTTTTTCAAAAAATCATTTCTAGGTACATAGGTATCTATTTAATCAGATAAACATCAAAAGTTTTCCAAGATTCAACAACTAGCTAGGAACGGTCAAGCCCACCGTTTTGACCACATTTTGAAACGGGCATAAAAAATTCAAAAAAATCAAAAAATTGGAAAACCTTCGCATTGTGTCATTATATGTGACCAAGTTTCCAGGAAAAATAATAAACTTGTAATACGGCAATTATTTTTAAAAAGTGTTCTCCGAAATGAGCTATCATGCGTGAAGATTCATGACTTTCAAGCCAAATGATCAATCTTATGGCCACATTCATGGAATAGTTTGTTCAAATGATCCCATATTGTGCACAAGGGTGCATCTTGGAATTCCAAACAATGTTGCCTAAGGGAATTTTCATTTTCTTTGCACGGAAAATTCATTTTCCATTTTCCGAGTGCCTGAAATGAGTTTTTTTGTGAAGGACCTACCATATATTTGTTGCAAAATTGGACCAAATAAATTTTATAAAATACTAGTCCATATTTAATATACAATTGACCAAATGGTTGGGTGTGAAAAGCTTTGATCCACCTCTCGTGAAAAAGACAAATTTCCACCGGTTCAGTTGAAAGCGCGTCAAATTTGAACTGTAGCTACCTCATAGTTTGCTCTTTATTTTTTCAAAAAATCATTTCTAGGTACATAGGTATCTATTTAATCAGAGAAACATCAAAAAAATTCCAAGATTCAACCACTAGCTAGGAACGGTCAAGCCCGTCGTTTTGACCGCATTTTGAAACGGGCATAAAAAATTCAAAAAAAATCAAAAAAAATTATGTGACCAAGTTTCCACGAAAAATAATAAACTTGTAATACGACAATTATTTTTAAAAAGTGTTCTCAGAAATGAGCTATCATGCGTGAAGATTCATGACTTTCAAGCCAAATGATCAATCTTATGGCCACATTCATGGCATAGTTTGTTCAAATGATCTAATATTCTGCACAAGGGTGCATCTTGGGATTCCAAACAATGTTGCCTAAGGGAGTTTTCATTTTCTTTGCACGGAAAATTCATTTTCCATTTTCCGAGTGCCTGAAATGAGTTTTTTTTTGTGAAGGACCTACCATATATTTGTTGCAAAATTGTACCAAATCAATTTTTTAAAATACTAGGCCATATTTACTAATAAGTCCGTCTTCACAAATTTCTAGCTCAAAAGGAGGAGCCTAGGTGGTACTTGCTTTGCAAAGTACCACACTGGACATAAATACGAATGTTGAAGCTGGGCTCAAAATAATGAATGGATTGAGCTGGCATTTGGTGGAGGATGGTTATTTGGGCATAGGAAAGCATCAGGAAATGGATACCATTTGGACATCCAAAAGTGGTACTTACTTCACAAAGTGTTTTTCTGAACAGAATAGGAAAATGAATATTTTTGAATTATTTTTGAACTAGCTAAGGAAGGTTTTTTTACATATTTGATGAAGATATGACCCAAAGAATTTATGAGATTTTTTGGGAATTTTGTGAATGACAGAAATATAGGTTGCTTCACAACCTAGGGCAAAAACTGCCACATGGACATGACACATAGGCAAAACTGATGAGGTGGCGCCTAGTCATAGCAACCCACCACTATTTACAAGGTTATAACCATCTATATTGGTCATGATCAGCTAGAAATAATGCAGCGGACCAGTGCTATCTGCTTTATGACCATTTCATGTAAGGAAATTATGACCTTTCTGACCAAAATGGTCGTTATAGTTTAGGGTTTGGAGCCCCCCAAACAGCTTTTGACCAATTGGTCTGAAATGGTCATAGATCTATGACCAATTCTTCCAGGGTCACTGACAGAAGGTCACTAGTTGACATATTTCTTGTAGTGAAGGACCGGGCGTAGTCAAAATCGATTCAACTAAGGTTGGAGAAACAGACACCCACTAGCCACCTATGTGCGAAGCACGGCGGTAGAACCAATCTCATGAACGCGGTCATGTAATGTTGGTCTGGGCCGCTTCATCCAACAATACCACCGATTCAAAGTATGACATGCTGGTAAGCAGTGTGACTATTATCGCCCACAACTCTTTGTGTTCTACTCATGCATATAACATCTACGCATAGACCTGGCTCGGATGCCACTGTTGGGGAACGTAGTATTTCAAAATGTTTCCTACGATCACGCAAGATCTATCTAGGAGAAGCATAGCAACGAGCGGGGAGAGTGTGTCCACGTACCCTCGTAGACCGAAAGCGAAAGCGTTTATCAACCCGGTTGATGTAGTCGTACGTCTTCACAATCCGACCGATCTTAGCACCGAATGTATGGCACCTCCGTGTTCAGCACACATTCAGCTTGATGACTTCCCACGTACTCTTGATCCAGTTGAGGCCGAGGGAGAGTTCCGTCAGCACGACTGCGTGGCGACGATGATGAAGAAGTTACCAGCGCAGGGCTTCGCCTAAGCACTACGACGATATGACCGAGGTGTGTTTCTGTGGAGGGGGGCATCGCACACGGCTAAGAGAAACTATTGTGTGCCTTTGGGGTGCCCCATCCCACATATATAAAGGGGGGAGGGAGGAGGAGGCCGGCCAAGATGTGGCGCGCCCAGGGGGGTCCTACTCCAAGTCGGATTCGCCCCCCCCCCCTCCCCTTCCTATTCTCACAAGGAGAAGGGGGGAAGCAGGAGGAGAAGAGAAGGAAAGGGCGCCCCCCAACCCAAGTCCAATTCGGTTTGGGCTAGGGGGGCGCGCCACTCCCTGGCCTGCCTCCTCTCTTCCACCACTAGGCCCATGAGGCCCAATAACTTCCCGGGGGGTCCGGTAACCCCCGGTACTCCGAAACTCATCCAAAACGACCCGAACCATTCTGGTGTCCAAATGTAACCTTCCAATATATGAATCTTTATGTCTCGACCATTTTGAGACTCCTCGTCATGTCTGTGGTCTCATCTGGGACTCCGAACAAACTTCGGTACATCAAAACACATAACTTATAATACAAATCGTCATCGAACGTTAAGCGTGCGGACCCTACGGGTTCGAGAACTATGTAGACATGACCGAGACACATCTCCAGTCAATAACCAATAGTGGAACCTGGATGCTCATATTGGCTCCCACATATTCTACGAAGATCTTTATCGGTCAAACCGCATAACAACATACGTTGTTCCCTTTGTCATCGGTATGTTACTTGCCCGAGATTTGATCGTCGGTATCATCATACCTAGTTCAATCTTGTTGCCGGCAAGTCTCTTTACTCGTTCCGTAATGCATCATGCCACAACTAACTCATTAGTCACATTGCTTGCAAGGCTTATAGTGATGAGCATTACCGAGAGGGCCAGAGATACCTCTCCGACAATCGGAGTGACAAATCCTAATCTCGATCTATGACAACTCAACAAACACCGTCGGAGACACCTATAGAGCATGTTTATAATCACCCAGTTATGTTGTGATGTTTGATAGCACACTAAGTGTTCCTCCAGTATTCGGGAGTTGCATAATCTCATAGTCATATGAACATGTATAAGTCATGATGAAAGCAATAGCAATAAACTAAACGATCATAGTGCTAAGCTAACGGATGGGTCTTGTCCATCACATCATTCTCTAATGATGTGATCCCGTTCATCAAATGACAACACATGTCCATGGCTAGGAAACTTAACCATCTTTGATTAACGAGCTAGTATAGTAGGGGCGGACTAGGGACACTCTGTTTGTCTATGTATTCACACATGTACTAAGTTTCCGGTTAATGCAATTCTAGAATGAATAATAAACATTTATCATGATATAAGGAAATATATATAACAACTTTATTATTGCCTCTAGGGCATATTTCCTTCAGTCTCCCACTTGCACTAGAGTCAATAATCTAGATTACATAGTAATGATTCTAACACCCTGTGATGCCCGGATAATTAAGCTACAGTAATCTGCTGCTAATGATGCCAGGTCATCACTCTTACCGTTGATAATCCTCGGTTGATCCAAATCATAATCCAAATCAAATTTAAAATAGAAGTCCAAAATTCAAACTTCTCAAACATACAAAGTAAAATGTTCAAAGTGTTGCAAATATTCCATAACTATTTATGGTGGTGAGACAACATTCTTGTAAATTTCTTAATTGCTCCTAAGTATATAACAGTGGCTAAAAACAATAATTAAATGCCTTTTATATATTATAAAATATTAAGCCAAATTGTTTAGGTGTCAAACTTTTTGTGGCAGTGGGCTTGGTTAAAACACTAACTTAGGTGTTTGTCTCATACTTTTATAAACCTAAATTTTACTAATAGTAAAATAAAACGGTAAAGAATAAATGAACAAAAAACAGAAAACAAAACAAGACCCCTCCCTCCTCCTAGGCCAAGTGGCCCGGCTGCCACCATGCAGCCCACCTGCGCCCCTGCCTCCCACCTCCCTGTTCACGAGGGATCGTGGGCAGGACCTATGCCTTCCACGACACCTGCCATCGCCGTGGTAGCCATCCGGCGGCCCCTCTGTGACCCCCGCATGCCCCACGTGGCGCCTCCGTCCTCCGGAGGACTGCCATCATCGTCTACGCCACGAGATCGACGCCCGGGGACACCAACAGCGGAGCGCGCGACCATCTGGTCTTCAACCCCGAGGTCGTCCGACGCCGTTCACCGCCGATTCCGTCGCGTGTGCTGCTCCTAACCTCTCGACGGCCCTCCTTGTGCCTTCACGGTGAGCCGTCACGTCGTTCCCCTCTATCCGCATTTCATTTCTGCCCTCGTAGCTCACCTCGCCAAGGTCGCCGGAGCTCGTGGTCGTTCTGCTCCGTCGCCGCCTTGCCTCGCGGCCGACCTTTGCGTAGTGCTCCTCGTCTCCCCCGCAGCTGAACGCGCCCTCTAGTGCTTGCTGTCGTGCCCCGCAGTCCCTGCTCCATCGAGCTCTGTAGCTCCGCGGCCGCCGGACGTGGTCCCCGCCATCGACCTCGCGCGCACCTGCCAGCCAGCCCACGCATTGGGCACCCGTTGCCCGCACCACGTACAGCCGCTCCTGGCCACACCCTCGCTAGCCACCCGCGCCCGCCTTCGCGAGCAACCGAGCGCCTCCTCGCTGCCGCTGTTCTGCTACTACTGCGGCCGCAACTAGTGCCTCTGTTGCGCGCCGCCTGCCCATGGCCGCGGCCCCCACTGCCACCCTCTGCCTCGCGCTCATTACGGTCATGTCGCCGCTCGCCCGACGGCGCATGCGCCGCCCGTCGTTCCTTTGCCCGGCATCCGCTCGTCGCCTGTTGCAGCCTAGCGTCGATGCTCGCCCGACGGTGTAACTACTCATGCCCATCCCTGGCCGCGCGCGCTATTGACCGCGCCATGGTCGGGCCGGCTCCGCCCGTCGCTGCTCTGCTGCTGCTTGCCTGCTTCTAGCCACCGCCACTACCCCGTGTAAAGCCAGTAAGCCACTGCTGATTACTGTAGCTGCGCTAGCTAGCTTTTCAATTTATACATCGAGTAACCCACTCGAGTAGTCCTAAACTGCGGCTAAACAACTACTAACAGGACTAAAACAAATATGGGAAGGTAGTACATTTGACCAGACTCAAATGTGTCCATTGGACAAAATCCATTTGGTGGATGAATTAATTCCTACGAAAATCACAATGTTCAATGTTTTGTTAATAAAAAAACTGAAAAACAGCTTTATTTTCATAGCTACTTTAGAGCTGTTGATGATCAAGCAAATGAACTCTAACAAAGATGAAAGTGCTACTATCTTGTAGATCACAGAAAAGTACACAAATTGATATAAGGCACAAAATCATAGGAGGTACAGATCCATAGTTATAGATTTTTGAAAACAACTTAAAGATGTTTAAAACTAGCGAATTCTCAGACTTAGCAGAATTTCAGGGAATTTCAAAATATTATTTAAGTCTTTGAAAAATCTTAGAAAATAATCCGTAACTCAAATGAAAAAGTTTTATACGTGAAAGTTGCTCAGATCGACGAGATGAATCGGCATACGCCCTCCGTTCGTCAGCCGCACGCCCCTATCATAGCGTACGTCGAACATTTCCCCTCCGTTTCATCTGTCTGAAAATGCCAAACTTCGGGAAAGCTTTCCCGGATGTTTTTCCCCTTCACCTATATCGTGTAGTGCCGCATTAGAATACCCCTAGCACCAGTTATCGGCATGTTATGCTTTTTGATGCTTTGATTGTTCTGTTATTTATTGTGTTGCCCCTCCGTTACTTCTTTTCGGTAGACCTCGAGACCGCTTCTGATATCCCCGTGATCGACTACATCGACGATGAACCCTCCTTGCCAGAGCAACCAGGCAAGCCCCCCTTTGATCATCCCGATATCTCCCATTCCATTCTCTCATGCTTGCATTAGATTTTGGTATTGTTATTGATTGCTCCTATTCTAATGCATAGCCTGCTTTTGTACCTGCTATTGTTACCTACCTGCTTATCCTAAACTGCTTAGTATAGGTTGGATAGTGATCCATCAGTGACCCCCACCTTGTCCTTGTTGCCCCTGCTTCATCATCGACGACTTGAGCAACATGATCGACGACCAGAGCCCGACACCTCACATCACATCACGCCCCTTTTTGTTGCTCGACTCTGCAGAGTTACCATCGAGTGTCGAGGGTGGAACCTCTTACATCACTCCTGATGAGATCTCTGTAGTGTAGCTATTCGGTCGTGGTCAATGAGGGTGATTTCCTCTCTCACCATTCCCGATACGGCTCTGTCGTGCAACACCTCAAGTGTGAACCTCGAGGGTGGATCCTCGTTCGTTCACCTTGATGATCACATCGAGTGGAATCCTCCGGGGTGATTCCTCGGGTTTCCCCTTGATGTTTGGACACACAGTTGTCTTGACTTTACTTGAGACATTGGTGAAAGCCGGGCGGGCCCGGAGAGCACCCGTGCGATGTGATGGTTGCGGCTGGCTATTTAGCGGTATCACCCAGGAGGGGGTGATAGCTCCGGACTTGTCCCGACAGCTGTCACTACTTTAATTGTTAATGCACTAACAGGTTTGGGTATTTGTTCTGAATTGGCCTTTGGCCTTTACGCACTAACCACCACGTCGTGGTATCAAACGAAGCTTTGTCAGACTTCCAGTTCAGCATGGCGGCACGGTCAGATCGTGCTGGCCATCCGAGGCGGTGCTGGTATCCACCCTGCGCGCAACGACCCAGAGTGCAACGGGCGATGGGCCCAAGACCCCGAGGCGCTTAGGATGTAGACGGGTGGGGACCTCTCTGCTGAGCCTAGGTAGGGCTACGACGTGTTGATCTTTCGAGGCCGGGCATTGACCCCAGAAAGGTGTGTCCAGCCAGAGTGATCGAGCGTGTTGGAAAACGTGGTGCACCCCTGCAGGGAAGATATATATATTCGAATACCGTGTCCACGGTAATGGACGTTCAGACTTGTATCCGAATCTTATATAACTAGAAATGGATACTTGAGATATGTGATGGATATGTTGGCTCCGGGATTGCTTTCTCGTAGGGAGTCGAGGAAGGATCTCTGAGCATTGATACTACAACATGCTTGTTAAATATAAACTGCTATTCTTTACTCTTCTACATGCTGCAAGATGCTTGGAGCTGCTTGAAGATGCTAGTCTTCGATAGGCTAGGTCTTCCCCTCTATTCTGGCATTCTGAAGTTCAGTCCACAGATACAACCCTTCCATTTGATACCAATGCATACTTAGTATAGATCTGATGCTTGCGGGTACTTTGGATGAGTAATCACGGTTGCTTTGCTACCCCTTTTCCCCCTTCTTTCTTCTTTCCGGTTGTTGCAACAGTTGGTTGATCCCTGGAGCCAGATGCCACCGCTGATGTGTACTACTACCCGATGGTGCTTGCTACTACATGGAGGCCGCCGAAGACCAGGAGTAGTTAGGAGGTCCCAGGCAGGAGGCCTTGCCTCTTCGATCATTGCTTCTTTTGTGCTTGCCTTCTTAAGGCAGTCTTGTCTAACTTATGTCTGTACTCAGATATTGTTGCTTCCGCTGACTCATGTGTATCAAGCTTGTATTCGAGCCCTCGAGGCCCCTGGCTTGTAATATGAAGCTTGTATTATTTTAATTTGTGTTTAGAGTTGTGTTGTGATATCTTACCGTGAGCCCCTGATCTTGGCCGTACACATTTGCGTGTATGATTAGCGTACGGTCGAATCGGGGGCGTCACAATTTGGTATCAGAGCCGACTGCTTGTAGGAACCCCCCCCCCTTCCAACTCCTCGGCCAAAGTTTAGTCTAGTCTTTGAAAAATTATTTTTACTAACAAGGCTGTGTGGCTTACGGGCCCACGTCGCCATTGGGTGGTATTAGTATCTTTTACTCCTCGTATATACTCTGGGATTCTGATCTCTCCTCTATTCGGGTTAATTGATTCGCTAACTCTAACATTAGGTTCTCGTGATCACATCCACCCGGAGGTTTGTGTTACCCCTTTCTCGAATTGAGGGCCAAGATCTCCTTCACAATATTCACTGACCGCAGGATGCTCTTATCGAGGGTACCCTGCGTCGTCACTTGCAAATCCCTCGCTCTAGAGGTTTTCTCCGACATTGATGTAGCCTTTGCTATGTCCCGTTGTGTTATCCCTCCATCGCGTGCATGTGTGCCGCCTAGTATGTTTAGGATGTTTCTCTTGTCCGAAACTCATATGAATAGCATGTAATTGGCTCCGTATATGTATCGGTATGTCTCCAATGACTATTGCTTTGTACATACTGCGCCCTTGCTCACTTTTCAAGTTACACCATGAATGACTCCATACACTTGCTCCACCCCATGCTAAGCTACCCCCTATTGCATTTTAGCATGATGGTTAGACCTGCTGGTCGTGGCTGCCCGAATACATGAACGGAATGATACAACTGTTTGAAGCTGAATCGCCAGTTCATGGAAGGAGTCATGGCTCAGTTTCCACGTCCCAATATGAATCAGCAACCAACCCAAGTGACTCTGCAAGACTTTGCGCGTCACAACCATGTCATCTACCACGGCTCAACTCAGCCCTTTGATGCTGATGACTGGCTCCATGACACCCCTTTTGAGTCGGAGTCTACTGATCTAGCCCCAACCAGCTATGTCACCTTCGTGGCTTACTGTATGAAAGGTCCCGTTGCTCAATGGTGGGACAACCACATGCATTCCTTACCTGTTGGAACCGCCATGGTTGGAATTCCAAGTTGCATTCCGCGGGCCAATATCGGACCACCATGGTTAGCCACAACGTTCCCGTTGAACTTTAAGGGTTGGAATTCCATGTTTCCCCCATTGTTTTGAAGTCATCCAATATTGACATCATTCTGGGGATGGAATGGTTGAAAACACATACGCTTCTATCATTTGCGCCACTAAAACCGTTCGTATACTACATTCTTCAAATGAGATAGTATGCTACCATGCTCATCTTGTTCGAAATGCCAAAGCATGGATATATTCATTGAATGCGTGAAACTCTTCTCCGTTTGTGAGAATTGATAACGCTCCTTCACCAATGTTTGCATTGAAGTTATGGTGACATTTCCTTCTTGGTAATCGTTGCGAGATCTTCACCGATCATCAAAGTCTGAAGTATCTGTTACTCAGCTAGATTTGGATCTCCGTCAGCAGCGATGTATGTAACAATTACATACTATGACTATGGTATTTCTTATACCCCTGGCAAGGCTTATATCATGGCCAATGTCCTGAGTCACAAGTCTTATTGCAACAACCACTTGGCTTATAAATCTCACCCCATGCGTGATGATCTCACTTCAGAGAGCATCCGGTCCGCATTCTCGTTCAAGCTGAACGTCGCACCCGTCTGAGGGCTATCAAATTTCTAAAAATCCGGTGGTCAAATCATTCTGAAGATGAAGCCACTTGAAACACAAGGATCATCTTCGTCATGAATACCACGCTTTGTTTCCGTCTACCTCCTAAAATCTCGGGACGAGATTTCTTGTAGTGGAGGAGAAATGTGACGCCCGGATAATTAAGCTACAGTAATTTGCTGCTAATGATGCCAGGTCATCACTCTTACCGTTGATAATCCTCGGTTGATCCAAATCGTAATCCAAATTAAATTTAAAATAAAAGTCCAAAATTCAAACTTCTCAAACATACAAAATAAAATGTTCAAAGTGTTGCAAATATTCCATAACTATTTATGGTGGTGAGCCAACATTCTTGTAAAGTGCTTAATTGCTCCTAAGTATGTAACAGTGGCTAAAAACAATAATTAAATGCCTTTTATAAATTATAAAATATTAAGCCAAATTGTTTAGGTGTCAAACTTTTTGTGGTAGTGAGCTTGGTTAAAACACTAACTTAGGTGTTTGTCTCATACTTTTATAAACCTAAAATTTACTAATAGTAAAATAAAATGGTAAAGAATAAATGAATAAAAAAACAGAAAACAAAACAAGACCCCTCCCTCCTCCTGGGCCAAGTGGCCTAGCTTCCACCAGGCAGCCCACCTGTGCCCCGACCTCCCACCTCCATGTTCACGAGGGATCGTGGGCAGGACCGATGCCTGCCACGGCACCTGCCATCGTCATGGCAGCCATCCGGCGGCCCCCACGGCGACCCCCGCATGCCCCACATGGCGCCTTCGTCCTCCGGAGGACCGCCATCATCGTCTACGCCACGAGATCGACGCCCGGAGACACCACCAGCGGAGCATGCGACCGTCTGGTCTTCAACCCCGAGGTCGTCCGACGCCGTTCGCAGCCGATTCCGTCGCGTCTGCTGCTCCTAACCTCTCGACGGGCCTCCTTGTGCCTTCACGGTGAGCCGTCACGCCATTCCCCTCTGTCTGCATTTCATTTTCGCCCTTGTAGCTCACCTCGCCAAGGTCGCCGGAGCTCGTGGTCGTTCTGCTCCGTCGCCGCCGTGGCTAGAGCCGCCTTGCCTCGCGGCCGAACTTTGCGTAGTGCTCCTCGTCTCCCACGCAGTTGAACGCGCCCTCTAGTGCTTGTTGCCGTGCCCCGCAGTCCCTGCTCCATCGAGCTCTGTAGCTCCGCCGCCGCCGGACGTGGTCCCCGCCATCGACCTCACGCGCACCTGCCAGCCAGCCCATGCATCAAGCACCCCTTGCCCGCACCACGTACAGCTGCTCCTGGCTGCACCCTCGCTAGCCACCCTCGCCTGCCTTCGCGAGCGCCCGAGCGCCTCCTCGCTGCCGTTGTTCCGCTACTACTGCGGCCGCAACTAGTGCCGCTGCTGCGCGCCGCCTGCCCACGGACGCGGCCCCCACCGCTGCCGCCCTCTGCCTCGCGGTCATTACGACCGTGTCGCCCACATGCCGGCCACGCATCCGCCGCCCCGCTGTTCACTGCCCCGGCAGCTGCTGCTCATCACCTGCTGCTGCCCAGCGCTGATGCTCGCCCGGTGTAATCTCATGCCCGTCCGGCGCAGCTTATTGATCAGCGCCATGGTCGGGCCGGGCTCCGTCACTGCTATCTTTGCTGCTTGCCTGCTTCTAGCCACTACCACTACCCCGTGTAAAGCCAGTAAGCCACTGCTGATTACTATAGCTGCGCTAGCTAGATTTTCAATTTATACATCAAGTAACCCACTCGAGTACTCCTAAACTGCGGCTAAACAACTACTAACAGGACTAAAACAAATATGGGAAGGTAGTACACTTGACCAGGCTCAAATGTGTCCATTGGACCAAATCCATTTGGTGCATGAATTAATTCCTACGAAAATCACAATGTTCAATGTTCTGTGAATAAAAAAACTGAAAAATAACTTTATTTTCATAGCTACTTTAGAGTTGTTGACGATCAAGCAAATGAACTCTAACAGAGATGAAAGTGCTACTATCTTGTCGATCACAGAAAATTACTTAAATTTGATATAAGGCACAAAATCATAGGAGGTACAGATCCATAGTTGTAGCCTATTGAAAATAGCTAAAAGATGTTTAAAACTAGTGAATTCTCATACAGAAGAATTTCAGGGAATTTCAGAATGTTGTTTAAATCTTTGGAAAATCTTAGAAAATAATCCGTAACTCGGATGAAAAAGTTTTATACATGAAAGTTGCTCAGATCGACGAGATGAATCGGCATACGCACTCCGTTCGTCTGCCACACGCCCCTATCATAGTGAATGTCAAACCTTTCCCCTCCATTTCATCTGTCCGAAAATGCCAAACTTCGGTAAAGCTTTCCCGGATGTTTTTCCCCTTCACCTATATCGTGTAGTGCCGCATTAGAACGCCCCTAGCACCGCTTATCGTCATGTTATGCTTTTTGATGCTTTGGTTGCTCTGTTATTTATTGTGTTCCCCCTCCGTTACTTCTTTCCGGTAGACCCCGAGACCGCTTCCGATATCCCCGTGATCAACTACATCGACGATGACCCCTCCTTCTTGCCAGAGCAACCAGGCAAGCCCCCCTTTGATCGATATCGCCCATTCCGTTCTCTCATGCTTGCATTAGATTTTGCTACTGTTATTGATTGCTCCTATTATGATGCATAGCCTGCTTTTGTACCTGCTATTGTTACCTACCTTCTTATCCTAAACTGCTTAGTATAGGTTAGATAGTGATCCATTAGTGACCCCCACCTTGTCCTTGTTGCCCCTACTTCATCATCGACGACTCGAGCAACGTGATCGACGACCAGAGCCCGACACCTCACATCACATCACCACCCCTTTTTGTTGCTCGACTCTGCAGAGTTACCATCGAGTGCCGAAGGTGGAACCTCTTACATCACTCCTGATGAGATCTCTGTAGTGTAGCTATTCGGTCGTGGTTAATGAGGGTGATTTCCTCTTTCACCATTCCCGATACGACTCTATCGTGCAACAGCTCAAGTGTGAACCTCGAGGGTGGATCATCTTACGTTCACCTTGATGATCACATCGAGTGGAATCCTCCGGGGGTGATTCCTCGGATTTTCCCCTTGATGTTTGGACACACGGTTACCTTGACTTTACTTGAGACATTAGTGAAAGCCAGGCAGCCTGGAGAGCACCCGTGCGATGTGAAGGTGGGGGCTGGCTGTTTAGCGGTATCACCCAGGAGGGGGTGATAGCTCCGGACTTGTCCCGACAACCGTCACTACTTTAATTGTTAATGCACTGACAGGTTTGGGTATTTGTTCTGAATTGGCCTTTGGCCTTTATGCACTAACCACCACGCGAGAATAGTTATGGGCCTCGACGTTGTGGTATCAGCTGAAGCTTTGTCAGACGTCCAGTTCAGCATGGCGGCACGGTCGGATCGTGCTGGCCATCCGAGGCGGTGCTGGTATCCACCTGCGGCAAGAACGACCGTGAGTGCAATGGGCGATGAGCCCAAGACCCCGGGGCGCTTAGGATGTAAACCGGCAGGGACCTCTCTGCTGAGCGTCGGTAGGGCTGCGACGTGTTGATCTTCCGAGGCCGGGCATTGACCCCAGAAAGGTGTGTCTGGCCAGAGTGATCGAGCGTGTTGGAAAACGTGGTGCACCCCTGCAGGGAAGATATATATTCGAATATCGTGTCCACGGTAATGGACGTTCAGACTTGTATCCGGATCTTATATAACTAGAAATGGATACTTGAGATATGTGATGGATATGTTGGCTCCGAGATTGCTTTCTCATAGGGAGTCGAGGAAGGATCTCTGGGCATTGATACTACAACATGCTTGTTAAATATAAACTGCTATTCTTTACTCTTCTACATGCTGCAAGATGCTTGGAGCTGCTTGAAGATGCTAGTCTTCGATAGGCTAGGCCTTCCCCTCTATTCTGGCATTCTGCAGTTCAGTCCACAGATACAGCCCTTTCATTTCATACCAATGCATACTTAGTATAGATCTAATGATTGCGAGTACTTTGGATGAGTACTCACGGTTGCTTTGCTACCCCTTTTCCCCCCTTCTTTCTTCTTTCCGGATGTTGCAACCAGTTGGTGGATCCCTGGAGCAAGATACCACCACTGACGTGTACTACTACCCGATGGTGCTTGCTACTACATGGAGGCCGCTGAAGACCAGGAGTAGTTAGGAGGTCCCAGGCAGGAGGCGTTGCCTCTACGATCGTTGCTTCTTTTGTGATTGCCTTCTTAAGGCAGTCTTGTCTAACTTATGTTTGTACTCAGATATTGTTGCTTTCGCTGACTCTTGTGTATTGAGCTTGTATTCAAGCCCTCGAGTCCCCTGGCTTGTAATATGAAGCTTGTATTATTTTAATTTGTGTCTAGAGTTGTGTTGTGATATCTTTCCGTGAGTCCCTGATCTTGGTCGTACACATTTGTGTGCATGATTAGTGTAAGGTCGAATCGGGGGCGTCACACACCCATGGAGTCTTGGTGTTGATCATGTTTTGCTCGTGAGAGAGGCTTAGTCAACGAGTCTGCAACATTCAGATCCATATGTATTTTGCAAATCTCTATGTATCCCTCCTTGACTTGATCGCGGATGGAATTGAAGCGTCTCTTGATGTGCTTTTTTCGCTTGTGAAATCTGGATTCCTTTGCCAAGGCAATTGCACCAGTATTGTCACAAAAGATTTTCATTGGACCCGATGCACTAGGTATGACCCTAGATCAGATAACTCCTTCATTTGCTGCTTCCGAAGCAGCTATGTACTCTGCTTCACACGTAGATCCCGCCACGACGCTCTGTTTGGAACTGCACCAACTTACAGCTCCTCCATTCAATATAAATATGTATCCGGTTTGTGACTTAGAGTCATCTGGATCAGTGTCAAAGCTTGCATCGACGTAACCATTAACGATGAGCTCTTTGTCACCTCCATAAATGAGAAACATATCCTTAGTTCTTTTTAGGTATTTCAGGATGTTCTTGACCATTGTCCAGTGATCCACTCCTGGATTATTTTGGTACCTCCCTGCTAAACTAATAGCAAGGCACACATCAGGTCCGGTACACAACATTGCATACATGATAGGACCTATGGCCGAAGCATAGGTATTGACTTTCATTTTCTCTCTATCTTCTGTTGTGACGACCAAACCTCGAAGGATTTGAGTCTCTGTGCTTACCATGCTAGTTCCTGGATCGAACTCGCTAGCATACACAGTATAGATGAATACCAGAATAGCAAGTGCATCATTTATTACAACGTATGATCCAGAATGTATAAAATAAAACAATCTGCATAGCACTTGGCTAGCTTTATTCAATCAAACAATGGAAAGTAGCGTAAAATAACGTTGAGTCCCATCATAGCCCATCGGCGATGCCGAAAAGTGCATCGCGACCCTAACGGTACCTTACTCTTCGTCTGAATATCCTGCAACATGAGACATTGCAGCCATATAGGTCAATACTTGGAATGTATTGGCAAGTTACACGGGAGTAATAATAAAGCAGACCTACATGTATATGCATAGTACAACAAAGGAAGGCTTGAGGGTTTATTTTTGCAGAAAGCTGATTTTATCCTAATAACTACCTAATAGTCAAATTTTTATTTAGTTCTTTTATTACTACAATTAAATACACAAGGTTGAGTTGGCAAAATCAACTCCAACCTACCCTTTATTAAGTTGCCCAACAAATTTATTAAGTGTCACATCTGTCAAGATCATCCAACAACTATAATGGCATAGTGGCTCAAATTTACCCATAACCGGGGGCACGGCTAATCATGATTAGTTTTGATACTCTGCAGAATTTTGTACGCTTTACCCACTGGACCCAATCCGAAGATTGAGACAAAGTCTTTCGTAAGAGGTTCCTTAACCACCGACGGCCACATCCCACCTACATATGCTACATCTGTCGACACCTTTATGCGGGCCAGGTTCCAAACAACCGATCAACTAAGCCAGATCCCATATAGCCGGTGGCCGCACATGGAAGCTAATAGTCACTAAGTCTGTCGATCTTTTTTGAACACTGGCGGCATTCCACTTAGGGTGCACTCTCATGAGTGCATGGCCTTAGAAAAGGTGCAAGACCCCATGATGCCTTCCCTCAACACCAAGCAATACCACTTCCGCCCAGAGGTGAATTAAATCCTTAATTACTAATCATTTTAGTTATATATATAATCCTCACCTAAACTCAATGAATACACGAACCACCCCCGTCTACAAAGCATAGCAAACTACAACTACCACTATTTGCAAAAGACGGGAAAATAGCTCAACAAAGATAGCCAACATATATAATACTCCTATGCATGCATATATTCATAGTGTGATATAACTACATGCATAGAAAATAATAGGTAAAGGATGATCAACATGTAACTTGCCTTGGTTCTGATTCAGAAAGTCACACTCCTGACAATAGCTCGCGTCGCACTACGGACAATCTACACGTTTCACACAATTCAAAAAATCAATCATTGAAACATAAATAGAACCCAAATAAAACATACAGCAAGAAAACCATTTTTAAAACTCAGCAACAGAATCTTGACATCACCTAAATTGCACTACGGTCACAATGCAAAAAGAATCACTCGATTCCGATAAACGGTTTGAAAGTTACGGCCTCCGGAAGGTTTAATTTGAATTTGAACAAATTCAAATTTAAACAGTGCAAACATGAGAAATTTTGGTACTGTCATGAAGGGCTGATTTTTGTGAGATCATAGGAAAAAGAATTACCTAATTTGGGTATACAGAATAAAAGATATAGCTAATTGAAGTTAGAGTCGAAATCTGGAAAGAAAATCAAAAACAACAGAAAACATCTAGGCTGTAGCAACTCCTGTAGCGAACTGCCACGTGTCAACGCGTGATTGGCCGGGGTTTGTTGTGCGTGCGTGCTCACCGGAAAACAGGGGACGCGGCGGCGGATCGGGCGTCGGCGGTGGAGCTTCTCCGGTGGGTCTCCGGCGAAGGTGAAGCAACGGATGGGTGCGGCGGTGAGTGGCGGAGGTGTAGGTAAGGTCGAACGGCGGCAAGGCGGACTGTGACGGCGGCGGTGAAGACCTGAACACGGCGGCTCCGGCGGCGGCGGACGAGCTTGAGTTGCTCGCCCGGTGGCTCTTCGCCCACGAAAATAAGTCGGGCGCTGCTTCGAGGGTGAAAGCGGCGGTGCAGCGGCCGAAGCTCTGCGAGTTCTTACGGCGACGGCGACGACCGGCGAACGGCAGCGGCCGGCGGATCTCCAAGACGATATGTGTTTCGCCCTAACCAGAACGTGCGGCGACGGATAGAATCGGGATAAGGGGTTCGGGGTTCGTCGCGGAGCTGGGCTCGCGTGCGGTGCCCTGGGAGGTCGTGGGGTCGAGTAGGGCGTCGGGTTGGACTCGGGCTCGCGCTCAGGCGTGCGTGCGGCGGCGGCGTCCGGCTCGGTGGAAGGGACAAACAGGGGCGCAGGACCCATTGCCGGGCCGAGGCAAGGTGGATCGGGCGTGGCGCTGGTTGCCGATACCCAGCTGGTAGGTGGGTGAGCCACGGTTGTGCCGGGTTAGGTGGCAGCTGCGATGGTGTGGGTGGCTTCTGGCCGGCTGGCTGGTTGGGCATTGGTTGGCTCACGCTTTCTCTTTTTTAAATGTAAACAACAGCAGTAAAACAAAATAAATAAAATAACATACACAATATAAAATCTAAATAAAAATACCTAGACACACAAAGAAAATCTATCGCTAATATAAACTACGGAACACTAGTTCCCCACCTAATGCAATTTTAGAAATTCATTTTGATGCAAAAGGCCACACAAACAGTAAAATAACACATAATTAAAATACTTTGAAGATTGCAAAATTACTGTAACATATCGGATGAACTGGAAATAATATTCCACGCATTATGAACATTTTTAAAAGCAGGGAGAAGTCATGTTATCTCCACTCCAATAAATTGCCTTTTGTTGCATAATGATTTGAATATTTCAGGAAAGCAAATAATGCAATAAAAATATGATATGCATGTGAATGATCTATTAACATCCTAATTTAGGAAAATTGGGATGTTACAAACCTACCCCCCTTAAGATGAATCTTGTCCTCGAGATTCGGGCTGGCTAGCAAATTGGTGTGGATGATCCTGTCTGAGATCTTCCTCTCGTTCCCAGGTAGCTTCCTCCTCTGTATGATATCCCACTGAACCTTGCATAACTTGATTGTCTTGGTGCGAGTAACTCTCTCTGCTGTCTCCAGAATCTTAATAGGCTTCTCCTCATAAGTCAAATCACGAATTGCCTCAAGTGGCACTGTGTCCCTCAATGGAACATCCATCATCTCTGCATGGCACTTCTTCCACTGAGATACATGAAACACATCATGAACTCCTGACAAGGATTCTGGCAACTCCAGCTGATAAGCTACCTCTCCTCTACGCTCCAAGATCTTGTAAGGTCCCACAAAACGTGGTGCTAACTTACCCTTGATTCCAAACCTCTTAATTCCACGAAGTGGTGAAACTCTAAGATATGCACGGTCTCCTACCTCATATGTCACCTCCTTACGTTTTGCATCTGCATAACTCTTCTGCCTGGACTGTGCTATCTTCATCCTATCATGAATCAATTTGACCTTCTCCTCAGCATCTCTGATCAAGTCTGGTCCAAAGAACTGACGCTCTCCAACCTCATCCCACATCAACGGTGTCCTGCACTTTCTGCCTTACAATACCTCAAATGGTGCCATCTTCAGACTAGCCTGATAACTGTTATTATATGAAAACTCTGCATAAGGTAAATTATCATCCCAACTGGACCCATAGTCCAAAGCACAAGCTCTCAACATATACTCAAAAATCTGATTTACCCTCTCATGCGCCCATCCTGTCTGCGTGGATGGAAAGTTGTATCAACTCCACTGGTGCCCAAGGATTCATGCAATCGGGCGCCAAAACTTAGATGTGAACTGAGTACCTCTATCGACACTACCTTCCTTGGAACTTCATGCGCATAAACAATTTTAGACATATAAATCTTTGCTAGCTGAAAGCACTGGTATAAGTAGTCTTTACCGGGATGAAGTGAGCAACTTTAGTCAAACGATCAACAACTACCCAAATAGAATCATAACTGACCCTGTCTTGGGTAGACCTGTAATGAAATCCATACCAATCTCGTCCCACTTCCAATCGTGGATAGGCAATGGCTGTAACAAACCTGCTGGTCTCGATGTTCTCGCTTTAACTCTCCGCACACATCACATGTTGCAATATACCCAGCAATTTCCCTCTTCAAGCTAGGCCACCAAAATCTTTCCCTCAAATCCAAATACATCTTAGTATTACAGGTGAATAGAATAAGGTGAATCATGAGCCTCTGAAGAATCAACTTCCCGATATCTCGCATCTTGAGGTACACAAATACGCTTCTCAAACCATATGGCTCCATGTTCATCCTCATGGAAACCTTCTGCCTTACCTTTAACCATATTCTCTTTTATCTCAGCAATCTCCTTATCATCCTTTTGAGCTTCTCTGATCCTGTCAAGCAAAGTAGGCTTTACCTCTAGTGTTGCTAAATATCCCTTAGGAACCATCTCCAATCTGAGATTCCTGAACTGTTCACATAACTTGGGTGGCATATTATCAATACTAATTGCATTAGCATGGCTCCTACGACTCAATGCATCAGCAACAACATTAGCCTTACCAGGATGATACGCACATTCAAATCATAATCCTTAATAAGCTCCAACCATCTCCTCTGCTCGAGGTTCAAATCCTTCTGAGTAAAAATATACTTCAAGCTTTTATGATCAGTCAATATATCACAATGATTACCAATAAGATATGGCCTCCAAGTTTTCAATGCATGCACAACTGAGGCTAACTCCAAATCATGTGTGGAATAATTATGATCATGATTCTTAAGCTGACGTGAAGCATATGAAGCAACTTTACCTTCCTGCATCAAAACACTCCCAAGTCCTTGACGAGAAGGATCACAATATACCTGGAAGTCCTTATGTATATCCGGCAGAGTTAAGACTGGTGCTGTAACCAAACGCTGCTTCAATTCCTGAAAGCTGGCTTCACATTCATCAGTCCAAACAAACTTCTTCTCCTTCTTCAACAATTCAGTCATAGGCTTTGCAATTTTCGAAAATTTCTCAATAAACCTCCTGTAATAACCTGCAAGGCCTAAAAAGCTGCGAATCTCCCCAACTGTCGTGGGTGTCTCCCACTCTGTAACTGCAGCAACCTTAGATGGATCAACTACAACTCCATTACCTGACACAACATGTCCAAGGAAAGCTACCTCTTCCAGCCAAAACTCACATTTTCTGAACTTGGCATACAACTGATGTTCCCTCAATTTCTCCAATACCAAACGCAGGTGCACCTCATGCTCTTGCTTATTCTTGGAGAATACCAATATATCATAAATGAAAACAACCACAAATTTAACCAGGAACTCCATAAACACCTTGTTCATCATATTCATGAAATATGCAGGAGCATTAGTCAATCCAAATGACATAACAGTATATTCATACAACCCATACCTCGTAGTAAAAGCAGTCTTTGGCATATCTTGCTCACGAATCTTTAATTGATGATAACCGTAACGAAGATCAATCTTAGAAAACACAAGAGCTCCTTCCAACTGGTCAAATAGATCATTTATCATAGGCAAAGGATACTTATTCTTAATGGTTACCTCATTCAGAGAACGATAATCAACACACATCCTCAAGGTTCCATCCTTCTTCTCCACAAACAAAACTGGAGCTCCCCAAGGTGATGAACTTGGGCGAATAAATCCTTGTGCCTGCAATTCTCTTATCTACTTCTTCAATTCCTCAAACTCTTGAGGATGCATTCTATACGGTCTCTTTGCAATAGGTCCAGTGCCTGGTATTAAATCAATGAGAAACTCAATATCTCTATCTAGTGGCATACCCGCAACTCCTCCGAAACACATCTGGATAATCCTCACAACTGGCACCTCTTCCGTGCTACCCCCTTAAGAGATTTCACCGCACCTGATTACGCTTATACTTACACGTATATTTGATTCTCTTCCCTCCCGGTGCACCGAGAGTAATAGATCGACGGCACAATCAATAATGACCTTTATATAATCGCAACCAATCCATGCCCAAAATAATATCCAGACCTTGTGACTTTAATATAATCAAATCCGTAGGAAAATCATGCTTTCCAATAGACAAAGTCAACTGATGGAAACCAACACCTGCTATCATCTCAGCTCCTGGGGAACTCACTCTAACAGGCATGCTAAGTGTTTTGGTTGGCAATCCATGTTTATCAACAAATACCCTCGAAATCAATGAATGCGATGCACCAGTATCAAAAAGAACAAGCGCTGGTCTTGAGTTAATCAAGAACTTACCAATCAACGCATCGGGTTCATTGTAAACCTCCTCCACATTAACATGGTTAACATGACCCTTTTGGAAGGGGTTTGGCTTGTTGGATCCCGAGTTCTTCGCCCGGCAATCTGTGGCATAGTGCCCCATAGCCTTACACCAAGCACAAGACACGACTCAAATCCCTTGGCGCACGTGTAACCCGGTGGTTCCGTTATTGTTCCTCCATTGCCATTACCATTACCATTACCTTTGCCATTGCCATTGTTACTCTTGTGCCCATTATGATGATGGTGTCCATTATGGTTGTGGCCATTCCTCCATGATGATTATGATCATTACCTCCATGATGATTATGCCCATTACCTCCATGATGATATGAAGTCCGTGGCTTCATTGTGGTCCTGAATTATACCGTTATTGTTGTTGTACTTCCTCTTGCGATTCTCTATGGCATGTTGCTTTCCCTCCAAAGACAATAGCCTTATCAATCGTGTCCCGACAATTCCTAAAAGTGGCCACTTGTCACAATCAAGGCTCAACTCATCATTAAGGCCCTCCAAGAATTTCTCCTGCCTAGCTGCATTAGTGTTAACATCATTAGGAGCATAACGTGCAAGATTATTAAATTCCTCCACATACGCATTAACTGTGGCGACCTCCACAGCGCAAAACGAAATTCCTTCTTTTTCGGACTCATAGCGCCAGCAGAACACATGTGCAGCGAAAAGCATCCTGGCCGAGGCCATGTGATAGTAGCAATGGGATAAGTGACCAAGTAATTGTCCCACCAAGCTGCGTGAGGACCCTCCAACAAATGTGAGGCAAACCTCACCCTCTCGTGCATCTGTGCATCCAACCGTCTCTGTGTTCCTATTGACCGCATTGAGCCAATCATCGCCCACAATAGGTTCAGAGGAACTGGAGAACCTCGAGGATTCAACCTCAAGAACACAGTAAGCATATCCACGGTGGTGGTGGCGGTGGATTGTTGTCGTTATTGTTGTTGTTCGGTTACGGACAAGCAATCGGATCAACCGAGCTTGTCCTCGAAGCAACTGTTGCATGTATGGCGGTACATCATTGCCATTGTTGTCTCCTCCTGCAGCATTACGCCTATTATCACGCCTCGGCGGCATCTGGTGGGCAAGCATAGAAGAGTTATAGATATAATAGGGCCAAACACTATATATATAAATATATTCTACCCATATGCATAATATGATCAAGCCAACAAAACACAACAACGAATAACACCGACAAACAAACAACAAACAACAAACAATATGATAATATTATATATATAGTCAAATAATTTCGACACTAAGCAATTTAACAAACAACTACCAATCAAGCAAATAATCTAGTATCTTCATACCACGAAAGTGGGCATAATCGAATCGCTAACACGATAACGTAGCAATATAAAACAAACATGAATGGTGGTCTCAGCACTAGTTCCTACTTAACTGTTCAAGATACTTGAGGGGGTTAACTAATAAACAGTAAGAAGTATAGCTAGTTTACAAAATAATTTTCAGTCCTATGGCTTTTCTATTCCATTTTCTAGGGTCACGTCCTACAGTCAACACACTGCTCTGATGCCATCTGTGACGACCAAACCTCGAAGGATTTGAGTCTATGTGCTTACCGTGCTAGTCCCTGGATCGAACTCGCTAGCACACACAGTATAGATGAATACCAGAATAGCAAGTGCATCATTTATTACAACGTATGATCCGTAATGTATAAAATAAAACAATCTGCATAGCACTTGGCTAGCTTTATTCAATCAAACAATGAAAGTAGCAGAAAATAACGATGAGTCCCATCATAGCCCACTGGCGATGTTGAGTGCAAACTCGCGACCATAACGGTACCTTACTCTTCGTCTGAATATCCTGCAACATGAGACGTTGCAGCCATATAGGTCAATACTTGGAGTGTATTGGCAAGTTACACAGGAGTAATAATAAAGCAGACCTACATGTATATGCATAGTACAACAAAGGAAGGCTTGAGGGTTTATTTTTTTGCAGAAAGCTGATTTTATCCTAATAACTACCTAATAGTCAAATTTTTATTTAGTTCTTTTATTAATTACTACAATTAAATGCACAAGGTTGAGTTGGCAAAATCAACTCCAACCTACCCTTTATTAAGTTTCCCAACAAATTTATTAAGTGTCACATCCACAAGATCATCCAACAACTATAATGGCATAGTGGCTCAAATTTACCCATAACCGGGGCACGGCTAATCATGATTAGTTTTAATACTCTGCAGCGTTTTGTACGCTTTACCCATCGGACCCAATCCAAGATTGAGACAAAGTCTTTCGAAGAGGTTCCTTAACCACCGACGGCCACATCCCACCTACATATGCTACATCACGACCTTTATGCAGGCCAGGTTCCAACAAGCGATCAACTAAGCTAGAGCCCATATAGCCGGTGGTACACATGGAAGCTACTAGTCACTAAGTCTATGTGATCTTTTTGAACCTGGGCGGCATTCCACTTAGGGTGCACTCTCATGAGCGCATGGCCTCAGAAAAGGTGCAAGACCCCATGATGCCTTCCCTAAACACCAAGCAATACCACTTCCGCCCAGAGGTGAATTAAATCCTTAATTACTACTCATTTTAGTTATATATATAATCCTCACATAAACTCAATGAATACACGAACCACCCCCGTCTACAAAGCATAGCAAACTACAACTACCACGATTTGCAAAAGACGGGAAAATAGCTCAACAGCATAGCCAACATATATAATACTCCTATGCATGCATATATTCATAGTGTGATATAACTACATGCATAGAAAATAATAGGTAAAGGATGATCAACATGTAACTTGCCTTGGTTCTGATTCAGAAAGTCACACTCCTGACAATAGCTCGCGTCGCACTCCGGACAATCTACACGTTTCACACAATTCAACAAAGCAATCATTGAAACACAAATAGAAACCAAATAAAACCAACAGCAAGAAAACCATTTTTAAAACTCAACAACAGAATCTTAACATCACCTAAATTGCACTACGGTCACAACGCAAAAAGAATCACTCGATTCCGATAAACGGTTTGAAAGTTACGGCCTCCGGAAGGTTTAATTTGAATTTGAACGAATTCAAATTTAAACAAAGGCAAACATGAGAAATTTTGGTACTGTCATGAAGGGCTGATTTTTGTGAGATCATTGGAATAAGAATTACCTAATTTGGGTATACATAATAAAAGATATATCTAATTTAATTTAGAGTTGAAATCTGGAAAGAAAAACAAAACAACGAGAAAACATCCGGTCAGAAGCAACTCTTGTAGCAAACTCACATGGCGAACTGCCACGTGTCGGTAGCGTGATTGGCCGGGTTTGCTGTGCGTGCGTGCTCACCGGAAAACAGGGGCCAGCGGCGGTGGCGTCGGCGGTGGAGCTTCTCCGGCGGGTCTCCGGCGAAGGTGAAGCGACGGATGGGTGCGGCGGTGAGTGGCGGAGGTGTAGGTGAGGTCGAACGGCAGCGAGGCGGATTGTGACGGCGGTGGTGAAGACTTGAACGCGGCGGCTCCGGCAGCGGCGGACGAGCTTGAGTTGCTCGCTCCGGTGGCTCTCTGCCCACGAAAATAAGTCAGCGAAGCGCGGCTTCGAGGGTGAAAGCGAAGGGTGCAGGCGGCTGAGCTCTGCGAGTTCTTACGGCGACGGTGACGACCGGCGAACGGCAGCGGCCGGCGGATCTCCAAGACGATATGTGTTTCGCCCTAACCAGAACGTGCGGCGACGAATAGAATCGGGATAAGGGGTTCGGGGTTCGTCGCGGAGCTGGGCTCGCGTGCGGTGCCCTGGGAGGTCGTGGGGTCGAGTAGGGCGTCGGATTGGACTCGGGCTCACGCTCGGGCGTGCGTCTTGGCGGCGGCGGCTCGGTGGAAGGGACGGAACAGGCGCGGGACCCGCTGTCGTGCCGGAGGCGAGGTGGATCGGCATGGCGCTGCTGGCTGCTGCGCCGCTTGGTAGGTGGAGCCACGGTTGTGTGGGGTTAGGTGGGCCTTGGCGGCTGCGATGGTGTGGTATTTGTTGGGCGGCTGGTTGGGTGGGCATTGGTGGCGGCTCAACGCCTTTCTCTTTTTTTAAACAGAAACAACAGCAGTAAAACAAAATAAATAAAATAACATACACAATATAAAATCTAAATAAAATACCTAGACACACAGAAAATATATATCGCTAATATAAACTACGGAACACTAGTTCCCCACCTAATGCAATTTTAGAAATTCATTTTGATGCAAAAGGCCACACAAACAGTAAAATAACACACAATTAAAATACTTTGAAGATTGCAAAATTACCGTAACATATCGGATGAACTGGAAATAATATTCCACGCATTATGAACATTTTTAAAAACAGGGGAGAAGTCATGTTATCTCCACTCCAATAAATTGCCTTTTGTTGCATAATGATTTGAATATTTCAGGAAAGCAAATAATGCAATAAAAATATGATATGCATGTGAATGATCTATTAACATCCTAATTTAGGAAAATTGGGATGTTACATCTGCAGTGGTCGGGCATTGAGTCTGACACAACTTCACACCTTGTAACACAGGCAAGAACCCTTTCTTTGCTCGATCCATTTTGAACTTCTTCAAAACTTTATTAAGGTATGTGCTTTGCGAAAGTCCAATTAAGCGTCTTGATCTATCTCTATAGATCTTAATGCCCAATATGTAAGCAGCTTCACCGAGGTCTTTCATTGAAAAATTCTTATTCAAGTATCCTTTTATGCTATCCAGAAATTCAGTATCATTTCCGATCAACAATATGTCATCCACATATAATATCAGAAATGCTACAGAGCTCCCACTCACCTTTTTGTAAATACAGTCTTCTCCAGAAGTCTGTATAAAACCATATGCTTTGATCCCACTATCAAAGCGTATATTCCAACTCCAAGATGCTTGCACCAGTCCATAAATGGATCGCTAGAGCTTGCACACTTTGTTAGCACCTTTTGGATCGACAAAACCTTCTGGTTGCATCATATACAACTCTTCTTTAAGGTATCCATTAAGGAATGCAGTTTTGACATCCATTTGCCTAATTTTATAATCATAAAATGCGGCAATTGCTAACATGATTCGGACAGACTTAAGCATCGCTACGGGTGAGAAGGTCTCATCGTAGTCAACTCCTTGAACTTGTCGAAAACCTTTCGCAACAAGTCGAGCTTTGTAGATAGTAACATTACCATCAGCGTCAGTCTTCTTCTTGAAGATCCATTTATTCTCTATGGCTTGCCGATCGTCAGTCAAGTCAACCAAAGTCCACACTTTGTTCTCATACATGGATCCCATCTTAGATTTCATGGCCTCAAGCCATTTCGCGGAATCTGGGCTCATCATCGCTTCCTCATAGTTCGTAGGTTCGTCATGGTCAAGTAACATGACCTCTAGAACAGCATTACCATTCCACTCTGGTGCGGATCTTACTCTGGTTGACCTAAGAGGTTCGGTAGTAACTTGATCAGAAGTTTCATGATCATCATCATTAGCTTCCTCACTAATTGGTGTGGGAATCACTTGAACTGATTTCTATGATGAACTACTTTCCAGTAAGGGAGCCAGTATAATTACCTCATCAAGTTCTACTTTCCTCCCACTCACTTATTTCGAGATAAACTCCTTCTCTAGAAAGGATCCATTCTTAGCAACGAATATCTTGCCATCGGATCTGTGATAGAAGGTGCACCCAACAGTCTCCTTTGGGTATCCTATGAAGACACATTTCTCTGATTTGGGTTCGAGCTTATCAGGTTGAAGTTTTTCACATAAGCATCGAAACCCCAAACTTTAAGAAACGACAACTTGGGTTTCTTGCCAAACCACAGTTCATATGGTGTCGTCTCAACGGATTTAGATGGTGCCCTATTTAACATGAATGCAGCCGTCTCTAAAGCATAACCCCAAAAGCGATAGCGGTAAATCAAGAAGAGACATCATAGATCGCACCATATCTAATAAAGTGCGGTTACGATGTTCGGACACACCATTACGCTGTGGTGTTCCGGGTGGCGTGAGTTGCGAAACTATTCCGCATTGTTTCAAATGAAGACCAAACTCGTAACTCAAATATTCACCTCCGCGATCAGATCACTGGGCTTGTGGGAGTGGTGCGCGCAATTCCCCTTAGCTGTGGTGGAGCATCTTACCGCGGCTACCTCTGACCATTCGCCGATTTTGCTAAAACTATGCCCCCCGGCGAGGAGGAAAGATGAGAAAATGTTCATGTATGAGTGTATGTGGGATAGCCATCCTGGTTTGACACCCACCGTCCAGAATGCATGGGAGGCGAATGGCACCAATCTTACGGCTGCGGAGGTGAGAGCCAACTTGGCATCTATGTCCAATAATCTAGGTGCCTAGAGCAAGACCACCTTTGGTAGTGTAAAAGCGGAGATCAGAAGGCTCAAGAAGGAGTTGGATAGGCTCGGGAACGACCCTTTTAGGGTCGGGTCGAGCCACGCCGAGATTAAAACTAATGACCGACTGTTTGAGCTATATTTGCGCGAGGAGCTCATGTGGCGTCCGTGAACCCGTGTGGAATGGTTGTCCGTGGGCGACCGTAATACACATTTTTCCCCACCTTAGAGCTTCAATGAGGAGGCGCAAAAATTTAATCAAAGCATCGCAGACACAAGATGGACAGCTCACGGAAGACCTCACAGAGATGCAGGTGCTTGCGTTGGAATATTATAAGAATATGTACAGTTCGGAAGGAGTAGAGGGCATGGATGAAGTGCTCCAACATGTTCCAGAAAAGGTGACGGTGGCAATGAACGAGAAACTATTGGCCCCATACATAGAGAAGGAGGTGAAAAAAGCATTATTTCAAATGTGTCCCACTAAGGCCCCAGGGGCTGATGGGTTTCCGGCACACTTCTTCCAACGTCACTGGGATACATGCGGTGCAGTTGTTACGAGAGCGGTCCTCGACATAGTAAGGGGGGAGGAAAGCCCTTCTTGTGTAAATGACACCATGTTGGTGTTAATACCAAAGGTATCGAATCCCACACTTTTATCACAGTTTCTCCCTATGAGTTTATGCAATGTCTTTTACAAGATAGCTTCAAAGGTACTGGCAAACCGTCTCAAGATGATACTGCTAGAAATTATATGAGAAGATCAGTTAGCTTTTGTCTTGGGAGGCTTATTACTGATAATATAATATCTACCTATGAATGTTTACACTTTATGAAGGGGAGTAAGTCCAAGGGTAATAGCTTTTGTGCACTTAAGTTGGACATGATGAAGGCCTATAAGAGGGTCGAGTGGAACTATCTGGAAGCTATAATGAGAAAATTGGGCTTTGCTGCACCATGGATCATGGTTGTTATATATGAGCATGGTCAGAACAGTTTATTTTTCAGTTTTGTTTAATGGATGCAGGTTGGAGGGCTTTAGCCCTACACGAGGTATTCGACAGGGAGATCATATCTCTCCATATCTCTTCTTGTTGGCAGCAGAGGGCCTTTCGTGCATGTTAAAGTCTCAGAATGAATCATCCCAGCTCAGCGGCATTAAGGTGGCACCTTCGGCTCCGTCGGTGAACCACCTTTTATTCGCGGATGATAGCCTATTGTTTTTTCAAAGCAAGTGTAAACAGAGCGGAGGAGGTGTCAAACCTATTGGACACGTATTGCAGCGCACCGGGACAGAGGATCAATAGAGATAAATCTTCAATTTTCTTCAATAAGGATTGCCCGCAAATTGTCAGAGATGCAGTTAAGGGATGTTTAAATGTGCCAAATGAATCCTTGAGTGATAGATACCTCGGAATGCCTACTGATGTGGGCCACTCAAAGATGGGAATGTTCAAATACCTGAGTGATCGAGTTTGGGATAAAGTCAAAGGATGGATGGGTAAGTGCTTATCAGCTGGAGGAAAGGAGGTTCTAATAAAATATGTAGCACAAGCAATACTAGTTCATTCCATGTCATGTTTTAAACTTCCCAGTGGTTTGTGCACTCACATTAATTCCATCATCCGCAAGTTTTGGTGGGGGTGCAAGCAGGGAGGCAGGAAGCCAGCATGGGTGTCTTGGGAGGTAATGACAAGACCTAAATACCTAAGTGGACTGGGTTTTAGGGACTTGGAATTGTTTAACTTGGCACTTCTAGCAATACAGGCTTGGAGGGTTTTGAATGATCCCTCTTCATTGAGCACAAGAATACTCAAGGCCTCATAGTTCCATGACACATCTTTCCTCAGTGCAGAACTAGGGTCAAGGCCGTCTCAAATATGGAGAGCTCTTCTAGAAGGGAGAGATATCCTCAAGCAGGGCATAATTCGGTGGATTGGCAACGGACAAAGGACAAACATTTAGGAGCACAATTGGATCCCGAAAGAAGCGTCCCTGTGCCCTATCACGTGCCTGATTCAAAATCCACCGGAGATGGTTTCAGAGTTACTCGTGCCTACTATGGCATCGTGGAACAAAGAATTGATCGGATCGGTGTTCTTGCCTATCGATGTGGAGGCAATTCTGAGGATCCCAGTATGTACGAGAAACATAGACGGTTTTTGGGCATGGCATCCAGACAGTAAGGGTCGCTTTACAGTAAGCTGGGCCTATAAGTTCATGATTAAAACAAAGATCACAGGGGAGAATTGGCTAGAAGGGAGAGGTGGTTCTTCAAGCTGTGCGAGGGAGGAATAGGACTGGACAAACCTATGGAACCTAACCGTCCCGTCAAAGATCCGTATTTTCCTTTGGCGTTTGGCCCGACATTTGCTACCGACGAGGAACATGTCCACCGGGGACGCCCGCCCTCTATGTGGTGTTCCTGATTCTTGGCGACATGCACTTATTTCTTGCACTCATGCAAGATGCACATGGGCATTGGTTGATCCTGTATTGGTCTCGACAATGTCAGAAAACGAGGAACCAAGAGCAAAAAACGGGTTATTCCAGTTGAACGAGAGCCTAGAATAGAGCTTGTTTACTAAGTTGGTGGTGACCCTTTGGTCGATTTGGTATGCACGGAGACAAGCAATTCACGAAGGGATTTTCCAATCTCCAGGGCGAACCTCATCCTTTGTTGATCACTATATAACTGAGCTGGATCAGGTTCCAAAACCTGTGGTGCGACAGAATAATGGACCGGGGTCCCACAGAATACCGCCCAGGCTAGATGGCCTCGACGGAGGGCGATGTGAGGATCAATGTAGATGACACTGTGGCACGCAATATACGCGGTGGCGCTGTAGCAGCTGTGTGCCATGACCATATGGGGATGTATCTTGGATCCTCAACTGTGCTTTACCGCGGGGTCGTCATTGACCCAACCATGTTGGAAACATATGCATGCAGGGAAGCGCTGGCACTCGCGGATGATCTACTAGTGAAGAGATTGAAGGTGGCGTCGGACTGCCTGGGAGTGGTGAATGACATAAACAAGGGAACGGAAGGTTCTCATGCGGCCACGGTACATGAAATAATGAATCATAGCGGTAGTTTTTCTTTTTGCACCTTCGTTCATGAGCCTAGGAACCATAATTTTGAGGCTCATGCTACCTATTGAGCATGCGTTGGTTTTCCCTTGAAGAGGAAAGGGTGATGCAGCAAAGTAGCTTAAGTATTTCCCTCAGTTTTTGAGAACCAAGGTATCGATCCAGTAGGAGGTTACACGCAAGTCGCCTTGTACCTGCACAAACAAATAAAAACCTTGCAACCAACGCGATAAAGGGGTTGTCAATCCCTTCACGGCCACTTGCAAAAGTGAGATATGATAAAGATAATAAGATAAATATTTTTGGTATTTTTGTGATATAGATTGGAAAGTAAAGATTGCAAAATAAACGGCGGCAAAAATAGCAAATTGATAGGAAAATAATATGATGGAAGATAGACCCGGGGGCCATAGGTTTCACTAGTGGCTTCTCTCAAGATAGCATAATCTATGGTGGATGAACAAATTACAGTCGAGCAATTGATAGAAAAGTGCATAGTTATGAGAACATCTAGGCATGATCATGTATATAGGCATCACGTCCGCGACAAGTAGACCGAAATGATTCTGCATCTACTACTATTACTCCACACATCGACTGCTATCCAGCATGCATCTAGAGTATTAAGTTCATAAGAACAGAGTAACGCATTAGACAAGATGACATGATGTAGAGGGATAAACTCAAGCAATATGATATAAACCCCATCTTTTTATCCTTGATGGCAACAATACAATATGTGCCTTGCTGCCCCTGTTGTCACCAGGAAAGGACACCGCAAGATTGAACCCAAAGCTAAGCACTTCTCCCATTGCAAGGAAGATCAATCTAGTAGGCCAACCAAACTGATAATTCGAAGAGACTTGCAAAGATATCAAATCATACATATAAGAATTCAGAGAAGAACCAAATATTGTTCATAGATAATCTTGATCATGAACCCGCAATTCATCAGATCTCGACAAACACACCGCAAAAAGAATTACATCGAATAGATCTCCAAGAAGATCGAGGAGAACTTTGTATTGAGATCCAAAGAGAGTAAAGAAGCCATCTAGCTAATAACTATGGACCCGAAGGTCTGTGGTAAACTACTCAAACATCATCGGAGAGGCTATGGCGTTGATGTAGAAGCCCTCCGTGATCGATTCCCCCTCCGGCGGAGCGCTGGAAAAGGCCCCGAGATGGGATCTCACGGGTACAGAAGGTTGCGGCGGTGGAAATAGGGTTTCGTGGTGCTCTTGGATGTTTTCAAGGTATATGAGTATATATAGGCGAAAGAAGTAGGTCGGTGGAGCCACGAGGGGCCCATGAGGGTGGGGGGCGCGCTTACCGCCTGGGCGCGCCTCCCTAGCTCATGGCTGCCTCGTTGCTTCCTTGACGTCCACTCCATGTCTCGTGGATTGCGTTTGTTCCAAAAATAACTCTCCCAAAGGTTTCATTCTGTTTGATATTCCTTTTCTGCAAAACACTGAAATAGGCAAAAAAACAGCAATCTGCACTAGGCCTTTGGTTAGTAGGTTAGTCCCAAAAATAATATAAAAGTGCATAATAAAACCCATTAAACATCCAAAACAGATAATATAATAGCATGGAACAATAAAAAAATTATAGATACGTTGGAGACGTATCAGCTCACAATCTCTCCAAGTTTGCTTCTAATATGAGTTTAGGTAGACATGTGTGGTTGGGTAACCCCCATGACCCACTGCGTGTACCTATGAACATTCTTGAGTAATAAAGTGGCGAGATTCTAAAAAAAGGCAGACAGACGCACAAAAACTTAGTACCAGCTCGGGTAATATTTTTTCTTTTCGACGATGAACAGATGAAAAAAATTGAAAAAAATTGAAAAATGCACCATACTTTATTAATAGGTATAGATTTCTATAGAAAAAATATTCTTAAGAGCTCTTTGGTTTATAGGAATAGAATCATATTCCTATGGAGGGATTCTTCATATCCTCCACATTTCATAGGAAAATAAACATATGTCACAAATACGATGTCAACTACATGATCATGCAAAGCAATATTACAATGATGAAACGTGTCATAACAACAGAACGGTGGTAAGTTGCATGGCAATATATCTCGGAATGGCTATGGAAATGCCATAATATGTAGGTATGGTGGCTGTTTTGAGGAAGGTATATGGTGGGTGTATGATACCAGCGAAAGGTGTGCGGTATTAGAGAGGCTAGCAACGGTGGAAGGGTGAGAGTGCGTATAATCCATGGACTCAACATTAGTCATAAAGAACTCACATACTTATTGCAAAAATCTATTAGTTATCGAAACGAAGTACTACGCGCATGCTCCTAGGGGGATAGATTGGTAGGAAAAGACCATCGCTCCTCCCCGACCGCCACTCATAAGGAAGACAATCAATAAATAAATCATGCTCCGACTTCATCACATAACGGTTCACCATACGTGCATGCTACGGGAATCACAAACTTTAGAACAAGTATTTATCAAATTCACAACTACTAAACTAGCATGACTCTAATATCAGCATCTTCATATCTCAAAACAATTATCAAGTATCAAACTTCTCATAGTATTCGATGCACTTTATATGATAGTTTTTATTATACCCATCTTGGATGTTCATCATATTAGGACTAATTTATAGCCAAAGCAAATTACCATGCTGTTCTATAAGACTCTCAAAATAATATAAGTGAAGCATGAGAGATCAATAATTTCTATAAAATAAAACCACCACCGTGCTCTAAAAGATATAAGTGAAGCACTAGAGCAAAATTATCTAGCTCAAAAGATATAAGTGAAGCACAAAGAGTATTTTAATAAATTCTGATTCATGTGTGTCTCTCCGAAAAGGTGTGTACAGCAAGGATGATTGTGGTAAACTAAAAATCAAAGACTCAAATCATACAAGACGCTCCAAGCATAACGCATATCATGTGGTGAATAAAAATATAGCCTCAAGTAAAGTTACCAATAGACGAAGACGAAAGAGGGGATGCCTTCCGGGGCATCCCCAAGCTTAGGCTTTTGGTTTTCCTTGAATTTTACCTTGGGGTTCCTTGGGAATCCCCAACCTTAGGCTCTTGCCACTCCTTATTCCATAATCCATCATATCATTACCCAAAACTTGAAAACTTCACAACACAAAACTCAACAGAAAATCTCATGAGCTCCGTTAGTATAAGAAAACAAATCATCACTTTAAGGTACTGTAATGAACTCATTATTTATTTATATTGGTGTTAAACCTACTGTATTCCAACTTCTCTATGGTTCATACCCCGATACTAGCCATAGATTCATCAAAATAAGCAAACAACACACGAAAAACAGAATCTGTCAAAAACAGAACAGTCTGTAGTAATCTGTATCAAACGTATACTTCTGTAACTCCAAAAATTCTGAAATAAATTGGTGGACGTGAGTAATTTGTCTATTAATCATCTGCAAAAAGAATCAACCTAAAATAACTCTCCAATAAATAATGGCAGCTAATCTCGTGAGCGCTAAAGTTTCTGTTTTTTACAGCAAGATCATAAAGACTTCACCCAAGTCTTCCCAAAGGTTCTACTTGACACAAACACTAATTAAAACATAAAACCACATCTAAATAGAGGCTAGATGAATTATTTATTACTAAACAGAAACAAAAAGAAAGAAACAAAAATAAAATTGGGCTGCCTCCCAACAAGCGTTATCGTTTAACGCCCCTAGCTAGGCATAAAGGCAAGAATAGATCTAGGTATTGTCATCTTTGGTATGCAATCCATAAGTGGCTCCCATAATAGATTCATAAGGTAATTTAATTTTCTTCCTAGGAAAGCGTTCCATGCCTTTCCTTAATGGAAATTGGAATCTAATATTTCCTTCTTTCATATCAATAATTGCACCAATCGTTCTAAGGAAGGGTCTACCAAGAATAATAGGACATGTAGGATTGCAATCTATATCAAGAACAATAAAATCTACGGGCACACAATTTCTATTTGCAACAATAAGAACATCATTAATCCTTCCCATAGGTTTCTTAATGGTGGAACCCGCAAGATGCAAGTTTAAAGAACAATCATCAAATTCACGAAAACCTAACACACCACACAAAGTTTTTAGAATCGTGGAAACACTAGCACCCAAATCACACAAGGCATAGCATTCGTCATCTTTAATCTTAATTTTAATAGTAGGTTCCCACTCATCATAAAGTTTTCTAGGGATAGAGACTTCTAATTTAAGATTTTCTTCATAAGATTGCATTAAAGCATCAACGACATGTTTAGTAAAAGCTTTATTTTCACTATAAGCATGAGGAGAATTTAACACGGATTGCAACAAGGAAATACAATCTATCAAAGAACAATTATCATAATTAAATTCCTTGAAATCCAAAATAGTGGGTTCATTTCTATGTAAAGTTTTGACCTCTTCAATCCCACTTTTACCAATTTTTGCATCAAGATCTAAAAACTTCGAATCATTGGGACGCCTTTTAACTAAGGTTGACTCATCTCCAGTCCCATCATTATCAAGATTCATATTGCAAAATAAAGATTTAATAGGAGACACATCAACCACGTTTAGATCTTCATCCTTATTACCTTCTAGCTCTTCTGGTTTAGCGGCCATCTTATTAACTAAGGTGGCCTCCTTATCCGAAATTTGGGCTATTACGTTTTCAAGATGAGCAAACTGAGATTTCAAACCATAAAATTCCTTAGACATATCATCAAGCTCTTCATTCATGTACTCCATAAAGCTTTTTTGTTCTTTAAGCTTGTTTTTAAAGAAATTATTATGCTCAAATTGCAAAGTCATAAAGCTTCTAACGTTGTTTTCAATTTCTTCCAACCTTCTAAGGTGAGGATCAACGTTTTTAGGCAAGGCCATCAGGGCAAACAGGCACACAAGAAGCAAGCGAAAAGAGACGAACGGAAAAAGATGGCGAATAAAACGACAAAGGTGAAGTGGGGGAGAGGAAAATGAGAGGCAAATGGCAAATAATGTAATGCGAGGGATAAGAGTTTGTGATGGGTACTTGGTATGTCTTGACTTGTGCGTAGATCTCCCCGGCAACGGCGCCAGAAATGGCTAGCTGTTGGGAGATCAAATCTTGACTTGACTTGGTGTAAGCCTCCCCGGCAACGGCGCCAGAAATCTTTCTTGCTACCTCTTGAGCATGCGTTGGTTTTTCCTTGAAGAGGAAAGGGTGATGCAGCAAAGTAGCAAAAGTATTTCCCTCAGTTTTTGAGAACCAAGGTATCAATCCAGTAGGAGGTTACACGCAAGTCGCCTTGTACCTGCACAAACAAATAAGAACCTTGCAACCAACGCGATAAAGGGGTTGTCAATCCCTTCACGGCCACTTGCAAAAGTGAGATCTGATAAAGATAATAAGATAAATATTTTTGGTATTTTTTTGATATAGATTTGAAAGTAAAGATTGCAAAATAAACGGCGGCGGAAATAGCAAATTGATAGGAAAATAATATGATGGAAGATAGACCCGGGGGCCATAGGTTTCACTAGTGGCTTCTCTTAGGATAGCATAATCTACGGTGGGTGAACAAATTACTGTCGAGCAATTGATAGAAAATCGCATAGTTATGAGAATATCTACGCATGATCATGTATATAGGCATCACGTCCGCGACAAGTAGACGAAGCGATTACGCATCTACTACTATTACTCCACACATCGACCGCTATCCAAAGATGCATCTAGAGTATTAAGTTCATAAGAATAGAGTAACGCATTAGGCAAGATGACATGATGTAGAGGATAAACTCAAGCAATATGATATAAACCCCATCTTTTTATCCTCGATGGCAACAATACAATACGTGCCTTGCTGCCCTAACATCCTTTGGGAAAGGACACCACAAGATTGAACCCAAAGCTAAGCACTTCTCCCGTTGCAAGAAAGGTCAATCTAGTAGGCCAAACCAAACTGATAATTCGAAGAGACTTGCAAAGAAAGCAAATCATACATATAAGAATTCAGAGAAGAACCAAATATTGTTCATAGATAATCTTGATCATAAACCCACAATTCATCGGATCTCGATAAACACACCGCAAAAAGAATTACATCGAATAGATCTCCAAGAAGATCTAGGAGAACTTTGTATTGAGATCCAAAGAGAGAGAAGACGCCATCTAGCTAATAACTATAGACCTGAAGGTCTGTGGTAAACTACTCACACATCATCGGAGAGGCTATGGTGTTGATGTAGAAGCCCTCTGTGATCGATTCCCCCTCGTGAGCGCCGAAAAAGGCCCCAAGATGGGATCTCACGGGTACAGAAGGTTGCGGCGGTGGAAATAGGGTTTCATGGTGCTCTCGGATGTTTTCAGGGTATATGAGTATATATAGGCGAAAGAAGTAGGTCGGTGGAGCCACGAGGGGCCCATGAGGGTGGGGGGCGCGCCTGCCTACCTCATGGCTGCCTCGTTGCTTCCTTTGAAGTCCACTCCAAGTCTCCTAGATTGCGTTTGTTCTAAAAATAACTCTCCCGAAGGTTTCATTCCGTTTAATATTCCTTTTCTGCGAAACACTGAAATAGGCAAAAAACCTGCAATTTGCACTGGGCCTTTGGTTTGTAGGTTAGTCTCAAAAATAATATAAAAGTGCATAATAAAACCCATTAAACATCCAAAACAGATAATATAATAGCATGGAACAATAAAAAATTATAGATACGTTGGAGACGTATCAGCTCACAATCTCGCAAGTTTGCTTCTAATATGAGTTTAGGTAGACATGTGTGGTTGGGTAACCCCCATGACCCACTGCGTGTACCTATGAACATTCTTGAGTAATAAAGTGGCGAGATTCTAAAAAAAGGCAGACGGACGCACAAAAACTTAGTACCAGCTCGGGTAAAAAAATTCTTTTCGAGGATGAACAGATGAAAAAAATAAAAAAAAATTGAAAAATGCACCATACTTTATTAATAGGTATAGATTTCTATAGAAAAAATTCTTAAGAGCTCTTTGGTTTATAGGAATAGAATCATATTCCTATGGAGGGATTCTTCATATCCTCCACATTTCATAGGAAAATAAACATCAACCTACACTCAATAAAAAATCCTATGGTGTGACGCCTTTCCTATTCCTATCTTATTCTCTATGACTTTCCCATTCCTATAATTTTTCTACCTTATAAACCAAAGGAGTCCTGAAGTCATGTTTGGCATGCATAGGAAAATGTTGGAATTGGATACATGCCAAAGGACGCCCTAGGAAAACAATCCTATAGAATTATATTCCACTTACTTTCTCCAATCCATATTACTTGTATTTGATTTGTCGTATCTAGGAAAATCTAAGGCAAGTAATATAAATCAAAGAGAATAGTAAAAATACACGGATTTCTTAATAAGAATGATCAGACTACTGCTCCCTAGCATCCTATCAGACGAGTAGATGGTCGTTGGATGAAAACACATATGTTGTTAGATGAGGATAATGGCTAGCATGCACAACAAAACTAAAACCAATTAAAGCTAATTACGTGGGATTCATTATTTTTTGTGGGGATTCATTATTCACTACACCCTACTTTGATTCTTCCATATTTTTACTTTTTAGGGACTAATTTTGGTTGTTAGGAAACTAATTATCTTCAAAACGAGTTTTCTAGTATATTAGTTTGCCTCCTTATGAAATGCTCCCACTGTGAACCAATCTGTGGTTGGATTGTTAGCAGAACAGTGATATTTCCATACCATCAGGGTTTAAGCCCAAGACTTGACACCTGTGCTTGCATTTTCCTCGATTTATTTCAGCCCTTCCGATGATGTTGGTTCAATGGAAGAAGACATTCCCCTTGACTACGAAGGCATCTGTGGAGACTTTGTCAATCTCAAGATGATATGTCGGCTCAGTCCATCGGATGTGCTCATAGTGGTAGGAAGTGTGTGTGTGTGTGCGCGCGCGTTCGTAGGGTTGGATGTATGAGCGTCTGTGTTTATGCTATGTTAAAAAATGAATTCTTTCCACTGAAATTCCAGTTTGCTTCGCATGGATCTGAAATGTGTTTCTATCTAATTTAAACCAAAATTTGTTTTGAGATTGTTTTATGGACACACGACAAATTTATGTTTCCAACTATCAAGGCTTGAGCATCAGAGTTTAATCAAATTTGCTTCAATGTTTGTTCTCAATGCAACAACTTTAAGCTCCTGTCGACTGAAAAATGAACTTCCCTAGTTAATGAAATTTGCTTCAGTTTCATAGAATTTTGTGGAATGCTTTCAACACAACAGATTTATGCTTTCCTACTATAACAGATTTTAGTGTATGATATATTGCTTCAAAAGCATCATGAAATTGATTCCATGGACTAGAGAACTTGCTTCAAACGAAATAGTAACTTGTTTCCACCAAAAAGATTATTTTCCTTTTAGTTACTTTCAACATGACACATGCGTATAACGAACTAGAATGAGTTTCCACTAAAATAAAAGTTGCATCTATCACAAGGATAATTTGCTTCTTATGAAGAAACAACACAGATATGTAATTATATTTTTCATTGCTTGTGTTAATTGGTTTCTACTTTGTCCGTGGTGTATCTCTTCAAGCTGGGGTAGTGAGCACGAGCACCAATATATGTGGTAATTTAATCAACCGACCCCTCGATTCTTGTGCCTAGTTAACACGCAACATCTGGTAAACTAGCAAAATTACCGCCATGCAACGCAACTTACCCTGTAGTCATTTCGTGTTCTAATCCTCCTATCAAAGGCTAAGGCTGAGAGAGATCCAGGTTTGCACTCTCAATCTTCAAGCCCTCGTCTTTTTCCCCGAGCTCATGTGCTAACAAGCTTTCCAGCGCTCGAGCCAAAAAAACCTCGTCGCTCCTCTTTCAGTTTTCTTCAGCCATGGCTGGAGAAGGGATCTAGAGGAAGCCTACTGTGACGCCCCTGATTCAATCGTACACTAATCATACACGCACATGTGTATGATCAAGATCAGAGATTCACGGGAAGATATCACAACACAACTCTAGACACAAATTAAACTGATACAAGCCTCATATTACAAGCCAGGGGCCTCGAGGGCTCGAATACAGAAGCTCAAATACAAACGAGTTAGAGGAAGCAACAATATATGAATACAGACATAAGTTAAACAAGTTTGCCTTAAGAAGGCTAGCACAAACATCAACGATGATCGAAAAGGCAAGGCCTCCAGCCTCGGAGCCTCCTAGCGACTCCTGGTCATCGGCAGTCTCCACGTAGTAGTAGGCACCCTCGAGGTAGTAGTAGTCGTTGGTGGCGGCATCTGGCTCCTGGGGTCCGCCAGCTGATCGCAACAATCGGATATAGGGAGAAAAGAGGTAGCAAAGTAACCGTGAGTACTCATCCAAAGTCCTCGCAAGACTTACATCAGAACTATAGTAAGTATGCATCAGTATCAAAGTAATGGGGCTATATCTTTGGACTGAACTGCAGAATGCCAGAATAGAGGGAAGACCTAGCCTATCAAAGACTAGCATCTTCAAGCATCTTGCGTCATTTAGAAGAGTACAGAATAGCATATTATAAATTAGCAAGCATGTTGTAGTATTAACACCCAGAGATCCTTTCTCAACTGCCTGCGAGAAAGCAATCCCTGAGCCAACATATTCATTTCCCATTTTCAGTATCCAGTTCTAGTTGTATAGATCGAGATACAACTCCAAGTCGTCATGTTACCGTGGACACGACTATTCGAGTAGATTCACTTCCCTGTAGGGTGCATCACGTTGCCCGACACGCTCGATTATCTTTGGCCGGACACACTTTCCTGGGTCATGCCCGGCCTCGGAAGATCAACACGTCGTAGCCGTACCTAGGCTCAACAGAGAGGCCAGCACGCCGATCTATATCCTAAGCGCGCAGGGTCTTGGGCCCATCGCCCGTTGCACTCCCGCATGTTGCGAACACAACCAGTGTCAGTCCTGGCAACCTCCTTATACAAGGCAGGTGCTTACGCGGGCCACCCAGGCGCGCGCCGCTAAACCGCTGACGTCTGGAGAGCTTCGGCTGATACATACGACGCCGAGTGCCCATAATTGTTCCCGCATGGCGGATAGTGTGTATGGGTCAACAACCAACTCAGAATAAATACCCAATCTCGTCAGTGTCTTAGGAGCGCGCGGTAACGATCAAAGACTCACGATCATGTGAGTCCGTCGCCCCGTCTCGTGGACTTACGGCAAGGGCCCAGAATGCCCGGACTTGCCACATAGAAATCTCGCGGGTACCCTCCAGGTCAACCCAACTTCACATCAACTCGCGGGTACCCTCATGGTTAACCCTACTCGCAAGAGACTGTTAGGAACTCAGGTCCACCTCTACTGGGGTGGTACCATTGTCCCTCCAGTCCTACAGTAACAGTAAGTCTCGCGGGTACCCCTCGGGTCCGACCCGTCTTTAACATGGTTCTGGGGGGTAAATTCAAAGTAACCGTGTGTCCAAAACACCAAGAGGGAAACCGAGGAATCACCCTCGATGGATTCCATTTGATGTAATCGTCAAGGTGAACTTAGAGGAATCACCCTCGAGGGTTCACTCTTGATGTGTTGCATGATAGAGTCGTTATCGGGAGTGGTGAAGGAGGAATCACCCTCCGATACCACGATCTATTAACTACACTACAGAGATCTCATCAGAAGTGTTATATGAGGTATCACCCTCGGCACTCGATAGTAACCCTGTAGTGTCGTACAACTAAGGGGGGTGTGATGTGATGTGTCGGGTTTTGGACGTCGATCACGTTGACCGAGTCATCGATCATCAAGCGGGGGCATCTGGGACAAGGTGAGGAGCCACTGGTAGATCAATAACCAACTTATACTAAGCATGTAGGATAAGCAGGTAAGGCACAAAAGCAGGCTATGCATCAGAATAGGAGCAATCAAATACAGTAGTAAAATCTAATGTAAGCATGAGAGAGAATGGAATGGGCGATATAGGAACGATCAAGGGGGTCTTGCTTGCCTGGTTGCTCTGCAGATAGATACGGATCCTCGACGGTGAAGTAGTCGATCACCAGATCAACAGCGGTCTCGGGGTCTATCGGAGAAGGAGGGGGAAGAAACAATAAATAACATGCATCCAAAAGCAACAGAGAGCATGACATGACAGTAGGCTATGCTATGGGTGACCTAACGCAGTGCTACACGTTAGAGACAGATTGGGAAAATATCTGGGAATATTTTCCCGGTTTTAGGCATCTGTCAGATAGAAGAACCGGAGAGGAAGGTTCCATGCTGCAGTGTTGTGGGCATGTGACAGGTACAAGGACATATTCGGATTCGCCTCGTTTTTTGATCAACTTTCATGTGGAAAACTTTTTCATCAGAGCTACGGTTGAATTTATATGAATTTCCAAAGTTTAAACAATATTACGAAATTCCTGGGTTTTATTTAATTTGAAAAATACTAGGCAGAAAAGGGCTAGGTGCACCCGGTGCAGTGCACCGATGAAATTGACCGATGGGTCGACCAGCTAATCGACTTCGGCGATTGGCCGGTCCATGGTTGACCATAGCTGCCGGTGGGGGCCAAGCGTCAGCGACCTTTATTTTTTTCTTTCCTTTTTTAATAGCATTTTATTTAATTTTTAATCGAACGGGTTAACTAGGCAGCGGACCCACTGTCAGCGTCACCGGGAGGGGGGAGGGAGTTATCAGCACCATTAGCGGCTAATGACGGCGCCACGTCAACGTCATGGCCGAAGTTAACTCCGAACGTACCGACCTGAAAAATCAGTCAGGTGGGGTCCAAGAAAGACGCACGCGCACGCACAACTTGGCAGACGCCGCCACACAAGCGAATGAAACAGCACACGCATGACGAGGGCAACATGCGGCATACGGGACGGACCCGTGCGAGCCCCAGGGCCACGCGCCATGGACCCCGGGACGCCGGCTCGGTGAGGAACTCCCGGGCCCGATCGAGCACGCAGAGGATGCTAGGCAGGCATCGGCGCAAGGCGCGCGCGAGCGAGGATGACTACTCCAGCATCCTTTATACGAGCAACTATAGAATCATGCGTATATAAATATTGTAGTAGATTAGCATGTGATTACCAGCCCATATTAATGTGGTTACGTAAATACATATCTTATTTGGTAAACATTTATTGACTTATCAAAGAAAATAATTTTTTATTTTTTTTGGTAAGTAAAATAATAGTTAGGGTAATGAGGCGGATGTCAGGGTAAGCAGAAGGAGAAAATAAAATCAAAACAGATACTCCCTCCGTTCCCAAATAATTGTCTTTCTAACCATCTCAAATGGACAACAACATACGGATGTATGTAGACATGTTTTAGAGTGTAGATTCACTCATTTTGCTCCGTATGTAGTCACTTGTTGAAATCTCTAGAAAGACAATTATTTGGGAACGGAGGGAGTATAAAAATTAAGGGGATATAGGTAAGGTTGGACGATATACGAGTGAAAAGTAATTTTTTTATTAGCATTATATACACAGGAGTAGTACATTACTATAGTTTTCCTCGTTGTTGTTTTTTTTTTTTTTTTGAAAAGTTGCTTCGTTTTCGACATGTCTGAAACTTGTGTGGAACGCGAGGCACTGTTCCAACGGTCACTAGACGAGTCGGGAGGAAATGTGGCAAGTTGCATCGCGTGTCTCCGGGAACCGCTCCGCCCCCACCCCGCTCCCCACTGGCACCCGGGGCCCACGCGCCCAACGTTCGACTCGCGGCAGTAGTAGTAGTAGTAGTAACCGCTCCTCCCGCACCCCACCCCACCACCACCCGCTTTTCTCTCCAGGGGAAGCCCACGCGCCGCAGTAAAACAAACAATCGGCAGGGTCCCCATCCGCGAAAAAAAGGAAACTCCTCCTCCTCCTCCTCCGCGCCGACCCGCCGCCGTCGACAGCGCGCCCCGACGCGATGGCCCGCACCAAGCACCCGGCCGTCAGGAAGACCAAGGCGCCGCCCAAGAAGCAGCTCGGGCCCCGTCCCGCGCAGCGGCGGCAGGAGACAGGTCAGCCCGCCCGCCCGTCCCTCCTCCCTCCCTTCCTTGCCCCATCTCCCGCCTCTCGAGCGAACGCCGTCGCCTCGTCGCGAGAGATGGACGCCCCACGCGTGATGCTAATGTGTTCTTCCTCTCCCTTTGCAGATGGCGCGGGCACGTCGGCGACTCCGGTGCGCGGGTCTTCCCGGGTCGCTTCCTTTTGTTTCGTCTTGTTTTCTGTTTTTTGGTCTGACTTGCTCGTCACCTGTTCGACGGAATGCAGAGGCGAGCCGGGCGGGCGGCGGCCCCAGGGGGCGCTGAAGGTGAGGCCTTCTTTGCGCTTTTCGGTTTTCCGCCGCGTGTTTAGGGCCATTTCCGTCTTGTTTGGGGTGGGTGGGGCGGGGGCTTGTTTTTTTCTCTCCTCCCTTCGTTGTTGCGCACATTTCTCGGGAATGCTTCCAGGAGCGGTTGCAGTTCTTCTTTGGCCTTAGGGAGGGCTGGATCGGCAGTTTCTTCGCTTCCCTGGTCCAGATTTTAGTTTATCTTGTACAGTAGCAAGATGACGGATGGGGACTTGTTTTTTCTTTCCCCTTCCTTGTTCCGGACATTTCTTTGGAGCAATTTTTATGCATTTCCCAGTATTGTCCTTTGCCCTCAGAGGGGAGTGGCTCGGCAGTTTCTTCGCTTCATTGGTCCAGATTTTAGTTTATCTTGTACAGTAGCAAGATGATGGATGTGACACAAAGTTCTCAGTTTGGGGGTTGCGCTCTTCCGGGTAGTTGTTATTTTGGTCTGTCACTGACTCGTATCTATTCTTGTGGGAGCAGGGGCAACTGGGCAACCCAAGCAGAGGAAGCCACACCGGTTCAGGCCAGGCACGGTGGCACTGCGGGAGATCAGGAGGTACCAGAAGTCGGTCGACTTTCTCATCCCGTTTGCACCATTTGTCCGTCTGGTGGGTACCTCTGTCATATCCTCTCGCTCTCTCTACAAACGATCTGCAGTGCAGAGTCTAAATTGGAATCTTTTGTTCCTGACAAATTTGCAGATCAAGGAGGTCACCGACTTCTTCTGTCCTGAAATCAGCCGCTGGACTCCCCAAGCGCTCGTCGCGATTCAAGAGGTCAATGCTCAAACCTGGCATGTACTATTAGATCTGATGGTTTGATTAGAGTACTACAATGCAGATGAATTCAAGATCCGAAAACCATCAACTGTGGGGTAGATACATGTATCGCCATAATTCATAGTTTCTGAATGCTCTGGTATTAATTCAGTTTGATATATTTATTTAGCAGCATGGTATTGTTTTGGTGGCTGGTAAATCAAAACTGAAACGTGATTACGAGCAATGGTATCAATTGTCTTTTCTGTTTGTTTGTGCACATCTGGCTGTTTGGTCAAGATATACAGTCTTGCAACATGATCCTGCCCACACACTAAAAACTGAACTATTAGTTAGATTCCACTTTGCTTATGGAAGTTAGGGTGTTACTGAGAGGTGAGCAAGTGGTAGTTCAATTTTGATTCAGGAAGAGGATCGTGCGATCCAGAAAATTGCATGTTATGGTTATGTGTCCGAACACCAAATGATTATCTCTATATCCAGTACATGCTTATGTGTCCGAACCCCCAAATGATTATCTCTATATCCAGTACAACAACAAAAAGTACTTTAGAACCATTCAAGTTTATTGTGCATTTATTCAAGATTGTTGTTTGCGCAATAGACTTACTTTAGTCGCTTCTTGCCAGAAATGCCTCCTTCTGCACAACGAGCAAAAATAACATAAAGTTGACTATACTCAGTGTGGCCTAATTGTACTTTCAGTCACTGGCCTGTGTATTTGCTTTGAATTGACACATAATTCACTTTTCCTTTCCCTCTGCAGGCTGCAGAGTATCACCTCGTCGACGTATTTGAAAGGGCAAATCACTGTGCCATCCATGCAAAGCGTGTTACCGTCAGTAAGTTCTCACTGAATGAAAACTTCCTTTCTTTTACAATATTATGCAGAAGGAAACATGCCAGTTATGAAAGAGTTTCAATTACAGGATCACCTTTGCTTTCATTTGATGTGATATCTAGTTTCGATGTTGTTTCAAGTTGCAAGAATTCTAATGATTAATGATAGGATCCACAATTGTTATATCTCTGCAGCTCCTCGTATCTGTTGTCAACGAACAAACATGGCAAACAATTCATTAACAAAAATGAAGATGTCAAACAAAACCTGGTTACTATAGCACGAAATTCAGGGTTGATTGCCTTTTTATTTCTTATCTGAACATTGTATCAAATCAGAATTTTATTTGTAAGTTACATTTTTTGTTTCCTTATAAAACTTGAAAACTGTTTTGCTGTGACAAATAGATGCCACTAGAATCATCATCATCATCATCATGGCTGTTGCTTCTATTTAACAAATAAAATGGATGCTCCTGAACTGTTAACCTGACTTTTTTTTTGGCTGCTACAGTGCAAAAGGACATACAGCTCGCGAGGCGTATCGGCGGGAGGAGGCTTTGGTGATACTTCTGGAAGACGTTTTCTGCATCATAGGGGGAAAAGACTCTGGTGATACTAATGGGAGATGTTCTCTGTATTGGGGGTGCAGGCAGTGTTGATAGTGGTCCAATATGTTTGACTGTGTCGTTAGAAAGTATTATAGGTGTATCTTCATTTAGTTAGCGGATATGGGATCATTCTACTTCTTCATTCAGGCATTGTTCCATTTGAATTGATTGTGGATATGGGATTCTAAATGACTTGGAATCGGTTGTGGATTTCCTGCATTATTGCAGGAGCAAACCAGAATTGCGCACAAGCGTTTTCATGCATGTTTTGTTTGTCTCTTGAAGAATTTTCTTCGTGAACTGCTGTGATCAGCGCCTTTGCAGTTCTTCGCAATGAGTACAACTGCCGTCACACACGATGGATCAACAATGATGATCAAACTTCATGAACCTCTAGAAGAATTTTCTTTGCGCCTTTGCAGTTCTTCGCAATGAGTACAACTGCTGTCACACACGATGGATCAACAATGATGATCAAACTTCATGCTGATTTCAAGACTCGTATAGGAATTGGCTGTCAAATTCTCACCCAGATATCTCAGCTAAAACAGAGGTGTTCATCAGGACCCAACGCTACTGGGAAAAACAGCAACAAAAAGACGCTTCCTTTGGGCATGGCATATGATGAGATAGAGACAGACATAACTTATCATCAAAGAAAGAGCTCTGATAAAATTAAAACATGTACCTGGCAGATTTACACACATCTACAAACTAGGGGCCGCCTAGGGCTGCTACTCATCTACAAACTCTGAACCACCGGGCTGGGACAAGCTACAACACCTCAGGCTACCAACTGTTTCTACCACAACCACGGAAAACATATGAGCGGTGTAATCTACAAAATTTACTATCGACGTCAAACAGGGGCAGAACTTGTTCTCCGGAGTTGATACTTGGGTTCTGGGGGAGGCGCGGAGGTTATCATCATGTCCAACTCCTGAAATTATCATGAAATGGAAGGCGTCAGACATGAGATGAATATAACATAATATAAGCTACTTAGCATCCAAAAGAAGTGTGAGGATATTGTTTACTGAATTGAAGAACAAGAGTCAATTACATCATGCTGACAAAAAATTATTTACAGCCATAAAGTAATGACCAATGAAATCTCAGTATCATTGTGTTTGGCTAAAAAAGAACAGGACTACAAATATTGCTAGATATGATTAATATCACCAGCATCATCTTTAGGTGATGTGGTCTTAACTGATAAATGGCAGGCACCCATTGCAAGGACCAAATGGTATTTGCACTCAAAATACAGAAAACACAAGCATAGATGCTCTCTGTGGTTTTCTTTTACCCGGTGCTCTGTTGCTTCACGTGTGATTATGATTTAGTGAGTACAAAGTCTAATGTATTCATTTCCAATGGTGATCTGTTTGTTAAGTGTGGTTCCTGTCAATGTTCATGATATGTGTTTATTTTACTTTCATGAAGGACTGCAATCTGTTGGGTAACTCCAGGATTGTCAATTGTATAAAGAACTGGGTTTTCATTTTTTAGATTGTATGGAGGGCTACTGTGCAATTGTGAATGGGGAAGCAATTCTATTACACCGCTAACTCGCCAAGTATAGAGACATGATTCATTGATTCAAACGAAAGTTCATCAAGATAATCTATCTATATATTCAATTCTCAGCAGCAACTCAGTTTTGACCAATCAAAGCAAATGCCGTAAGGGCGCCAAGCATCTTACTGAATTGCTACACTGCAGAGAAGGGCAATAAAGTTCTATGAATTAATGCTGCAGTTCTTCGTACAAACTGCTTATTAGGAACAGCATGCAGTGCTGAAATCACTCGCATTGTTAACTAATAAGAACTACTAAGAAGCAACCGAAACAATAGAGTACAACATATGTGATTGCAACTATATATCTTATAAGACAAACCCCACTACAAGTCATTAAATAGCAGTTTTTCTGCTTCCATATCATTAAAATTGTTGTAGCCATGCGCATATCAAGTTCACCATGCAAAACATCGACATGCTTAGCCTAAGTACATCGGTCAATACATTCAGTAGGGTATATTCAATAAAATAAGATGCTCAAGAACTTCATAAGAGTTTCCTCTAAATTTGAATGACCAGCTGCTTATATTTCGAAAAATTACTAAGTTCAAGCTAACAAAAACTAGCCCCATTCAGTTGGTTTATATACATTATGGTATGTTTGGCCTTGTAAAAAAAGTGTAGCACAAAGTCAATGCCAAAACTTAGTTAGTGTAAGCAAGAAAAATAACTTTGAGACTCCACTTTCATTACATAGCCTCCAATAGATATTTGAACATCAAAAACAAACAATGAGATCACTGCATGTGTCTGTCAGCATGGTAACTAACATAATTTTCTCAACAATACTGGACAAACGTAGCAATGATCATATGGGGTTCAGCAGTGACAATATAGATACAGGTCTGCAAATCATACTAAATGAGTTGTGTGGGTGGTGGTACTATGGAATTAACTAACATGATCACATCAGTATAGTGCACTTATTACACATGATACTATTGAGCCTAAGTAAAAAGAAGTTGAACGATCGACTAGTGTGAAAAAAAATAGCTTACTACCTGAATAAAAACATTGTTACAATAACCTGGGTTCACTACAATGCATAGTGGAATGCTGTAGTTAAATATCCCCTCCACCAAAAAGAAGGGGCGAAAAGTAACAGTGTTACAGTAACAGAAGACAAAGTACCTTCTGCTTCTTCAACCTCTCGTTCTCCTCTTCTAGACGAGACACCTTGTTTTCAAGCTCATTAGTGTAAGCCTGCCGAGTAGAATGCACTAGGTTATTGCTATATTTTTATTAATAGAGTACAACTTTATAGGAAAAAAATATCAACATTCGCAATACAAAATCAATATCATTAGATGCATCATGATATTAATTTTCATACTGTGTAACTTTAGTATTGTAGATGTTGATATTTTTTATATAAATTTGCTCAAACTTTATGAAGTTTGACTTCAAACAAATCTTATATGCGAAGTAAAAGAAACGGAAGGGAGTACCTAATGATACTCTTGCAATTTGAGACTAAAAAATGTAATACAAATACTTAAATCGATACATTCAACAATAGCTTTTCACAAAGTTTTAATGCTGCAATCATAACATTATAACAGAACATAACCAATGCGTAGGAAAACAGGAATAGACAGGACAATAGCTGTAGACCTGCTTCCTCGCTCTGGACCGTGCAGCTGATTCCCTGTTTTTTATCATTCTCTTCTGCCTTCTTTCTACGACTTTATCAGTTACACCATCTGAGGCACCACGCTTGCGCCTAGGTGTCTGAGGATCAGAAAGTGCATCGAGCATTGGTGACGTAATCTGGCCATCCGGGTAAATTGGTTCCATGATAGCACCTGTAGCAACAGACAATGGCTGAGGACCCAAATGACTTGCCATGAAAGGACCTGCCATGCTTGGATGCTGGGGCTCCAGGTACTGCTGTAACCAATGCGCTCCGGGGTTCAAACTGGGCGCAGCAGCCGCAATTACACTGCTCCCAACCGCACCCATGTTAGCTGGTAAGTCAATTGGATCCTTCAAATGCCCTTCAGCGACAACTCCAGCTTTCACCAGGAAATCCTCAAGTGTCATCTCCCCAAAGGTCGGCTGCCTCTCCCACCTCCGCCGGCTACCCTCCTCACCACTTCTCTTCGGCGAATCTTGGATGCCCTTCCACACCTCGTCCACCGTCTTCTTGCTCAGCTCCGGGGGCATCATGATGCTCCCCTGGCGATGCAGGCCCGGGGCCGGCTCAGACTGGCCGGCGACGCCACCCACAGGATCCACGCCGTCAGGAAACACGCTCTTGAGCAGCTCGTCGAGGTTCATACTAAGCAAGGGCTCTGTCAGCTGGCTCTGCACCTCATCGAGGGTAAGGCTGTACAGGGAACCTTGCCTCGCCAGGCCCTGCGCCTGCCCACGCTGCCCCGGGCCAGCATAGCCGCCGCCACCGCCGCCTCCTGCCTGCGACTGCGACGTCATTGCCTGAATCATGAACAAGCGCTCTATTGGACTGGTCGCCCCTATGGGTACAAACACCGAACGATGCCCAAAGCAGCCCACTTTCCACCGGCAAAGACCCGGTCACAAGTCGCCGAACCGCAGATCCACGAGACCGCGCACAGCTGCGGCAGCACGCGCCGGCGAACGAACCTCCTATGAGACAGTAGCATGTTTGCATCAGACAGAATCGCACACTCGTTCATGAACAGAGTGGCATGGGAACGAAAACACGAGCACGGAACGCGCAAGGAACGTTAAACCAACCTCGAATTTTCTTACGGAGACGACGGCGAGCAGCGGATTGGAGGCAAGTCCGGCGACCGGATCTCCGCCGCTCCGACCTCCCAGCTGGAGTCCGCGCCGAATTGAACGGGACACCCGCGCGATTCCCGCCCGCCTGGCGCCGGATCAAGGTCCCGCGCGGCGGTCAGAGCTGGCTGAGGCTGGCGCCTACCATTGGGGAAGGGAGGAGGAGGCGACGGCGGAGGCAGCCACGGTGGGAGTGGAAGTGGAGGAGAAGGAAGAAACTGACGGGGGGCCCTGATGCGAAACCGTGGGCGACGGGGGCAATGGGCCCACCGAGGGACGGAAATGGGCCTGGGTGTTTACGCACCCCCGCCTATCGGATAAAAAGTGCCGGATCCGGAGCGTGTCGGGTTCCAGTTTGAGCTTCCAACAAAGAAAACATTAACGATGCAAAGTGAGGGTCTTTTGTCGATGCAAATGGAGCTGCTAGTACGATGTTGATGTGTTAAATGTGGACAAAATACAACGGATGATTAGAAGGATAATGGTATACTTAACTCATCAAGGTTCAAGTCTTGGTGTTTGTATTTATCTCGTATTTATTTCAGGATTTTCGGCGATGTGCGTTCAGAGAGAGGAGACGTTTCCATTGACTACGAGGCGTCTACGGTGACTTCCTAAAATCTCAATATTATATGACGGCTCAATCTCCCGCAGATGTGCGTGTATGCCTTTGTAAGGGTGAGTGTATGTGTGTGTGTATATATATAAACACTTGCGTATGTACTGTGTTCAAGAAATATGGATAAAATACATGGGAAGCGATTACAATCGGCCAACCGATTGCGCGCTCGCGTCGGTCGACGCACTCCTCTGGCCCACGTGCAGTCCTCGTTCGTGTCAGCTTGGGAGCAATTATATTTCCTCGTATACACCGCACACGACACGCACTCTTGCCCCCTTTTGTCATCCTCCTTCCTCGAACAAAGCTCTCCTCCCATCTTCTGCTTTCTCCGCAAACAGGTCAGGATCCCATGCAGACAACAAACTCCATGAATCCAACTCTTCTCATTTGCTCTTCCCGCCTACCGTGTTGTGCGCCCCCTCAGGAAGCCTGTCGCGCTATTTTGCAAGCCGGAGCCCCGCCGCCTTCTCACCCGGTTTTGCTCGGGGCTGATGCAAGCGGTCGTGCCCCCACTGCTACGGGCGACAACCGGTGCTTTTAAGGGAGAAGACACCGAGTTGCAAGCCTCCACTCCACACGGGCTGACACGAGCGGCGACAGTGGCTGCTAAGCCTACAAGCAAGTCGGGCGTCAATTCTATGAGGAAACGCCAGACATTGCTCGATGTGGTGGTCATGCAACCGGCGGCGTCGAGGGTTGGTGATAGGGAATTTCCCATGTTATGTGTTTTGGTGTTGATCACAATGCAATTCACAAGACGGTTGGACACCCCTTCAGATGGAAAAAAGCGACGACGGTTTCTGATGCGTTTTATTTCTTTGGTTGTAGGAAATTTGTACTATTAAGAGTGGGTCCGCATCAAAAGGTACTAGTGGAATGAAATATACATAAATACATATTGCATTCCGTTTCGAGGAGAGTCTCTTATCTAACCTATGCAGAGAAACCTGTCCAAAGTGATTGTACCGCAGGTGCCAGTAGTTGTATTGCGTCGTTGTGGAGTGGTCACGTTGTCACTGCCACGACGGTTCGAGTTTCAAGCGGTGCTACTGGCCCTTGCACCGGTCCAACCACCGCCCAAGAGGTGATTTGACTCGGGTATGGCGTGTGATAGCCGGCAGTTGCTTCCCGGTTATTTCGGTGTATGGTTTATATACCAGTACAACCGGGGTTCGGGACGGTTGTACCATAGCAACCACCAGAGGCCGCTTCTGGGCAGTTGAACCAGCACTTGTACCGCCTCAACTACCGCGAGTCGGGTGATTTCGCTCGGGTCTGGGTGTGGTACTAGGCGGTGGTTGAACGGTTGTTCTGGTAGTTAATTTAATTAGCGGTACAACTGGGACACCCGGCGGTTGTACCGCTCTGTTCTTGTAGTAGTGCATTTTATGCCTAGGGTGGTTGTACCACTGCCCCAATGATTGTATTGCCCTTGTGTGTTTCTGCACATGATAGTTGAATTTGGGGAACCACTATATAATACCACCTCCCACCTACTTCTTGCCTCTCTCTCTCTCCTCCATTAATGCCCAAAGTTTTTTTCCCTGATGTCCTTCTCTAGCCAATCAAACTTGTTGACTTGATAAGGATTGAGGGAGGAGACCTAGATCTACATTTCCACCAAAGGAAATTTGATTCCCTCATACATTTCTTGTGGATCTTGTTACTCTTGGGTGTTTGGGCACCCTAGACGGAAGAGGTCATCTCGGAGTCACATTCCATTGTGGTGAAGCTCCGCGGTGGTGCTGGGATCCTCCAATTAAGTTGTCGAGAGAGCTCCAACCTTGTTTGTAAAGGTTCCGGTTGCCACCTTCAAGGGCACCGCTAGTGGATTCACGACATCTTGCATTATGCGAGGGCGTGAGGAGAATAGGGTGAGTCCTTGGGACACTTGGAGTGCATCGTGCCTCCACACGCTTCCAACGGAGACGTACCTCCCCCAAAGAAGGGAACGTTGGCAACACATCCTCGTCTCCTTCGACTTCACTTTCCATTATTTTGTTCCTTTACTATGTGCAAGTTTATATCTCTTGTTTACCCTTGCTTGCACTTGTTACTTGTGTTGTTTGTCATATAGGTTGTCCACCTTGTTGCATATCTAGACAATCTACTTTTATTTAAGCCTAAACTTTGTAAAAGATGATACAATTTTGATGGGCGGGAGGAGCTGCAACTGGTGATGGGCGGGGTGTTGGAAATATGCCCCAGAGGCAATAATAAATTGGTTATTATCATATTTCCCTGTTCATGATGAAGGTTTATTATTCATGCTAGAATTATATTGACCGGAAACTTAAATACAAGTGTGAATACATAAAAAAAAGTATGTCCCTAGTGAACCTCTACTAGACTACCTCGTTGATCAAAGATGGTTAAGGTTTCCTAACCATAGGCATGAGTTGTCATTTGATAACGGGATCATATCTTTAGGAGAACGATGTGATGGACAAGACCCAACCGTAAGCTTAGCATTCGATCGTATCACTTTAGTTTATTGCTATAGCTTTCTTCATGTCAAGTATCTATTCCTAAGACCATGAGATCATGCAACTCCCAGATACCGGAGGAATACCTTGTGTGCTATCAAATGTCACTTCATAACTGGGTGATAATAAAGATGCTCTACAGGTATCTCGGAAGGTGTCTATTGGGTTGGCATGGATCGAGACTAGGATTTGTCACTCCGTGTGACGGAGAGATATCTCTGGCCCCTCTCGGTAATACAACATCATAAAGAGCTTGCAAGCAATGTAGCTAATGAGTTAGTCACGAGATCTTGTATTGCGGAACGAGTAAAGAGACTTGTCGGTAACGAGATTGAACTAGGTATGGAGAACCGATGATTGCTACTTCTTGAGCTTGCGTTGGTTTTTCCCTTGAAGAGGAACGGGTGATGCAGCAAAGTAGAGATAAGTATTAGTTGGAAATATGCCCTAGAGGCAATAATAAACTGGTTATTATCATATTTCCCTGTTCATGATAATCATCTATTATCCATGCTATAATTGTATTGATCGAAAACTCAGATACATGTGTGGATACATAGACAACACTGTGTCCCTAGTGAGCCTCTACTAGATTAGCTCGTTGATCAAAAGATGGTTAAGGTTTCCTAACCATAGACATGTGTTGTCACTTGATAACGGGATCACATCATTAGGAGAATGAAGTGATGGATAAGACCCAACCGTTAGCATAGCATATGATCGTTCATTTATTGCTACTGCTTTCTTAATGTCAAATACATGTTTCTTCAACCATGACATCATGCAACTCCCCGACTCCAGAGGAATGCCTTGTGTGCCATCAAACGTCACAATTTAACTGGGTGATCATAAAGGTGCTCTACAGGTATCTCTGAAGGTGTCAGTTGAGTTGGCATGGATCGAGACTGGGTTTTGTCACTCCGTATGATGGAGAGGTATCTGTGGGCCCTCTCGGTAATACAGCATCACAAGAAGCTTGCAAGCAAAGTGACTAAGGAGTTAGTTACAGGATGATGTATTATGGAACGAGTAAAGAGACTTGCCGGTAACGAGATTGAACTAGGTATGGAGATACCAACAATAGAATCTCGGGCAAGTAATATACCAACAGACAAAGGGAACTATGTATGTTGTCATAAAGGTTCGACCGATAAAGATCTTCGTGGAATATGTAGGAACCAATATGGGCATCCAGGTCCCCCTATTGGCTATTGACCGAAGAAGCATCTCGGTCATGTCTACATTCTCGAACCCGCGAGGTCCGCACGCTTAACGTTCGTTGATAATATAGTATTATATGAGTTATGTATGTTGGTGACCGAATGTTGTTCGGAGTCACGGATATGACGAGGAGCTCCGGAATAGTCCAGAGGTGAATATTGATATATGGGATAATAGTGTTTGGTATCCGGAAGGGTTCCAGAATTCACCAGAAGGGGTTTCAGATGTTTCCCGAAATGTTCGAGTACAAGAGCACTTTATTTGGGCCAAGGGGAAAAGCCCACGAGGCTTTAGGAAAGTGCAAAAGGAAGTTTTGCGAAGGCTAGGGGCCAGACGCCAGGGACCCTGGCGTTTGAGACCAGACACCAAGGACCCTGACGTCTGGTCCTGGAGTCCGAGAAGGACTCTTGCCTTGCGGGCTAAACCGACTTTGAGGAGGCTATTTCTCCAAGTTACGACCCCAGGGCTCAACATGTAAATAGAGGGGCAGGGCTAGCACCCGGAACACATCAAGATACACCAAGTCGCGTGCCGGCAACCCCGTCCCTCTAGTTTATCCTCCGTCATAGTTTTCGTTGTGCTGAGCGAAGCCCTGCGGAGATTGTTCTTCACCACCACCGTCACCATGCCGTCGTGCTGCCGGAACTCATCTACTACTTCGCCCCTCTTGCTGGATCAAGAAGGCGAGGACGTCATTGAGCTGAACGTGTGCTGAACGCAGAGGTGCCGTACGTTCGGTACTTGATCGGGATAGATCTTAAAGGTGTAGGACTACATCAACCGCGTTGATAAACGCTTCCGCTTAGCGATCTTCAAGGGTATGAAGATGCTCTCCCTCTCTCGTAGCTATGCATATCCATGGATAGATCTTGCATGTGCGTATAATTTTTTTGTTTTCCATGCAACGTTCCCCAACAGTGGCATCATGAGCTAGGTATATGCGTAGATGATATGCATGAGTAGAACACAAAGGAGTTGTAGGGTGTGATGTTCAGACTGCTTACCACCAACGTCTTATTTTGATTCCGCGGTATTCTGGGATGAAGCGGACCGGACCAACCTTACATGTCCATGTACATGAGACCGGTTCCACCGACTAACCCGCAACTTGTTTTGCATAAGGTGGCTGGCGGGTGTCTGTTTCTCTCACTTTAGTTGAATCGAATTTGACTACGGCCTGTCCTTGCAGAAGGTCAAAACAGCAAACTTGATAATCACTGTTGTGATTTTGCGTAGGTAAGAACGGTTCTTGCTAGTTACCCATAGCAGCCACGTAAAACTTGCAACAACAAAGTAGAAGACGTCTAACTTGTTTTTGCGAGGTATGTTGTGATGTGATCTGGTCAAAACATGATGTGATATACGATGTTGTATGAGATGATCATGTTTTGTAATATCGACAACCGGCAGGAGCCTTAGGGTTGTCTTTTAATTATTGTATGACCTGCGTGTCAATCATTAAGCGCCATGTTATTGCTTTACTTTATCGCTATGCGTTAGCAATAGTTGTAGAAGCAATAGTTGGCGAGACGACCCCGACGCAACGATGGAGATCAAAGTGTCGCGCCGGTGACGATGGAGATCATGACGTTGCTTTGGAGATGGAGATCAAAAGCACAAGATGATGATGGCCATATCATGTCACATATTTTGATTGCATGTGATGGTTATCCTTTATGCATCTTATTTTGCTTAGAACGACAGTAGCATTATAAGATGATCCCTTCACTTAATTTCAAGATAAAAGTGTTCTCCCCGAGTATGCACCGTTGCTAAAGTTCGTCATTTTGAAGCACCTCGTGATGATTGGGTGTGATAGACTCTACGTTCACATACAACGGGTGTAACCAGTTTTGCACAAGTAGAATACTTGGGTTAAACTTGACGAGCCTAGCATGTACATACATGGTCTCATAACACTGGAGACCGAAAGGTCGAACATGAGTCATATAGTATATATGATCAACATGGAGATGTTCACCATTGATGACTACCCCATCTCATGTGATGATTAGACATGGGTTAGTTGATTTGGATCATGTATCACTTAGATAACTTGAGGGATGTTAATTTAAGTGGGATTTCATTAGTAAATTGATTAATTCAACTTAATTTATCATGAACATAGTCAAAATGTCTTTGCAAATTATGTTGTAGATCAATAGCTCGCGATGTAGCTCCCGTGTTTTTGATATGATCCTAGAGAAAACTAAGTTGAAAGATGATGGTAGCAATAATGCGGACTAGGTCCGTGATCTGAGGATTATCCTCATTGCTGCACAGAAGAATTATGTCCTTGATGCACCGCTAGTTGACGGACCTGCTACAGGATCTGCTACAGATGTTATGAACGCTCAGCAAGCTCGATCTGATGACTACTTGATAGTTAGTGCGCCATGCTTTACGGCGTAGAATCGGGGCTCCAAGGACGTTTCGAACGCCATGGAACATATGAGATGTTCCAAGAGCTGAAATTGGTATTTCAGGCTCATGCCCGTGTTGAGAGGTATGAGACCTCCGACAAGTACTTTGCCTACAAGATGGAGGAGAATAGCTCAGTCAGTGAGCATGTGCTCAGAATGTCTGGGTACTGCAATCGCTTGAATCAAGTGGGAGTTAATCTTCCAGATAAGATAGTGATTGACAGATTTCTCCAGTCACTATCACCAAGCTACTAGAGTTTCATGGTGAACTATAATATGCAAGGGATGACGAAAATGATTACCAAGCTCTTTGCGATGCTGAAATCGGCGAAGGTATAAATCAAGAAAGATCATCAAGTATTGATGGTTAACAAGACCACCCGTTTTAAGAAAAAGGGCAAGGGAAAGAAAGGGAACTTCAAGAAGAACAACAAGCAAGTTGCCGCTCACGTGAAGAAGCCCAAAGCTGGACCCAAGCCTGAAACTGAGTGCTTATACTGCAAAGGAAATGGTCACTGGAAGCGGAACTGCCCCAAATATTTGGCGGATAAGAAGGATGGCAAAGTAAACAAAGGTATATTTGATATACATGTTATTGATGTGTACCTTACTGGTGCTCATAGTTGCCCCTGGGTATTTGACACCGGTTCAGTTGCTAAGATTAGTAACTCGAAACAGGAGTTGCAAAATAAACGGAGACTAGTTAAGGGCGAGGTGACGATGTGTGTTGGAAGTGTTTCCAAGATTGGTATGATCACCATCGCACGCTCCCTCTACCTTCGGGATTAGTGTTGATCCTAAATAAACTTTATTTGGTGCTTGCGTTGAGCATGAACATGATTAGATCGTGTTTATTGCAATATGGTTATTCATTTAAGTTAGAGAATAATTGTTGTTCTGTTTACATGAATAACACCTTCTATGGTCATACACTCAATGTGAATGGTTTATTGAATCTCGATCGTAGTGATACACATATTCATAATATTGATGCCAAAAGACGCGAAGTTGATATTGATAGTGCAACATACTTGTAGCACTGTCGTTCATGTCATATTGGTGTAGAGCGCATGAAGAAACTCCATGCGGATGGACTTCTGGAATCACTTGATTATGAATCATTTGATACTTGCAAACCATGCCTCATCGGCAAAATGACTAAAACTCCGTTCTTCGGAACAATGGAGCAAGCTAATGACTTATTGTAAATAATACATACCGATGTATGCGGTCCGATGAGTGTTGAAGCACGCGGTGGGTATCATTATTTTCTAACCTTCACAGAGGATTTGAGTAGGTATGGGTATATCTACTTGATGAAACACAAGTCTGAAACATTTGAAAAGTTCAAAGAATTTCATAATGAAGTGGAGAATCATCATAACAAGAAAATAAAGTTTCTACGATTTGATCGCTGAGGCGAATATTTGAGTTACGAGTTTGGCCTTCATTTAAAACAACGTGGAATAGTTTCACAACTCACGCCACCTGGAATACCACAATGTAATGGTGTGTCCGAACGTCGTAACCATACTTTATTATATATGGTGCATTCTATGATGTCTCTTACCGATTTGCCACTATCGTTTTGGGGTTATGCATTAGAGACAGTCACATTCAAGTTAAATAGGGCACCATCTAAATCCGTTGAGACGACACTGTATGAACTATGGTTTGGCAACAAACCTAAATTCTCGTTCCTTAAAGTTTGGGGATACGACGCTTATGTTAAAAGACTTCAGCCTGATAAAGCTTGAACCCAAAGCAAAGAAGTGCGTCTTCATAGGATACCCGAAAGTGACTATTGGGTATTACCTTCCACCACAGATCCAAAGGCAAGATCTTTGTTGCTAAGAATGGGTCCTTTCTAGAGAAGAAGTTTCTCTCGAAAGAAATGAGTGGGAGGAAAGTAGAACTCGATGAGGTAGGTGTACCTTCTCTCGAATTGGAAAGTAGTACATCAGAGAAAGCTGTTCCCGTGATGCCTACACCAACCAGAGTGGAAGCAAATGATGATGATCATGAAACTTCAGATCAAGTTACTACTGGACCTCGTAGGTCGACCAGAACACGCTCCGCACCAGAGTGTTACAGTAATCCTGTCCTGGAAGTCATGTTGTTGGACAACGGCGAACCTACGAACAATGAAGAAGCTATGATGAGCCCAGATTCCGAAAAATGGCTTGGGGCCATGAAATCTGAGATAGAATCCATGTATGAGAACAAAGTGTGGACTTTGGTGGATTTGCCCGATGATCGGCAAGCCATTGAGAATAAATGGATCTTCAAGAGGAAGACGGACGCTGATGAGCTCGACTTGTCGCAAAAGGTTTTCGACAAGTTCAAGGGGTTGACTATGATGTGACTTTCTCACCCATAGCAATGCTTAAGTCTGTCTGAATCATGTTAGCAATTGCCGCATTTTATGATGATGAAATCTGGCAAATGGACGTCAAAACTACATTCCTTAAACGGGTTTCTTAAGGAAGAGTTGTATATGATGCAACCGGAAGGTTTTTTTGATCCTAAAGGTGCTAACAAAGTGTGCAACCTCCAGCGGTCCATTTATGGACTGGTGCAAGCATCTCGGAGTTGGAATAAATGCTTTGATGAGGTGATCAAATCATTTGGCTTTATACAGACATATGGTGAAGCCTGTATTTAAAAGAAAGTGAGTGGGAGCTCTGTAGCATTTCTAATATTATATGTGGATGACATATTGCTGATTGGAAATGATATAGAATTTCTGGATAGCATAAAAGGATACTTGAATAAGAATTTTTCAATGAAAGACCTCGGTGAAGCTGCTTACATATTGGGCATCAAGATCTATTGGGATAGATCAAGATGCTTAATAGGACTTTCACAAAGCACATACCTTGATAAGATTTCGAAGAAGTTCAAAATGGATCAGTCCAAGAAGGGGTTCTTGCCTGTTTTGAAGGTGTGAAATTGAGTAAGACTCAAAGCCCGACCATGGCAGAAGATAGAGAGAGAATGAAAGTCATTCCCTATGCCTCAGCCATAGGTTCTATACGATATGTCATGCTGTGTACCACACCTGATGTGTGCCTTGCCACATGTCTGGCAAAAGGGGGTACAAGAGTGATCCAGGAGTGGATCACTGGACAACGGTCAAAATTATCCTTAGTAACTAGAGGACTAAGGAAATGTTTCTTGATTATGGAGGTAATAAAGAGTTCGTCGTAAAGAGTTACGCTGATGCAAGCTTTGACACCGATCCGGATAACTCTGAGTAGCAAACCGGATACGTATAATGGAGCAGTCATTTGGAATAGATCCAAGTAAAGCATGATAGCAGCATCTACAGTATGACATAAGGATTTTCAAAATACACACATCTGAATGTTGCAGACCCGTTGACCAAAACCACTCTCACAAGCAAAACATGATCACACCTTAGAACTCTTTGGGTGTTAATCACATGGCGATGTGAACTAGATTATTGACTCTAGTAAACTCTTTGGGTGTTAGTCAAACAACGATGTGAACTATGGGTGTTAATCACATGGCGATGTGAACTAGATTATTAACTCTAGTGCAAGTGGGAGACTGTTGGAAATATGCCCTAGAGGCAATAATAAACTGGCTATTATCATATTTCCCTGTTCATGATAAACGTCTATTATCCATGCTAGAATTGTATTGATCGGAAACTCAGATACATGTGTGGATACATAGACAACACCGTGTCCCTAGTGAGCCTCTACTAAACTAGATTGTTGATTAAAAGATGGTTAAGGTTTCCTAACCATAGACATCTGTTGTCACTTGATAACGGGATCACATCATTAGGAGAATGATGTGATGGACAAGACCCAACTGTTAGCATAGCATATGAACGTTCAGTTTATTGCTACTGCTTTCTTAATGTCAAATACATGTTTCTTCGACCATGAGATCATGCAACTCCCGGACTCCGGAGGAATGCATTGTGTACCATCAAATGCCACAAGGTAATTGTGTGATCATAAAGGTGCTCTACAGGTATGTCCGAAGGTGTCTGTTGAGTTGGCATGGATCGAGACTAGGATTTGTCACTCTGTATGACGGAGAGGTATCTGTGGGCCCTCTCGGTAATACAGCATCACAAGAAGCTTGCAAGCAAAGTGACCAAGGAGTTAGTTACAGGATGATGTATTACGGAATGAGTAAAGAGACTTGCCGGTAACGAGATTGAACTAGGTATGGATATACTGACGATCGAATCTCGGGCAAGTAATATACTGACATATAAAGGGAGCTACGTATGTTGTCATAAAGGTTTGACCGATAAAGATCTTCATGGAATATGTAGGAACCAATATGAGCATCCAGGTCCCGCTATTGGTTATTGACCGGAGTAGCGTCTCGGTCATGTCTACATCATTCTTGAACCCGTGGGGTCCGCACGCTTAATGTTTGTTGACGATATAGTATTATATGAGTTATGTATGTTGGTGACCGAATGTTGTTCGGAGTCCAATAAGATCACGGATATGAAGAGGAGCTCCGCAATAGTCCAAAGGTGAAGATTGATATATGGGATAATAGTGTTTGGTCTGCGGAAGGGTTCCGGAATTCACCGGAAGGGGTTCAGGATGTTTCCCGAAATGTTCGGGGTACAAGAACACTTTATTTGGGCCAAGGGATAAAGCCCACGAGGCTTTAGGAAAGTGCAAAAGGAAGTTTTGGGAAGGCCAGGGCTAGATGCCAGGGACCCTGGCGTTTGGGGCCAGACGCCAAGGACCCCGTCGTCTGGTCGCGGAGTCCGAGAAGGACTCTTGCCTTGTGGGCTAAACCGACTTTGAGGAGGCTCTTTCCCCAAGTTACGACCCCGGGGCTCAACATATAAATAGAGGGGCAGGGCTAGCTCCCGAAACACATCGAGATACACCAAGTCGTGTGCCGGCAACCCCGTCCCTCTAGTTTATCATCCGTCATAGTTTCCGTTGTGCTTGGCGAAGCCCTGTGGAGATTGTTCTTCACCACCACCGTCACCACGTCGTTGTGCTGCCAGAACTCATCTACTACTTCACCCCTCTTGCTGGATCAAGAAGGCGTGGACGTCATCGAGCTGAACATGTGTTGAACGCGGAGGTGTCGTACGTTCGGTACTTGATCGAGACGGATCATGAAGGTGTACGACTACATCAACCACGTTGATAAACGCTTCCGCTTAGCGATCTTCAAGGGTATTAAGATGCTCTCGCCCTCTCGTAGCTATGCATCTCCATGGATAGATCTTGCGTGTGCGTAGAATTTTTTTTTGTTTTCCATGCAACGTTCCTCAATAGTGTTTCCCTCAGTTGAGAACCAAGGTATCAATTCATCAGGAGGAACACACTAGTCTCCAATAATTGCAACTACACAAACAAACAAATACTTGCACCCAGCGCGATAAGGGGGTTGTCAATCCGTTCACGGTTACTTGCAAGGATGAGATCTGATAGCAATCTATACCTACTAATAAAGTAAGGTGCGTTTCTTTGATTTTTTTCGTCCATTCACCGCAAATAGATTATTATTTTCCTATCTGAGGTGGTACTAAACTTTCTATGTTCGTCTATTAGCAAAGGAAAAACAATTTGTGCAGAATTTCGTACATGGGCCGCGCGCACTATGGCCCGTTAAAGTCAGCCCATTTTTTCCTGCTCATATAGCAATAAAAAATCCTATTTCCCGCTCAATGCGGTAAATAGTTTCAGGTACGCAAAGGGCACCCAAAACTCAGCGGCCCATTTATGCTTGTGTTCTGTTTCCATTTTTCTTTTCTGTTTTGTTCTCTTTTTGTTTCCTATTTCTTTTATATTTTTCCCATTCTAAGTATATTTTTTACTTTTTTTTTTCTGAAATTCAAAATTTTCAAAAAATGTTCGCAATTTCATTTTTATTCAAAAATTCATAAACAATTAGGAATTACATAAATGTGTTCCTATTATAAAAAATGTTTGGATTTTTTGTTGTGCCAAAAAATTTTCAAAATTTAAAAATATTCCCATTTGTTAAAAAATGACTGTATTTTAAAAAAAAATCAATCTTTAGAAAAATGCATTTTAAAAATGTTCCAAATTCGAAAAATATGCTTGTGTTCTGTTTCCATTTTTCTTTTTCTGTTACGTTCTCATTTTGTTTCCTATTTTTTTATTTTTCCCATTCTAAGTCTATTTTTCACTTTTTTCTGAAATTCAAAATATTCGAAAAATGTTCGCAATTTCATTTTTATTCAAAAATTCAAAAAAAAAATACGAATTACATAAATGTGTTCCTATTATAAAAAATGTGTGAATTTTTTTGTTGTGCCAAAAAAATTCAAAATTGAAAAAATATTCCCATTTGTTAAAAAATGACTGTATTTTAAAAAAATCAATATTTGGAAAAATGAATTTTAAAAATGTTCCAAATTCGAAAAATATTTTTGTTTTTGCGACATGTTGAAAAATTGAAAATAATTTTTTCATTAAAGGAAAAAATTACTAAAACTCTTCTGAATCTTCAAAACATGTTCCTATTTTTAAAAATTGTTCACAACTTAAAAAATGTTCGTAGTTTTATAAAAGGTTCATGTTTTTAAGAAATATTTGTGAATTTCAGGAAATGTTCCATTCAAAAATTTATTCCTGCTTTTTTCTAAAAATGTATGGAATTTTCAAGAAAAAAAGAACTGTTCGCAATTTGGAAAATGTTCACGTTGCGAGTATATTTGGCAGTACATAGTTATCAGTTTTTGAAAAGTTCAAAAAAACAAATAAAAATGTTTCGACATTGCATTATATTCTTTAATATTCACGCTGACCATTGGTTAACAGGACGCGTTTGTTTGAGTGGCTAGCGACATGTGGTCTGGTCTTTGAGGTCGTGACTTCGATCACTCCCATACTGGGCCTGCTCCGCATCCGGCACATTGAGCTAAGTCGGCTTGTTCAAAATAAAGGACACCATAACTTATTGACTTCCATGTGCCAATAAAAGAGAATATGATGGTAATTATAATTGAAAGAAATTGTGGGCACGTGCCAATACAAGAGAATACAGATATGTGGGGGTCTTGATCCATTCTTATAATGAGCTAGAGGCATGCAATTTTATTATCCCGTTGCAAAGCACGGGCATGCGTGCTAGTGGATATAAAAGATAATTAAAAGTGAAAAATAAAATAAAAGTAAATAAATTGTGGCAAGGTATTTTGTGTTTTTGATTTTGTAAATCTGAAAATAATTTGATAAAAGATAGACCCGGGGGCCATAGTTTTTACTAGAGGCTTATCTTTTGAAAGAAAGCATACGATGGGTAAACAAATTACTATTGAGCAATTGATAGAAAAGTGCATAGTTATGACGATATCCAAGGCAATGATCATGTATATAGGCATTACATCCAAGACAAGTAGACCGACTCCTGCCTGCATATACTACTATTACTCCACATATCGACCGCTATCCAACATGCATCTAGTGTATTAAGTTAACTAGAACGGAGTAACGCCTTAAGCAAGATGACATGATGTAGAGGGATAGATCCAATCAATATGAACAAACCGCATCTTTTTATCCTTAATGGCAACAATACAAATATGTGTCATGTCCATTTCTGCCACTGGGATTTAGCACCACAAAATTGAACCTAATACAAAGCACCTCTCCCATTGCAAGAAAAAACAATCTAGTTGGCCAAAACTAAATCAATAGACCGGAGAGAAATACAAAGCTATATAAATCATGCATAAAAGAGTTAGGGAAGACTCAAATAAAATTCATAGATAATTTGATCATAAACCCACAATTCATCGGATCTCAACAAATGCACCGCAAAAGAAGATTACATCAAATAGATCTCCAAGAACATCGAGAAGAACATTGTATTGAAGATCAAAGAGAGAGAAGAAGCCATCTAGATATGTACCCGTAGGTCTATGGTAAACTACTCACACATCATCGGTAGGGCAGCAAGGTTGGTGTAGAAGCCCTCTGTGATCGAATCCCCCTTCGATAGAGTACCAAAAAAGGTCCCCAGATGGGATCTCACGAAGACAGAAACTTGCAGCGGCAGAAAAGTGTTTTTTGGTGTGCCCTCCAGTCTTCGGGGAATATTTGGGTATTTATAGAAGAAGATTAGAGTTAGAGGAGCCACGAGGGGGCACAAGCTTGGAGGACGCGCCCCCTGAGCTTGTCGCCGCCTCGTGGCCCTTCTGGCCTGCTCCCGAAGCTTCCAGGGTGTCTTGTGGTCCAAGAAAAATCGTCAAAAAGTTACATTCCATTTGGACTCCATTTGCTATGGATTTTCTACAAAGATAAAAACAAGGAAAAAATGACAACCGACACTGGGCACTAGGTTAATAAGTTATTCCCAAAAAATGATATAAAATAGCATAATAATGCATATAAAACATCCAAGATTGATAATATAATAGCATGGAACAATCAGAAATTATAGATACGTTCCAGATGTATCAGCGATCAAATCTCGGGCAAGTAACATATCGCCGGACAAAGGGAATTGCATACGGGATTAACCGAATCGTTGCCATCGTGGTTCAACCAATAAAATATCTTCATGGAATATGTAGGAACCAGTATGGGCATCCAGGTTCTGCTATTGGTTATTGATCGGAGAGATGTCTCAGTCATGTCTACATGATTCTCGAATCCATAGGGTCTGCACGCTTAACGTTCGGTGACGCTAGAGTAATATTGGGATATGCATGTTGGTGACTGGATGTTTTTCGGAGTCCTAGATGAGTTCTCGGACGTCACGAGAGCTCCAGAATGGTCCGTAGGTAAAGATTTATATATGGAAAGTTGCTTTCAGGGTTTCGAAAAAAGTTTCAGTTTTTTCGGTATTGTACCAGGAACCTTCGAGAAAGTTTCGGAAACTTCCAGAGGAGTCCGGAAGCCCACCAAGGGTTCCACCACGTGCCAAAGGCTAGCACTGACTGAGGGGAGGTGCCTTGGCCTTATTGGGACAGGCGCACAAGTCCCTCAAGGCCCATGTGGCTTGGGAGAGGTGGAAAGTCCACGTGTGTATGGAAAAGGAGGGAATTGGACTAGGAGTCCAACTCCTCCCCCTTGGTGCGCCCCTACTGCTTGGGGGGCTGGCCACCACGCCCCTCCACCTATATATAAAGGGGAGGGGGCGCCCAAGAGGACACACAAGCCCTTGGCCCCCCTCTCTCCTGTTACTAACTCCTCCGTCTTCGTTGTTTCGGTAGTGCTCGGTGTAGCCCTGCCGGAGTCACTCCACCACCATCACCGTCACACTGTCGTGTTGCCGGCGATCCCATCTACTTCTCCTCCCTCGCTTGCTGGATCAAGGAGGAGGAGACGTCATCGATCCGTACGTGTGTTGAACATGGAGGTGTCGTCCGTTTGGTACTTCATCGGTTTGTATCGCGATTTAATCGTGACGAGTACGACTACATCAACCGCGTGATATACGCTTCCGCTTAATGGTCCATCAACCGCGTGATATACGCCTCCGCTTAATGGTCTATGGGGGTACGTAGACACACTCTCCCCTCTCATTGCTATGCTTCTCCTAGATAGATCTTGGGTGTTCGTAGGATTTTTTTATTTTCATGCTTCGTTCCCCAACACAGGGTTGCGCCCTGACGGCTGGTGCGACAAGACAAGCTAGTGTGATGTGACACATGAGTTGTCGTGGCGGTGGGGATGGCAGCCCGCGGTGCTGCACTAGGACCTTGTTGGGGAAGATGACACACTAATGTTGGTGCTGCAATTGATGATTATTGGTGCTGGAGACAGCGGCCTCCGGTGCGCCAACAAGAACATAGGGTTGCAAGGCTATGCCTCAACCTAGGAACTTACCGAATTACTCACACATGACGGTCGGATCGCAAGAAGAAATAATCAAAGAACACATCGAGACAGATGCTTTATTGCTAATATGTCTTACAGTGGTTGTGGGATACGATACACGATGGCAAGGTATGGCTAACTTGATGATGAATGATGTGGTGATCGTGATGGTGGTAGCTATGGAGATGGACATGGAAATAGCAGCGGCTAGGGTTTGTGGATGTTACTACTTACTAGCAACGAAGATGGAGGTTTGGTGAATTGCTCTCATCTGATTCTGGCGTTGGCCTTTAACAAAAGTTGGAGGGTTGGACGCCATGGTGTCGTGGGTACCTGGTACAAGCTCTGGTAAGAGCATGTGCGCTTGTACCAGACACCGTCTTGCGCTCTGGAACGTTTCCCGCGCCTCCCACTTGATCCTTCTTATCTCCTCTTTGTTCCTTTCCATATATGCATTGATTTAGTCCATGTATGGCCCAATTCCTATGTAAACAACACTAAGAGAGGATTTTTGGAATCCTTTGCATTCATTAGTCATTACTCATTAGTACGGATATCAGAGTAGATATCTCAGTTTTTATGAAATAAACCGGTTTAAACTCAGGTTTGATGACCGTAAAAATAACAGTCATCAACATATCGTGGCGAGGGTCTTGCAGGTCATGTGCAACCGACTTTCTCGGATTGTACAAACTCCATGTTTCATGTCATTTCATTAGGGTTTGAAGGTGCTTCTATACTTTTTGAGGGAGGAGAGCTATTCGGGGAGGCGGTCTGCCTATTCGCAGTCACTTAAGAGAGTCAATATTGGAGTGGGTTGTTAATACGTCTCCAACGTATCTATAATTTTTTATTGTTCCATGCTGTTATATTATCAATATTGGATGTTTATATACATTTAATAGCAACTTTATATCATTTTTTGGGACTAACCTATTAACTTAGTGCCCAGTGCCCAGTGGCAGTTGGTGTTTTTGCTTGTTTTTTACTTTGCAAAATATTAATACCAAACGAAGTCCAAATGCCATGAATTTTTTTGGAGATTTTTTTCTGGCAGGAAGAGACACTGGAAGCTTCTGGAGGCCACGAGAAGAGGCTCATGGGGCCCACTAGGCACCAGGGCGCGCCAGGGGCCTCTGGCGCTCCTTGGTGGGTAGTGGGGCCCATGGGCACCGCCTTGACCTACCTCCGACTCTATAAATACTCTAAAATCCCAAAACCATAGGGGAGTCGACAAAATAATTTTTCCACCGCCGCAAGTTCGAGAACCACGAGATCCAATCAAGAGGCCTTTTTCAACACTCTTCCGGAGGGGGCAACGGTCACGGAGGGGTTCTTCATCATCCTTGCTGCCCCTCTTATGATGTGTGAGTAGTTTACCACGGACCTATGGGTTCGTAGTTAGTAGCTAGATGGCTTCTTCTCTCTTTTTGATCTTCAATACAGTGTTCTCCTCGATGTTCTTGGAGATCTATCTGATGTAACTCTTTTTTTGCGGTGTGTTTGTTAGGATCCGATGAATTGTGAGTTTATGATCAGATCTATCCATGAATATTATTTGAGTTTTCTCTAAACTCTTTTATGCATGATTGTTATATCCTCGTATTTCTTCTCTGATTTATTGGTTTGGTTTGGCCAACTAGATTGATTTATCTTGCCATGGGAAGAGGTGCTTTGTGATGGGTTCGATCTTGCTGTGCTCAATCTCAGTGACAGAAAGAGACATGGCACGCATGTATCATTGCTATTAAGGGTAACAAGATGGGGTTTATTCATACGTGAGTTCATCTTGTCTACATCATGTCATCTTTCTTAATGCATTACTCCGTTTTCCATGAACTTAATACACTAGACGCATGATGGGTAGCGGTTGATGTGTGGAGTAATAGTAGTAGATGCAGAATCATTTCGGTCTACTAATCTTGGACGTGATGCCTATATACATGATCATTGCCTTGGGTATCGTCATAATTATTTGCTTTTCTATCAATTGCCCAACAGTAATTTGTTTACCCATCGTATGGTATTTTCTTGAGAGAAGCCCCTAGTGAAATCTTTGGCCCTCGGGTCTATTTTCTATCATATATAAAAAACAAAAATACCTTGCTGCAATTTTATTTTATTTTATTTATTTTGTGTTTTAGTTAGATCTATTTATCAAAACCTATACAATTTAATCTATCCCAATACCGTTGAGGGATTGACAACCCCTCTATGCGTTGGGTTGCGAGTATTTGTTGTTTGTGTGCAGGTGTTGTTTACATAGTGTTGCTTGGTTCTCCTACATGATTGATAACCTTGGTTTCATAACTGAGGGAAATACTTATTTCTACTGTACTTCATCATCCCTCCTCTTTGGGGAAATCCCAATGCAGCTCACAAGTAGCAGTGATGAGGCGGTTAGTGGTCACCATAGAGCAAGCGATTTGGAGGGGTCTGTCGTTGAGCGCCTTTGCCTGCTCACACCGCGTGAGGAGGGTCAACCATCCATCTATTCTCTCTCCGATGTTCCAATCACCGCCGTCTTGGAGGAGAGCGAGAGGTCCAGCCATCGGCCACTGCTGCTCCTGCCTTCATGCTCTCTAAACCCAGATCTGAATGTCAATTGCATCTTGGGGGCTAAAGCACGTGAGAGTGCTAAGTTATGCTACATGACTCATGGCGCAGATCGGACTAGTGCTAATTTGCACCTAGAGTGTTATTGGCTACATAACTCGTAGAGAATAAGCTGCATCAATCAGAATTTTTTCAAGTTTCCTGCATAAAATCGTCCCACGGGAGCCGACTTTGTAGAAGACCATTTTGCAATGCTAGCTATCTACATCAGAAAATCAAGATTGGGGTGGTTCATCCAACTTCAGGAAACTAGCCGGTCATAGGAGGTCGGCGACGAGCACCGTGCGGGAATTTAGCCCGCAGACGCTTGCTACGCAGGAGCTTTTTGTGGTGGAGGTCGGCTGCTCCTACTGGTGAGCTGCGTTGGGATTTCCCTGAAGAGGAGAGGATGATGCAATACAATAGAGATAAGTATTTCCTTCAGTAATGAAACCAAGGTTATCAATCCAGTAGGAGAACCAATCAACGACTAACACCTGCACACAAACAACAAATACTTGCAACCCAACGCGAAGAAGGTGTTGTCAATCCCTTGACGTTATGAGCAAGATTAAATTGTATAATTTTTGACAGATAGATCGGACAAAAATACAAAATAAAATAAATAAAATAAAATTGCAGCAAAGTATTTTTAGTTTTAGTTGATGATAAAAGATAGACCCGGGGGCCATAGTTTTCACTAGAGGCTTCTCTCATAAAAATTAGCATACGGTGAGTAAACAAATTACTGTTGAGCAATTGATAGAAAAGCAAATAATTATGACGATATCCAAGGCAATGATCATGTATATAGGCATCACATCTGAGACAACTAGATCGAAACGATTCTCCATCTACTACTATTACTCCACACATCAACCGCTATCCAGCATGCATCTAGTGTATTATGTTCATAGAAGAACAGTGTAATGCCTTAAGCAAGATGACATGATGTAGACAAGATAAACTCATGTATGAAATAAATCCCATCGTTTTACCCTTAATAGAAACGATACATGTGTGTCATGTCCCTTTCTGTCACTGGGATTGAGCACCGCAAGATCGAACCCATTACAAAGCACCTCTTCCCATGGCAAGATAAATCAATCTAGTTGGCCAAACCAAACCAATAAATTGGAGAAGAAATACGAGGTTGTAACAATTATGCATAAAAGAGTTCTTAGAAAACTCAAATAATATTCATGGATAGATCTGATCATAAACTCACAATTCACCAGATCCCAACAAACACATCGCAAAAAGTCATTACATTGAATAGATCTCCAAGAACACCGAGGATAACATTGTATTGAGGATCAGATAGAGAGAATAAGCCATATAGCTACTAACTATGGACCCATAGGTCCGTGGTAAACTACTCAAGCATCATTGGAGGGAAGCAAGGATGATGAAGAGCCCCCTCCATGATGGAATCCCCCTCCGGCAGAGTGCCGCAAAAGGACTCCAGATGGGATCTCGTGGTAATAGAACTTGTTGGGGAACGTAGTAATTTCAAAAATTTTCCTACGCACACGCAAGATCATGGTGATGCATAGCAACGAGAGAGGAGAGTGTTGTCTACGTACCCTCGTAGACCGAAGCGGAAGCGATCACAACGTAGAGGAAGTAGTCGCACGCTCTCCTCGCGATCCAACCGATCCCAGCGCCCGTTACTCGGCGCCTCCGAAGTTCTTGGCACACGCTCAGCTCGGTGACGCTCCTCAGTTCGATCCAGCAAAGCTCCGGAGAGAGAGAGTTCCGTCAGCACGACGGCGTGGTGACAATCTTGATGTTCTACCGACGCAGGGCTTCGCCTAAGCACCGCTACAATATGACCGAGGTGGAATATGGTGGAGGGGGGCACCGCACACGGCTAAGGAACGATCTCAAGGATCAACTTGTGTCTTCATGGGGTGCCCCCTGCCCTCGTATATAAAGGAGGGAGGGAGGAGGAGGCCGGCCCTAGGAGGGCGCCACATGGGGAGTCCTACTCCCACCGGGAGTAGGATTCCCCTTTCCTAGTCCAACTAGGAGTCCTTCCATGTATTAGGAGTAGGAGACAAGGAAGGGGAAGAGAGAAGGGAAGGAAGGAGGGGTGCGTCCCTCCCCTAGTCCAATTCGGACTAGGCCATGAAGCGCGGCCTGCCCTAGGCAGCCCCTCTCTCTTTCCCGCAGGCCCAATAAGGCCCAATACTTCTCCCCGGCGAATTCTCGTAACTCTCCCAGGTACTCGAAAAATACCCGAATCATTCGAACCTTTCCGAACTCCGAATATAGTCATTCAATATATCGATCTTTACGTCTCGACCATTTCGAGACTCCTCGTCATGTCCCCGATCTCATCTGGGACTCCGAACTCCTTCGGTACATCAAAACTCATAAACTCATAATATAACTGTCATCGAAACCTTAAGCGTGCGGACCCTACGGGTTCGAGAACTATGTAGACATGACCTAGAACTATTCTCGGTCAATAACCAATAGCGGAACCTGGATGCCCATATTGGCTCCTACATATTCTACGAAGATCTTTATCGGTCAAACCGCATAACAACATACTTTGTTCCCTTTGTCATCGGTATGTTACTTGCCCGAGATTTGATCGCCGGTATCCAATACCTAGTTCAATCTCGTTACTGGCAAGTCTCTTTACTCGTTACGTAATGCATCATTCCATAACTAACTCATTAGCTACATTGTTTGCAAGGCTTATAGTGATGTGCATTACCGAGAGGGCCCAGAGATACCTCTCCGACAATCGGAGTGACAAAACCTAATCTCGAAATACGCCAACCCAACATGTACCTTTGGAGACACCTGTAGTACTCCTTTATAATCACCCAGTTACGTTGTGACGTTTGGTAGCACCCAAAGTGTTCCTCCGGTAAACGGGAGTTGCATAATCTCATATTACAGGAACATGTATAAGTCATGAAGAAAGCAATAGCAACATACTAAACGATCAAGTGCTAGGCTAACGGAATGGGTCATGTCAATCAGATCATTCTCCTAATGATGTGATCCCGTTAATCAAATGACAACTCATGTCTATGGTTAGGAAACATAACCATCTTTGATTAACGAGCTAGTCAAGTAGAGGCATACTAGTGACACTCTGTTTGTCTATGTATTCACACATGTATTATGTTTCCAGTTAATACAATTCTAGCATGAATAATAAACATTTATCATGATATAAGGAAATAAATAATAACTTTATTATTGCCTCTAGGGCATATTTCCTTCAGAACTTGCGGCGGCGGAAAAAGTATTTCGTGGACTCCTTTGTTGGTTTTACGATTTTAGAGAATTTATAGAGGCGGAGTTAGGTCAAATGGAGCCATGTGGGCCCCACAACACACCAGGGTGCACCCTGGTGCCTTGTGAGCCTACGGTCCATCGTCTGGTCTTCTCCCGAAGCTTCAAGTCTGTGGCGACCGGTTTTCCGGGATATAATTTCCAGAAAATGGCCATTGTGCTCACCAGCCCCAGGATTACTGTTAGCTGATGAGGCACCAACTTGATACAGAAATTCCAACCAAAAGCACAAAATATGTGGTACAAGACCATTCTAGCCTGTGAGTACAACAAATGGTTTCTAGTGGTTGATGGCGGAAGCGGTTTGTGGATCGTCAGCGTCTATGGGACTCCATTTCCCACAGAACAGTGACCGGGATAACTCCTATCTTCATGAGGCTGCGGTCTCCGTTGCTTAGGTTCCGGGCGGTCATCGCAATGCCCCTCTCCATGCAAGATATGTGGCCAAGACAATAGCTGTGGACAAGCCAGTGAGTACTTTGAATGTACTCGCAAACATTATGAACACGGGAATAATATAAATGACCGATAATCATGCTTTGAAAATATTCTATGATCACAACATCAGTCATAAAAGAAAATAAATTCCTTGATGCATGCAGGCAGGTTATTATAATGTAACCATAAATATGTAATGACAGAGTAGGAATAAAGTGCACCATTCGGATGTCCCGCAGGCGGCGTCTCAATTGATGGCAAATAACAAGCATGCCTCGATCAGGCGTCGAGCGACACCACATAAAGGGCTTATATAGTAAAATAAATAACAAGTATGTTCGATGCGTCTCAATGACACCACATAAAGGGCTTATAAAGTAAAAGAATAACAAGCAGGCCACAGTCGGGCGTCTGAGCGACACCACATAAAGGGCTTATAAAGTAAAAGAATAACAAGCATGCCACAGTCGGGCGTCTGAGCGACACCACATAAAGGGCTTATAAAGTAAAATAATAACAAGCATGCCACAGTCGGGCGTCTGAGCGAAACCACATAAAGGGCTTATGAGTGATCACAGCGAATACCCAGGAGGTAGAACCGTCCCAGGTATACTCAATAATTCAAATCATATAATGGGTTAGTCCACAATAAATAATAGTCATGATCATCATAAGTCACAAGTCATGATCCCAGTTTGATCTAACAGTTTCTCCTACAAAGACCGACACTAAGACCAACACTTGACCCATCCCAGACTGTAATCCTTAACCATGGACACGGCTATTCGAATAGGTTTAATCTCCGCAGAGGGTGTACTCTTTACCCACGAGTAACGGATTTCTTTAGTCCTTCGGGAGTAATTCCGTCTACGTTCTTTTAATAGAGAACACACCTGACTTGCACACACCAGCTTAACTTACCCGTGTCTGGAATCACCCATGACACCTGTTAAGCAAAACTCTAAGTGGGGAGGCTACAACCTCGACGTAGCATGGGATCACAAGATTTATACCGCGCGCAAACTAGGGGAGCTACCCCTTCGGCTACAACCGAAACACCCATGCCCCCGGGTCGATGGCATGCCTCTGGGATGCCTCCGGTATCTTCCATCATGGCCTCTCAGACGGTGTGTGCTAGGAAAGGGTTGACAACTTATCGAACTGCACCCACATATGGTAGGGACAAGTGGTAGTACGAAACAAGTATGGGGGTTACTGGAACAAGACTCAATCTATGGTCGACTCAGGAGGTTTAAGCATTCCCTGCATGATTATCATAACAAATATATTGCAATCAACAGGATCACCGCTCATTATACCTTACTATACCATACCGGACATAACCGTCCCAACGGAGACCGGCGACAAGCTCACGCCTACCCAAGGCAGAGGTCTTCCCGGAATACTTTCCGGCATGCATGTAAGGCACATGAGGATGATTACCATTACAAGTATATTCATTTCCAGCAGCAAGGAAAAATCACTAATATGCATCCATGCAAATGATCATATCACATGAAATAATGAGCTCCTCGAAATGAGGTGGTGTTATAACCGTGTCGGCTAACACACCAAAAGTACTATGCCGGGTTCAGAATGCTTGCCTTCAATATGAGGAAAGGCAGGGTGCACTCCAAAACTTTTGAAAGTTTTCTCCTCTCTCTTCAAAATCCTATTTAAAAATATTTTTGAATCAACACACATTTCCAAAACAACACAAAAAAGTAGTCTGAAATTTTTTCAAATAAATCTTAAAATAAACTAGACAGAAATTGAGAGATGTAGGAAAAAGAATCAATTCATTTGGAGTTATATTTAAAAAGTTATAGACGGTCAAAGTTTAGTCAATATTCTGGTTTTTAAAATAAAACAGAAAAAGAAAAACGCTTCGAATTGAACACGTCGAACACGTACTTTGGAATTACGTTTCCACTTAAGTCAGCGTGGATTGCGAGGGGAGTCACTGACAGTGGGTCCAGGGGGCCCACTAGTCATGTTTGACTAGTCTTCCCGCCCTCCTCTTCTCCCCGCCCGAGCAGAGAGGGACTCGGCGATCGTCACGGTGAACTGGGGTTCCTCACGGGAGCCGAGGACGGGATGGATCTGCTGATTAGTGGCGGTCCTCCCGGTGGTCGAGGGTCGCCGGAGGTGGAGGAAATCGCCGCGCGAGCTCATGACGGAGGGGAGGCTTTGTGGATTTGGGGATTCCGGCCATGGTGGTTCCCGAGCGGGTCTGAGATGTTGGGCGGCTCCATAGGGTCATGGGGAGGAGGATGGAAGCACAGGAGGGTTCTGGGGGCTTTGGCATTGGCCGCATTTTGCCGGAGCGAGGTGGCGGCCGACCCTGCCAGAGTTGGGGAAGAGAGTGGCCCCTGGCCAACTGGGGAGGGGGAGAGGCTTCCTACGTCTCGAGTGAGGCTGCTGATGAGCCTAGGCAGGATCGAGGGGGCTTTATATAGCCCGGCGAGGTCGGTTCCCGTGGCTGCGGATAATCTCGCCGGCGAACCGCCTCGCTGTAGCTAGGGCGTCGTGGCGGCGACAAGCGCTAGGGGACGACTTGCGGATACGCTTCCGAAGCTCCAGGGGGCAGGTGCCAAGCGGGGAAGGCTCGGGCGGGCCGACCTGAGCAGGGCTATCGGGCGGCCGTGGCGGCTAGTCCTTGGCCTGCCGGAGACGCGGCGAGGGTCTGCTTGGCGTGTTGCGGTGAGGAGGGGAGCGTGTGGCGCGGCTCTGCGGAGCGGTGCCAAACCAGGGGGCGACGCGTCGGCTCGGGCGCGAGCACATGCAAAACGCGTGCTCTGCTTTCGCCCGGCGTGCACGGCGATCGCTCGATTTAAATGCTAGGATGGCAAAAACTTCTCGAGAGTTAATGCAAATCCACAGGCCTGGGCTAGAGACTGTTAGCAGGCTACTAGACAACTTGGTTTGGACAGATGGGAAAGTTCACAACACAAACTTACAATCATGCCAAATCTGTTCATGCCCACAGTGGTGTTTGACAAAATGCCGAGGCATCTAGGCAGGTCTTGGAGTGGTCAAAACTCCAGATGGTGGTCTCATTAGGTGAATAAAAGGGTGGTGAGGTTAGGTGGCCAAATACAAAAACTAGTTAGTGCAAGCTTTGCAAAAACTCAATTCTGGACAGAGACAAATGGCATCACTTCTTGAACCAAAAATGATCCAATGGGTGCATGCTTCTGGACTTAGGGGTTTAGTAGGGTGGTCTACAAGGTGGGGAAAGAATCAAGGGCTAAAGAGCAAGCAATAATATGGATGTCAGTACAAACCATCATGTTGGACCGTAATGAAGATGAGGTTGATACACTCAAAATTTTCAAATAACAACACTAGGTTTTTGCATAAAATTGAATCATAGGCTTCTACTAACATCCCATATTTTGGTGGAGGCTAGAAAGAAGTATTTAAATAGGTTGTAGTGAAAAATTGCCCACTGGACCAGAGAAGAAAATTGGGTGTAGAGCTCAAAATAGCTAGGGAATGAAATATCTTTTTGCATAAAAGTGGTTTGGTGACATCATAGGACATCCCCAAATTTTGGTGGAATTTTTGAAAGAAATTATAAAAGGGTTGTAGTTCAAAAAGGACCATAAAACCATGGGAAACCATTTTTCAAGAAAATAAAGGTCATGGAGATTACTATGTAATTAATTCCTCTGATGAAAAGAAAGGATTTTTCTTGAGAGGATAGACAAGTCCAATAACACATTTTGAAAAGTTTTTACTAGGAGGGAAAACTCCACAACTTAGGGAAAAGAGAGGCTCTGAAATCAAGATTAAATCCAGAAAAATAAAAAATTAATCTCCTGGCAAAATTTTAATTGAATAAACAAGGTTAAGAATTTTGGGGTGTTACAACACTACCCCCCTTAAGAAAAATCTCGTCCTCGAGATTTGCTAAGAGCTGGTTTGAAAACACAAATACTCCACGGTTACGAGATTTTGCAAGCAGTGAATGTGTTCGAGTGGTGGTGGTCTTGCGTGAATAAAAATAATCTATGTCGTGAGGAGATATATGATGTAGCAACTCAGGGAAAAGAAATTCCACTCCAGGATTTCTCGCGAGAGAAAACAGTAATGCATTAGAGTCAAACCAACAGAACTAATCCCATTAATAGAAACTAAATAATTTACTTGCCGCACAAACTCGGGGTACCACGCATAAGTTACAACACATAAATAAAAGACACAACAATAAATACAGCGGCGACGTCTAAAATGGAAATGGTAACCGGACGGGGTCCCGAGAAAACGTCTCTGCATCGATACACTCCTCTTCTATCGGAGAAAGTGGATTGACCAATCGATGAATGTGCCTCTCCGGTCGGGCCTCAAAGATCTGCCGATGGCGATTCTGAGGATTTAAACTGTGAGACTGGAGATAACCCATCACGCGTTGGGTTAAACGCTCTTGAGCGATGACGTACTGGACGAGGTTGGCCAGGACTAGGTCTCTCTCAATACGTCCACCTGGAAAAGATGTTACTCCTCCGGGTGCTGCACGGCTTAGAAAGTAATAATACCCTCGCTCGCTGGCATAGGGCACCGCGAATCGAAGGTGAGCAAGCGCTTCATACGCAGCAGCTTCTATGGCCATATGTGGGATCGGCATAGATTTCCCCACGAAGGAGACCTCCGTTGGGTCTTGATTTGGGTTTACAGGAGGGATGTGCACTGCTGCCCAGTATCTCGAGGTGGAAGGGGTGATCCTTGATTTGAACAGCTCGTACTGGGGTGGCTGGGTAGCGCCCATGGTACTGCAGGTATAATCCCACAATATTTTGACAAAACTACCTGGGGTTGCATCTGGGGTTCTCAGATAAATACTAGGGCTTGGCATGGTAAGAAATGGTTGTGAGGAGGGTGCACAAGTGAGGGGTGCTTGGCAGGGTCACGCGGTGGCCTTTTATAGCATTGCAACTGGGTCATTTTACCGTGGTGAAAGGTAATGAATTTGCCAGCTCGGCTCCGAGGGACGGGGTCAAAAGCCACGGATACATATCTCACCAAAGTGACACATCACTGTGGTGTTTGTCGGGGTGGTTTTGGTAGCTGTGCCTGGAATTAGAAAAAAAATCACACTGCATGCTAATACATCCATGCACGGCTACTATTTAAAACAGAGGCACGACGATGGGTGGCGTCTATCACAAGGTCACACGATTACAAGGCGAGGATACACTGGGACTCGACACCTCTTGGGTGACTTAGTCTACCTCGTTTACATCCAAGCGGGCATGCCTTGTGGACGTCGAGGCTTTTCCACGGTTCTCACCATCAGAATTAGCTGGAGAGGGTTGAGGGGCTGCAGGCTCGGGGTAGTGATGATGACCATCGCGGGGATTGTTGACCACAACCCCGTTGGAGTGTGCTCCCAAAAGGCGATGAAGCACTTCTGGGGTCATCAAAGCACCTTGGTCGACGGGCCGGGCTGACCTCGTGGTCTCGATCGGGTGTCCAAACAGCACGACCGGGTTGTCGGCGTTGGGCTCGTTTCTCTTCTCTCGCCGGGTCCGACGAACCAGCTCTCCACGAGCTGCGATCAGATCAATGGTGATTTGATCGAACAGTTCCTCCAAAGGCACTTACATAGCGCACTAGGTGCAGCAATGCAGGATCCGCCTCGTGATCTCCGTTGGCAACTTGGGGTGGCTCTACCATACCCTTCACGCCTGGGGTAGTAGTAGAACGAGCGACAGTTAACTCTGGGCGACAACTGCCGGAGTTGAACTATAGCCTCTCGAGCAGCTAGTTGGATGGCTTGTGGCTCAAAGGAAGTTGTCCTTCCGGTGAACCTGTAGGGGCGTTCTGGCGACAGACCCCTACCGTAGATGTGCACAGTGGCCTGTAATTGACGGCTCTCGCCGCCATGGACCCTTGGTACACAACATATTCTGGGGGCTCTTCTAACGCATAGGCACGACGGGTGAGGTTTGCGAGTATGGTCACAAATCCTCCAAGGTTGGTTGCTGTGGTCTCATGGTGCACTACGGGACCAGGCATTGTGGCTCGGTTTGGGGTAGCGGCTGTGCTGGGCTGGGTTGAGGCGAGCGTGCCCTTTTTATAGAAAAAAGGGACGGAGTCTTTCTTCGCACACTTGCGGATGAGACATTTTAGGCATCGGTCACTGGCGTGTGATCGACATGCTGGGTTGGTAGGTTGGGCACCGACTGCCAAAAGTGTCGGGGTCACTGTGTGGCTATCTTGCACGGGAAGCTTGGCTGGGGTCCGGATATGGTCTGGTGGGTTGGCTTACCTAGGTTTATTGACCCGACTAAGATAGGATTAGCCAATGATCAGCCTGGCTCTGATACCAAGTCTGTGGCGACCGGTTTTCCGGGATATAATTTCCAGAAAATGGCCGTTGTGCTCACCAGCCCCAGGATTACTGTTAGCTGATGAGGCACCAACTTGATACAGAAATTCCAAGCAAAAGCACAAAATATGTGGTACAAGACCATTCTGGCCTGTGAGTACAACAAATGGTTTCTAGTGGTTGATGGCGGAAGCGGTTTGTGGATCTTCAGCGTCTATGGGACTCCATTTCCCACAGGAACAGCTGACCATGATAACTCCTATCTTCGCGAGGCTACGGTCTCCATTGCTTAGGTTCCGGGGCGGTCATCGCAATGCCCCTCTCCATGCAAGATATCTGGCCAAGACAATAGCCAGGGACAAGCCAGTGAGTACTTTGAATGTACTCGCAAACATTATGAACACGGAATAATATAAATGACCGATAATCATGCTTTGAAAATATTCTATGATCACAACGCTACCATAAAAGAAAATAAATTCCTTGATGCATGCAGGCAGGTTATTATAATGTAACCATAAATATGTAATGACAGAGTAGGAATAAAGTGCACCATTCGGATGTCTGAAGCGACGTCTCGAATTGATGGCAAATAACAAGCATGCCTCAGTCGGGCGTCTGAGCGACACCACATAAAGGGCTTATATAGTAAAATAAATAACAAGTATGCCTCAGTCGGGCGTCTCAGCGACACCACATAAAGGGCTTATAAAGTAAAAGAATAACAAGCATGCCACAGTCGGGCGTCTGAGCGACACCACATAAAGGGCTTATAAAGTAAAATAATAATAAGCATGCCACAGTCGGGCGTCTGAGCGACACCACATAAAGGGCTTATAAATTAAAAGAATAACAAGCACGACACAGTCGGGCGTCTGAGCGAAACCACATAAAGGGCTTATGAGTGATCACAGCGAATACCCAGGAGGTAGAACCGTCCCAGGGATACTCAATAATTCAAATCATATAATGGGTTAGTCCACAATAAATAATAGTCATGATCATCATAAGTCACAAGTCATGATCCCGATTTGATTTAACAGTTTCTCCTCAAGACCGACACTAAGACCAACACTTGACCCATCCTGCATCGTAATCCTTAACCATGGACACGGCTATTCAATAGGTTTAATCTCTGCAGAGGGTGTACTCTTTACCCACGAGTAACGGATTTCTTTAGTCCTTCGACTAATTCCGCTTCTGATCTTTTAATTGAGAACACACCTGACTTGCACACACCAACTTAACTTACCCGTGTCTGGAATCACCCATGACACCTGTTAAGCAAAACTCTAAGTGGGGAGGCTACAACATCGACGTAGCATGGGATCACAAGATTTATACCGCGCACAAACTAGGGGAGCTACCCCTTCGGCTACAACCGAAACACCCATGCCCCGGGTCGATGGCATGCTCACCGGATGCCTCCCAGATCTTCCATCATGGCCTCTGTATGGTGTGTGCTAGGAAAGGGTTGACAACTTACTGAACCATACCCCATGTATGGTAGGGACAAGTGGTAGTACGAAACAAGTATGGGGGTTACTGGAACAAGACTCGATCTATGGTCGACTCAGGAGGTTTAAGCATTCCCTGCATGATTAGCATAACAAATATATTTCAATCAACAGGATCACCGCTCATTATACCTTACTATACCATACCGGACATAACCGGCCGAACGGAGACCGGCGACAAGCTCACACCTACCCAAGGCAGAGGCCTTCCCGGATTCCTTTCCGGCATGCATGTAAGGCACATGAGGATGATTACCATTACAAGTATATTCATTTCCAGCAGCAAGGAAAAATCACTAATATGCATCCATGCAAATGATCATATCACATGAAATAATGAGCTCCTCGAAATGAGGTGGTGTTATAACCGTGTCGGCTAACACACCAAAAGTACTATGCCGGGGTTCAGAATGCTTGCCTTCAATATGAGGAAAGGCAGGGTGCACTCCAAAACTTTTGAAAGTTTTCTCCTCTCTCTTCAAAATCCTATTTAAAAATATTTTTGAATCAACACACATTTCCAAAACAGCACAAAAAAGTAGTCTAATTTTTTTTCAAATACATTTTATAATAAACTAGACAGAAATTGAGAGATGTAGGAAAAAGAATCAATTCATTTGGAGTTATATTTAAAAAGTTATAGCCGGTCAAAGTTTAGTCAATATTCTGGTTTTTAAAATAAAACAGAAAAAGAAAAACGCTTCGAATTGAACACGTCGAACACGTACTTTGGAATTACGTTTCCACTTAAGTCAGCGTGGACTGCGAGGGGAGTCGCTGACAGTGGGTCCAGGGGGCCCACTAGTCATGTTTGACTAGTCTCCCCTCCCTCCTCTTCTCCTGCCCGAGCAGAGGCGGGACTCCGGCGATCGTCGCCGGTGAACGGGGGTTCCTCACGGGGAGCTGAGGACGGGGATGGATCTGCTGATTAGTGGCGGTCCTCCCGGTGGTCGAGGGTCGCTTGAGGTGGAGGAAATGGCCGCGGCGAGCTCCGCGCGAAGGGGAGGCTTTGGTGGATTTGGGGATTCGGCCATGGTGGTTCCCGAGCGGTCTCGAGATGTTGGGCGGCTCCGTGAGGGTCATGGGGAGGAGGATGGAAGCACAGGAGGGGTCTGGGGCTTTGGCATTGGCCGCATTTTGCCGGAGCGAGGTGGCGGCCGACCTGCCGGAGTTGGGAAGAGAGTGGCCCTGGCCAATCGGGAGGGGAGAGGCTTTCTCGTCTCGAGTGAGGCTGGCGATGAGCCTAGGCGATCGAGGGGCTTTATATAGCCCGGCGAGGTCGGTTCCCGTGGCTGCGGATAATCTCGCCGGCGAACCGCCTCGCTGTAGCTAGGGCGTCGTGGTGGCGACAAGCGCTAGGGGACGACTTGCGGATACGCTTGCGAAGCTCCAGGGGGCAGGTGGCGAGCGGGGAAGGCTCGGGCGGCGCGACCTGAGCAGGGCTGTCGGGCGGCCGTGGCGGCTAGTCCTTGGCCTGCCGGAGACGCGGCGAGGGTCTGCTTGGCGTGTTGCGGTGAGGAGGGGAGCGTGTGGCGCGGCTCTGTAGAGCGGTGGCAAACCAGGGGGCGACGCGTCGGCTCGGGCGCGAGCACGTGCAAAACGCGTGCTCTGCTCGCGCTCCAGGCGTGCACGGCGACTGTTCGACGAAATGCCAGGATGGCAAAAACTGCTAGAGAGTTAATGCAAATCCACAGGCCTGGGCTAGAGACTGTTAGCAGGCTACTAGACAACTTGGTTTGGACAGATGGGAAAGTTCACAACACAAACTTACAATCATGCCAAATCTGTTCATGCCCACAGGGTGTTTGACAAAATGCCAGAGGCATCTAGGCAGGTCTTGGAGTGGTCAAAAACTCCAGATGGTGGTCTCATTAGGTGAATAAAAGGGTGGTGAGGTTAGGTGGCCAAATACAAAAACTAGTTAGTGCAAGCTTTGCAAAAACTCAATTCTGGACAGGAGACAAATGGCATCACTTCTTGAACCAAAAATGATCCAATGGGTGCATGCTTCTGGACTTAGGGGTTTAGTAGGGTGGTCTACAAGCAGGGGAAAGAATCAAGGGCTAAAGAGCAAGCAATAATATGGATGATGTACAAACCATCATGTTGGACCAGAATGAAGATGAGGTTGATACACTCAAAATTTTCAAATAACAACACTAGGTTTTTGCATAAAATTGAATCATAGGCTTCTACTAACATCCCATAATTTTGGTGGAGGCTAGAAAGAAGTATTTAAATAGGTTGTAGTGAAAAATTGCCCACTGGACCAGAGAAGAAAATTGGGTGTAGAGCTCAAAATAGCTAGGGAATGAAATATCTTTTTGCATAAAAGTGGTTTGGTGACATCATAGGACATCCCCAAATTTTGGTGGAATTTTTGGAAGAAATTATAAAAGGGTTGTAGTTCAAAAAGGACCATAAAACCATGGGAAACCATTTTTCAAGAAAATAAAGGTCATGGAGATTATTATGTAATTAATTCCTGTGATGAAAAGAAAGGAGTTTTCTTGAGAGGATAGACAAGTCCAATAGCACATTTTGAAAAGTTTTTACTAGGAGGGAAAACTCCACAACTTAGGGAAAAGACAGGCTCTGAAATCAAGATTAAATCCAGAAAAATAAAAAATTAATCTCCTGGCAAAATTTTAATTGAATAAACAAGATTAAGAATTTTTGGGTGTTACAAAGTGTATCTTTTGTCGAGAAAAAAATCTCCAAAAAGTTTCGTGGCATTTGGACTTCGTTTGGTACTGATATTCTGTGAAACAAAAACAAGCAAAAAATAGCAACTGGCACTGGGCACTAAGTTAATAGGTTAGTCCCAAAAAATGATATATAATTGCTTGAAAGTGCATATAAAATATCCAAGATTGATAATATAATATCATGGGACCATAAAAAATTATAGATACGTTGGAGACGTATCAAGCATCCCCAAGCTTAATTCCTGCTCGTCCTCGAGTAGGTAAATGTCAAAACAGAATTTTTGATGTGGAATGCTACATAACATATTCATCATATATTATTTTGTTTGTAGCATGGATATTTGGACTTGAATGATTCAAAACAATAGTCTATAAATTGACATGAAGACATCAATATTCAAGCATACTAACAAGCAATTATGTCTTTCAAAATATCCACACTTAAGAAAGTTATCCCTAACCCATTATGCTCAATCATTGATCCATTCATGAAAACACACTCAACATTAGCTATATCGAATGCAAAAGTATGACAATAGTGCTCTCTAGTTGGTGCTTTATAAGAGAAGATGGAGACTCAAATTTAAAATAAAAATTGCATAAAAGTAAAAAGATAGGCCCTTCGCAGAGGGAAGTAGAGATTTGCAGAGGTGCGAGACCTCAAGGCTTAAATTAGAGATAAAAAATACTTTGAGAGGCATGCTTTTTCTGTTAACGAAAATGACCGAGAATTCCCAATATCTTCCATGCTAGACAAATTATAGGTGGTTCCCAAACAGAAAATAAAGTTTATTTCCTTTACACCATTCTTTCACAATCCATGGCTAGTTGTATTCACGGGTGCCTTCCATACCACACTTTCCAAAGAATTTATTATCATAGTACTATTATTTTTTCCATTTTGGGACTGGGCATCCCTATTATCTGCCACACTCTCGTGCAATGACAAGTGAATAAACACTCATCATAACAATAAAATACCTAGCATGGAAATATTGGCCACCCCTGCCACTTCATGAGCGGTACGGGCACACAAAACAGAAATTCATTTTGAAAACTAGAGTTGGCACATGAAAAGTTACTTGGAATGGCATGGATAGGTATGGTGGACTCATATGGCACAACTTTAGGTGGAGTTGGATGCACAAACAACATTCCCGCTTAGTACAAATGAAGGCTAGCAAATAGACTGAGAAGCGACCAACCAAAAAGCAAAAACGGTCATAAGCATGCATTGAACATAACTAACATTGAATAATGCACCATAAGTAGGATATAACTTCATTGCATAACTATTGACTTTATGTGCATGCATAGGGAATCACAAACCTTAACACCAATATTCTTACTAAAGCATAATTACTCACTAACATGGCTCACATATTACTGTTTCCATATCGCAAAACTATTGCAAGGAATCAAGTTTATCATATCCAATGAACTATATGAAAGTTTTTATTATATACTCCTTAGATATCCATCACTTTGGGACCAAATTCATATCATGTGCAAATTACCATTGCTATTATCAACTCTCAAAAAGATATAAGTGAATCATGAGAGTACAAATATTTCATCAAAAAAATTAAACTCTGAGAATAATATAAGTGAAGCATGAGAGTATATTTCTTCAAAAAAAAATCAACTCTCAAAATAATAAAGGTGAATCATGAGAGTGTATTTCTTCAAAATATAACCACCGCCGTGCTCAAAATGATATAAGTGAAGTACTAGAGCAACTGCCTAGCTCAAAAGAATTTAAGTGAAGCACATAGAGTATTCTAGCAAATCATGATACATGATATGTCTCCAACGTATCTATAATTCTTGACTGTTCCATGCTGTTATATTATCATTCTTGGATGTTTTAAAATCACTTTATAGCAACTTTATGTCATTTTTCGGGACTAACCTATTGACATAGTGCCCAGTGCCAGTTGCTGTTTTTGCTTGTTTATTACTTCACAGAAAATCAATACCAAGCGAACTCAAAACGCAATAAAACTTTTTGGTGATTTCTTCTGGACCAGAAGACACCTGTTGGGCCAAAGAACTACCATAGGGGGGCTCCAAGGGGAGCACAACCCACCTGGGCGCGCCTGGGGCCCCAGGAGCGCCTGGTGGGTTGTGCCCACCTCGGCCGCCTCCCGCACCGCCTCTTTGATCTATAAATATCCCAATATTCCAGAAACCCTAGGGGAGGCGACGAAAAACAATTCTAGTCGCCGCAAATTCCAGAAACCACAAATCCAATCTAGACACCATCACGGAGGGGTTCATCATCCTCATTGGTGCCTCTCCGATGATGCGTGAGTAGTTCATTGTAGACCTACGGGTCCGTACTTAGTAGCTAGATGGCCTCCTCTCTCTCTTTTTTGATTCTCAATACAATGGTGTCTTGGAGATCTATTTGATGTAACTCTTTTTGCGGTGTGTTTGTTGATATCCGATGAACTTTGAGCTTATGATCAGATCTATGTTTTTATCCATGAAAGTTATTTGAGTCTTTTGATCTCTTATATGCATGATTACTTATAGCCTCGTATTTCTTCTTCGAATCTTTGGCTTAGTTAGGCCGACTAGATCAATTTTTCTTGACCTGGGAAGAGGTGTTTTGTGATGGGTTTGATCTTACGGTGCTTGATCCCAGTGACAGAAGGGGAACCAATGTGTATGTATCGTTGCTATTAAGGATAACAAGATGGGGTCTATTCCTATATGAGTAGATCTTCTCTACATCATGTCATTGTTCTTATTGCATTACTCCGTTTCTCCATGAACTTAATACACTAGATGCATGTTGGATAGCGATTGATGTGTGGAGTAATAGTAGTAGATGCATGCATGACTAATCTTGAACGTGGTGCCTATATAATGATCATTGCGTGGATATTGTCATAATTATTCTAAGTTCTATCAATTGCCCAATAGTAATTCGTTTACCCACCATATGCTATTTTTCTTGAGAGAAGCCACTAGTGAAATCTAAGGCCCCCGGGTCTATTTTCTCATCATATACTTTCAGATCTATTTTGCTATTTGCATTTTTATTTATTTGCAACTTTTATTTTCATATCTATATTATCAAAAACCCAAAAATACCTCGCTGAATTTTATTTGCTTTTATTTGCATCTATCAATCTACTACAATTTCATCTCGTCAACTTAAAAATTTCTGGCACCATTACTCGAAAGGGATTGACAACCCATTTAACACGTCGGATTGCAAGTATTTGTTCTTCGTGTGCAGGTACCGTTTAGGTAGTGTTGCGTGGTTCTCCTACTGGTTTGATAACCTTGGTCTCATCGCTGAGGGAAATATCTACCGTTGTTGTGCTGCATCATCCCTCCTCTAGCGCGCCCTGGTGGGTAGTGGGACCTCGAAGCCCATGTCAGCGTGAAACCGACGCCAAAAAATCCTATAAATAAAAAAAAACCAGAAATAACCCTAGATCGGAAGTTCCGCTGCTGCAAGCCTTTGTAGCCACAAAAACCAATCTGGACCCTGTTCCGGCACCCTGCCGGAGGGGGAAATCATCATCGGAGGCCATCTTCATCATCCCAGCGGCCACCATGGTGAGGAGGGAGTAGTTCATGCTCGGAGCTGGGGGTTTGTACTAGTAGCTAGCAATGTGTTTGATCTCTCTCTCTCTCTCTCTGTCGCTCTCTCTCTCTCTCTGTCTCTGTGTCTCTCTCTATTGTATTCTTGATTTGGCATAATCTTGATGTACCGCGGGCTTTGTTAATATAGTTGGATCATATGGTGTTTTCTCCTCTCTATCTTATAGCGTTGAATTGAGTTTTTACCTTTGAGGTTTCACTTTTATCGGATTGAATACTTTGTTGAATTTGAGAACACTTGATGTATGTCTTGAATATGAATACACAAGGTAACAATGGGGTATTATATTGATTCACTTGATGTATGTTTTGGCACTCAACTCACGGACTCCTGAGGTGACCGATGTCTAAAACGGAACATTCTTCTTGTAGACTCTTGTTGGTCCTCCAAGCGCAGAGTCTTGTAGGATAGTAGCAATTTTCCCTCAAGTAGATGAACTAAGGTTTATCAATCTATGGGACGCGTAGGATGAAGATGGTCTCTCTCAAACAACCCTGCAATCAAATACAAGAAATCTCTTGTGTCCCCAACACACCCAATACAATGGAAAATTGTATAGGTGCACTAGTTCGGCGAATAGATGGGATGCAAGTGTAGTATGGATAGTATATATAGGTTTTTGTAATCTGAAAATATAAAAACAGCAAGGTAACTAGTAACAAAAATGAGCAAAAACTGCAATGCTTGAAAACAAGGCCGAGGGTTCAAACTTTCACTAGTGCAAAGTCTCTCAACAATGATAACAAAATTAAATCGTATGGAAATCCCTCAACGTGCGACAAGGAGTCACTCGAAAGTTCCTATCGCGGAGAACATAATATGAAATTGCTTGTAGGGTACGAAACCACCTCAAAATTATTCTTTCTGATCAATCTCTTGAGCTATTCTTATAAGTGTCACAAACATCCCTAGAGTTCGTACTAAAATAACACCATATGATACACATCAATCAACCCTAATGTCACCTAGATACTGCAATGTCACCACAAGTATCCGCGGGTCAATTATACAATATGCATCAAACAACTTCAGATTCATAATATTCAATCCAACACAAAGAACCTCAAAGTGCCCCAAGATTTCTACCGGACAAACAAGGATGAAAACATGCATAAACCCCTATGCATAGATTACTCCAATGTCACCTCAGGAATCCACGATTTGAGTGCCAAAAGATACATCAAGTGAATCAATAGAACATCCCATTGTCACCACGGATATCCCATCGCAAGACATACATCAAGTGTTCTCAAATCCAACAGAGTATGCAATCCGATAATAGTGAAACCTGAAAGGTAAAAACTCAATTCATCACAAGAATATAAGAGGGAGAAACACCATATGATCCAACTATATTAACAAAGCTCGCGATACATCAAGATCGCACCAAATCAAGAACACGAGAGAGAGGGATCAAACACATAGTTACTGGTATATATACCCTTGGCCCCGAGGGTGAACTGTTCCCTCCTCGTCATGGAGACCGCCGGGATGATGAAGATGGCCTCCGGTGATGATTTACCCCTCTGACAGGGTGCCAGAACGGGTCCCGATTGAGTTTTCATGGATACAGACGCCTGCGGCAGCGGAACTTCTCATCGAGGGTTCTTTTCAGAGGTTACTATATATATAGGGGAACTTTGCATTGGAATCAAGTCAAGGGGTGCCCGAGGGCCCCACAAGCTCAGGAAGCATGCCCTGGGGGGTGGGGGCGCCCCCATGCTTGTGGCCTCCTCGGTCACCTCCAGGTCCAGCTCCGGTGCTCCGTTGGTCTCTTCTGGTCCATAAACAATCACCGTATATTTTTAGCCCATTCCGAGAACTTTTATTTCTGCACAACAAAATGACATCGCGGTAGTTTTGCTGAAAGCAGCGTCAGTCCGGATTAGTTCTAATCAAATCATACCAAAACCATATAAAATAATTGTAAACATGGCAGGAATACTTCATAAATTATAGATACGTTGGAGACTGATGTCTACTACACAACTTTATTCTTGTAGTCTCGTGTTTGGCCTCCAAGCGTAGAGTTTTGTAGGATAGTAGCAATTTTCCCTCAAGTGGATGACCTAAGGTTTATTAATCCATGGGAGGCGTAGGTTCAAGATGGTCTCTCTCATACAACCTTGCAACCAAATAACAAAGAGTCTCTTGTGTCCCCAAAACACCAAATCAATGGTAATTTGTATAGGTGCACTAGTTCGGCGAAGGGATGATGATACAAGTGTAATATGGATAGTAGATATTGGTTTTCTTAATAAGAATAATAAAACACAGCAAGGTAGAAATTGATAAAATAGAGCACAAACGGTATTGCAATACTTGAAAATGAGGCCTAGGGTTCGTACTTTCGCTAGTGCAATCTCTCAACAATGCTAATCTAATTGGATCACATAAACATCCCTCAACATGTGACGAAGAATCACTCCAAAGTTCTTATCTAGCGGAGAACATAAGAAGAAATTGTTTGTAGGGTATGAAACCACCTTAAAGTTATTCTTTCCGTTCGATCTATTCAAGAGTTCGTACTAAAATAACGCAAAGTTATTCTTTCCGTTTGATCTATCCAAGAGTTCGTACTAAAATAACACCATATGATACACATCAACCAACTCTAATGTCACCTAGATACTCCAATGTCACCACAAGTATCCATGAGTTAATTATACAATACGCATCAAACAATTTCTGATTCATAATACTCGATCCAACACAAAGAACCTCAAAGAGTGCCCCAAGATTTCTACCGGAGAAACGAGGACGAAAATGTGCATCAACCCCTATGCATAGATTACCCCAATGTCACCTCGGGAATCTGCGAGTTGAGTGCCAAAACATATAACAAGTGAATCAATATAATACCCCATTGTCACCACGGGTATTCATATGCAAGACATATATCAAGTGCTCTCAAATCCATAAAAGTATTCAATTCGATAAAACGAAATCTCAAAGGGAAAACTCAATTCATCACAACAAGATAGAGAGGGAGAAAACCATATGATCCAACTATATTAACAAAGCCCTCAATACATCAAGATCGTGCCATCAAGAACACGAGAGATAGATAGATAGAGAGAGAGAGAGAGATTAAACACATAGCTACTGGTACAAACCCTCAGCCCCGAGGCTAGACTACTCCTTCCTCATCATGGTGGCCGCCGGGACGATGAAGATGGCCACCGGCGAAGATTTCCCCCTTCGGGAGAGTTCCCAAACGGGGTCTAGATTGGTTTCTCGTGGCTACAGAGGCTTACGGCGGCGGAACTTCTGATCTAGGGTTATTTCTGATGGTTTCTCTATTTATAGGATTTTTGGCCTCGTTTCACGTGAAGATGGGCCTCGAGGTGAGCACAACCCACCGAGGCAAGCCCGGTGTCTCAGGCGCGCCCCGGTGTCTTGTGCTCTACTCCTTCACCTTCTGGCCCTTCCACGAAGCTTCGGGGGTCTCTTTTGTTCCAAAAAAATCGTCAAAAAGTTTCAGCTCATTTGGAGAATTTTTGTTTCTGCACAAAAAACAACACCACGGTAGTTCGGCTGAAAACAGCGCCAGTCCGGGTTAGTTCCATGCAAATCATACCAAAACCATATAAAAGTATTGTAAACATGGCATGAATACTTCATAAATTATAGATATGTTAGAGACGTATCAGGATCCGCAAGCTTAATTCCTACTCGTCCTCTAGTAGGTAAATGATAAAAGAAATAATTTATGAAGTGTGAATGCTAGCAAAATGCACAAGTTTGATCAATGATAATTTCAATCACTTTTCCTAGCATCATAACATCAATTCTTTCTCATAAAACTTCTCATGTTAAGTAGCAATTGAAAACAGAATCTTTGTTGTGGAATGCTAGCTAGTTCATCACATATTCTTTGCTTTTGTAGCATGGACATATGACTTTTATATGGTTCAAAGCAATAGTCTAGTTTTGACATGAAGATTTCAATACTCAAGCATATCAACAAGCAACCATGTCTTTCAAAATATCAACACTAAAGAAAGTTATCCCTAGCCCATCATGCTCAATCATTGATCCATTCATGAAACACACTCGCATATTAGATACATCCAATGCTCAAGTACGATCATAGTGCCCCTTAGTTGGTGCTTTATAAGAGAAGATGGAGACTAAAATAAAAACAAAAATTGCATAAAGTAAATAGAAAGGCCCTTCGCAGAGGGAACTAGGGATTTGTACTGGTGCTAGAGCTCAAAAAGGAAATAGAGGGATAAAAGTTTTGGGTGGCATGCTTTTCCTATCAGCAAAAACGATCGAGTAGTTCCCAATACATTCCATGCTAGATATATCATATGCGGTTCCCAAACAGAAAATAAAGTTTATTCCTTTTTCCACCATACTTTCACATTCCACGGCTAACCGAATCCACGGGTGCCGTCCATACCAACACTTTCCAAGGAATTTATATTTGACAACATAAAGTAAATTTATTTTTCATTTCGGGTCTGGGCATCCCTAATACCTTTGCCGTACTCTCGTGCAATGACAAGTGAATAAATGCTCATCTTGAGAATAACACATCTAGCATGGAAAAATATTAGCCACCCCCTACTATTTAATGAGCAGTACGAGCACACAAAAAGGAAATTTATTTTGAAAATTAGAGATGGCACATACAAATTTGCTTAGAACGGCATGGAAATACTGCATATAGGTAGGTATGGTGGACTCATATGGAAAAACTGGGTTTAAGGATTTTGGATGCACAAGTAGTATTTCCACTTAGTACAAGTGGAGGCTAGCAAAAAGATTGAGAAGCAACCAACCAAGAAACAAAAAATCACATAAGCGAGCATTAAGCATAACTAACACCAAATAATGAACCACAAGTAGGATGTAATTTCATTGCATAACTATTGACTTTCGTTCTTGCATAGGGAATCACAAACCTTAACACCAATATTCTTACTGAAGCACAATTACTCACCAACATGACTCACATATTACTATCTCCATATCTCAAAACTATTGCAAGGAATCAAACTTATCATATCCAATGATCTACATGAAAGTTTTTATCATATCCTTCTTGGATATTCATTATATTAGGACCAATTTCGAAGCTTGTGCAAATTGTCCTCACTATTATCAACACTTGAAATAATATAAGTGAAGCATGAGAGTGAATGGCAAACTACTCCAAAGAGATATAAGTGAAGATCAAACGAGTAGTTAAGTAAACGGCTAGCTATTTGAGGAGACTTTCTTATTTAAAAGTTTCAGATCTAAGTATTTTATTAAAAAAACAAGCAAAACAAAATAAAATGAAATTCTAAGAATAGCACAACTCATGTGAAGAAGCAAAAACTTAGGCTCAACCGATACTAACCGATAATTGTTGAAGAAGAAAGGTGGGATGCCTACCGGGGCATCCCCAAGCTTAGATGCTTGAGACTTCTTGAAATGTCAATTTGGGATGCCTTGGGCATCCCCAAGCTCGAGGTTTTGTGTCTCCTTAATTCCTCTCATATCATGGTTTCCCTAAATCTCAAAAACTTCATCCACACAAAACTCAACAAGAACTCGTGAGATAAGTTAGTATAAATCAATGCAAAACCTTATCATTATCTACCGTAGCAAATCACTAAAATTATTATTTAACATTTCCTACTAAATGCCGCAGCATATCTAATACTCCTATCCTCAAATAGAATCATTAAACAAGCAAACATATGCAAACAATGCAAACATAACAGCAATATGTCTAAACATGACAGTCTGTAAAGGATGCACGAGGATCCATACTTCCCTGACTCAAAAAATTCTGAAAAATTACCACACTGTAGAAAATTTATCAGAACTTATTGTGCAAAAAGTTCAACATTTTATCACATTCTCACTTTTCTAGAGAATTTTTGCAACAACGATAAACTTTCTGTTTTGAAACAACAACTCATATACTTGCAAAATAAGCATGGCAAAGGCTATACTTGACATTTTTATTAAAGTAAAAGATGCAAAACATTATTATAGATAGCAGCAAGCAAATCAAGACAAAATAAAATGATGCTCCAAGCAAAACTGATATCATGTGACGAATGAAAATAGCCCCAAGTAAGATTACCGATACTTGAATATTAACTTGGGGTGCCTTGGGCATCCCCAAGCTTATGGTATTGTCACTCTTTATTCTCCTCATATCGATATCTCACCCAAAACTTGAAAACTTCAATCACACAAAACTTAACGAAACTTCGTGAGATGAGTTAGTATGATAAAGACAAATCATTCACTTTGGTACTGTCAAGATAAGATTCATAATTTTTTCCACTCAATGCCTAATGTACCCTATCATTTCCACAATTTATGTTGAGCAATATAAGCCATAGAAACTAGGAAACAAGCAAACTATGCATTGAAAATAGAATCTGTCAAAAACAGAACAACCTGTAATGATCTGGAAAACAATCATACTTCTGCTACTCTAACAATTCTTAAAAACTAGGACAACGTAGGGAATTTTGATATCTACTGCCTGTAAAAAATTCAGATCAAAATCATGTCCCAGTGAATTTTCAAAATTCCTGGACTGAGAGCAAAAGTTTCTGTTTTTTAGCAAGATCAAATCAACTATCACCCAACATGATCTCAAAGGCTTTACTTGGCACTCTATTGAAACAAATGCAATAAAACATGATTACTACAGTAGCATAATCATGTGAACAGACAAAAACAATAGGTAAAAGTGTTGGGTTCTCTCCCAACAAGCGCTTTTCCTTAATGCCTTTTAGCTAGGCATGATGAGTTCAATGATACTCGCATAAAATATAAGGATTGAAACATGAAAAGGAGCATCATGAATCACATGACAAGCACACTTAAGCCTAACCCACTTCCTATGCATAGGAATTTTGTGAGCAAATAATTTATGGGAGCACGAATCAACTAGCATAGGAAGGCAAAACAAGTGCAACTTCAAAACTTTCAACATAAAGAGAGGAAACTTGGTATTATTGAGATATGTAGAAGCATATGTTCCTCTCACATAATAATTTTCAGTAGCATCATGAATGAATTCAACAATATAACTACCATATAAAGCATTCTTTTCATGATCCACAAGCATAGAAATTTTATTACTATCCACATAAGCAAATTTATTCTCATGAATAGTAGTGGGAGCAAACTCAACAAAATAACTATCATGGGATTGAAAATTAAAATCATGATGAAAAGTTTCATGGTTATCATTATTCTTTATAGCATATGTGTCATCACCATAATCATCATAGATAGCAACTTTGTTGTCATAGTCCATTGAAACCTCTTCCAAAATAGTGGATTCATCACTAAATAAAGTCATGACCTCTCCGAATCCACTTTAATCTATATAATCATCATAAATAGGATGCATGCTATCATCATAATAATTTCTCTCATAAAAAAATGGGGGACTAAAAATATCATCTTCATCAAACATAGTATCCCCAAGCTTATGGCTTTGCATATCGTTAGCATCATGGATATTCAAAGAGCTCATACCAACAACATTGCAATCATGATCATCATTCAAAGTTTTTTTGTCAAACATTTTATAGAATTCTTCTTCTATCAACTAAGCACAATTTTCCTTTCCATCATTTTCACGAAAGACACTATAAAGATGAATAATATGAGACCACCTCAAATCCATTTTTATGTAGTTTTCCTTTACTGAACCAAACTAGTGATAAAACAAGAAACTAAAAGATACGATTGCAAGATCTAAAGATATATCTTCAAGCACTCAGCTCCCCGGCAAAGGCGCCAGAATAGTGCTTGATGTCTACTACGCAACTTTATTCTTATAGACTCGTGTTGGGCCTCCAAGCACAGAGTTTTGTAGGACAGTAGCAATTTTCCCTCAAGTGGATGACCTAAGGTTTATGAATCCATGGGAGGCGTAGGTTGAAGATGGTCTCTCTCAAACAACCTTGCAACCAAATAACAAAGAGTCTCTTGTGTCCCCAACACACCAAATACAATGGTAATTTGTATAGGTGCACTAGTTTGGCGAAGGGATGATGATACAAGTGTAATATGGATAGTAGATATTGGTTTTTGTAATAAGAATATTAAAAAAACAGCAAGGTAGAAATTGATAGAACACAGCACAAACGGTATTGCAATACTTGAAAATGAGGCCTAGGGTTCGTACTTTCGCTAGTGCAATCATTCAACAATGCTAATCTAATTGGATTACATAAACATCCCTCAACGTGTGGTGAAGAATCAATCCAAAGTTCTTATCTAGCGGAGAACATAAGAAGAAATTGTTTGTAGGGTACGAAACCACCTTAAATTTATTCTTTCCGTTCGATCTATTCAAGAGTTCGTACTAAAATAACGCAACGTTATTCTTTCCGTTTGATCTATCCAAGAGTTCGTACTAAAATAACACCATATGATACGCAACAACCAACTCTAATGTCACCTAGAAACTCCAATGTCACCACAAGTATCCATGAGTTAATTATACGATACGCATCAAACAATTTCAGATTCATAATACTCGATCCAACACAAAGAACCTCAAAGAGCGCCCCAAGATTTCTACCGGAGAAACAAGGACGAAAACATGAATCAACCCATATGCATAGAATACACAAATGACACCTCACGAATCCACTAGTTGAGTGCTAAAACATATAACAAGTGAATCAATATAATACCCCATTGTCACCACGGGTATTCATATGCAAGACATATATCAAGTGCTCTCAAATCCATAAAAGTATTTAATCCGGTAAAAAGAAATCTCAAAGGGGAAACTCAATTCATCTCAACAAGATAGAGAGGGAGAAAAACCATATGATCCAACAATATTAACAAAGCCCCCGATACATCAAGATCGTGCCATCAAGAACACGAGAGAGAGATTAAACACATAGCTACCTGGTACAATCCCTCAGCCCCAATGGGTGGACTACTCCTCCTCATCATGCTGGCCACGGATGATGAAGATGGCCACCGGCGATGATTTCCCCCTCCGACTGAGTGCCGGAACGGGGTCTAGATTGGTTTCTCGTGGCTACAGAGGCTTGTGGCGACGGAACTTCTGATCTAGGGTTATTTCTGATGGTTTCTCTATTTATAGGATTTTTTGGCGCCGGTTTCACGCGAAGATGGGCCTCGAGGTGAGCACAGCCCACCGAGGCAAGCCCGGTGTCTCAGGCGCGCCCCGGTGTCTTGTGCCCTACTCCTTCACCTTCTGGTCCTTCCACGAAGCTTCGGGGGTAACTTTTGTTCCAAAAATCGTCAACAAGTTTCAGCTCATTTGGAGAACTTTCATTTCTGCACCAAAAACAATACCACGGTAGTTCTGCTGAAACAATGTCCGTCCGGGTTAGTTCCATTCAAATCATACTAAAACCATATAAAATTATTGTAAACATGGAATGAATACTTCATAAATTATAGATATGTTGGAGACGTATCAGCATCCCCAAGCTTAATTCCTACTCGTCCTCGAGTAGGTAAATGATAAAAGAAATAATTTATGAAGTGTGAATGCTACCTAACATGTTTATCAAGTAATCTTTCTTATTGTGGCATGAATATTCAGATCCATAAGATTCGAAACAAAAGTTTTATATTGACATAAAAACAATAATAATTCAAGCATACTAATGAAGCAATCATGTCTTCTCAAAATATCATGGCGAAAGAAAGTTATCCCTACAAAATCATATAATCTTGTCATGCTCTGTCTTCATCACACAAAGTATAAATCATGTGCTACCCCGGTATTGGTCAAGCAATTGTTTCATACTTTTGATGTTCTTAAGCCTTTTCAACCTTCACGCAATACATGAGCGTGAGCCATGGGTATAGCACTATAGGTGGAATAGAAGGTGGTAGTAGACAAAAAGGAGAAAGAAATTCTCACATCAACTAGGCAAATTAATAGGCTATGGAGATGCCTATCAATTGATATCAATGTGAGTGAGTAGGGATTGCCATGCAACGGATGCACTAGAGCTATAAGTGTATGAAAGTTCAAAAGAAAACTAAGTGGGTGTGCATCCAACTCGGTTGCTCACGAGGACCTAGGGCATTTTGAGAAAGCCCATCATTGTAATATACAAGCCAAGTTATATAATGAAAAATTCCCACTAGTGATATATGGAAGTGACAAAATAGGAGACTCTCTATAGGAAGAATATGGTGTTGTTTGAAGCACAAGTGTGGAAAAAGGATAGTAACATTGTCCCTTCTCTCAATTTTTTCCTTTTTCTTTTTTTATTTTCTTTTTGGGCTCTTTGGCCTCTCTTTTTTTATTGGGCTCTTTGGCCTCTTTTTATTTGTTTAAGTCCGGAGTTCATCCCAACTTTTGAGGGAATTATAGCCTCCATCATCCTTTCCACGCATGGGACAATGCTCTGATAATCATGATCATCACACTTTTATTTACTCACAACTCAAGAATTACAACTCGATACTAGAACAAAGATATGACTCTATATGAATGCCTGCGGCGGTGTACCGGGATGTGCAATGATCTAGCATGACATGTATAAAAAATACGAACGGTGGCCAAGCCACAAATACTATGTCAACTATATGATCACGCAATGCAATATGACAATGATGGTATATGTCATAATAAAAGGAACGGTGGAAGTTGCATGGCAATATATCTCAGAATGGCTATGGAAATGCCATAATAGGTAGGTATGGTGGATGTTTTGAGGAAGGGTATATGGTGGGTTTAATGCACCGGCGAAAGCTGCACGGTACTAGACAGGCTAGCAATGGTGGAAGGGTGAAAGTGCGTATAATCCATGGACTCAACATTAGTCATAAAGAACTCACATACTGATTGCAAAAAATTATTAGCCATCGAAGCAAAGTACTAATACGCATGCTCTTAGGGGAGAGGTTGGTAGGAGTTAACTATCGCGTGCTCCCAGACAATTAAGGATAAATTGTGCTCTAACTTCATCACATAACGAGAGACCATACGTGCATGCTACGGGAATCACAACCCTTAATGCAAATATTCTTACTAAACCACAATTACTCACTAGCATGACTCAAATATCACCATCTTTATATCTCAAAACAAATGTGAGTAATCAAACTTCTCATATATTTAATGATCTTCATGAAAGTTTTTATTATATCCCTCTTGAATACCCATCATATTAGGACTAAATTCATAACCCAAGCAAATTGTCGTACTATTTTTAAGACTCTCAAAATGATATAAGTGAAGCATGAGAGTTCATCAATTTCTTCAAAATAAAACCACTGCCATGCTCTAAAAAGATATAAGTGAAGCACTAGAGCAACTACCTATCTCAGAAGATATAAGTGAAGTACAAGAGTAAATGTCAAACTACTCCAAAAAGATAATAGTGAAGATCAATGAGTAGTCAAATAATTAAGTAGCTATGTGAAGAAACTCTCTCATTTAAGAATTTCAGATCTTAAGTATTTTATTCAAACAACAAGCAAAACAAAATAAAATAACATTCCAAGGATAGCACATATCATGTGAAGAAGCAAAAACTTAGGCTCAACCAAAACTAACCGATCATTGTTGAAGAAGAAAGGTGGGATGCCAACCGGGGAATCCCCAAGCTTCGATGCTTGAGACTTCTTGAAATATTAACTAGGGATGCCTTGGGCATCCCCAAGCTTGAGCTCGTGTGTCTCCTTAATTCCTCTCATATCACGGTTTCCCTAATTATTAAAAACTTCATCCACACAAAACTCAACAAGAACTCGTGAGATAAGTTAGTATAAATCAATGCAAAACCTTATCATTCTCTATTGTATAAAATCACTAAAATTATAATTTGACATTGCATACTAAATAGCTTTGCATATTTAATACTCATATCCTCAAATAGAATCATTAAACACGCAAACATATGCAAACATAATAGCAATCTGTCAAAAAAGGATAGTCTGTAAAGAATGAAAGAAGAATCATACTTATCTAACTCCAAAAATTCTGAAAAATTACCACACTGTAGAAAATTTATCATAGCATACTGTGTAATAACTTCAAGATTTTATCATGTCCTGACTATTCACAAATATTCAAAACATAACAACAAACTTTCTATTTCATACAACAACATATAGACTTGCAAAATAAGCATGGTAAAGGCTATACTTGACACATTAATTGAAATAAAAGATGCAAAAATTACTCTAGATAACAGCAAGAAAATCCTAATAAAATAAAATGATGCTCCAAGCAAAATTCATATCATGTGACGAATAAAAATATAGTTCCAAGTGAGGTTACCGATAATGTTGGAGACGAAAGAGGGGATGCCTTCTGGGGCATCACCAAGCTTAGTTGCTTGGGTCTTCCTTGAATATTACCTTGGGGTGCCTCGGGCATCCCCAAGATTAGGGTCTTGCCACTACTTGTTGTCCTCATATCGATATCTCACCCAAAACATGAAAACTCCAATCACACAAAACTTAACGGAACTTCGTGAGATAGGTTAGTATGATAAAACAAATCATTCACTTTGGTACTGTCAAAGACAAGATTCATAATTGTTTCCACATAATTCCTAATGTAACTTATCATTTCCACAAATTATATCACTTAATATAAGCTATGGAAACACTAAAACAAGCAATCTATGCATTGAAAACAGAATCTGTCAAAAACAGAACACTCTGTAGTAATCTGAACATTGACCATACCTCTGTTACTCCAAAAATTCTGAAAAATTATGACAATGTAGAAAATTTGTATATCAGTCTTTTGTAAAAAATTCAGATCAAAATCACGTTTCTGTGAATTTTTAAAATTCCAGAACTGAACGCAAAAGTTTTTCTTTTTCAGCAAAATCAAATCAACTATCACCCAAATCATCACAAAGGTCTTACATGGCACTTTATTGAAACAAAATCTATAAAAAATGATTACTATAGTAGCCTAATCATGTGAACACACAAAAACAGTAGGGGTAAATATTGGGTTGTCTCCCAACAAGCGGTTTGCTTTAATGCCGTTTTTGCTAGGCATGATGATTTCAATGATGCTCACATAAAGATAAGAATTGAAACATAACGGGAGCATCATGAAGCATATGACTAGAACATTTAATCCTAACCCACTTCCTATGCATAGGGATTTTGTGAGCAAACAATTTATGGGAACAAGAATCAACTAGCATAGGAAGGCAAAACAAGTGCAGCTTCAAAACTTTCAACATAAAGAGAGGAAACTTGATATTATTGAGATACATAGAAGCATATATTCCTCTTTCATAATAATTTTCAGTAGCATCATGAATGAATTCAACAATATAACTATCACATAAAGCATTCTTTTCATTATCCACAAGCGTAGAAATTTTATTACTCTCCACATAAGCAAATTTCTTCTCATCCATAATAGTGGGAACAAACTCAACAAAATAACTATCATGTGACACTTGATTTACATAATCAATTTGAGCACCAAAAGCATGATGAAAAATTCCATGGATATCATTATTCTTTATAGCATACATATCATCACAATAATCATCATAGATAGCAACTTATTTATCATAGTCAATTGAAACCTCTTCCAAAGTAGTGGATTTATCATTAAATATAGTCATGACCTCTCCAAATCCACCTTCACAATTATTACAATAAGATTCAACACCCTCCAAAATAGTGGGATCATTACCTAGAGTTGACACTCTTCCAAACCCACTTTCATCAATATAATCATCATAAATAGGAGGCACGCTATCATCATAATAAATATTCTCATCAAAACTTGGGGGGACTAAAAATACCATCTTCATCAAACATACCATCCCCAAGCTTATGGCTTTGCATATCATTAGCATCATCGAATTCATATTAACAACATTGCAATCATGCTCATCATCCAAAGATTTTATGCCAAATATTTTATTGAAATATTCTTCTATCAACTGAGCACAATTTTTCGATCCATCATTTTCAAGAAAGACATGATAAAGATGAATAATATGAGGGAACCTCAATTCCATTTTTTTGTAGTTTTCTTTTTATAAACTAGTGATAAAACAAGAAACTAAAAGATTCAATTGCAAGATCTAAAGATATACCTTCAAGCACTCACTTTCCCGGCAATGGCGCCAAAAAAGAGCTTGATGTCTACTACACAACCTTCTTCTTATAGACCGTTGTTGGGCCTCCAAGCGCAGAGTTGTGTAGGACAGTAGAAATTTTCCCTCAAGTAGATGACCGAAGGATTATTAATCCGTGGGAGGCGTAGGATGAAGATGGTCTCTGTCAAACAACCCTGCAAGCAAATACAAGAAATCCCTTGTGTCAACAACACACCCAATACAATGGCAAATTGTAAAGGTGCACTAGTTCGGCGAAGAGATGGTGATACTAGTTGGTATGGATAGTAGATATAGGTTTTCGTAATCTGAAAATATAAAAATAGCAAGGTAACTAGTAACAAAAGTGATAAAAAATGGTATTGCAATGCTTGCAAACAAGGCCTAGGGTTCATACTTTCACTAGTGCAAAGTCTCTCAACAATGATAACATAATTAAATAGTCCGGCAATCCCTCAACATGCGACAAAGAGTCACTCCAAAGTTCCTATCGCGGAGAACATAAGATGAAATTGCTTGTAGGGTACGAAACCACCTCAAAGTTATACTTTCTGATCAATCTTTTGAGCTATTCCTATAAGTTTCACAAACAACCCTAGAGTTCGTACTAAAATAACACCATATGATACACATCAGTCAACCCTAATGTCACGTAGATAGTCCAATGTCACCACAAGTATCCGCAGGTCAATTATACGATATGCATCAAACAACTTCAGATTCATAATATTCAATCCAACACAAAGAACCTCAAAGAGTGCCCCAAGATTTCTACCGGACAAACAAGGATAAAAACGTGCATAAACCCTATGCATAGATTACCCCAATGTCACCTCAGGAATCCACGATTTGAGTGCCAAAAGATACATCGAGTGAATCAATAGAACATCCCATTGTCACCACGGATATCCCATCGCAAGACATACATCAAGTGTTCTCAAATCCAACAGAGTATGCAATCCGATAATAGTGAAACCTCAAAGATAAAAACTCAATTCATCACAAGAATATAAGAGGGAGAAACACCATATGATCCAACCATATTAACAAAGCTCGCGATACATCAAGATCGTGCCAAGTCAAGAACACAAGAGAGAGGGATCAAACACATAGCTACTGGTACACACCCTCAGCCCCGAGGGCGAACTACTCCCTCCTCATCATGGAGACCACCGAGATTATGAAGATGGCCTCTGGTGATGATTTACCGCTCCGGCAGGGTGCCGGAATGGGTCCCTATTGAGTTTTAATGGATACAGAGGCCTGCGGCAGCGGAACTTCTCATCTAGGGTTCTTTTCAGAGGTTGCTGTATATATAGGGGCACTTTGCGTTGTAATCAAGTCAGAGGGGTGCCCGAGGGCCCCACTAGCTCGGGAGGTGCGCTCCGGGGGAGTGGGCACGCCCCCAGGCTTGTGGCCTCCTCGGTCACCTACCGGTCCAGCTCCGGTGCTCCGTGGGTCTCTTCTCATCCATAAACAATCATCGTAATTTTCCAATCCATTCAGAGAAGTTTTATTTCTGCACAAAAAAACAACATCATGGTAGTTGTGCTGAAAACAACGTCAGTCCGGGTTAGTTCTAATCAAATCATACCAAAACCATATAAATTGTTGTAAACATGGCATGAATACTTCATAAATTATATATACGTTGGAGACGTATCAATGACATTGGGGTAATCTATGCATCGGAGTTGATGCACGTTGTCGTCCTACTTTCTTTGGTAGAAATCTTGGGGCACTCTTTGAAGTTCTTTGTGTTGGATACAATATTATGAATCTGAAGTTGTTTGATTCATATCATATAATTGACTCACGGATACTTGTGGTGACATTTACCTACTCGAGGACGAGTAGGAATTAAGCTTGGGGATGCTGATACGTCTCCAACATATCTATAATTTATGAAGTATTCATTCCATGTTTACAATAATTTTATATGGTTTTAGTATGATTTGAATGGAACTAACCCGGACGGACATTGTTTCAGCAGAACTACCGTGGTATTGTTTTTGGTGCAGAAATGAAAGTTCTCCAAATGAGCTGAAACTTGTTGACGATTTTTGGAACAAAAGTTACCCCCGAAGCTTCGTGGAAGGACCGTAAGGTGAAGGAGTAGGGCACAAGACACCGGGCGCTGAGACACCGGGCTTGCCTCGGTGGGCTGTGCTCACCTCGAGGCCCATCTTCGCGTGAAACCGCGCCAAAAATCCTATAAATAGAGAAACCATCGTAAATAACCCTAGATCAGAAGTTCCGTCGCCACAAGCCTCTGTAGCCACGAGAAACCAATCTAGACCCCGTTCCGGCACTCAGTCGGAGGGGGAAATCATCGCCGGTGGCCATCTTCATCATCCCGGCGGCCAGCATGATGAGGAGGGAGTAGTCCACCCATTGGGGCTGAGGGATTGTACCAGTAGCTATGTGTTTAATCTCTCTCTCGTGTTCTTGATGGCACGATCTTGATGTATCGGGGGCTTTGTTAATATTGTTGGATCATATGGTTTTTCTCCCTCTCTATCTTGTTGAGATGAATTGAGTTTCCCCTTTGAGATTTCTTTTTACCGGATTAAATACTTTTATGGATTTGAGAGCACTTGATATATGTCTTGCATATGAATACCCGTGGTGACAATGGGGTATTATATTGATTCACTTGTTATATGTTTTAGCACTCAACTCGCGGATTCCTGAGGTGACATTGGGGTAATCTATGCATAGGGGTTGATGCATGTTTTCGTCCTTGTTTCTCCGGTAGAAATCTTGGGGCGCTCTTTGAGGTTCTTTGTGTTGGATCGAGTATTATGAATCTGAAATTGTTTGATGCGTATCGTATAATTAACTCATGGATACTTGTGGTGACATTGGAGTTTCTAGGTGACACTAGAGTTGGTTGATGCGTATCATATGGTGTTATTTTAGTACGAAATCTTTGTCGGTTTGTGACACTTATAGGAATAGCTCGATAGATCGATTGGAAAGGATAAATTTGAGGTGGACTCGTACCCTACAAACAATTTCTTCTTATGTTCTCTGCTAGATAAGAACTTTGGAGTGATTCTTTATCGCACATTGAGGGATTGCCATATGACCTAACTATGTTAGCATTGTTGAGAGATTGCACTAGTGAAAGTATGAACCTTAGGCCTTATTTTTCAAGCATTGCAATACCATTTGTGCTCACTTTTGTTACTTTCCACCTTTGTATTTTTTATTGTTCCAATTACAAAAATCAATATCTACAGTCATTACTACACTTGTATCACCATCTCTTCGCCGAATTAGTGCACCTATACAATTTACCATTGTATTTGGTGTGTTGGGGACACGAGAGACTTTTTGTTATTTGGTTGCAGGGTTGTTTGAGAGAGACCATCTTCACTCTACGCCTCACACAGATTGATAAACCTTAGGTCATCCACTTGAGGGAAATTTGCTACTATCCTACAAAACTCTGCGCTTGGAGGCCCAACACGAGTCTACAAGAACAAATTGTGTAGTAGACATCAAGCTCTTTTCAGGTGTCGTTGCCGAAGAGGTGAGTGCTTGAAGGTATATCTTTAGACCTTGCAATTGAATCTTTTAGTTTCTTGTTTTATCACTCATTTTTTTACAAAATAAAACTAAAAAATGGAATTAAGGTTGCCTCGTATTACTCGTCTTTATCATGTCTTTCTTAAAATGATGGATGTAAAAATTGTGCTCAATTGATAGAAGAAGAATTCAATAAAATATTTGGCATAAAATATTTGAATGATGTGCATGATTGCAATGTTGCTAGTGTGAATTCTTTAAATATCCATGATGCTAGTGATATACAAAGCCATAAGCTTGGGGATGCTATGTTTGATGAAGATGATATTTTTTGTCCCCCAAGTTTTGATGAGAAAAATTATTATGATGATTGCATGCCTCCTATTTATGATGATTATATTGATGAAAGTGGATTTGGAGAGCTCATGACTTTATTTAATAACAATTCCACTATCTTGGAAGAGGTTTCAATTGATTTTGACAATGAAGTTTCTATGTATGATGATTATTGTGATGACATGTATGCTATAAAGAATAATGATAACCATGGAGCTTGTCATCATAATTTTAATTCTCAATATTATTATGCCAATCAAGTATCACATGATAGTTATTTTGTTGAGTTTGCTCCCACTATTATGAATGAGAAGGAATTTGTTTATGTGGAGAGTAATAAAATTTCTATGCTTGTGGATCATGAAAAGAATGCTTTATGTGATAGCTATATTGTTGAATTCATTCATGATGTTACTGAAAATTATTATGAGAGAGGAACATATGCTTTTATATATCTCAATAACATCAAGTTTCACTCTTTATGTTCAAAGTTTTGAGTATTGCTTGCTTTGCCATCCTATCCTAGTTGATTCTTGTTCCCATGAATTGTTTGCTTACAAAATCCCTATGCATAGGAAGTGGGTGAGGCTTAAATGTGCTTGCCATCTGATTCATGATGCTCTCTTTATATTTCAATTCCTATCTTTTATGCGAGCATCATTGAAATCATCATGCCTAGCTAAAAAGGCATTAAAGAAAAACACTTGTTGGGAGACAACCCAACATTTATACCTACTATTTTTGTTTGTTAACATGATTAAGCTACTGTAGTAATCATGTTTTATAGCTTTTGTTTCAACAAAGTGCCAAGTAAAGCCTTTGGGTTAGTGTGGATGATAGTTGATTTGATTCTGTGCAAAAACAGAAACTTTTGCACTAAGTTCTGGAATTTTGTAAATTCACATAAGCATGCTCTTGCTTTGATTTTTTACAGATTATTTATATATAAATTCCCCACATTGTCCAAAATTTTCAGAATTTTTAGAGTTGCAGAAGTATGGTCATTGTTCAGATCATTACAGGTTGGTCTGCTTTTGACATATTCTGTTTTTAGTGCATTGTTTGCTTGTTTTCTAGTTTCTATGGCTTATATTGGTAAATATAAATTGTGGAAACAATAAGGTACAATAGTCATTATGTGGAAACAATTTTGAATCTTGTCTTTGACAGTACCAAGTGAATGATTTGCTCTTTATCATACTAACTTATCTCACGAAGTTCCGTTAAGTTTTGTGTGATTGAAGTTTTCAAGTTTTGGGAGAGATATTGATATGAGGAGAATAAGGAGTTGCAAGAACATAATCTTGGGGATTCCCAAGGCACCCCATGGTAATATTCAAGGAATATCCAAGGAACTAAGCTTGGGGATGCCCCGGAAGGCATCCCCTCTTTCGTCTTCAACATTATCAGTAACCTCACTTGGAGCTATATTTTTATTCATCACATGATATGTGTTTTGCTTGAAGAGTTATTTTATTTTGTTAGGATTTGCTTGCTATTATTTAGAATATTGTTTTATATCTTTTACTACAATAAAAATGTCAAGTATAGCCTTTACCATGTTTATTTTGCAAGTCTACATGTTGCTGTTTGAAAACGGAAAGTTTTCTATCATTGTCTGAATTCTTCAGAAAAGTCCGAGCGTGATAAAATATTGAAATTTTTACACAATAAGCTACAACTAATTTTCAACAGTGTGGTAACTTTTTCGAATTTTTGGAGTTAAAGAAGTATGAATCTTCTTGCATCCTTTACAGACTATCCTGTTTTGACAGATTGTTGTATGTTTGCATTGTTGCATACGTTTGCTTGTTTAATGATTCTATATGAGGATAGGAGTATTAATTGTGCAGATGCATTTAGTATGCAATGTTACATTATAATTTTAGTGATTTGCTACAGTAGAGAATGATAAGGTTATTGCATTGATTTATCCTAACTTATCTCACGAGTTCTTGTTGAGTTTGGTGTGGATGAAGTTTTTAAGATTTAGGGAAACTGTTGGGGATGTAACCCCGAGGTGTGGACCGCCCAGGAGGGCCCGGGTTACACCATTGGCGACTTAATATGAAGAAGGCCCAAGAAGACGAAGTGAGAAGATGACGGCTTACAGAAGCGGGCCTGGGGTTAGCCCAAGACCCGAACGTATAAACCGCCATATGGTAGCTTGCCTGTTAAGGTAAGACAATTTGGAAACCAAGCCAATCATGTTGTGTGATCTGGCTCAGAATCTTGTAAGCCTTGGGTCTCGACCTGTGTATATAAAGGCGAGACCTGGCGGCAGGTTAACCCAAGAAAGAGTTGATTGAGAGTTATGTCGGCATTCTAGGAACGGGGGTCCTCAGCCTTGCCTACTTGCGGCCCATGGCATGGCTCTGCTAGCGGGCCCGTACGGCCCATCTTCATCAACAAGGCATTCAAGACCTTCGTGATGGGCCAAGCCTCGCGAGGCGGACGACTCAAGACCTCCTCAGGAGCGGCCTCACTAGGTTGGCTCGCGAGGGGCGGAGAGTCAAGGCAAGGCAAACCTCGCGAGGTTCTCATGACGTGAGCCATGACGATCGAGACCAGGCGGGCGCCAGCGCGCGCAGTGTCCTTGTTTCCTCTTTGGTGCAAAGGGGACAAGCGCATGCGAGGAGTACCGAGGCGTCAAGCAAAGGTTTCCCTATCGGTGCAACGAGACCAAGACCAGCCGGACGCAGGACGAAGGTCACCTTGGAGCCCAAGACAGCGTCACCACTAGAGCCTTTGGCAGGCGAAGACCACCTTTAGTCAGGATAAGATGTACTAGCTGTCCCCTTTCAAATTGGCCGTTGTTGGCTCCCTTCCCGCTCAATATTTGGGGAGAGGACTAGGGCCTCTATAAATAGGACTAGCCACCATAGTAGGAGGCAGCTGATCTTGAGCTGGTCCGAGGCCACACACCGAACACAAGAACACCTCAACCTCAGGAGGCTGTTCTTCCCCTTGTAACTGTTCATCCTCAGCCCAAGAGGCAATCCACCACCACCACACTCGAGTAGGGTATTACACCACAACGGTGGCCCGAACCAATATAAATCTTGTGTCTCTTGTGTTGCGAGTTCATCGAGCTTAGCCTTTAGATCGTGGAGTATGTGAGGGCGTGATCGGTGGAGGAGAGATCTTCGTGCGCACCCCAGTGTTCGAACCTTGAGGGTTTTGCCGGAACCCATGATCTGACATTTGGCGCACCAGGTAGGGGTGCGCTGGGGCTTTCCTTCCGGCGATCCATGCTCCGCCATCTTTGTGCCCGTCCCTCATGGCCGGCATTGCTCTTCCGGTCGGATCTGCGGGCACCCACGGCGGCGCCGGGGGCTCCGCGCCCTCACTCCTGCCATGCGGCGGGTAGAGTGGCCGCCCAAGTTCAAGCCGGATATGCCGCCGCGCTACGACGGCACGGCGGACCCATCAGCTTTCCTGTTGGCATATGAGGAGGCCGTCCTCGAGGCCGGGGGAGACGACAAGGTCATGGCCAACTGGCTTCCCATGGCCCTCACTGGCGCGCCGTGCGCCTGGCTGCTCAACCTCCCCAGATCCATGGTGGCATCTTGGGAGGACCTGCACGACCTCTTCACTGCATGCTACGCGGCACTGGTGCACCACGCGGTCGCGGCCCTACTAGGCGGCTCTCAAGCACCGCCTTCAGATTGCCATATCAAGCCATTCCTTCGCCAGATCAGCGTCGCTTCCAAGTGCTCGGGGGCTCCGCCAGGCTAGGCTGCGCCCGAGGCCGACCTCACCTTCGACTCAGAAGACCACCCCGTCACCAACGCCGACTCGGGTATGCTCCCGATGCTTTGTACGCCCACCATTTGCAACGTGGCCGTCACCAAGACGCTCGTCGACGGCGGCGCCGGCCTCAACGTGCTCTCTGTGGAGGCCTTCAGCCTTCTTCACGTACCGCTCGAGCGCCTCAGCCTCAGCAAGCCTTTCTCAGGAGTTGGCGGCGGCACCGCCCACTCCCTGGGACAGATCTGCCTCCCTGTCACCTTCAGCACGTGCGACAACTACCACACTGAGCTGGTCGACTTCGACATCGCCCGCATCGGCCTCCCGTACAATGCCATCCTCGGGTACCCAGCTCTGGCCCAGTTCATGGTAGCAACCCATCCGGCCTACAACCTCATGAAGATGCCCGGAAGCAAGGGCGTCCTCACTGTCAAGGGGGATGCCAAGGAAGCCCTGGCGGCGCTCAAGCTTGCCCTCAAGACTGGCGCGGCGGCACAGCCCGACGATGCGGGCGCCTCCGAGGCCAAGGGAGCCGCACCAATTAAGAAGAAGCAGCTGTTCACAGACAAGGCAGAAACCAAGCAGGTGTCGGTCGATGAGGACTGGTCCTCAGGAGCCACCTTTACCATAGGTGCCGACCTCGACCCAGACCAAGAGGAAGTGTTGGTGAAGTTCTTGCACGCAAACAAGGAGATATTTACATGGGAACGCAAGCAGCTGGTGGGGGTCTCGAGAGAGATGATTCAGCATCACTTAAGGGTATGCCCCAATGTACGCCCTGTGAAGTAGTGTGCGAGACGATAGTCCATGGAGAAGCAAGCCTTCATTGTCCAAGAAACCCGCAAGTTGGAGGCGGCGGGTGCCATTCGCGAGGTCCGATACCCCGAGTGGCTGGCAAACCCGTCGTTGTGCCAAAGAAAGACGGGAAGGAGCGAATGTGCATCGACTTCACCAACCTCAACAAGGCCTGCCCCCAAGATCCATTCCTGCTTCCATGCATCGACCAGATCATCGACTCCACCGCCGAGTGCGACCTGCTATGCTTCCTGGATGCATTCTCAGGGTATCACCAGATCAAGATGGCGGTAGAAGATGTGGAGAAGATAGCCTTCCTAACCACGTGTGGAGTGTACTGCTACACTTGCATGCCTTTCGGACTGCATAACGCGGGCGCGACCTTTCAGCGGTTGATGCACATCACCTTAGGGCGGCAGCTCGGGGGAAACACAGAGGCCTACTGAGGGAGTCCTAGATTAGGGGGTATCCGGACAGCCGGACTGTATACAACGTCCGAACTATTGAAGCGTGAAGATACAAGACTCAAGACTTCGACCCGTGTCCGGATGGGACTTTCCTTGGCGTGGAAGGCAAGCTTGGCGATCCGGATATTATATTTCCTCCCTTGTAACCGACTCCATGTAAACCCTAGCCCTCTCCGGTGCCTATATAAACTGGAGAGGTTGGTCCTTAGAAGGCCGATCACAATTACAATCATACGATCATAGGCTAGCTTCTAGGGTTTAGCCTCTACGATCTCGTGGTAGATCTACTCTTGTACTACCCATATCTTCAATATTAATCAAGCAGGAAGTAGGGTTTTACCTCCATCCCTTGCTTCCTGTTACCATCAGCCTAGACGCACAGATCGGGACCCCCTACCCGAGATCTGCCAGTTTTGACACCGACATTGGTGCTTTCATTAAGAGTTCCTCTGTGTCGTCGCTACAGGGCTCGATGGCTCCTCCATAAATCGTCAACAACACGATCCCGGTGAGACCTTTCTCCCGGACAGATCTTTGTGTTCGGCGGCTTCTCCCCACGGGCCAACTTCGCTTGGCCATCCGAGCAGATCGACAATTTATGCCCTCGCCACCAGATCAGGTTGAAACCTGAACTACACGGGCGGACATTCGCGGAGACTTGATCTTCGACAGATTTGGGCCTATGCCAGAGCACCGGACGATCCACGACGAGCACGGCTTAGACCTCTTTGTCGGACAAAGCTCGGTATCACCTCGCAGTAGCCCCGGACCTAAATCCGGAGCAGTCGCGCTGCCTAAGGATCGGAGGATGGACCCCCGCCTGTGTCGCGCACTCATCAGCGGTGGAGCCGAACACGGGTCTTACCTCTGTGGCGACCTGTGACTCCGGACCCCTGGATTCGTATCCGGATGCCGGTTCCAGTCCGCGCACTCCCGAGCCAGTCGAGCCAAGTTGGGCTCCGGTAATGGAGTTCACCGTTGCGGATATCTTCCAGCACTCGCCCTTTGGCGACATGCTGGACTCATTGAAGTCTCTCTCTTTGTCAGGACGCTCTCGGCCGAACTATGTCCGGCTCGAGTGGGAGGCAGGCGAGGAAGGAATTCGTTGCCCACCCACCACCCACTTCATTGCCATGGTCGATGATTTAACCGAGGTACTGGACTTCGACTCCGAAGACATCGACGGTATGGACGACGATGCAGGAGAAGAACATGAGCCACCGCTCACTGGGCGGTGGACAGCCACCTCTTCCTATGATATATATATGGTGGACACTCCGAAGGAAACAAATTGCGATGAGGCAATGGAGGATAAAACCTCAGGGAAAAAAGCAAAGAACGGGCGTCGTCGGCGCCACTCCAAGCCCCGCCACAGCAATACCGGCCCAGGAGACGAAAACTATCCGAATGGTGCCGAAGAAGAATACAACCCTGATCAGCCCGCCTTCGAGCAGGCCGAACAGGAGGATGAGCAGCTCAGCCCAGAAGAACAGGCGATGGACGAATACGCGGAGGAGGATAGCTACATGCCCCCCTTCGAAGACGAGATTAGCCTCGGCGGCAGCGAAGTTCGGGCGTGCTGAGGATCCCGTAGAGCAGGAGCGCTTCAAGCGTCGGCTTATAGCCACTGCGAGGAGCCTGAAAAAGAAGCAACAACAACTCCAAGCTGATCAAGACCTGCTCACAGATAGATGGACTGAAGTCCTGGCAGCCGAGGAATACGGACTCAAGCGCCATACGGCTGACCGGCCACCTCGTGGCCGGGATAAAACGGCATATCAGTCCGCATACTAGCCAACACCCCCACGCCAACATACTACGGCCCGGGGCAACAAAACAGGACATCCAAGATTGATCTACGGATCGCGGGGGCGCGCCTCGGCACGCGACGACGACCGTCATGCCGGATACACCTTCGAAAAGTCCGGCCGGGCCGAACATAGCCACCCAGAGCAATTCGACCTGCGTAGCCACATAGCCTGGCACAGAGGCGCCACGCACCCCCTCTGCTTCACTGACGAAGTAATGGATCATGAATTCCCAGAAGGGTTCAAACCCGTAAACATTGAATCATACGATGGCACCACAGACCCCGCAGTATGGATCGAAGATTTCTTTCTCCACATTCACATGGCCCGCGGAGACGATCTACATGCCATCAAGTACCTTCCCCTTAAGCTCAAAGGACCAGCCCGGCACTGGCTAAACAGCCTGCCAGCAAATTCCATTGGCAGTTGGTAAAACCTGGAAGACGCATTCGTCGACAACTTCCAGGGCACATACGTGCGACGACCGGACGCCGATGACTTGAGCCACATTGCTCAACAGCCCGGAGAGTCAGCCAGGAAATTCTGGACTCGGTTCCTAACTAAAAAGAACCAAATAGTCGACTGTCCGGACGCCGAAGCCCTGGCGGCTTTTAAGCATAGTATCCGTGACGAGTGGCTTGCTCGACACCTCGACTAGGAAAAACCCAAGTCCATGGCAGGTCTCACAACACTAATGACCCGCTTTTGCGTGGGCGAGGATAGCTGGTTGGCTCGCAGCGGCACTACGCCACATTCTGGCACTTCGGATGCCCACGAAAATAACGGCAAGCCATGGCGTAACAGACATAAGCGACGGAACAACGGCGACATCACAGAAGACACGACAGTCAATGCCGAATTCAGCGGATCCAAGCCCGGTCAGCGGAAGAAGCCATTCAAAAGAAATAATCAGGGACCGTCCAGTCTAGACCGCATACTGGAGCACTCGTGCCAAATTCATGGCACCCCGGAGAAGCCAGCCAACCACACCAATAGAGATTGCTGGGTATTCAAACAGGCCGACAAAATAAACGCCAAAGACAAAGACAAGGGGCTGCACAACGACGATGACGAGGAGCCCCGATGTCCGAACACGGGGGGACAGAAGAAATTTCCCCCCAGGTGAAAACGGTCAACATGATCTACGCCACGCACATCCCCAAGCGGGAACGGAAGCGGGCACTACGGGACGTCTATGCGATGGAGCCAGTCGCCCCCAAATTCAACCGATGGTCAGCTTGTCCGATCACCTTTAATCGTAGGGATCACCCTACTAGAATCCGTCACGGCGGCTCGGACGCATAGGTCCAAGACCCAATCATCGACGGATTCCACCTCACGCGTGTCCTTATGGACGGTGGTAGCAGCCTGAACCAGCTTTATCAGGACACAGCGCGCAAAATGGGCATTGACCCTTCAAGGATCAAGGCCACCAAAACCACGTTTAAAGGTGTGATTCCTGGAGTAGAGGCCGTTGCACGGGCTCTATAACATTGGAAGTGGTCTTGGATCTCCGGATAACTTCCAAAGCGAAGAGTTAATCTTTGATATCGCCCCTTTCCGCGGTGGTTACGGCGCCTTTGCTCGGACGAACCGCATTCGCTAGATTCAATGCGGTACCACACTACGCATACCTCAAGCTCAAGATGCCAGGACCACGCGGGGTCATAACAGTGAACAGAAATATGGACCGCTCTCTCCGAATAGAAGAACATACTGCAGCCCTCGCGACGGAAGTACAATGCGGCCTCCTCCGACAAACCAATCCGGCGACAACAACTTCAAGCACCATCAAGAGAGTCCGGAGCACCCCGCAACAGATCATCAGCACGCCAAGAGCGCGACTAGCAGTCCGCCTCCGCTTAAGCCCCATCAAAGCAGCATTCGTGCCACGCGTACACAATTACGCACTCAAGATACCATGGGCGTAGGCGGAGGCGCAACAACGACTAAGTCAACAGCGGGATAACCGCCACATACCTTCATGACCTGTCCTTCTTCTTTTTCGTGACATTGCTTTAGAGCAGCCTCTTCGTAAGAGCCGGATTGCCGGACTTACATAGGAGAGAAAACCAAGGAGGTAACAGGCTTCGCGCACAGAAGGAAACACCCAGGTGGAATCTATTTACGATCGTTATACCCGTTTTATATATCCATACGCGGCCTGCCCCCTGGATAGGACATGTTAAATAGTCCTATTTATCTCCGCTTAATGCATTCATTGTAAACGTACGCTTAAAGGTATTTTCATCAATGGGAGATTACATATAGCGTCAGCTTATTATTCTTATTTCAATATTTTTCTTACAAATGTCTCTTTGATCTTGCATCCGTACACTTTGGTACGGTCCGTTTGCCAGGGGCTTCCTATGGTGCCCCGTTCTACGACAAATAAAGTCCGAACACTTTGAACAGTGCGGCACCCCGAACTTATAGCACTATATGCATCAGCTCGAATCATGTCTTGGGTCTCTGATTGGGTTAGCCCGGCTCCCTTATTTTGGTACCTTACGTTCCGTTATATCGGCTAAGGTAGCGCAGGAGAACTATCTGCGATTGTGTCCCGGTTCTTAGGACGAGCACCTCGAGAGAAAGCCGAAAACTGACCAACATGATGAGGCGAGAGCTGGTCGCTGTTCGAGAGGTCTTAAAATCCTTAAAGATTTTTTTCCGCTTTAGGCGATGAGTCGGCCTTGTCCGATGAGATTTAGTATATAGCGCCCCAATTCGGCCCTCCGAATTCTAGGGGCTTTGCCGAAATTTAAAATTATAAACTTCTATGGCTAAGTGAAAGTTATAAAGCCACATAGTCAGATTGCCTTGTTCGCTGCGCCGATACCTCCTTAAGGGACCAAACATTTGGACAAAGAGTATTTGGGTTTTTCCAGGAACACCCCGGTACTAGGTACGTGGGGGCGGAAGCCGACGACTGGCCTACTTTCAGAATTTGATAAACAGCCGCACAGATGGTAATATTTTAAATCAAAACAGTGCTACATAGCACGAGCAACTCCGTCCTTAATTTACAACAGCGGCGGAGATACATTTAGTCAAAGATCTTGTCTTTAGTACATTAAATAGTCACGAGACGAGCGCCCTTCATAACGCCATCATAGTACTTCTCGGGATGGCGATGCTTCGCCCTCCGTGGCCCGTCCTTCACCGGCTTCTCCGCATCCAGCTTGCCCCAATGCACCTTCAAGACGGGCAAAAGGCCCGGCGGGCACCCTCAATGCAAACAGATCGCTTGATTATTTCAAGCCGCAGATGCATTTACCATCCGCATGATCGGGCCGAAGTAGCTAGTGGGCGAGGGCTCACTGTGCCACATCCGTACTATGAAATATTTCATAGCTTCTCCAACCGCCTGTGGAGTTCGACCAACTGCTTGATTGGTCACTCGAGGCGTTGGTGTTCGCCCCAAAGACATCGGGACCGTAACAGCTTCTCCGTTGAGCTCCCCTCTTGGGCACAGTAGAACTCCACGGCATCTGATATGCTGCGTGGCAGATCTGCGAATGCCCCTGGAGAGCTCCGAATCTGAGTAAGTAAAAGAAACGCCTCCTCCACATGTTTGCTTTGCACAAAGAATTTCTTACCCGCCGCTATATTTTTGGCCTCCTGGATCTCCTGCTGTGCCTTCTCGGCTTCAGCCTTGGTGTATTTCATACTAACAAGGGCCTTAGCAAGCTCGGCCTCTTTCATCTTCAGATCATGCTCCACGGACTCGAACTTCTGGCCGAGGTCCTGGAGCTCTTGCTGTACCTCGCCCACTCTAGCACTTTGCTTCTCGCGCTCTTTGCATTCCAAGGTCGCCTTGTCTTCAGCCTCGGATAGCGCTTTCTTCAGGGACGCCACTTCGGCGGTGGACCTGTCACGATCCACGACGCCGTTGTCGAGACTAAACAATTTTATCTATCTTTACATACATAAGAGCGGAGAATCACTCACCTTTGCTCTCTTGAGCCGCCTCTTCGTGAGGTCGAGCTCTCCCTGCGCTGCTCGAGTCCCGCTTTAGTTCGGCAACCTCGGCCGTAAGCAGCAGCGGCAAGCAGCATGGCACGCTTATTCACATAAATGCTTATTAGACTCCTGCGGATTATAATTGACCCTCCGTTTGGCTTTTCTTTCCGAACACCAAATGCAGTATCGAGGCTACTACCTATCGGGTGGTAATTTCACACATTTTATTACTTACCTCGAAGCCCGTCAGAGGCTTGTGCGAGCTTTGTTAGTCCGCTTTGGCGGATGTAACCTTTGAATCACCGCACTCATAAGAGTACGGTGCTCGTCATCCATGTAAGCGCCTCGAAGCGCTTCCACCAGACTATCCGGCACCGCTGGCGCGACGGAAGTCCTCGGCACGGACGGCTCGCCCTCCCTAACGAGGGGCTGCCCGCCTAAATCCGGAATCGTCAAAGGTTCCAGAATAGTGTTCGGTCGACAGTCCGCCTTGCTGCGGTTCTCATCGAAGCGATCCGCGGGGATCTTGAACCCCGCGTGTCGGACATCTAGAACTCCGCCTTGGGGCGTCTCCAAGGTCACCCCCCTGCTCGAGGAACCTTCGGGATAACACCTCCGTGTCATCCGCAGGCTGAGGAGTGGTGGCCGTCGGGAGCGAGTTCATCTCTGAAGCGCTCAGAGACCCATCCAAAGACGACACCTCCGGATGAGCCCTGGCCGGGCTGCATATATGTTCGGCGTCATTAAACAACTCTGGAGTAAAATCACGATGGAGTGCGGACACATACGATCGCGCTATGGGCTTCCCCCTGGGCGGCCACTCTTCCTTGCTATGAATGGCCGTGGTGGAGTAGTTTGGAAGGGACGTCTTTCCCTTCTTGGGCGTCCCAGCCTCCCTCTCCAGGGCGGCTTTCCTCTTTTTCTCCTCCCAAGCACGGGGAGGTAGAGTTTATTCTTGCTTCCCCCCGCCTCCGCGGGAGGAATCTGTTTCGTCGTCATCGGACGACGTGGGTATGACGGCCTTGCGTTGAGGGCCTCTCCCGGCCACACGGCCCGTCTCCTCAGGCCCCTCATCCTTTCCGGATGGGGCGGCTTCTTCTTCTTCTTCCTCCTCTTCGGGGGGAGGAGTGCGCCTCGTCATCTTCGGGACGAGGCTTCTGGCACAACCTTACGCCGGAGACCCTTCCTGGTCCCCGGGGCCTTCTTTTCGGCCCTCTTCGCCGGTGCCTTGTAGGGCGCCGGGATCAGCATCTCTGTCAGGAGAGCATCAGCTGGATCTTCTGGCAGCGGAGCCGGACAGTCAATCTGCTCCGCTGTCTCCACATAGTCCTGATCAAATATACACAAATACTTAAGACTCCCCCATGAATGTATTGGAAAAAACCGAATCCGGTGGTAGTCCCAAAACTCACCGGACGCGGGGGCCACGCTGCATGAAGTCCGCGGTCCTCGGATGTGGGAGGAGGTACTTCGGAGGCCTTGAACAACGCCTTCCACGCGTCTTTGTGCTTCATGCCATAGAGCCTCTAAAGCGTCTGGTGTTCGGCCGAGACGAACTCCCACAGATTGAATGCCCGCCTTTGGCACGGCAGAATCCGGCGAACGAGCATGACCTAGATCACGTTGACAAGCTTGATGTTCTTGTCCTTCATGCTCTTGATGTAGGTTTGGAGTCCGGTCAACTCTGTAGTTTCGCCCCCAGTCAGGCCCTTCTTTTCCCAGGAGGTGAGCCGCATGGGGGCTCCCGATCGGAACTCGGGGGCCGCCGCCCAGTTGGCGCTGCGCGGCTCGGTGATGTAGAACCACCCCGATTGCCACTCTTTTACGGTCTCCGCAAAGGAGCCGTCCAGCCAGGTGACGTTAGGCATCTTGCCCACCATGGCCCCTCCGCACTCTGTTTGCTGGCCGCTTACAATCTTTGGCTTCACGCAGAAGATTTGCAGCCACATGCCGAAGTGAGGCCGGATGCGGAGGAAGGCCTCGCATACGACGATGAACACCGAGATGTTGAGGACGAAATTCGGGGCTAGATCATGGAAATCTAGCCCGTAGTAAAACATGAGCCCGCGGACGAAGGGATGAATTGGAAATCCCAGTCCACGAACGAAGTGGGCGACAAACATGACCCTCTCGTGGGGTCCTGGGGTCGGTATGACCTGCCCGACGTCTGGTAGCCGGTGCGCTATGTCTGCGGCCAAGTATCCGGCCGCCCCAAGATTTGCGATATGCTTCTCCTTGACGGTGGAAGCCACCCACTTGCCTCCTGCTCCGGACATGTTTAGCTGTGCGGAGAAGACTTGGGCTTGGGCGCTGGAGCTCGAGGAGGCAAGAGTGGGCAAAGGAGGAAGAAGGCGTGGGTAAAAATGGGGAAATCTTATCCCTTTATAGAGGCGACAAAAGCGGTGCGCCCCCCCACTTGCCCATTGGGAATCACTTGCTTCCCAAGCGCCACGATTGATGGTGTGGTGGGATTACCCATACCCGTATTGATGAGAATCCCGTGATAAGGGGACACGTACTCTGCTTTGACAAGACGTGTCAAGGAAACCGCCTCGCAATATGCGCCGTGGCCGGTTGTGGGAAAACGGTTCGAATAATGACCCGACCGTAATGACACATCGAGTTCCTAAAAAGTTGTCAGCAGATTGCATTTGTGAAATACCATTCTCTCTACGGTGGCATGTGAAAATCATTTTGTGGATCCGGACACGGTTCAAGTGTTCGATAATTACTTTCGAGTATTCGGAGAAGGAACCCGCCCTGTAATGCCGAAGACAAGACTGCACGACGGACTCATCGTCATTGAAGCCTGGTTCAGGGGCTACTGAGGGAGTCCTGGATTAGGGGGTATCCGGATAGCCGGACTGTATACAACGTCCGGACTATTGAAGCGTGAAGATACAAGACTCAAGACTTCGACCCATGTCCGGATGGGACTTTCCTTAGCGTGGAAGGCAAGCTTGGCGATCCGGATATTATATTTCCTTCCTTGTAACCGACTCCATGTAAACCCTAGCCCTCTCCGGTGCCTGTATAAACCGGAGAGGTTGGTCCTTAGAAGGCCGATCACAATTACAATCATACCATCATAGGCTAGCTTCTAGGGTTTAGCCTCTACAATCTCGTGGTAGATCTACTCTTGTACTACCCATATCTTCAATATTAATCAAGAAGGAAGTAGGGTTTTACCTCCATCGAGAGGGCCCGAACCTGGGTAAACATTATGTCCCTTGCTTCCTGTTACCATCAGTCTAGACGCACAGATCAGGACCCCCTACCCGAGATCCGCAGGTTTTGACACCGACACCTACGTCGACGATATTGTGGTGAAGTCTCGGGAGGCGAAGACCTTGATCCAAGACCTGGAGGAGAATTTCGCGAGCCTACGCCAGGTGAATTTGTGACTTAACCCAGAGAAGCGTGTGTTTGGTGTCCCCTCCGGCAAGCTGCTGGGCTTCCTTGTGTCTCACAGGGGGATCTAAGCCAACCCAGAGAAGGTCAAGGCCATTGAATACATGAGCCCACCACAAACCCTCAAGGAGATGCAGAAGCTTGCTGGTCGGGTGACCGCGTTGGGGCGCTTCATTTCCAAGCTGGGAGAGCATGCCCTACCCTTCTTCAAGCTGATGAATAAGAAGGGCCCCCTTCGAGTGGACCCCGGAGGCTGACCGGGCATTTTAAGACCTCAAGATATACCTGACCAGCCCTCCAGTAATGGTGGCGCCACGGCCCCTCGAGCCCCTAGTGCTTTATCTTGCTGCCTCCCCGCACTCTGCCAGCGCGGCTCTGGTGGCGGTTCGGGAGGAGCACCAAGACAAAGGCATGTCTGTAGGATCGAAAGTATGTCTAGAGGGGGGGGGGGTGATTAGACTACTTGACCAAATAAAAATCTAGCCTTTTCCCAATTTTAGTTCTTGGCAGATTTTAGCAACTTATCACAAGTCAAGCAATCAACCTACACATGCAATTCTAAGAGTATAGCAGCGGAATGTAAAACAATTGCACATGAAGGTAAAGGGATGAGATTGAGGGAGCAAACACAATGTTGACACGGAGATTTTTTTTATCCGTGGTTCCGATAGGAGGTGCTATCTTACATCCACGTTGATGGAGACTTCAACCCACGAAGGGTAACTGTTGCGCGAGTCCACGGAGGGCTCCACCCACGAAGGGTCCACGAACAACCTTGTCTATCCCGCCATGGCCGTCACCCACGAAGGACTTGCCTCACTCGGGTAGATCTTCACGAAGTTGGCGATCTCCTTGCCCTTACAAACTCCTTGGTTCAACTCCACAATCTTGAGGAGGCTCCCAAGTGACACCTAGCCAATCTAAGAGACGCCACTCTCCAAGAAGTAACAAATGGTGTGTTGATGATGAACTCCTTGCTCTTGTGCTTCAAATGATAGTCTCCCCAACACTCAACTCTCTCTCATGGGATTGGATTTGGTAGCAAGAAGATTTGAGTGGAAAGCAACTTGGGGAAGGCTAGAGATCAAGATTTATGTGGTTGGGATGGAATATCTTGACCTCAACACAAGTGTAGGTGGTTCTCTCTCAGAAAATATGTATTGGAAGTGTAGGCATGTTCTGATGGCTCTCTCCACAAATGAAGAGTGGGTGGAGGGGTATATATAGCCTCCACACAAAATCTAACCGTTACACACAAATCACCAAACTCGGTGGGACCGATTCAGAAAACTCGGTCGGACCGATTTAGTTCATAATGTGAACGTTAGGATTCTCGGTGGGACCGATGTCATTAGGGTTAGGGCATAACGTAATCTCGGTGAGACCGATTACACAAACTCGGTGAGACCGATTTTGGTAATAGCCAAACAGAGAGTTGGTCAGGAAAACTCGGTGGGACCGATTCGCTCATCTCGGTTGGACCGAAACGTTACGAAGGGGAAACAGAGAGTTTGCATTGCAATCTCGGTGGGTCCAATCACTCATCCCGGTTTGACCGAAATGTTACGAAGGGAAACAGAGAGTTTGCAATCCCATCTCGGTGAGACCGAGATCCCTATCGGTGAGATCAAATTGATTAGGGTTTCTGGCAGTGGCTATGTCAATGAACTCGGTGGCTCTGGATGGAAAGAATCGGTGGGGCCGAGTTGGACTTTTTGGTTTAGGACATATGTGGATATGAGAAAGTAGTGGAGGGTTTTGGAGCATATCACTAAGAATTTTGAGCAAGATCCTCATTAAGCAACACCTCATCCCTTCATAATAGTATTGGCTTTTCCTATAGACTCAATGTGATCTTGGATCACTAAAATAGAAAATATAGAGTCTTGTGCTTTGAGCTTGAGCCAATCCTGTGTCCTTAGCATTTTGAAGGGTCCACTTTCTAATCCATGCCATGCCAAACATTGAGCTTTCCTGAAATATTAAACTTGGAATAGCATTAGCTCAATGAGCTATATGTTGTTAGGAATTACCAAAACCACCCAGGGATAGTTGCACTTTCAGTGTCGCGCCAAGCTACGCAACCAGTCGAGACGACGCAAGACCAGAAAGGTGCCGCAAGGGCCGTAGCAGCATCAGCAGAGGGTCAAGCTCAGCAGAACGCCGCCGCAGAGACCCCGACAAACGATCAAGCGTTGGGGGCTCCACTACCTCAAGAGACGCCCCAACTTCCGCAAGACACGAGCCTCACCAGCGCACCAGCCCTCGTCGAGCATCCGATGTATTTCGTCAACACGGTGTTGCGGGATACAAGGGCACGATACCCCATGCCTTAGAAGCTCTTGCTCGCGCTCTTGGTGGCCTCACGGAAGTTACGACACTACTTCCAGGGCCACCCCATCAAGGTCGTCTCAGCCTACCCATTGGAGAGAGTTCTTAGAAGCCCCAATTCTACCAGAAGGGTCGCTGAGTGGGACATCGAGTTGCAGGCATTCCAGTTGGAGTTTAGCACTACCAGGTTCATCAAGGGAGCCGCACTCGCTGATTTCATGGCAGAATGGACGGATGCCTCGGCGCTTGAAGTAGGCGAGGATCAGTCCACCTCGCCGGGAAGTGAGGCGCCTGACGGCTGGGTCATGTATTTTGATGGCGCCTTCGCGCACCAGGGCGCGGGGGCTGGAGTAGTACTCATCTTGCCCACTGAATACAAGCTCTACTACGCCGTGCAACTCTACTTTTAGCAGGGCGAGAAGGTATCCAACAACATTGCAGAGTTCGAAGGCCTCATAGCTGGCCTGAAAGCTGCGGCAGCCCTGGGGGTGAAGCGCCTCACCGTTAGGGGAGACTCGCAGCTCCTCATCAATTTCTCCAACAAGGTATACGAGATGAAGGACGAGCACATGGAGGCACACTTCGCGGAGGTGCGCAAGATGGAGAAGCAGTTCCTGGGCCTGGAGTTGCAGCACGTGCCCCATGGCACCAACAAGGAAGCTGACGACATCGCCAGAAGGGCATCCAAGAGGCAGCCCCACGAGCCTGGTGTCTTCGAGGAGCGGCTCTTCAAGCCATCAGCGACACCACCACTTTCAAGGACAGCCCAGCCTCGGAAGGAACTCCCGCAGCCGCCTGCCACAGGAGCCCCAGCCTGTGGCCCGACTTCGGGAGCGCGCCTACTCTTGGCGCTTAAGCCCTAGGAGGGATGTTGGACCAAGGAATTCAAGGAATACCTGATGCAAGGGACGCTGCCGGAGAAGGAGGAGGACACGGAGTGCGTGGCCCGGCAAGCCACGACATACTGCATCCGGGACGGTGAGTTATACAGGAAGCGACCAAATGACGTTTCACTACGTTGCATCTCCAGAGACCAGGGGAAGGAGTTGCTATCTGACATACACGGTGGGGACTGCGGGCACCACTCGTCATCGCGGTCCCTCGTCGGCAAGGCATTCCGCAGCGGATTCTACTAGCCCACGCGCTCAATGACGTAGCCAAGTTGGTAAAGTCCTGTGAAGCCTGCCAGTTCCACGCCAAGCAGATCCATCAGCCGTCTCAGGGCCTCCAGACCATCCCACTCACATGGCCGTTCACGGTCCGGGGGCTGGATATCTTGGGCCCGTTCCCTCGAGCGCCTGGGGGCTACCTCTACCTCTACGTCGCCATCGACAAGTTCACGAAGTGGGTGGAGGTGGAAGCCGTCCGCACCATCCCAGCTGGCTCCACGGTCAAGTTCATCAAGGGTCTCCTGAGTCATTTCGGGGTCCCCAACCGCATCATCGCTGACAACGGCTCGTAGTTCACTAGCAATCTATTCAAGACATATTATTCTAACCTTGGAACGCAGATCTGCTATGCTTCGGTGGCGCACCCTAGGAGCAATGGTCAGGCCGAACGCGCCAACGCAGAGGTCCTGAGGGGCCTCAAGACCAGGACCTTCAAGAAGAAGCTTGAGGCCTGCGGTAGGGGCTGGTATGACGAGCTCCAATCTGTGCTGTGGTCCATCCACACCACCGCCACCAAGCCAACGGGCGAGACCCCGTTCTTCCTCGTCCGCGAAGCAGAAGCGGTCCTCCCTCACGAGGTCAAGCATCGCTCCGCACGGGTCCTGGCGTTTGATGAACACAACAGGACGCCACATGGGGGATGGACCTCGTGCTGGGGGAGGAATGCCGCCGCGAAGCCGCACTGTGGGCGGCAAGGTATCAGTAGGCGCTGCGGCGATACCACTGCCGCAACATCCACTCCAGGACGCTCGAGGCGGGTGATCTCGTCCTGAGGTGGTTCCTCTCTAGGGAATGGCTGCATAAACTCTCACCCATGTGGGAGGGCCCGTTCAAGGTCGTCCATGTCTCCAGGCCTGGCGCCACGCGCATGGAGACACAGGACGGGGTACCCATCCAGAATGCCTGGAACATCCAGCACCTCCGAAAGTTCTACCCATGAAGAAAGGCCCAGTGCCTGTGAAGATCGCCGCCTGTGACACTCTCACGTATTACCGAGTGGGGCTGTACACGCCCCGGAGTCTCAGGAGTGCCGCCCTCGGGCCTCGGGGGCTCCCTCCCACGTCCTAGTGGCAGCACTTAGCTCCGCGCTGGTGAGAAGACTTGAAGACTAGACTAGGTGCCGGACGCGAATTCTCATTTGCTTTCGTAGTTGGCTCGCCTCCTTTTAATTGAAGTTCACTTCTGGTATTCCTTGCTGATTTGGTTCCGTCGCCTCTTGCCGCTGTTTTCGGCTCCAGTTTAACCTGTTTTCTCTCTCTCTCGCATACCTCGCGAGGGGGCTAGGCACGTGCCCTCGCGAGAGTTTTTCCTTTCTCCGCCTTTCGTCTGCTTTTTCGTGAGGCACCCTCGTTCGAGCCCACAAGCTGGTGCACCTCTCCTTTCCGTGCCCCTCGGGTACCATGATATGAAGCGCTGGGTCAAGGCTCGGGTGAACGATAAGCCACCTAGCGAGCCTCCTAACGAATTTTTTCTGCAGTTCCTAAGCGCCCACTGAGTCAAGGAAGGCCTTGACAGGTACCAGGAAACAAGTGCCTCGTGAAGAGGAGGCTACCTCGAACGTGCCAAGCTAAGTTGTCTCTACATAAAATAACAGCACAGGACAGAAACGATAAGCATAATATAGTGATTGAGGAATCATAGTTCGATACATGCCCCTCCGGGGCCCATACTGGTTTCTTTTTGATACAGGAAGGAAAGGAAGAACAAAATAAAATCGGTACCTGCCCCTACATCGGTTCACGGGGGCAGGCTCTTGGCGCCGTCTTGAGCTCAGCCAGACCCCTCCTCGCGCTTCATGGAGGCGCGAAGATGAGACAACCCGCTGCCACCTTCGAAGCGGGCGCGACGGCTGGTCGTAGCCACCACTGCTGGAGCTTTCGCTGGGGGAAGAGCCACCATAGCTGGACGAGACGTGGTCGGCACCAAGGGCGGGTTCGCCCTCATCCTCGTCTCGACCGTCGCCAGGGCCGAGCACCTCCTCGCCGTCGTTCACCTCGGGGTAGCACGCGGTGAGGGAGTCCTGGACTAGGGGGTGTCCGGACAGCCGAACTGTCATCTTTCGCCGGACTCCTAGACTATGAAGATACAAGATTGAAGACTTCGTCCCGTGTCCGGATGGGACTTTCCTTGGCGTGGAAGGCAAGCTTGGCGATATGGATATGTAGATCTCCTACCATTGTAACCGACTCTGTGTAACCCTAACCCTATTCGTGTCTATATAAACTGAAGGGTTTTAGTCCGTGAGGATCTAAGAACAATCATACCATAGGCTAGCTTCTAGGGTTTAGCCTCTCTCGATCTCGTGGTAGATCTACTCTTGTACTACCCATATCATCAATATTAATCAAGAAGGAGTAGGGTATTACCTCCATCGAGAGGGCCCGAACCTGGGTAAAAACATCGTGTCCCTTGTCTCCGTTACCATCCGCCTAGACGCACAGCCTGGGACCCCCTACCCGAGATCCGCCGGTTTTGACACCGACATTGGTGCTTTCATTGAGAGTTCCTGCGTCGCGTCACCTATAGGCCCGATGGCTCCTTCAATCATCAAGAACGACGCAGTCCAGGTGAGACGCTTTCTCCCGGACAGATCTTCGTATTCGGCGGCTTTTGCATCGCGGGCCAATTCACTTGGCCATCCGAGCAGGTCGAAGCTACGCCCCGCCATCAGTCAGATTTGGGAGTCTCGAACTACACGGCCGACATCCGCGGAGACTTGATCTTCGACGAATTCGAGCCACAGCCAAGCGTGCCGCCTTTGTCTCGATGGGCATGATCTAGCTCGCTGCCGTCAAAGGCCTCGAGGCCGCACCAACGTCCGCTCCGACCCTTAGCTCGGAGCCGACTCCCCCGATCGAGGACGAGTGGTTGGACACCGCCTCGGGGGCTACGATCTTTACGGCGATTGAGCCAAACTCCATCCATGTCCTTTGCGAAGACCGTGACTCCAAGGCGCCGGACTCCTCTCTGGACTCCGAACCCTCTGCGCCCCTGCCAATCGAATCCGATTGCGCGCCGGTCATGGAGTTCACTGCCACAGACGTCTTTCAGCACTCGCCCTTTGGCGGCATCCTGAATTCACTAAAGTCTCTCTCTTTATCAGGAGAGCCCTGGCCGGACTACGGTCAGGAAGGTTGGGATGCGGACGACGAAGAAATTCAACGCCCACCCACCGCCCACTTTGTAGCCACTGTCGAAAGCTTAAATGACGTGCTCGATTTCGACTCCGAAGACATCGACGGTATGGACGACGATGTAGGAGACAACCATGAACCAGCACCTATAGGATACTGGACAACCACCTCATCCCATGATGTATACATGGTGGATACACCTAAAGGAAGTGACGACGAGGAACAACGGGACACTACGGCGATAAATCCCTCAAAAGCAGTCAAAACGGCAACGTAAACGCCGCACCAAGTCCCGCCGACAAAGACCCAGCCATAGAGCAGGGCGAACCGGTGGACGCATTTAACATGCTATCGAGCAACCGTCCGAACAGGACAACTTGGATAAACAACCCATCCCCGGCGAAGATAACAGTCCAGATGATCTCACGCAGGACAAATTGTTGGAGCAGAAGAACCTCCACAAAAGGCTCGTCGCCATCGCTACAGAGCCTGAAAAAGGTATGTAAGCTCAAAACAGCGGAAGATGCACTCGTAATCAGGTGGAGCAAAGTACTCAACACCATGAGACAAATACGGCGACGATACGAACAAAGAGCTACCCAAAGAGAAAACTACTGCCCGAATTTGATGAGGAGGCCGTAGAGCCCCAACAATCAAAAAGCAAGAAGGCCACCCGGTCGGATGGACGACCCCATGGGAAACAGAGAGCGGCAAATGGCACCGCACACAAGCCGGTACGCGATCCGCATAAGGATTCACATCAAAAGGATGGCCCAGTTAGGTCCATCTATGGGCCGAGAAAGCAAGCTCTTCAAAGCAATGCAAAACGCCAAATATCCGAACATCACGGCACACCCAAATATAGGTGCCGCACACCCCCTGTGTTTCACCGATGAGGTGCCGGATCACGCAATTTCAGCCGGGATTCAAACCCGTAAACATAGAGGCATACGACGGAACAATGCACTTCGAGTCTGGATTGAGGATTACATCCTCCACATACACATGGCTAGAGGAGATGATCTCCACGCCATAAAATACTTACCCTCAAGCTCAAAGGGCCAGTCCGCATTGGCTCAAAAGCCTCCTGAAAATACCATTGGAAGTTGGGAAGAGCTCGAGGATGCTTTTCGGCAAATTTTCAAGGGACTTATGTCCGCCCTCCGGATGCAGATGATTTAAGTCATATAACTCAACAACCCGGAGAGTCAGCCTGCAAATTCGGAACAGGTTCCTCACCAAAAGAACCAAATAGTAGACTGTCCGGGCGCCAAGCCTTAGCAGCTTTCAAACACAACGTCTGAGATTTAATGGCTCGCTGACACCTCGGCCAGAGAAGCCGAGAACCATGGCTGCATTAATAAGCCTCATGACCCGCTTTTGCGCGGGAGAGGATAGTTGGCTGGCAAGATGCAGTACCAGCGACCCAAGTACATCCGAAGTAAGGGATGGAAATGGAAAACCACGACGTAGCAAGGACCAGCGCCGGACAAAGGGAAATAGCCCGAAAAGCACGGTAGTAAACGCCGGATTCAGAAGCTCCCGACAGAATCATAAGAAAATGCCCCTCAAGGACAACAGCAAAGAGCTATCCAACCTAAACAAAATCTTGGACAAAATATGCCAAATCCACAAGACTCTGGAAGCACGCAAACCATACCCACAGATATTGTTGGGTCTTCAAGCAGTCCGCAAACTCAATGTCGGAACACAAGGGCTCGACACACCAAGCGAGGACGATGACGAACCCCACAAGCAGAAAGCAATCGAAAACAAAAAGAATTTACCACAAAAAGTCAAAACAGTGAACTCACTTCAAGTGACAAAAGGGAAAAATAGAGCGGAGCCCATAGAAACACGCGCCGCACGGTCTATCCCAGCAGAGTCCCAACAATGGTTGTCAAAACCAATCACCTTCGATCATCAGGACTATTCCAGAAGTATCCGGAACGTAGGATGGACTGCCTTGATATTAGATCCTATAATCGACGGACTCCAATTTACACAAGTCCTAATGTACGGAGGTAGCGATCTAAACCTGCTATATCAGGACACAATCTGCAAAATGGGGATAGACCCAACAAAAATTCGCCATAGCAACACCTCCTTCAAAGGGGTAATGCCAGGCCTATATTCCCATTGTACGGGCTCCCTACTGCTAGAAGTTGTGTTCGGCTCATCTGACAACTTCCGCCGCAAAAAGTTAACCTTCCACATCGCCCCATTCAAAAGTAGCTATCAAGCACTACTGGGACGTGAAGCTTTCGCCCGCTTTAACGCAATACCGCATTATGCATCTCTTACACTTAAAATGCCCGGTCCACGCGGCATCATCTCATTAAAAGGGAGTATTAAGTGTTACTCGAGCACGGAAGAACGCGAGGCTGCCTTGACAGCCCCACACCAATCCGGCTCCGCTAACCAAAGCACCTGAATAGGTCATTCGAACCCCGGACACGGCTAGACAAGTTCGGCGCCTACTAGCGGCATACCCCCGTACAAGGGGCTGCACGCATGTACAACAAGAGACAATAAAGCTCAATTTTATTCACTTCTCGAACCGTACTCTGTTTATTTAATATAAAGTACATTTTTCGCACGATCCTTTTTTCTTTTTAACTAAGTTCCTCTCTTTTACAGATGAACAACGTGCTACACCCGGCCCGTGATACGACACAACGGAGACACGGTAGCGCAGACGTGCGAGGGACCCGCTGCAAAGGATTCTTTTCAGATTAAGACCCTCGTAAGCCTTTTTACTGCCTCTTGTTGATACACATCCCTGGTTTCTAGCTATAATCGAGGAGGAGGTCAAGGCGCTTTGGCATCGGCCGCACTGAATTTTTGCACGCACTGGACACCAGGGGCTTAGGGCATTATTCTGCCCGTTTTTATAAAGACCAAATACCTTAGGGAGTGTTCGGGGTCTCGAGTTAGGCCTTATATGCATCAGCTCCGAATCATGTCTTTGGTCAAATGTTGGGTTTGCCTGCTCCCATGTTTTGGTACCTTACGCTCGTTATATCGGCTAAGGTAGTGCCGGAGAACCACCGCGATTGTGCCCCGGTTGAGCTGGGTTGAGCACCTCAAAGGAGAAAGCTAAAACTGATCATCATGATATAGCGTGAGACTAGTCAACCACTCGATGACCCACCGAATGTTTAGAATTTCGCATTGACGAAGGACCGCTTTCCGGTCAGTGCACATACGCCGCCCCAAATTCGGGAGAGCCGGTGCCCCTAGGGGCTATATAGTAGCCCCACCATCGAACTCCTATGGCTAAGTGAAAGTGATAAAGCATTATAGTTCGTTGCCTAGTTTGCTACGCTATCACCTCCTTCACATGACCAAGACGTTGGATTAAGTGAAAATGCGCCTTTTTGTAAACACCCCGCACTATGTGCGTAAATGAAGCCGAAGACTGCCATCTTTCAGGTTATATACACATATACATCAACGGCCGCACATGAGGCGTTTTAATACTTGAACGCACAGGTATAAAAAGCTCTTATATTGAAACGTTGTTTTCACAAAATATACATGTCATTTAAACATAATATCCTTCGAGCACTGTGTCTCTATTAAACGGGCGCCCTGCAGGACTTCCTCAAAATAGTGCTCGGCAGGTACTCGGCTTCTGTCTGAATCTCGGGATGCAACATCGGTGGCCTTCATCTCCACCCAGTATGTCTTGACACGGGCAAGAGCCATCTGCGCTCCCTCTATGCATGTTGACCGCTTCATTGCATCGATATGCGGCACCGCACCAAGGAACTGCTGCATCAAGCCAAAATAACTCTTCGGCTTGGGGCTTTTCGGCCACAAATGAGTCACGACAGCCTTCATGGCAAGTCCGGACAACCTATTCAGCTCAGCCCATTCGGCCAACCGATCGGTTAACGAAAGAGGACGCTCTGGACTATGGAACTGCGACCAAAACAGCTCTTCCCTTCTGTGCCCCTTCTGGCCTCGGAAGTGCTCGATCGCGTCCGCGGCACTCGCCGCTAAATCCAGATAAGCATCCTCCGAACTCCACAACCGGTCCAACTGAGCATACTTCAGATCCATGAACTTCCTCCGCAGCAGAAAAGGCTTTCCAGCAGCAACATCCACAGCCTGACGTAGCTCCTCCTTTGTAGCTCTCATTGCGGAGCGGGCATCCTTGGCTTCGGCGATGGCCTTTTTCAGGTCCTCTTGCTCCGCTTGACGTTATTTTTCAAGAACCCCGCAGCGGTCGGTAGCATTCTCCAACTTTAATGCCATATCGGCCATTTCCTCTTTGCTTCGGGAGTGAGCAGCCCGTTCGGCTTTTAGCTCTCCGGCCGCCCTTAAAGCGGCCGCATTACTATTTCTGGCTTGCTCTTTAGCTCGGGCGAGTTCCGCCCGCAGCTCCTCCACAGCAGCGGCACCACCTGCATTAAGCATACAAGAAGTAAGGCACGGGCGTCAACCTCCCTTACCAGGCGTCCGCGAAGAAGTCACATACCTTGTGACTCGTCAAACTGCTTATTGACAAGCGCGATGTCCGTGATTCGCCACGCCAAGTTGCCGCTTTAGTTCGCAAATTCATCAGTCCGCTAGTCATCGGATGCCCCGCCACCTACATAGGAACGGCGACATGTTAGTATCGAGATTATGATCCTCGGCACGCCGCCGCTTGTTACAAGATATCGAGTCTCGAGGGCTACTATCTATATAGGGCGATTCTATATGCATAACCGCCGGAAGGTACATCATTTTTTCATACCTCAAACCCCGTCGAAGAACTTCGGCGGCTTCATGCAATCCACTCTCAGCGGATGCAATTCTTTCAATTACCGTAGCCATTAGCACACGGTGATCTTCTCGAGATATACGCCGCCTCGAAAGCAGGTCCTTCACCTCCTCCGATCGCACGCCAGCTTACGCTTGACCGTCTGCCCCGGACTCGGGAAACTCTCCGTGATTTACACTTCAGGTCACCCGCCTCGCATCGGCGGCGCGATAGGTGGAGGCGTTTCGCTCTCTATCATTTCGGACGAAGATCCTCAAGACGAAGCTCACGAGAAGGGCTGAGATCCGAACTACAAGGTACAATTTCGGTTATCTTCAGAAATAAATACAAGGATGTTCTTTATTCACAGGACCCCGTTCTTTTTACTTACGGCTCGCTGGAGGGCTGATCCCCTTGGGGAAATAGTGCGGCTGGGGTACTTCCCGGCGCCGGACTTTCTGACGAAGACTTCTTTCCCCGTTTTGAGGCCTTGGCTTCCGGGTATTCGAAGCGGTCCTCTTCTCCCTTGGAGGGAGGATCCCTGATCCCTCTTCCTTGAAAGCCTCCTTCATGAGGCGCTTGCTTCCCTGTTCCCCTTCGCCTTCTTTAAAAGGCGCCGCCTTCAACATCTTGGTCAAGCATGGGATCCGCGTGGTCTCCGGAGGGAGCCGACACCTTATCAACTTTGCCTTGGCTATCCACTCCTGTTCAAGAAACGGCTCCCTTGAAGGGCATATATATAATAAATGAATGAACAGCCTGTCCGTTACTGTGGTTACTTACTTGAGTATCCGGTGATTGCAGCTTAGACTGTGTCCTCGGTCAAGTCCGGACACTTCTCTTGTGATCCAAGAACAGTTTGTACATCTCCTTGGGCGTCGCGCCCATAAAATGTTGGAGAACTCGTGCTCCCTCGATTAAACTCCCACCGACGGAGGGGGGCGACGCTTGCAGGCGTATAGGCGCGAATCAGCATAACTCGCGCCGCCACGACCAGATTGATCTCTCTTTCTTGGAAGTCTCGAATATGGCCCTGCAATGCAGGAACGCCCTTGGACGGCCCCTCACGAGCCCCTTTGACCCATGATGCCAGCCATTGTGGTGGACCTAAGCGGAAGGCGGTGGCGCCACCCATTTGGTGCCCCCGGAGCGGTGATATAAAACCACTCCTGCTGCCACAAACCAAGCTCCTCTTGAAAAGAGCCCTCGGGCCACACGGAGCATCAGCACACTTGCTTATGACCGCCCCTCCGCACTCTGCTTGTTGCCCCTCGATCATATTCGGCTCCACCTTGAAGGTCTTGAGCCACAATCCAAAGTGAGGGGTAATATGGAGGAAGGCTTCACATACGATAATGCATGAAGAGATATGGAGGATGGACTCCGGATTCAAGTCATGGAAATCCAGCCCATAATAAAACATGAGCCCCCACACAAAGGGATCTGTCGGGAAGCCTAAACCCCGAAGGAAGTGAGACACGAACACCACGCCTCGCCGGGCTCGAGTGGGAATGACCTGCCCCGAGCAGCAGCCTATGTGAAATCTCGCCGATTAGATACCCGGCGCCTCGCAGCTTTAGCACATCTTCTTCTCGTGATGTAAGAAGACATCCATCGGCCGAGCTGGTCGGAGCCGACATCGCCGAAGGTCCGGGCGCCTAAATCTGAAAGCTTTGGGTGTTAGAACTCAAGCGAGGCTAATTCGATGGAGGGTGGAAAAAGAAGAGGGCCTTGGTCTCATTATAAAGAGGTTGAATACCAAGAGCCCTCCCCGTGGTCGATTGGGACTCGCCGATAGAGGAGGCGTGCCAACAGCACGGTTGAGTTACCCACGTCCGTATTGATGAGAATCCGGAATAAGGGGGCACGATCTACGCTTTGATAAGACGTGCCAAGGAAACCGCCTCGCTAAACGCTACCGAGGTGGGACAGTAAAAACTATTCAATAAAGGCCTGGCCGTGGTGTGATGTCACGCCGGAATACGCCAGCAGATCTGTGCAAAAATTATTCTCTCTACGGTGGTATGTGGAGCTTGTTTTGCGAGCCGGACACTATCCTTGTGTTCAAACCTTCTATGAAGTATTCGAGGAGGAACCCGCTTGCAATGCCGAAGACAATATGCGTGCGGACTCGTCATTGAAGCCTGGTTCAGGGGCTACTGAGGGAGTCCTGGACTAGGGGGTGTCCGGATAGCCGAACTATCATCTTTGGCCAGACTCCTAGACTATGAAGATACAAGATTGAAGACTTTGTCCCGTGTCCGTATGGGACTTTCCTTGGCGTGGAAGACAAGCTTTGCGATACGGATATGTAGATCTCCTACCATTGTAACCGACTCTGTGTAAGCCTAACCCTATTCGGTGTCTATAAACCGAAGGGTTTTAGTCCGTAGGACGAAGAACAATCATACCATAGGCTAGCTTCTAGGGTTTAGCCTCTCTGATCTCGTGGTAGATCTACTCTTGTACTACCCAGATCATCAATATTAATCAAGCAGGAGTAGGGTATTACCTCCATCGAGAGGGCCCGAACCTGGGTAAAAACATCGTGTCCCTTGTCTCCTGTTACCATCCGTCTAGACGCACAGTTCGGGACCCCCTACCCGAGATCCGCCGGTTTTGACACCGACACCCGGCGTGGCGATCATATTCCCTAAACACCCTCGCATAGAGGGTCGCATCACCGTCATACTTGAAATGGAGGGTGCACCGCCTGCCCAGGCCATGAGCACGGGCGAATGTCTACCAACCGTGGGCCAGAGCTATGTTGCCCGCGGCGGAGACCTCGACTGCAACCCAAGAAGCCCTGCTGTAGCAACCGTTCGCCTGCAGCCAGAGCCCGCCTGGACCGGAAGCTGGTAGCTCGTCGGCGAAGAAGCGCGGGAGCTGAAGTCAGTTGCCGGTCGGGTTCTCTGACTAGACGAAGAACTCCGGCAGCACCTCCGCCGAGTGGAAGCGCGGCCGGGGAGGCCGTGCAACCATGGCATGTCTCCCTTCATCGACAGGGCTGCCACGACTGGAACGACCCCTGCCACGCGCAGCGGCGCGACCGCGGGAGCAGGGGCCGCGGGGTCATGTGTGCTTATGGGATGGTCAGCGCCCATGTTTGGGCTACTGGGAGCCAGCCCTCAAGATGGGTCCTTCCCCTTCTCCGCGGCAGAGAACCTCTTCGACGATGCCATTGGTGTCGCTGCTAGCAATGGAGCAAGGGGGAAGAAGCAAGCGGATGGGAAGAGATGGGCGATGGGGGCTCTTCCCCCTCCCCATTTATATCAGGAGAAGGCCAACCAGCACCCCCCACGATCATAGGTAATGATGGTTTTTCCTTGCATGTCGCAGGGACTTGTCAAGTCAAGCAGTTGCCGAGGAAGCATGGGGAAGCAGGGACGCCCACGTCCAATCAACCGCCACACGTCGACCAATGCCGCATGCTATGGGGGGCCCGCGGTGCTCTGCACTTCCCCTTTGGCTTCGCCTCGAAGCCAAATCCGAGCGCGCCTTGGGCCCGGGGGCTGGTGTCGGTGTTCTGGGAACGGGGGTCCTCAGACTTGCTCGCTCATGCCCATGGCGTGGTTTCATGAAGGGCCCAGATGGCCCATCTTCATCAACAAGGCATTCAAGACCCTTGCGAGGGGCCAAGCCTCGCGAGGCGGACGACCCAAGACCTCCTCAGGAGCGGCCTCACCAGGTTGGCTCGTGAGGGGCGGAGAGTCAAGGCAAGGAAAACCTCGCGAGGTTCTCATGACGTGAGCCATGACGATCGAGACCAGGCGGGTGCCAGCGCACGCAGTGTCCTTGTTTCCTCTTTGGTGCAAAGGGGGCAAGCGCAGACGAGGAGTACCGAGGCGTCAAGCAAAGGTTTCCCTATCGGTGCAACGAGACCAAGACCAGCCGGACGGCAGGACGGAGGTCACCTTGGAGCCCAAGACGGCATCACCGCCAGAGCCTTTGGCAGGCGAATGAAGGAAATATGCCCTAGAGGCAATAATAAAGTTATTATTTATTTCCTTATATCATGATAAATGTTTATTATTCATGCTAGAATTGTATTAACAGGAAACATAATACATGTGTGAATATATAGACAAACAGAGTGTCACTAGTATGCCTCTATTAGACTAGCTTGTTAATCATAGTTGGTTAAGTTTCCTAACCTTAGACATATGTGTTGTCATTTGTTTAACAAGGTCACATCATTGGTTGTATGATCTGATTGACATGACTCATTCCATTAGCTTAGCACCCGATCGCTTAGTATGTTGCTATTGCTTTTATCCATGACTTATGCATGTTCCTATAACTATGAGAATATGCAACTCCGTTTACCGGAGGAACACTTTGGTGCTACCAAACGTCACAACGTAATCGGGTGATTATAAAGGAGTACTACAGGTGTTTCCAAAGGTACATGTTGGGTTGGCGATTTCGAGATTAGGTTTTGTCACCCGATTGTCGGAGAGGTATCTCTGGGCCTCTCGGTAATGCACATCATTATAAGCCTTGCAAGCAATGTGACCAATGAGTTGGTTACGGATGATGCATTACGTAACGAGTAAAGAGACTTGCCGGTGACGAGATTGAACTAGGTATTGGATACCGACGATCGAATCTCGGGCAAGTAACATACCGATGACAAAGGGAACAACGATGTTGTTATGCGGTTTGACCGATAAAGATCTTCGTAGAATATGTAGGAGCCAATATGGGCATCCAGGTCCCGCTATTGGTTATTGACCGAGAATAGTTCTAGGTCATGTCACATAGTTCTCGAACCCGTAGGGTCCGCACGCTTAAGGTTTCGATGACGGATATATTATGAGTTTGTGTATTTTGATGTACCGAAGGAGTTTGGAGTCCCGGATGTGATCACGGACATGACGAGGAGTCTCGAAATGATCGAGACATAAAGATTGATATATTGGACGGCTATATTCGACTCGGAAAGGTTCCGGAAGTTTCCGGAGAAAACCGGAGTGCCGGAGGGTTACCGGAACCCCCGGGAAGTAATGGGCCTTATTGGGCCAAGAGGGAGAGAGAGGGCTGCGCCAGAGGTGGCGCGCTTCCCCATGGGGAGTCCGACTGGACAAGGAGGGGGGCGCGCCCCTTCCCTCTTCCTCTCCTCTCCTTCCTTCCCCTTCCTCCTTCCTAGTTGGACTAGGAAAGGGAGTCCTACTCCCACTAGGAGGAGGACTCCCTCCCTTGGCGCGCCTCCTAGGGCCGGCCGGCCCTCCCCTTGCTCCTTTATATACGGGGCAGGGGCACCCCATGACACACAAGTTGATCCTTGAGATCGCTCTTAGCCGTGTGCGGTGCCCCCTCCACCATATTCCACCTCGGTCAAATCGTAGCAGTGCTTAGGCGAAGCCCTCGTTGGTAGAACATCAAGATCGCCACCACGCCGTCTTGCCGACGGAACTCTCTCTCCCCGAGCTTTGCTGGATCGGAGCCCGAGGAGCGCCACCGAGCTGTACGTGTGCCAAGAACTCGGAGGTGCCGGAGTAACGGTGCTTGGATCGGTTGGATCGCGAGGAGAACGTCGACTACTTCCTCTACGTTGTGATTTCTTCCGCTTGGTCTACGAGGGCACGTAGACAACACTCTCCCTCTCGCTGCTATGCATCACCATGATCTTGCGTGCGTAGGGAATTTTTTGAAATTACTACGTTCCCCAACAAAGTGGCATCCGAGCCTAGGTTTTTATGGTTTGATGTTTTGCACGAGTAGAACACAAGTGAGTTGTGGGCGATACAAGTCATACCGCCTACCAAAGATGTCATACTTTTGGTTCAGCGGTATTGTGAGATGAAGCGGCCCGGACCGACATTACGCCAGACGCTTACGCGAGACTGGTTTCACTGCTACGAGCACTCGTGCTTAAAGGTGGCTGGCGGGTGTCTGTCTCTCTCACTTTAGTTGAACTGAAAAGTGGCTACGCCTGTCCTTGAGAAGGTTAAACGGAGTCTATTTGACGAAGTATCGTTGTGGTCTTGATGCGTAGGTGAGATTGGTTCTTGCTTAAGCCCGTAGCAGCCACGTAAAATTTGCAACAACAAAGTAGAGGACGCCTAACTTGTTTTGTAGGGCATGTTGTGATGTGATATGGTCAAGACGTGATGCTATATTTTATTGTATGAGATGATCATGTTTTGTAACCGGTTATTGGCAATCGGCCGGAGCCATATGGTTGTCGCTTATTGTATGAAATGCAACGCTCAGTAATTGCTTTACTTTATCACTAAGCGGTAGCGATAGTCGTAGAAGCAATAGATGGCGTAAACGACAACGATGCTACGATGGAGATCAAGGTGTCGCGCCGATGACGATGGTGATCACGACGGTGCTTCGGAGATGGAGATCACAAGCACAAGATGATGATGGCCATATCATATCACTTATATTGATTGCATGTGATGTTTATCCTTTATGCATCTTATTTTGCTTTGATTGACGGTAGCATTTTAAGATGATCTCTCACTAAAATTATCAAGTAGTGTTCTCCCCGAGTATGCACCGTTGCCAAAGTTCGTCGTGCCGAGACACCACGTGATGATCGGGTGTGATAAGCTCTACGTCCATCTACAACGGGTGCAAGCCAGTTTTGCACACGCAGAATACTCAAAGTTATACTTGACGAGCCTAGCATATGCAGATATGGCCTCGTAACACGGAGACCGAAGGTCGAGCGTGAATCATATAGTAGATATGATCAACATAAGATGTTCACCATTGAAAACTACTCCATCTCACGTGATGATCGGTTATGGTTTAGTTGATTTGGATCACGTGATCACTTAGATGACTAGAGAGATGTCTGTCTAAGTGGGAGTTCTTAAGTAATATGATTAATTGAACTTTAATTTATCATGAACTTAGTCCCGTAGAATTTTGCAAATTATGTTGTAGATCAATAGCTCGCGTTGTTGCTTCCCTATGCCTTTATGTGTTTGTTTTGATATGTTCCTAGAGAAAATTGTATTGAAAAATATTAGTAGCAATGATGCGGATTGGATCCGTGATCTGAGGTTTATCCTCATTGCTGCACAGAAGAATTATGTCCTTAATGCACCGCTAGGTGACAGACTATTGCAGGAGCAAATGCGCATCGTTATGAACGCTTTGGCTGGCTCAATATGATGACTACTTGATAGTTTAGTGAACCATACTTAACGGCTTAGAATCGGGACTTCAAAGACGTTTTGAACGTCATGGACCATATAAGATGTTCCAGGAGTTGAAGTTAATATTTCAAGCAAATACCCGAGTTGAGAGATATGAAGTCTCCAACAAGTTCTATAGCTAAAAGATGGAGGAGAATCGCTCAACTAGTGAGCATGTTCTCAGATTGTCTGGGTACTTCAATCGCTTGAAATCAAGTGGGAGTTAATCTTCCAGATAAGATAGTGATTGACAGAATTCTCTAGTCACCATCACCAAGTTAGTAGAACTTCGTGATGAACTATAATATGCAAGGGATAACAAAAGTAAATCCCAAGCTCTTCGTGATGCTGAAATCGGCGAAGGTAGAAATCAAGAAAAGAGCGTCAAGTGTTGATGATTGACAAGACCACTAGTTTCAAGAAAAGGGCAAAGGGAAAAGAAGGGAACTTCAAGAAGAACGGCAAGCAAGTTGTCGCTCGAGTGAAGAAGCCCAAGTCTGGACCTAAGCCCGAGACTAAATGCTTTTGCTGCAATGGAACTGGTCACTAGAAGCGGAACTACCCCAAGTATTTGGCGGATAAGAAGGATGGCAAAGTGAACAAAGGTATATTTGATATACAGATTATTGATGTGTATTTTACTAGTGTTCGCAGCAACCCCTCGGTATTTGATACTGGTTCGGTTGCTAAGAGTAGTAACTTGAAACGGAGTTGCAGAATGAACAGAAACTAGTTGAAGGGGAAGTGACGATGAGTGTTGGAAGTAGTTCCAAGATTGATATGATCATCATCGCACACTCCCTATACTTTCGGGATTAGTGTGGAACCTAAATAAGTGTTATTTGGTGTTGAGCATAAATATGATTTGATCATGTTTATTGCAATACACGTTATTCATTTAAGTAAGAGAATAAATTGTTGTTCTGCTTACATGAATAAAACCTTATATGGTTACACACCCAATGAAAATGGTTCATTGGATCTCGATCATAGTGATACACATATTCATAATATTGAAACCAAAAGATACAAAGTTAATAATGATAGTGCAACTTATTTGTGGTAATCGCCGTTTAGGTCATATTGGTGTAAAGCGCTTGAAGAAAACTCCATGCCGATGGACTTTTGGAATCACTTGATTATGAATCATTTGATGCTTGCGAACCGTGCCTTTTGGGCAAGATGACTAAAACTCCGCTTCTCCTAACAATGGAACAAGCTACTGACTTATTGGAAATAATACATACCGATGTATGCGATTCAATGAGTGTTGATGCTCGTGGCAAGTATCGTTATTTTCCGACCTTCACAAGATGATTTGAGCAGATATGGGTATATCTACTTGATGAAACATAAGTCCAAAACATTTGAAAAGTTCAAAGAATTTCAGAGTGAAGTTGAAAATCATCGTAATAAGAAAATAAAGTTTCTACGATCTGATCGTGGAGGCGAATATTTGAGTTACGAGTTTGGTCTACATTTGAAACAATGCGAATAGTTTCGCAACTCACGCCACCCTAACACCACAACAGCAATGGTGTGTCCGAACGTCGCAATCGCACTTTACTAGATATGGTGCGATCTATGATGTCTCTTACAGATTTACCATTATAGTTTTGGGGCTATGCATTAGAGACAGCTGCATTCACGTTAAAAAAGGGCACCATCTAAATCCGTTGAGATGACACCGTATGAACTGCGTGGTTTGGCGAGAAACCAAAGTTGTTGTTTCTTGAAGTTTGGAGTTGCGATGCTTATGTGAAAAAGTTTCATCCTCGATAAGCTCGAACCCAAATCGGAGAAATGCGTCTTCATAGGATACCCAAAATGTTGGGTACACCTTCTATCACAGATCCGAAAGGCAAGACATTCAAGGTTAAGAATGGATCCTTTCTAGAGAAGGAGTTTCTCCCAAAGAAGTGAGTGGGAGGAAAGTAGAACTTGATGAGGTAATTGTACCTTCTCCCTTATTGGAAAGTAGTTTATCACGTAAATCAGTTCCTCGTGACTACTACACCAATTAGTGAGGAAGCTAATGATGATGATCATGTAACTTCGCATCAAGTTACTACCGAACCTCGTAGGTCAACCAGAGTGAGATCCGCACCAGAGTGGTACGGTAATCCCATTCTGGAGGTCAGGTTACTTGACCATGACGAACCTGCGAACTATGAGGAAGCGATGATGAGCCCAGATTCCGCAAAATGGTTTGAGGCCATGAAATCTGAGATATGATCCATGTATGAGAACAAAGTATGGACTTTGATGGATTTGCCCGATGATCGGCAAACCATAGAAAATAAATGGATCTTCAAGAGGAAGACGGACGCCGATAGTAGTGTTATCATCTACAAAGCTAGAATTGTCGCAAAAGGTTTTCGACAAGTTCAAGATGTTGACTACGATGAGAGTTTCTCACTCGTATCTATGTTTAAGTCTGTCCGAATCATGTTAGCAATTGCCGCATTTTATGAAATCGCAAATGGATAAACAAAACTGCATTCCTTAATGGATTTATTAAAGAAGAGTTGTATATGATGCAACCGTAAGGTTTTGTAAATCCTAAAGGTGCTAACAAAATATGCAAGCTCCAGTGATCCATCTATGGACCGTGCAAGCATCTCAGAGTTGGAATACATGCTTTGATAAGTTGATCATAGCATATAGTTTTATACAGACTTGCGGTGAAGCCAGTAATTACTAGAAAGTGAGTGGGAGCACTACAGCATTTCTGATAAGTATATGTGAATGACATATTGTAGATCGGAAATAATGTAGAATTATTCTCGCAAAGCATAAAGGAGTGTTTGAAAGGAGTTTTTCAAAGAAAGACCTCGGTGAAGTCAAGCTGACGTATTGAGCATCAAGATCTATAGAGATAGATCAAGACGCTTGATAAGTTTTTTCAATGAGTACATACCTTGACAAGATTTTGAAGTAGTTCAAAATGGAACAATCAAAGAAAGAGTTCTTGCCTGTGTTACAAGGTGTGAAATTGAGTAAGACTCAAAACCCGACCACGGCAGAAGATAGAAAGAGAATGAAAGTCATTCCCTATGCCTTGGCCATAGGTTCTATAAAGTATGCCATGCTGTGTACCAGATCTATTGTATACCCTACACCGAGTTTGGCAAGGAGTACAATAGTGATCTAGGAGTAGATCATCGACAGCGGTCAAAATTATCCTTAGTGGAATAAGGATATGTTTCTCGATTATGGAAGTGACAAAAGGTTCGTCAGAAAGGGTTACGCCGATGCAAGTTTTGACACCGATCCGGATGACTCTAAGTCTCGATCTAGATACACATTGAAAGTGGGAGCAATTAGCTAGAGTAGCTCCGTGCGAGCATTGTAGACATAGAAAATTGCAAAATACATAACGGATCTGAATATGAAAGACCCGTTGACTAAGATTCTCTCACAAGCAAAACATGATCACACCTTAGTACTCTTTGGGTGTTAATCACATAGCGATGTGAACTAGATTACTGAATCTAGTAAACCCTTTGGGTGTTGGTCACATGGCGATGTGAACTATGGGTGTTAATCACATGATGATGTGAACTATCGATGTTAATCACATGGTGATGTGATCTAGATTATTGACTCTAGTGCAAGTGGGAGACTCAAGGAAATATGCCCTAGAGGCAATAATAAAGTTATTATTTATTTCCTTATATCATGATAAATGTTTATTATTCATGCTAGAATTGTATTAACAGGAAACATAATACATGTGTGAATATATAGACAAACAGAGTGTCACTAGTATGCCTCTACTAGACTAGCTTGTTAATCAAAGATGGTTATGTTTCCTAAACATAGACAAAGGAGTTGTCATTTGATTAACAAGGTCACATCATTGGTTGAATGATCTGATTGACATGACCCATTCCATTAGCTTAGCACCCGATCGTTTAGTATGTTGCTATTGCTTTTATCCATGACTTATGCATGTTCCTATAACTATGAGAATATGCAACTCTGCCATCTGGAGGAACACTTTGGTGCTACCAAACGTCACAACGAATCGGGTGATTATAAAGGAGTACTACAGGTGTTTCCAAAGGTACATGTTGGGTTGGCGTATTTCGAGATTAGGTTTCGTCACTCCGATTGTCTGAGAGGTATCTCTCGCCCTCTCGGTAATGCACATCATTATAAGCCTTGCAAGCAATATGACCAATGAGTTGGTTACGGATGATGCATTACGTAATCGAGTAAAGAGACTTGCCGGTGACGAGATTGAACTAGGTATTGGATACCGACGATCGAATCTCGGGCAAGTAACATACCGATGACAAAGGGAACAACGTATGTTGTTATGCGGTTTGACCGATAAAGATCTTCGTAGAATATGTAGGAGCCAATATGGGCATCCAGGTCCCACTATTGGTTATTGACCGAGAATAGTTCTAGGTCATGTCTACATAGTTCTCGAACCCGTAGGGTCCGCACGCTTAAGGTTTCGATGACGGATATATTATGAGTTTGTGTATTTTGATGTACCGAAGGAGTTCGGAGTCCCGGATGTGATCACGGACATGACGAGGAGTCTCGAAATGATCGAGACATAAAGATTGATATATTGGACGGCTATATTCGGACTCCGGAAAGGTTCCGGAAGTTTCCGGAGAAAACCGGAGTGCCGTAGGGGTTACCGAACCCCCGGGGAAGTAATGGGCCTTATTGGGCCAAGAGGGGAGAGAGAGGGCTGCGCCAGAGGTGGCGCCCCATGGGGAGTCCGACTGGACAAGGAGGGGGGGGGGCGCGCCCCTTCCTCTCCCTCTCCCTCTCTTTCCTTCCCCCTTCTTCGTTCCTAGTTGGACTAGGAAAGGGGAGTCCTACTCCCACTAGGAGGAGGACTCCCCCCCTCCTTGGCGCGCCCCCTAGGGCCGGCCGGCCTCCCCCCTTGCTCCTTTATATACGGGGGCAGGGGGCACCCCAGAACACACAAGTTGATCTTCGTGATCGTTCCTTAGCCGTGTGCGGTGCCCCCCTCCACCATATTCCACCTCGGTCATATCGTTGTGGTGCTTAGGCGAAGCCCCTGCTGGTAGAACATCAAGATCGCTACCACGCGCCGTCAGGCCGACGGAACTCTCTCTCCCGGAGCTTTGCCGGATCGGAGCCCGAGGAGCGCCACCGAGCTGTACGTGTGCCAAGAACTCGGAGGTGCCGGAGTAACGGTGCTTGGATCGGTTGGATCGCGAGGAGAACGTCGACTACTTCCTCTACGCCAGGATTGCTTCGCCGGTCTCACGAGGGTACGTAGACAACACTCTCCCCTCTCGTTGCTATGCATCACCATGATCTTGCGTGTGCGTAGGAAATTTTTTGAAATTACTACGTTCCCCAACAACGAAGACCACCTTAGGCAGGATAAGCTATACTAGCTGTCCCCTTTCAAATTGGCTGTTGTTGGCTCCCTTCCTGCTCAATATTTGGCGAGAGGACCAGGGCCTCTATAAATAGGACTAGCCACCATAGTAGGAGGCAGCTGATCTTGAGCTGATCCGAGGCCACACACCGTACACAAGAACACTTCAACCTCAGGAGGCTGTTCTTCCCCTTGTAACTGTTCATCCTCAGCCCAAGAGGCAATCCACCACCACCACACTGGAGTAGGGTATTACACCACAACGGTGGCCCGAACCAGTATAAATCTTGTGTCTCTTGTGTTGTGAGTTCATCGAGCTTAGCCTTTAGATTACGGAGTGTGTGAGGGCGTGATCGGTGGAGGAGAGATCTTCGTGCGCACCCTAGTGTTCGAACCTTCACTACAAAAAAATACACTTCCGTGATGATACGTGTTTGTCACAGTAGGTCACATTTTCTGGCATGCATGTACATCCATGACAAATTTATGATAGAATCAAGATAGTCATACCTGTCAGTCAGAGAAGTGTTCCATGACATTACCAAAATTATCATCACGGGAAGTGTCCACTTCCATGACGATAAATCGCGTCACGTGAAGTGCTTTCGTCAAGGGTGACCGACACGTGGCATCCACCGTAACGGAACGCCGTTAAGCTATCGGGTCCGGTTTTGGATCCGATAACCCGTTAACAGCCCCGACCAATGGGGATTTTCCATGGGTAAAATCATCATTGGCTGGAGGAAACACGTGTCGGCTCACCGTTGGGACAAATGTCATTCACTCATTGGACACAAAGCGCCTATGATACGTCGACACGTGGCACAGCCCAGAAGAGGCCCACTCGTGTGAAAAGGCCGGCCCGTTTGACTTGGTCAAAAGGTGGCGGGCCGGCCCATGGCAAGCCCGTGAACGGCCTATTCGCATATAGCCCATTTACAGCCCGCTAACCCAGGGCCCATTTACGACCTATCCAAATTAGGCCCAGTAGCGTCATTTGGGCCGTCCAATATAATTCCAGCCCGTTTTAACTTCCGGCCCATGTATGGCCCATGACGTCTTTCGGCCCATATGAGGCCCTTATTACTCTCGGCCCATTAATGGCCCATGGTAAAATTGGCCCGTAATGAACAGTGTATCACTTTATACCCATTAATGACATGTGGTGAAACTGGTCCGTAATGAACAGTGTATCACTTTATACCCATTAACGGCCCATTATTCCGTTGGGCCGTTTCAAATTTCATGTTATCTTTCGGCCTTCTCGGGGCCCATTTATTCTTGGGCTCATTTCCACATTCAACTTACGGCCTCTTACTGTCATTTTCTGCTTGTGGGCCAAATTCAGCCCGTGGTTACAGTCGGCCCGTTTGTGGCCCGATAATACGTTGGGCCGTTTTCATGTAAAAAAAACCCGTTGGGCTGTTTTCATAGAGTTATCAAATACGGCCTATTAACGACCCGTTATTGTCCACAAATAGTACGACCCATAATTGGCGAAATGATGATACGCCCCGTAGAAGGCCCATGGATCCTACGGCCCGTAAAAGGCCCATGAATCGTATGGCCCGTAGAAGGCCCATGGATCCTACGGCCCATATAGAAGGCCAATGGATCCTACGGCCCGTAGAAGGCCCATGGATCATACAGCCCGCAGGAGGCCCATGGTTACAATAGTCCGTGTGTTGCCATGATTATTCTGGCCTAGTTTCCAAAGATAGGTTATTGTGGCCACTAGAAAAACACAGAAAAAGAACTGCAGTGACTACAAGCAAACAACTAAAAAGACAATAAGGAAATAAATAAGCAAGCAATTAACGCTAGCCTATTACCGCTATTACACATATTACATCCAATGGGCATCAAAGTTCGCCACCAGTGCAAATATAGGGAACAAAGCAGCATATTACATACACTGGCCGTCAAAATGGCCACCAGTGCTGTCACGCCCAATATGCGGCCCTATCCAAAAGGAACTCGACGGTCCCACCAAGGATAGACCCGCATATTGAAACGCTTTTGCAAGGTGGATATCATTACATCAACATTACATAATAGATGGGGATACATACATACAAGACGAAAGTGCCACAAGAATACATCAACATCATGTATAAGATCAACATCCCACTACGGATGAAACATAAACGTAAACTCAAACGACATCCACCTCGCTAGCCAGTGCTGCCGACCGAACCTATCCCCGATTGAAGAAGTAGAAGAAGAACTCCAAAACAAGCAAACATCGCTCTCGCCAAGATCATCGCACAACCTGTACTGCAATCGGTGGTGTAGTAATCTGTGAGCCATGAGGACTCAGCAATCCCATTACCATGGGTATCAAGACTAGCAAAGCTTAATGGGAAAGGAAGGGGTAAAGTGGTGAGGTTGCAGCAGCGGCTAAGCATATATGGTGGCTAACATACGCAAATGAGAGCGAGAAGAGAAACAAAGGAACGGTCGTCAACTAGTAATGATCAAGAAGAGATCCCTGAACTCCTACTTACGCCGACATAACCCGTAAAACCGTGTTCTTCTCTCGATCAACCCGAAAAGAGACACTCACGGTTACGCACACGGTTGGTGTATTTTAGAAGAGTTTGCTTCAAGTTTACTACAACCGGATATTAACAAATTCCCATCTGCCACATAACCGCGCACGGCTCTTGAAAGTTTATACCTGCAGGGTGTCCCAACTTAGCCCATGATAAGCTCTCGCGATCAACGAAGGATATTCCTTCTCCCGGAAGACCCGATCAGTCTCGGAATCCCGGCTACAAGACATTTCGACAAAGAATAAAACAAGACCAGCAAAGCCGCCTGATGCGCCGACAATCCCGATACGAGCTGCACATATCTCGTTCTCAGGGCAACACCGGATGAGACTAGCTACGAGTAAAACCAGACCTCGAGTTGCTCCGAGGGGCCCCGCAGTAGCTCGGTTCGAGCCAAAGACTTAGAGAAACACCGCCTGTGGAGGGGGGGGCTAAAATAAAGATGACCCTTGGGCTCCTAAACCCAAGGGAAAAAGGGCTAGGTGAGGCAAATGGTAAAACCAATGTTGAGCCTTGCCGGAGGAGTCTTATTCAAAGCGAACTGTCAAGGGGTCCCATAAATCACCCGACCGCGTTAGGGACGCAAAAATCCGGGAACATAACACCGATATGACGGAAACTAGGGCGGCAAGAGTGGAACAAAACACGCATAAGGCCGAGCCTTCCACCCTTTACCAAGTATATAGATGCATTAATAATATAAGATATATTGTGATATCCCAATAAGTAAACATGTTCCAACAAGGAACAACATCTCCATGTTCCAACAAGGAAACAAACTTCATCTTCACCTGCAGCTAGCAACGCTATAAGAGGGGCTGAGCAAAGCGGTAACATAGCCAAACAACGGTTTGCTAGGAAGGGTGCAAAAGGTTAGAGGCTGACATGGCAATTTGGGAGGCTTGGGGAACAAGTGATAGGTAGCGCAACATAGCGATAGAACGAAACAACTAGCATAGCAACGATAGTAGTGAGATCCAGGGTAGCGGTCATCTTGCCTGAAATCCCGCAAGGAAGAAGAACGAATCCATGAAGAAGACGAACGGATGAAGCCGAACCAAGCGTAGACGAACGAATCCTCACGATCGCAACGCAACAGGAACTAACAAGAAGAAGCACACAACATAGTAAACACACCACACATGAACAAAACATGATGCTCAACCAAGCATGATGCATGACAAAGCTACATGAAGCTACTCATGGCAAGAGATGATGCAAACAAGAGCAACACATCAAAGCAAGTTTAATTGAGGCCGGAAACAACATAGAACAATTCCGGTAAGTCCTCGTATGCAAATTTCGAACTTGGTCCAGATCTGAATAAACCTTATGTTCAAGTTGTTAAACAGCAAGTTAAGATGCACCACGATGATCTACACGAAATTCTAGTCAAGTTACATATAAAGTTCATTAGATTCGGAGCTACGGCCTAGAAGATATGAGCAAAACAAGTTAAACATGGCATTGATGCAAATGCACCCAAACATCAAGCAAACACCTCAAAACAAGGATGCAACATGATAATATGAAACTACATGCAAAAACAAGCAAGTTTCATATAGAGCGCACTCAAAACGGAGCAACGGTTCAACACATACACTATACAAGTTTAAAGGACAAGCTGTGCAAAACAGCAACTAGGCATATTGCAAGCATCAAAACATCATGCTACAGCACCTTAACATAATAACAAAAGCCATGGGCATGATGTGCAGGTAAAGCATTACAAAACATGAACACTGAGCTATCTCCAGAAATCACTAGAACATGCTCAAAAGGACATGGCAAGATTGCAAATAATAACAGTTTCAGACTTTAGCAGAAATAACATAAGGTTGCAATGTTTAGAGCTATCAAACAACATGCTACAGGAACTTAACATGGCAAACAAAGGCATGGCATGATACTACTAAATGCATAGAACAAAAGTACCTTACTGACCATAAGCCAAAAAGGATCAGAAAATAAGATGGCACCCATGTAAACATGGCAAGTTATATCACAGATTCATACATGGCAGGAACAACAATAAGTAGGCATGTTGGTGAGCTTGAACCACTCACCACAGAGCAATCCATGGCATGGCAAGGCAATTCACATAAATAAGACATGGCATAGAATCTATACATGGCAAGAACAACATCATAGCATACACGGATCAACTACAACAACCTTGGGAAAATTGAATAACATGTAAACAACCTGCCAGGAAACATTTTATAGCAAGTAGAGCTCGATAGACTCAAGCTATGGCACTCCATAATTGCAAACAAGGGCATGGATGGATATAGAATAACCATATGTTCAAAACATCCTTACTGAAGTAACACAAAATATGCATGGATCTCTCGGTAGCATCAAGTTTACATGGCATAAAAATATCGCTAGTGAGCAGGCTGAAATCAGCAACATCATGAAGCCTAGTTTGCATGCTTATGCTAGTCACCATAGAGATCACAAAAATACATGGCATACACCCCTGTAAAGATGGCATGGCATATTACAAAACACATGTAGGACTCAAGTTCATAGGATGCACACATCAATCATGGCAAAATGACAAAAGTGCATGTTCTGATAAGAAACTGAAACTAACATCACATAGCCCTCTTCTAACAGCATTTAGGGCATCAATATGAGCTCCAATGTAAATGATGCAATGAAATGAAATGATCTACTCTTCGAGACGAACAATTAGACACATTACACACACGAAACGGAGCAATACGCAGAGAGTTATGGCATGAAGAAAATGCAACAAAATATCACAGATAAAAGACTTGGAGGAAATCCGGGGCTCGGGGAAAGTCAACCTCGTGCACGGATTCCGAGGATGGCTGGGATCTCGCCGGAGTTGGTGGTGAAGATGCCGGAGACGGGCGGATCCGGGGCGGCCGGAGCTCCCGCAGTCGGATCCGGGAGGAGGAGGGGCGGGAGCTTCGCTCCCGGCGGGCGCGCTGACCGAGGCGGCGGGCGACGCCGGAGGTGACGACCGGTGGCCGGACGGCGACGCCACCGGGCGGGCGGGCGGGCGAATAGCGCTGGCGGCGAAGCTCGCGAGGGCGCGGGCGCCGGGCGTCGGGCGGGGCAAGGCGGCGCTGGGCGCCACGTGGTCCGGGGCGGCGGGAGCGGAGTTCGGCGAGGCGGCGGCCGGGCGAGCCGAGGCGGCGAGGCGCGCCGGACGGCGCTGGTGGCCGGCGCGCTGCTGGCGGCGGTGGTTGCCCGCAAGCCTGCCCCGGCCCATGGTCGCCGGGCGGCGGGAGGATGGAGGCGCCACGTGGCAGGCTGCCATTGGCGCGGGGCGGTGGCACGGGACGTCCGGCGGGCGCCGGACATGTCCGGAGGCGGCGAGGGAGATTTCTAGGGTTTGGACAGGGATTTGATCCGCGAATTCGGAGGGGAAGGTGTATATATAGGTAGAGGGAGCTAGGAGAGTCCAAATGAGGTGCGGTTTTCGCCCACACGATCGTGATCGAACGACCGAGAGCATGGAGGGGAGTTTGCTGGGTTTTGGGCCACTATAGAAGGGGTGTTGGTATGCACACGAAAGAGGCTTTTACGGTTACCCGGTTAACCGTTGGAGTATCAAACGACCTCCAAATGGCACGAAACTTGACAGGCGGTCTACCGGTGCTATACCAAGGCCGCGTGGCAAACCTCGGTCCATTCCGAGACCGTTTAACACCCGCACATGAAAAGAGGTAAAGGGGGCGGCAGGAGACATAGGAGTGCCGGATTGCAAAACGGACAACGGGGAAAATGCTCGGATGCATGAGACGAACACGTATGCAAAATGAAATGCACATGATGACAAGATATGAAATGCAGATGATGACATGGCAAAATGCAACATGCAAGCAAATGACATGGCACCACCGACGAATAACTGACGGACACCTGGCGCATCGAATCCGGGGCGTTACAACACTCCTCCACTAACAAGAGATCTCGTCCCGAGATCTTAGGACCGAGACGGAAGGGAAAATGAAGAGGTGAAACAAGAACTGAAGAGAAGAAGCAAAGAATCGAGAGCACTCAAGAAGAAGAGAGGAACGACGAGAATGACGAGAATCGAAAGCTCACGGAATCAGATAGACTATGAAACCACTCGTTCTAACCGGAGTGATTAGAATGAGAAAAGAAACGGATAAGACTGAAAGGATTTAGGCAGCACACCGGTTGAACAAGGAAATAATAGAACATGAGCTTCAGAAGATGGAATGACACTTGACGAGATAAACAACGTAATGCCTCCGAAATAATTGAAAGAATTTGAATGAAAATAACTTAGAAGGAAGGATTGAGTGGAGTTGTTGAAAAAAATCAACAACGAGAGAATAAGCTTGTTGTGGACTTATGGACAACCTCTCAAAATTATGAGGTGATAACCAACCTCAAACGGAAATGATTGGATAGCTTAGAAGAACGAAGAAATGCAAAACTCCACTTCAAAAGAATATGGAGAATTAATTACACTTCAAGATGCGAGAAGAAAAGATACTTGAACTCCGCCAACAAGAATCTTGATGAACTCTCAAGAATGAAATAAATCATGAAGAACCACCGTGAAGAACTCCGGTAACAAAAAGGATGGTGAGATAGAATGAAGGAAGAAAGAATAAGATGAGCGTTATGATGATTTAGATGGAGGTTCTGACGAAATAGCCGAGGAAATTTCTGAACTCCGGAAAAGAAAAGTTAGAAAGACTTGGAACCGCGAGATTATTCATCATGAACAAACTCTGAAGGAAGGGATTAAACACTTGGACAAAATAAGAATAAGATTTATTGCATGCTTATCCTTCATCAAATTAAATCGATGACAACCAATGGATTTTGCATACTACTTATTCTTCTTGAAAAAGAATTGAGAAGTGACATAGCGCCACCTTGAGAAGGTCTTCATGAACCACCGGTAGGATTGGAAAGAACGAATGAATTAGTATGATAAACAAGGAAAAGAATCTTGAACGAACCACCGTAAGAATTCGGAAATGACTGATGAAAGAGAATGAATCACCGGGAAGAATTAGAAAAGCACGAAGATACTTGAGGGAATTTTAGAGAAAAGAGATCGAAGAGATCGCAAACTGATTAACAAATGCTTGAACGCAGCACCGGAAGAATATTGAGACAAACGAAAAGGCACAGATATAGAATAATTGGAGAACGAATCTGAAAACTTAGAACGAAGAAATCTTCCGAAAAGATGGCCTCCGGATGATCGAGAGAGAAAGCAACTCCTGAAATGCTCCGGATGGATGAAAAGAATTTGCATGACTAGAAACAATTAGATAGGATAACATCGAGCTAGCACCATGAACCTCCGGGAGAACGGAAATGATTTAAGAGAAACTCTACTTCGGTCTTCAAATGATGACGAGGAACACCACCAAAAATTGTTGAGATACTCCGGTAGAATGAAAAGCGAAGAGGTTGAGTCAACAATGAAATGATTTGAAATTGATCTTGGGAAAGGCATGTGACTGATGGAATCCATTCTTACGTCACACTTGAAAAGAATTGAGAATAGCTCCGGGGAAATAGAAGAGTCAGGTAATATCCTGGGAAAAGACCTGTGGGTTAGGGCCCACTAAAAGAAAAACACTGTTGGAAAGGGATGTTGAATAGATAGATGATGCACCAAAACAATTGAAATATTTGAATGAGGTGACGACCTCGAATTAATTCAAACATAGACGAATCTGCTGAGATGTGTTGAACACTCCGGAAGGATAAATTGGCGAGAGGCTAACGAAAGCAGGAAAAAACATTTGATCCAAGGAAAAGAATGTGATCAACCCGAAAAACTTGAATTGAGTGCACCGGAAAAGAAAAGGATGAAGAATGACGAACAAGACGAAAATTCACCGTTGAAATAATTGAGGGAAGATCAAGAGGCTCCGCATGAATGAAATTGATGCTCAAACAGACTCAGACTCCGGGAAGAAAAAGGGGTGGGAGGGCGGGAAAACAAAGGCAACTTGGAAGGGGAAACCGACGAATATCTTGAAGAGAAAACACCGGTTGAAATGATTTAGGGAAGAATGCAACGAATTCGCACGAGTAGGATGGATACTCGATTACGGACTCCGGTTCCGAGAGGAAGAAGGGTGGGTGGGTGGGAAAAGAAGACAACAGAGGATTGAACTTGGCGAAGATGAAGAGGCTCGAGTCGGCTTGACGAGAAATACACCGGAACAAAAGAGGATGGAGAACGAACAAAAACTAACCGCGTGAGCCTAAAGAAAAATTTGAAGGGGAAGAGGAGTAGTTCAAAACACCTACGTCAAGATTCCATACCAGAGCGACGAAGGGGCAGAGGAGTAAAAAGAATTCCTACTCTCCGATATAACTAGACTCCGAAAACAGTTTTCTTCTAGACTCAACTGCGACCAAACTACACGATCAATCAAGGGGGCTCCTAAGGTCGGTCGAGGTTCTGATACCAACTTGTCACGCCCAATATGCGGTCCTATCCAAAAGGAACTCGACGGTCCCACCAAGGATAGACCCGCATATTGAAACGCTTTTGCAAGGTGGATATCATTACATCAACATGACATAATAGATGGGGATACATACATAAGGCACGAGTGCCACAAGAATACATCAACATCATGTACAAGATCAACATCCGACTACAGATGAAACATAAACAGAAACTCAAACGACATCCACCCTGCTAGCCCAGGCTGCCGACCTGGAACCTATCCCCTGATCGAAGAAGTAGAAGAAGAACTCCAAAACAAGCAAACATCGCTCTCGCGTCAAGATCATCGCACAACCTGTACACTCAAGAATCGGTGGTGTAGTAATCTGTGAGTCACGAGGACTCAACAATCCCATTACCATGGGTATCAAGACTAGCAAAGCTTAATGGGAAAGGAAGGGGTAAAGTGGTGAGGTTGCAGCGGCTAAGCATATATGGTGGCTAACATACGCAAATGAGAGCGAGAAGAGAAACAAAGGAACGGTCGTCAACTAGTAATGATCAAGAAGTGATCCTGAACTCCTACTTACGTCAGACATAACCCAGAAACCGTGTTCTTCTCTCGATCAACCCCGAAAAGAGACACTCACGGTTACACACACGATTGGTGTATTTTAGAAGAGTTTGCTTCAAGTTTACTACAACCGGATATTAACAAATTCCCATCTGCCACATAACCGCGGGCACGGATCTCGAAAGTTTATACCCTGCAGGGGTGTCCCAACTTAGCCCATGATAAGCTCTCGCGATCAACGAAGGATATTCCTTCTCCCCGGGAAGACCCGATCAGTCTCGGAATCCCGGCTACAAGACATTTCGACAAAGAATAAAACAAGACCAGCAAAGCCGCCCGATGCGCCGACAATCCCGATAGGAGCTGCACATATCTCGCTCTTAGGGCAACACCGGATGAGACTAGCTACGAGTAAAACCAGACCTCGAAGTTGCTCAGGGGCCCCGCAGTAGCTCGGTTCAGGCCAAGACTTAGAGAAGCACCGCCCGGGAGCTAAAATAAAGATGACCCTTGGGCTCGGAAACCCAAGGGAAAAAGGGCTAGGTGAGGCAAATGGTAAAACCAATGTTGGGCCTTCTTTGGAGGAGTCTTATTCAAAGCGAACTGTCAAGGGGTCCCATAAATCACCCGACCGCGTTAGGGACGCAAAAATCCGGGAACATAACACCGATATGACGGAAACTAGGGCGGCAAGAGTGGAACAAAACACCAGGCATAAGGCCGAGCCTTCCACCCTTTACCAAGTATATAGATGCATTAATAATATAAGATATATTGTGATATCCCAATAAGTAAACATGTTCCAACAAGGAACAACATCTCCATGTTCCAACAAGGAAACAAACTTCATCTTCACCGCAGCTAGCAACGCTATAAGAGGGGCTGAGCAAAGCGGTAACATAGCCAAACAACGGTTTGCTAGGAAGGGTGCAAAAGGTTAGAGGCTGACATGGCAATTTGGGAGGCTTGGGGAACAAGTGATAGGTAGCGCAACATAGCGATAGAACGAAACAACTAGCATAGCAATGATAGTAGTGAGATCCAGGGTAGCGGTCATCTTGCCTGAAATCCCGCAAGGAAGAAGAACGAATCCATGAAGAAACGAACGGATGAAGCCGAACCAAGCGTAGACGAACGAATCCTCACGATCGCAACGCAACAGGAACTAACAAGAAGAAGCACACAACATAGTAAACACACCACACATGAACAAAACATGATGCTCAACCAAGCATGATGCATGACAAAGCTACATGAAGCTACTCATGGCAAGAGATGATGCAAACAAGAGCAATACATCAAAGCAAGTTTAATTGAGGCCTAAACAACATAGAACAATTCCGCTAAGTCCTCATATGCAAATTTCGAACTTGGTCCAGATCTGAATAAACCTTATGTTCAATTTGTTAAACAGCAAGTTAAGATGCACCACGATGATCTACACGAAATTCTGGTCAAGTTACATATAAAGTTCATTAGATTCGGAGCTACGGCCTAGAAGATATGAGCAAAACAAGTTAAACATGGCATTGATGCAAAATGCACCCAAACATCAAGCAAACACCTCAAAACAAGGATGCAACATGATAATATGAAACTACATGCAAAAACAAGCAAGTTTCATATAGAGCGCACTCAAAATGGAGCAACGGTTCAATACATACTCTATACAAGTTTAAAGGACAAGCTGTCCAAAACAGCAACTAGGCATATTGCAAGCATCAAAACAACATGCTACAACACCTTAACATAATAACAAAAGGCATGGGCATGATGTACAGGTAAAGAATTACAAAACATGAACACTGAGCTATCTCCAGAAATCACTAGAACATGCTCAAAAGGACATGGCAAGATTGCAAATAATAACAGTTTCGGACTTAGCAGAAATAACATCAGGTTGCAATGTTTAGAGCTATCAAACAACATGCTACACGAACTTAACATGGCAGACAAAGGCATGGAATGATACTACTAAATGCATAGAACAAAAGTCCCTTACTGACCATAAGCCAAAAAGGAACAGAAAATAAGATGGCACCCATGTAAATATGGCAAGTTATATCACAGATTCATACATGGCAGGAACAACAATAAGTAGGCATGTTGGTCAGCTTGAACCACTCACCACAGAGCAATCCATGGCATGGCAAGGCAACTCACATAAAGAATACATGACATAGAATCTATACATGGCAAGAACAACATCATAGCATACACGGATCAACTACAACAACCTTGGCGAAATTGAATAACATGTAAACAACCTGCCAGGAAACATTTTATAGCAAGTAGAGCTCGATAGACTCAAGCTATGGCACTCCATAATTGCAAACAAGGGCATGGATGGATAGCTAATAACCATATGTTCAAAACATCCTTACTGAAGTAACACAAAATATGCATGGATCTGTCGGTAGCATCAAGTTTACATGGCATAAAAATATCAGTAACGAGGCTGCAATCAGCAACATCATGAAGCCTAGTTTGCATGCTTGTGCTAGTCACCACAGAGATCACAAAAATACATGGCATACACCCCTGTAAAGATGGCATGGCATATTACAAAACACATGTAGGACTCAAGTTCATAGGATGCACACATCAATCATGGCAAAAATGACAAAAGTGCATGTTCTGATAAGAAACTGAAACTAACATCACATAGCCCTCTTCTAACAGCATTTAGGGCATCAATATGAGCTCAAATGTAAATGATGCAATGAAATGAAATGATCTACTCTTCGAGGCGAACAATACGACACATTACACACACGAAACGGAGCAATATGCAGAGTGTTATGGCATGAAGAAAATGCAACAAAATATCACAGATAAAAGACTTGGAGGAAATCCGGGGCTCGGGGAAAGTCAACCTCGTGCACGGATTCCGAGGATGGCTGGGATCTCGCCGGAGTTGGTGGTGAAGATGCCGGAGACGGGCGGATCCGGGGCGGCCGGAGCTCCCGCGGCCGGATCCGGGAGGAGAGGGGCGGGGAGTTTTGCCCGGCCGTGGCGCGGCACCGGAGGGCGGCGGGCGACGCCGAGGCGACGACCGGGTGGCTGGATGGCGACGGCCACCGGGCGGCGGGCGGGCGAATAGCGGGCGGCGAAGCCAGCGAGGGCGCTGGCGCTGGCGGGCGGGCGGGCCGGGCAAGGCGGCGCAGGGCGCGCTGGGCGCCGCGGTGGTCCGGCGTGGCGGTGGGGAGCGGAGTTCGCGGAGGCGGCGGCCGGGCGAGCCGAGGCGGCGGGAGGCGCGGCCGGACGGCGCTGGCCGGTCGGCTGCTGGCGGCGGCGCCGGGCCCGGCGAAGCTCGCCTGCGCGGGCGGGAGGATGAAGGCGCCACGTGGCAGGCTGCCATTGGCGCTGGGCGGTGGCGCTGACGCCCGGGCGCGCCGACATGTCCGAGGCGGCGAGGAGATTTCTAGGGTTTGGACAGGATTTGATCCGCGATTCGGAGGGAAGGTGTATATATAGGTAGAGGGAGCTAGGAGAGTCCAAATGAGGTGCGGTTACCACACGATCGTGATCGAACGACCGAGAGCATGGAGGGAGTTTGCTGGGTTTTGGGCCACTATAGAAGGGGTGTTGGTATGCACACGAAAGAGGCTTTTACGGTTACCCGGTTAACCGTTGGAGTATCAAACGACCTCCAAATGGCACGAAACTTGATAGGCGGTCTACCGGTGCTATACCAAGGCCGCGTGGCAAACCTCGGTCCATTCCGAGACCGTTTAACACCCGCACATGAAAAGAGGTAAAAGGGGGCGCCGGGAGACATAGGAGTGCCGGATTGCAAAACGGACAACGGGGAAAATGCTCGGATGCATGAGACGAACACGTATGCAAAATGAAATGCACATGATGACATGATATGAAATGCAGATGATGACATGGCAAAATGCAACATGCAAGCAAATGACATGGCAACACCGACGAATAACTGACGGACACCTGGCGCATCGAATCCGGGGCGTTACAACACTCCTCCACTAACAAGAGATCCCGTCCCGAGATCTTAGGACCGAGACGGAAGGGAAAATGAAGAGGTGAAACAAGAACTGAAGAGAAGAAGCAAAGAATCGAGAGCACTCAAGAAGAAGAGAGGAACGACGAGAATGACGAGAATCGAAAGCTCACGGAATCAGATAGACTATGAAACCACTCGTTCTAACCGGAGTGGTTAGAATGAGAAAAGAAACGGATAAGACTGAAAGGATTTAGGCAGCACACCGGTTGAACAAAGAAAGAATAGAACATGAGCTTCAGAAGATGGAATGACACTTGACGAGATAAACAACGTAATGCCTCCGGAATAAATGAAAGAATTTGAATGAAAATAACTTAGAAGGAAGGATTGAGTGGAGTTGTTGAAAAAAATCAACAACGAGAGAATAAGCTTGTTGTGGACTTATGGATAACCTCTCAAAATTATGAGGTGATAACCAACCGCAAACGGAAATGATTGGATAGCTTAGAAGAACGAAGAAATGCAAAACTCCACTTCAAAAGAATATGGAGAATTAATTACACTTCAAGATGCGAGAAGAAAAGATACTTGAACTCCGCCAACAAGAATCTTGATGAACTCTCGAAGAATGAAATAAATCATGAAGAACCACCGTGAAGAACTCCGGTAACAAAAAGGATGGTGAGATAGAATGAAGGAAGAAAGAATAAGATGAGCGTTGCGATGATTTAGATGGAGGTTCTGACGAAATAGCCGAGGAAATTTCTGAACTCCGGAAAAGAAAAGTTAGAAAGACTTGGAACCGCGAGATTATTCATCATGAACAAACTCTGAAGGAAGGGATTAAACACTTGGACAAAATAAGAATAAGATTTATTGCATGCTTATCCTTCATCAAATTAAATCGATGACAACCAATGGATTTTGCATACTACTTATTCTTCTTGAAAAAGAATTGAGAAGTGACATAGCGCCACCTTGAGAAGGTCTTCATGAACCACGGTAGGATTGGAAAGAACGAATGAATTAGTATGATAAACAAGGAAAAGAATCTTGAACGAACCACCGTAAGAATTCGGAAATGACTGATGAAAGAGAATGAATCACCGGGAAGAATTAGAAAAGCACGAAGATACTTGAGGGAATTTTAGAGAAAAGAGATCGAAGAGATCGCAAACTGATTAACAAATGCTTGAACGCAGCACCGGAAGAATATTGAGACAAACGAAAAGGCACAGATATAGAATAATTGGAGAACGAATCTGAAAACTTAGAACTAAGAAATCTTCCGAAAAGATGGCCTCCGGATGATCGAGAGAGAAAGCAACTCCTGAAATGCTCCGGATGGATGAAAAGAATTTGCATGACTAGAAACAATTAGATAGGATAACATCGAGCTAGCACCATGAACCTCCGGGAGAACGGAAATGATTTAAGAGAAACTCTACTTCGGTCTTCAAATGATGACGAGGAACACCACCAAAAATTGTTGAGATACTCCGGTAGAATGAAAAGCGAAGAGGTTGAGTCAACAATGAAATGATTTGAAATTGATCTTGGGAAAGGCATGTGACTGATGGAATCCATTCTTACGTCACACTTGAAAAGAATTGAGAATAGCTCCGGGGAAATAGAAGAGTCAGGTAATATCCTGGGAAAAGACCTGTGGGTTAGGGCCCACTAAAAGAAAACACTGTTGGAAAGGGATGTTGAATAGATAGATGATGCACCAAAACAATTGAAATATTTGAATGAGGTGACGACCTCGAATTAATTCAAACATAGACGAATCTGCTGAGATGTGTTGAACACTCCGAAAGGATAAATTGGCGAGAGGCGAACGAGCAGGAAAAACATTTGATCCAAGGAAAAGAATGTGATCAACCCGAAAAACTTGAATTGAGTGCACCGGAAAAAGAAAAGGATGAAGAATGACGAACAAGACGAAAATTCACCGGTTGAAATAATTGAGGGAAGACTGAAGAGGCTCCGCATGAATGAAATTGATGCTCGAAACAGACTCAGACTCCGGGAAGAAAAAGGGGTGGGAGGGCGGGAAAACAAAGGCAACTTGGAAGGGGAAACCGACGAATATCTTGAAGAGAAAACACCGGTTGAAATGATTTAGGGAAGAATGCAACGAATTCGCACGAGTAGGATGGATACTGACACGGACTCGGTTCCGAGAGGAAGAAGGGTGGGTGGGTGGGAAAAGAAGACAACAGAGGATTGAACTTGGCGAAGATGAAGAGGCTCGAGTCGGCTTGACGAGAAATACACCGGAACAAAAGAGGATGGAGAACGAACAAAAACTAACCGCGTGAGCCTAAAGAAAAATTTGAAGGGGAAGAGGAGTAGTTCAAAACACCTACGTCAAGATTCCATACCAGAGCGGCAGAAGGGCGAGGAGTAAAAAGAATTCCTACTCTCCGATATAACTAGACTCCGAAAACAGTTTTCTTCTAGACTCAACTGCGGCCAAACTACACGATCAATCAAGGGGGCTCCTAAGGTCGGTCGAGGTTCTGATACCAACTTGTCACGCCCAATATGCGGCCCTATCCAAAAGGAACTCGACGGTCCCCCGAAGGATAGACCCGCATATTGAAACGCTTTTGCAAGGTGGATATCATTACATCAACATTACATAATAGATGGGGATACATACATAAGGCACGAAAAGCCACAAGAATACATCAACATCATGTACAAGATCAACATCCGACTACGATGAAACATAAACAGAAACTCAAACGACATCCACCCTGCTAGCCCAGGCTGCCGACCTGGAACCTATCCCCTGATCGAAGAAGTAGAAGAAGAACTCCAAAACAAGCAAACATCGCTCTCGCGTCAAGATAATCGCACAACCTGTACCTGCAACTGGTGGTGTAGTAATCTGTGAGTCACGAGGACTCAGCAATCCCATTACCATGGGTATCAAGACTAGCAAAGCTTAATGGGAAAGGAAGGGGTAAAGTGGTGAGGTTGCGAGAGCGGCTAAGCATATATGGTGGCTAACATACGCAAATGAGAGCGAGAAGAGAAACAAAGGAACGGTCGTCAACTAGTAATGATCAAGAAGTGATCCTGAACTCCTACTTACGTCAGACATAACCCAGAAACCGTGTTCTTCTCTCGATCAACCCCGAAAAGAGACACTCACGGTTACACACACGATTGGTGTATTTTAGAAGAGTTTGCTTCAAGTTTACTACAACCGGATATTAACAAATTCCATCTCGCCACATAACCGCTGCACGGATCTCGAAAGTTTATACCCTTCAGGGTGTCCCAACTTAGCCCATGATAAGCTCTCGCGATCAACGAAGGATATTCCTTCTCCCGGAAGACCCGATCAGTCTCGGAATCCTGCTACAAGACATTTCGACAAAGAATAAAACAAGACCAACAAAGCCGCCCGATGCGCCGACAATCCCGATAGGAGCTGCACATATCTCGCTCTCGTGGCAACACCGGATGAGACTAGCTACGAGTAAAACCAGACCTCGAGTTGTTCGAGGGGCCCCGCAGTAGTTCGGTTCAGGCCAAGACTTAGAGAAGCACCGCCCGGGGAGCTAAAATAAAGATGACCCTTGGGCTCCGAAACCCAAGGGAAAAAGGGCTAGGTGAGGCAAATGGTAAAACCAATGTTGGGCCTTCTTTGGAGGAGTCTTATTCAAAGCGAACTGTCAAGGGGTCCCATAAATCACCCGACCGCGTTAGGGACGCAAAAATCCGGGAACATAACACCGATATGACGGAAACTAGGGCGGCAAGAGTGGAACAAAACACCAGGCATAAGGCCGAGCCTTCCACCCTTTACCAAGTTATAGATGCATTAATAATATAAGATATATTGTGATATCCCAATAAGTAAACATGTTCCAACAAGGAACAACATCTCCATGTTCCAACAAGGAACAAACTTCATCTTCACCTGCAGCTAGCAACGCTATAAGAGTGGCTGAGCAAAGCGGTAACATAGCCAAACAACGGTTTGCTAGGAAGGGTGCAAAAGGTTAGAGGCTGACATGGCAATTTGGGAGGCTTGGGGAACAAGTGATAGGTAGCGCAGCATAGCGATAGAACGAAACAACTAGCATAGCAATGATAGTAGTGAGATCCAGGGTAGCGGTCATCTTGCCTGAAATCCCGCAAGTAAGAAGAACGAATCCATGAAGAAGACGAACGGATGAAGCCGAACCAAGCGTAGACGAACGAATCCTCACGATCGCAACGCAACAGGAACTAACAAGAAGAAGCACACAACATAGTAAACACACCACACATGAACAAAACATGATGCTCAACCAAGCATGATGCATGACAAAGCTACATGAAGCTACTCATGGCAAGAGATGATGCAAACAAGAGCAACACATCAAAGCAAGTTTAATTGAGGCCGGAAACAACATAGAACAATTCCGCTAAGTCCTCATATGCAAATTTCGAACTTGGTCCAGATCTGAATAAACCTTATGTTCAAGTTGTTAAACAGCAAGTTAAGATGCACCACGATGATCTACACGAAATTCTAGTCAAGTTACATATAAAGTTCATTAGATTCGGAGCTACGGCCTAGAAGATATGAGCAAAACAAGTTAAACATGGCATTGATGCAAAATGCACCCAAACATCAAGCAAACACCTCAAAACAAGGATGCAACATGATAATATGAAACTACATGCAAAAACAAGCAAGTTTCATATAGAGCGCACTCAAAATGGAGCAACAGTTCAACACATACTCTATACAAGTTTAAAGGACAAGCTGTCCAAAACAGCAACTAGGCATATTGCAAGCACCAAAACAACATGCTACAGCACCTTCACATAATAACAAAAGGCATGGGCATGATTTACAGGTAAAGAATTACAAAACATGAACACTGAGCTATCTCCAGAAATCACTAGAACATGCTCAAAAGGACATGGCAAGATTGCAAATAATAACAGTTTCGGACTTAGCAGAAATAACATCAGGTTGCAATGTTTAGAGCTATCAAACAACATGCTACATGAACTTAACATGGCAAACAAAGGCACGGAATGATACTACTAAATGCATAGAACAAAAGTCCCTTACTGACCATAAGCCAAAAAGGAACAGAAAATAAGATGGCACCCATGTAAATATGGCAAGTTATATCACAGATTCATACATGGCAGGAACAACAATAAGTAGGCATGTTGGTCAGCTTGAACCACTCACCACAGAGCAATCCATGGCATGGCAAGGCAACTCACATAAAGAATACATGGCATAGAATCTATACATGGCAAGAACAACATCATAGCATACACGGATCAACTACAACAACCTTGGCGAAATTGAATAACATGTAAACAACCTGCCAGGAAACATTTTATAGCAAGTAGAGCTCGATAGACTCAAGCTATGGCACTCCATAATTGCAAACAAGGGCATGGATGGATAGCTAATAACCATATGTTCAAAACATCCTTACTGAAGTAACACAAAATATGCATGGATCTCTCGGTAGCATCAAGTTTAGATGGCATAAAAATATCGCTATAACAGGCTGAAATCAGCAACATCATGAAGCCTAGTTTGCATGCTTGTGCTAGTCACCACAGAGATCACAAAAATACACGGCATACACCCCTGTAAAGATGGCATGGCATATTACAAAACACATGTAGGACTCAAGTTCATAGGATGCACACATCAATCATGGCAAAAATGACAAAAGTGCATGTTCTGATAAGAAACTGAAACTAACATCACATAACCCTCTTCTAACAGCATTTAGAGCATCAATATGAGCTCAAATGTAAATGATGCAATAAAATGAAATGATCTACTCCTCGAGGCGAACAATTAGACATATTACACACATGAAACGGAGCAATATGCAGAGAGTTATGGCATGAAGAAAATGCAACAAAATATCACAGATAAAAGACTTGGAGGAAATCCGGGGCTTGGGGAAAGTCAACCTCGTGCATGGATTCCGAGGATGGCTGGGATCTCGCCGGAGTTGGTGGGGAAGATGCCGGAGACGGGCGGATCCGGGGCGGCCGGAGCTCCCGCGGCCGGATCCGGGAGGAGGAGGGGCGGGGGAGCTCGGCTCCGGCGGCGGGGCGCGGCACCGGAGGGCGACGGCGACGCCGAGCCGACGACCGGGTGGCCGGACGGCGACGCTACCAGCGGCGGGCGGGCGGAACGGCGCGGGCGGCGAAGCTGGGCGAGGGCGCTGGGCGCTGGCGGCCGGGCCACGGCGGCGCACGGGCGCGGGCGCTGGCGCCGCGGTGGTCCGGCTGCGGGCGGCGGGAGCGGAGTTCGGCGAGGCGGCGGCCGGGCGAGCCGATGCGGCGGGAGGCGCGGACGGCGCTGGCCGGCACGCTGGCGGGCGGCGCGGCCGGGCCCGGGCGGGGCTCGCCTGCTGGCTCGCTTCGGTTTCGCTGGCCGCGGGCGACGGGAGGACGGAGGCGCCATGTGGCAGGCTGCCATTGGCGCGGGGCGGCGGCGCGGGACGTCCGGCGGGCGCCGGACATGTCCGGAGGCGGCGAGGGAGATTTCTAGGGTTTGGACAGGGATTTGATCCGCGAATTCGGAGGGGAAGGTGTATATATAGGTAGAGGGAGCTAGGAGAGTCCAAATGAGGTGCGGTTTTCGCCCACACGATCGTGATCGAACGACCGACAGCATGGAGGGGAGTTTGCTGGGTTTTGGGGCACTATGGAAGGGGTGTTGGTCTGCACACGAAAGAGGCTTTTACGGTTACCCGGTTAACCGTTGGAGTATCAAACGACCTCCAAATGGCACGAAACTTGACAGCGGTTCACGGTGCTATACCAAGGCAGCGTGGCAAACCTCGGTCCATTCCGAGACCGTTTAACACCCGCACATGAAAAGAGGTAAAGGGGGGCGCCGGGAGACATAGGAGTGCCGGATTGCAAAACGGACAACGGGGAAAATGCTCGGATGCATGAGACGAACACGTATGCAAAATGAAATGCACATGATGACATGATATGAAATGCAGATGATGACATGGCAAAATGCAACATGCAAGCAAATGACATGGCAACACCGACGAATAACTGACGGACACCTGGCGCATCGAATCCGGGGCATTACAAGTGCAAATAAACGCGGCAGCAAAACAAGAGCATAACTGAAACAACTTCAGAAGAGCTCAAGAAACATGGTATCCACCATGATGGCAATAAGCTTAGCAAGCTTATTAGCTTTGTCCTGTTTGGCGCTAAAATCCTCCAACGCTTGCTGTTGCACCAGAAAGTATGCATCTGAATGCTCCAGGGACTTCCAGCCCTTCCGCTTGTCGCAAAGACACCGATCGATGTCTTTCAGCTTGTAGTTGAGGCTCAAGAAACTGAACTGATTCAGACAATGATTTTGAATAGCTTGTGCAAGCGGTAGTGGCCAGTAACTCCAACACTAAACCAAGAGAGGACTTTGGGGTTGTCTCGCTGTCTTCGAGATAGTCTTCCTTAGCTATTTTATCAGCTTTGCTGGAGACCAACAAGGATGTGTCACTATCCTGAACCTTATCTGCATTACTTCCTTTACCATTGCTTAATAAGGCAGTCTTCCCCAATATTCTGTCAGCATTCTAAAAGAAGAAACAAGCAGACACATAACAGTTTAGCATGTACTAGTATATGAAATCATTTCGGTGAACCGGTTCATTAGTAAGGTGGACAGGATTAAACTACCAAGTTTTCTATTGCCAAGTACTAGTACATAATAAAAGCATCAAACAAACATGTATCTATGTCCTATGGTCATTGCACTGTCTTGCCAAATCAAAATAGAGACACGGTTCAAATCATATCAGTTCAAGACAAAGCAGCAGTGAAAGAATACAAAGTGTGGGAAACTACACGGCACAACAAGATTTCAGATGGGTACCACGGGTCTACATGTACAACAACACTATTTGCTTTGTTGTGATGCTAGTAATGTGCATGATATGAGAAGTCAACTGTATACACAATTGAAATTGAAATCAACAGAGCTATTGATAAGAGCAAGCCTGTTAAAGAAACATGCGTGAACATACCTGCTGTGCCATTGGAGTTTCGATTGGATCCTTCAATTTAAAAATAAGTTTGTATGAGTAAATACAGTGATACAAGAGCAAAGCAGTATGCACGATAGCAATCATAGTTAAAAAGGTGCGCCTAAGCGAGCGCTTAATCTGTGCATAACTGCGCATACGCATGCGCTTTGGTCAGTAAAGCGCAAGGCGATGGCAAAACACACAATTAATGCCTAGCGCTTTTTGGGACTATGATAGCAATGGAATCTTAAATTAGAACAGTTGTTCTTCAGGTTTAGGCACTTGTTCTACATGAACAGAGTACAGTAAGATGCAAGAATATAGTACTTAAAAATAGAAAATGAGCTCATAGACCTTACCACATTCTTGGTTCGGGACCAGTACAGAACAAGGCATTCCCATTCATCGTCCAAAGAATGTGTCTCGTGGAGAACGTAAGGGAATTTGATGAGTTTCTTTGCCAAGAAGCACGTTTTCTTCGTGTAATTCGATACTGCCACCAAGCATTCTTGAAGATAGCAGAGGTATTAGCACAGGTTAACTCATCCTGAGTTTCCAAATCGGTCCTTCTCTATAGAGAAAAATGGGAAAATTTGCTGTATTATAACCATCATGGAGGTAGGATGTATGGGACAAAGTAAAGTAATTGCCATGAATAACATTACTTACACATAACTCCTGGACAAACAACTGCAACTGGCATTTTCCTTCATCTTCAGTATAATATTTCCAAGACGGGAAGATACTCACATACGATTTAACAACATCAAATGCGATAGATGCTAAAGTACGACTAGCTGGTTGTGCTTCCTCCACAGGAATAGGCGCATTTAACCGTGGAGTTGGGGTTCGCCGTGGTAGTACTGGCCCTTTGGGCACTGGAGCTGCCTTACTAAATGCTCTTGTTTGGGAGCTCTGTGGTGGAGATGGTGCTGTTTCAACAGGAACTGGGTTACTATCTGCTGGGGTTGGGGTTAGATTGGGTGAAGCTGGTTCTCTGTCCAAATGATGAGAGGTACAATCTGCGAGTTTGGGTTATGTGTGGTAGGGTTGGTTCTCGTGCATGTACAACCGGGTGCTATCTCCACCAAGAGGTAGCACTGTTTTATTTGAAGACCGTGTTTTTAGTCCGCTAGATGTCGCATCACCCGGCCCAATTGAAATGGCTGATAAACAGGAAACATAGTTGAATGTACGTACATTGTATGAGAGATGATGCAATAGATAGTGTGGAAAAAAGAGGACATGAAATAGTTGACATGTATATTGTTTAACTAAAACGGATAGCATGACATAATTTCACATATATGATGTCTATCTAAACTGGATAGCATAGCATAACATAACATAATTCAAAGATATGATGAATAACTAAAACGCCATGCCAAGTTAGAGCATACACCTCGGTGGGGGAATATGACTGGTCATCTGTCTCTAAATCCATCTCTGAGGAGCTATCAGGACCCAACAAGAGATCTTCTTCGACAGGTAGCACTGTCTGCTCTGAAGGCCTTGTTTTCACTCCAGATTTTTCAATCTCCCACCCAAATGGCTGATTCACAGGAAGAGTAGTTTAATGTACAAACATTATCGACAAATGGAAATGTAATGAAGAAAAGGATGGGCAAGATATCATTCAAATATATGATGCCTGGTTAAACAGGATGGCATTGCACATTTCACATATATTATGGCTGGCTAAAAGACATGAGACTGCATAATTCCCCATATATGATATAGAAACTAAACAGGTGGCGACAGAACATGTCTAAACTAAGCAGATGACATATATGATGTCAAAAGTAGGCAGTGCAAGGCAACATATGCATGATATGACTATCATCATCATGCCAAGGTAGAGCAAACACCTTGGGGGGTAAACAGGAGTGGTCAGCGGCGTCTGAATCCGCCTCAAAACAGATATCTTCCTCTGGATTACAATCTGGAGGGGGGTGGGGAGGGTTTGCCATTGAACCCACCATGGAGCGATGTCTACATGACATTGTATTGCCGCACAAAACTCTTCTATTTTTCTCTACATGTTCAGCATGAGTGTGTACAATATCTGACATGCATACGAAAAAAAAATGGTGAGATTATGTAAGGAGAGCATGCAGAAATTTAGAGCGATGGTAACAACCAGTGGATGGATCCAAAAATAATGATAATAGGCTGATGATTGCTTTAATTTAATAAAAAGAGAGACGATGATTTCTTTACTATTTGTTTCCCACCCAAGATGAACAACATAGGCATACCCTAGGTGAACCAGATATTAGACAGAGATACTATTCATTGCTTCCTTGATAGGTGCCCCACAACTAATTTAGAACTCAAGTTTGAACATTAATTTGAACCTGACTTGGAGTCCAAGAGGTGAACAGGACGATAAAGTAGCAGGTAATTTTAAGCAATCCATAACATAAGTAGAATCAAAAGCGTGCGACCTCTCTTGTGGACTCGTGTACTCCTCAGGTTCATCTGCTGAGTCGATGATGGTGATGCCGTTGTGATGGGTGCCGGCGACAGGGAAGGAGATCTGAGGCGGCGAAAGACGGTCAGGAGTTGTGATGTCTGGTTTGGTGAATGTTTCTGTCGATGGAGCACCTCAGGTGAGGTGGACGACGTCGCGGCAGGAGCAGGACAAACCACACAAAGTTCCCTTCGACGCCTACCTGTAACTGAAGTAATTCTGTAAGGGCTCATTTGGCTTGCATGATTCTAAAAACACAGGGATAGGAAAAACACCGGAATAGGATAGGAATGCACATGATAAACAGAGCATTTGTAAACACAGGATTTCTGTCAACTTGGGTGTTTTGTTTACAGGAATTGGAAGAGCAGAGGAATGCAAAGAAACATGGCCAAAATAAAGTGAAACCATATGAAAGCGTGTACAATTAGAATGTTATTCTGCCACTAATGCACTTGGTCTTGTTTTCATGCATAGGATTTTGAAAAGTAGGTCCAGGTGGATGTTTTACTTCATTCCTTTCAACAAAATGCATGAATAATTGAATAGTAGAGTGCCATTGGAAAATTTGCCTATTGCTATGTTTTTCCGTCAAACCAAAATAGCCCTAATGGATCGACATGAATGTATAGTAATAAGTGATGCAACAAGTGTACAACCTCTTTGTCAGAGCCGGTTTAATTCTCAAAGATCATTGGGTTGGTCACTTTGAAGCGGTTGAGGCGGAGGTGGTCGCCGGAGGTGTGGAGGAAGATCTGAGGAATCAGAGACGGCCTGTGGCACTGCTCTGTTGTGATGGATCGTTCTATCGTTGGAGCAGCCCCGGTGAGCCGTAAGACGTCAAGGCTGAAGCAGCACAAGACATACATTGTCAATCTCAAGCGGGATTCTAATAGCATCTCCAATAGATGATGTAAAATAGATGTAAAATTTACATCACCAAAAACCACCTGACTACAACAGATGAGGTAAAAACTGTTGACTCTGAACTTAACTCTCGAAACTGAAATTTACTATGGAATCTGAATGTTACTGTCGAAACTGAACGCAATGGTAGCATACAGGCACTTGACATGTAGTTTAGGGAGGGCCTGCAGTTCATCTTCAACCTGCACCCCCAGAGCCGCCAGCCACCACCGGCCGAACCGCCGGCCCCAACGCCGCCTCGCCGCCCCGAAACAACTCCCCACCGCCGGTTCGCCGCCGCCTCGGACAGCCCTATAGGCCCCCCGCCCCCACCCTGAACCCTAAGATAGATAGTGGGGTACCTCTCCGGCGAGCCCCCATCCCCGCTATAGGTGGTTCTTCCTTAACTTCGGGGAGCCCCCCCCACCCCCTGAAAATCGACTGACCCAAAAGTCGATTCAGTCGACTGAAGTGTAGCTAAATCGGAGTAGAGCAGCAGCACGAGCGAGGGGGAGAGCAGCAGCGCGAGCGAGCGAGCGAGAGCCGGAGCAGCAGCAGCTGGGCGAGTGAGCGATCGAGCGAGAGCCAGAGCAGCAGCAGCAGCACGAGCGAGCGAGCAAGAGTCGGAGCAGCAGCAGCTGGGTAAGCGAGCGATCGAGCGAGAGCCAGAGTAGCAGCAGCAGATCCGGCTGGTACGGCCGCCGCCGCCGAAGGGGCCACGCACTGGGGGAGAGCCGCCGTGGAGATGCCGCCCACGGCGCTGGCTTCAAGGTAGCCGCTCCATGGGGGTGCGTGATGGAGCACCGTCGACGCTGGGAGGTCGAGCTAAGGAGAAGGTGCGATGCGATGAGTGTACAACCTCTTTGGTGGCGCCGAGTAGGCCTCGGCTTCATCTGAGGAGTCAGTGAGGATGCTGCGGTTCCGGTGGAGCAGGTTAAGGCAGCGCTATGGGGATGGAGCAGCCGCGATAGACGAGGCGATCATCGAAGCAGCTCCTTGGAGGTGGAGGACGGGGCGGCTGAACCGGCGGGACGACGAGATGGACGACGGATCCTCATCCGAGGAGGTGGACGAGGGACGTCGAGCTGTTGCGGTGGACGATGTTGTTGGGGAAGAGGCTTCGGCTGGGCAGCGGTGAGGTGGCGGACGGAGGAGGGTGGGGTTTCGCGGCTGGAGCGGAGAGGTTATGGCGGCCTTGGATTTTGAATGGCAAAAAGGAGGCGATGGGAGGGGGTGAACCATGACATAGGGACGCGCTTATCCAAAATGTAGGGTGTGTTACAAAAGTACCCCCCCCCCCCACCGATTTGAACTAGCGGCCCTTTCAGCTCAGGGTTAGAAGGGGGATTTCGCGTGTCGGGATTTGGCAGCTGGAGGGAGTTTTCTTGCGCATTGTAATTATGGGACAGCAAGGTGCGGGTTGTGAAGGCACCAGTTTTGGGAGCACGATATCTGAATTTTCGGGATATAACAAGGCGCGAGTTGAATTTTAGGGACAAGCCTAACGTGTAATATTGTACTTGTACGTACCAAATCAAATCGCACTTCCCTCAACCAAAAAGAAAACGAAAAAATAAAACTATTCACACCACACAAAGAGAGAGTCTTGCCCTATTTTACTATAAAAATTCCATTTAAAGCTACTCATACATACAATTTAGTGCAATTAAATGCTATTTGGTAGTATGAATCCATGTTATGTCCAATTAATTGTTTGCTTGCTGTATAATGCATGTAACCTACTCATACCAACATTTTAGTGTATTCCAAATGTCTATACTACCGCTGCAATTCAAACTGAATTTGAATTCTTTTCTCTATTTCAATAAGAATCTACAATCATGATTGTTGCCAACTTCAACCATCATTCGTGTATTACCTTAATAACACACCACATGATTACTATAGAGATAGATACGAACTATGTGTACTACATGAAGTCGAATTCTATTTTTTGAATACACTTGATGTTGATTCCAAATAATAGTACATTTGATGTACTAACTATATATTCATAATCTAAACCATGTTCCATACGTGTACACCGTGTTTATCACACATAGTATAGTGCCCCGCCCCCTACATTATGACAAGTATTTAGACCTGAGCTACAAAAGCCACACGTTAGCCCAAATTATGATCAATGTTCTATATGTTATATGTAGTACTAGCAAGATGCCCATGCGTTCCACAGAACATCAACATGATCAAGGGGAGGCGTAATTTGCAAATATGGAGAGGGGTGTGGGTATCTTTTTTCAAAATCGCCATAGTTTCCTTCCTATCCTCCAGATATAAATCGGAAGACCTATATTGCAGGATGGCACCATCATCAACAATTGCGCTTTTTTATAAGAGTATAGATAAAATATATTATATGTAGTATAACATGTTCATAACCACACCATGTGTATCACCGTTATATATATTCACACATGCGTCGGTTTAAACACTATGATAAATTCTTCAAATATCCGAATTCACTTTTTATAATGAAGTATGATCTCTATTCGTCTTTTACACCCACACAATCCTCTTATCTTTGTAGCTAGCTAGCGCTAACTTTCTCTCGTGCATGCAGACGCCCACATCCCTCTCATCCTCCCTCAAAGATTCTCTAGCTCCATCACAAGAAATTGCCTTTTCACTTTAGGTCGTTCACCCACGGTGTGTGTAGGCCCCCCAGCTCCTTCTTTAGGGAACACATCGATCGATATGCCTCTCTAGCCAGGTGTGCCTAGCACAAACACAAGCTTCCCCTCTTCTCTTATCACCGTCCATGCCTCACTCCCACCACTCTGTTCATCGATCTCGTACTCGCACAGTCCTTCCCCCTCGATATAGTATGACTCTCGCACCACCTCCTAGATGCATCCCTCTCTCTCTATCCTTCTCCCCGTGCCTCATTTGATTCTAACACACACATGCATGTATACTGATCAATCTCCCAACATATACCTAGGTCGACTTTAACTATTCCCACCCATCGATCGACGTACCTCACAAGTTATGTCTCTCCTTTCTCTGACAAAGGACGATTGATCTTCCTATGTAGTTATGTCTGCTTACCACAACCATATCGTCCCCCCTCATCATTCACAAGATGCCTCCCCGACCTGCCTCTCACACGCACGCGTACGCACAGGCAGCCATCCCCTCTCTTATTGATATTGCAAGCGTGCCCTCCGATTGTCTAGCAAGCCTATCCCACCATTTGTTAGAAGCAACTCCACTACCACCCCCTCCAACACTCTAGCCCTGTCTCTCTCCCAACCTTATTCCTCTCCTACACATATGCATGGATGCCGATCGATCTCCCTTGATACATGAGGTAGATCGATCTCCCTTAATACACGAGGTAGGCCTCTCTCCTCCTCCACACATATACCAGCCATTGTACCTCTATAGTTAATTAGGCCTCCCTCCCCCCACCACACACCGATAGTCGAGCGTTGTAGGTAGGTATCCATGCCGCAGATACAAACTACACCTGTCCCCTCTCTCGTTCTAGTAGGCCATCCACTCTATATCTTTGACGTGGGCACACACAAATTCGATGGCACTCTTTATCGACCGCGCGCGCGCGCACACACACACACACATCATCCCTCTCTTCGATTCTATGGACACCTCAAGTCGATGATACCTCCACTCTCTTCTCGTGGATCCCCCCTCTATATATATGATATATCCAGGACTCTATTTCACACACATTGCATATGTTACATTTTTTTATTGACCCCCCCCCCAAAAAAACTCTCACGAACCCACACACTATTTCTCTCTACGTTTGTATCTCTCTCACACAACCCCGCGTAGGTGGTGTACGTATACAAGAAGAGAATAGGTGAACCATGCACGTACTCACGCTTCGTGCCCAGCCACACCCGCGCGGGTACATGATGGAGCTCGTTTCTGTATGAAATGGCAGCCCACGTGCTAATTTGAACGCGTGTAGCGGTTGTTTACCTACGGAGGTCGTGTATCACGCGTGCACGAAACAAAGTTCGACTTGATGCGTTGGCGCGTTATTTTTAAATAAAGTTATATCACTCAATGGCACGCACACAGAATATAAAATGATTTTTATGGAGAAATAGGTAGTCCGCTCCACTATATACAATGGAGCCTCCTTGCCTGGTTTGTCTCTCTTTAGAGTATGTCACACAAGGCTGCGGTGGCCTCTCTCTCTCTCTCTCTCTCACCGTTGGTCACTGATCCGGCCGCATCCCGTCCGCCGGCGAAAAGGGAGGACGTGCATCGTTTCTCTATTCGACGGTGCCGAGGCAGCACATCCTAATCTGCGGTACACGCCGTTCTCTCTGACCAAGCTCCGGCGCGGTAGGGCCTACGCCACCTGCTCACTGCCGCAGTATGGGCAGATTCCGCCCGCCGCCGCTCACCTAGTTACATCCCGACGACCTCCAGGTATCCCCTCCGGCCTTGCTCCACTGCCCGTCTTCCCACGTCGCTGCATGTGGATCTTCCATAGTTCTTTGCACAAAACATAGCTCGTCCAGCGTACTTTCCATATTGCAATCTCATCCTCACACCGTTTTAGACAAACAAAAATGTGTTGTTATCTTCCCTTAGGACAAGGAATATGCTTCTTTTTTGTCGTCGCAACTGTCATCAACAATATTTGTCTTTCTACAAATTTCAAATGGGCATATTTTAGAGTGTAGATTCACTCATTTTGCTTCAGAGTGTGTACTCCTCCATTCCTATATATTTGTCTTTCTAGAGATATCAACAAGTGACTACATACGGAGCAAAATGAGTGAATCTACACTATAAAATATGTCTATATGCATCCGTATGTAGTAGTCCATTTGAATCTCTAAAAAGACAAATATTTGAGTAGTCACTCGTTGAAATCTCTAGAAAGACAAATACTCTGGAGTATATTTAAGAACCGAGGGGGTAGTGCACAGCCGCATGGGAGACTCAGACCGGTCATTGCGCCGCATTAATAGTGAGTAATGAGCAGTCAAATCATAAGCCCCACCTTTTCCCAATCGTAAGTTGCTCGGAAGAAGCAACCATCAATACGCTTCTTCTTTGAATCCGCTCATAGTACTCCATCTCACATCGCTTATAGAGCGCCGTAAAAAGAGAAAAAAAATCTCTGGGACCAAGGCGACTAGTGATCGGCCTGAAAAATAGCATTGGTAGTTATAGCACGGCGTCTATTACTAGAGGAAATAATGCGTACACATATGCATGCAGTGCTTCCACCCCGGGTACACACATGCATGCACTTACTCCACTTCATAGTACTACATCGAGAGAAAATTGCGGTTACCACGCCCTAATTAATTGAGCATTAAACCAAACACGTCTAAAGTCTCTCTGGTGGTGAAAATGCATTGAGAGAAACGCATCATAATGAAGCGCTACCGTAAACTGTGACGGAGGGAGGAGTAGTATGAAGGTGCAAAACCAAGTACGCGTATGGCCAGTCGGTCAATGCACCTCCTCTTGGCATATCAATGACATGTGGGACCGGAGTGTGAGCGAACCGATCTCAATTGACGGCAAAAATGGCCAACCCGCCGTTCCTTGAGAGAGACGAGGAGCAAGAACACATAGACGGGCTCGCACGGAGGCTAAGATATATTCGAGCATGGTTGATCGATATCATCATTACATGTTGGGCTGCCGTTTTCCGCCCTTCTCCGAAATAAATGTGTACTTTATCAGAGATTAAGAAAAATAAGAGTACAGAGGCTCAACCATGCGGTTCTAGTAGTAGTACTACTCGTACTACTAAACCTTGCGCTTGGCTCTTCACCTCTTCGTGAAGTCGAACAATGATGGTACTCCGCATGTTCGGTACTACAGTTTTTGCCTGTGGCAATCTGACACCGAATGAACTGATGCATGTCCACCGCTTGGGCGAGGGTACGTTGCATTAGTCAAAAGGCGTAAGTGAGCTTCACCTTGTCCTGCAAGCTTCTCCTCGTTCTGCGAGTTAACGGGACACACCAACAAGTAGTGCTAGTCCATACTCCCTCCTTTTCGGTTAATATGGCTTAATCTTTTTTGCGGGTAAATGAGAGAGCTTTATTCATATATAAGCATTCTTAGGACGATCAGCCAAGACACTGGTCACTAGGAACCGAGGTACCCCGCAAAAAAAGAAGTAGGAAGCGAGGTGTTTCATCAAGCCAGCTCTCGACCACATTCAAAGTGCAGCAAGCACGGTTCGCACAAAGATGCGCCGTAAGGTTTGCTGACCTGTTTACATGCTGAATAACAAAAAAGAGAGGAAATATTACCAAGTGCTCCTATTTGTAACAAGATATGAGCCAAAATTAAGCGAGAATTGTGGCGAGTGTTCCATGCAATCAACTTCCATTATCACATGTGAGAACCCTCGAAGAGAACCAAATGTGTGGAAGATTGCTTTATCACATTTTAAAAATATAATAAGAGTGCAGACGCTCCTCCATCCGGTTCCTAGTACTAGTATAGTAGTACATACCTCTATATACTATAGTAGTAGTACTAGTACTAGTAAACTCTGCGCTTGGCTGTTCGCCTCTTCGGGAAGTGCAACAATAATAGTACTAGTATAGTGTATGCTTCTGGCAATCTGACACTGAATTAAGCATTGCCGCCCACCGCCGAGCGAAGGACAGCTTGCATTAGTCAAAAGTGTCTCCTTGTCCTGCGATCCACCGCAGCAAGCTTCTCCCGTCTGCAAGCTTCTCCTCGTTCTGCTAGTTGACGGGACACAACAAAGTAATGCTAGTCCATACTGCCTCCTCTCCGGTTAATATGGATTAATTTCAAATGAGATAAATACACATGCATCACTGTATATTTGTAAAAATACGGTCAGTGGACTTCATAATACGATCATTGCGCTCAATATATACATTTTCCGGTGTTTATACGATCACTAGCTCACCCTGGCTGAGTATGTGTGTGCATGCACGTGTAGGTTGAGCACTTGAGCATGACCGTGTGTGTTCCATCGTGTGCTTGGACATGCATGCATTAGGGCATCGCGCGCGTTTTTGCATCCATGTGTACGTGTGACTGTTGCATACACGTAGGGGGAGTACGTGTAGGGGCCACTAAAGGAGCAGTCAAATCACACAATAAGTTAGTCGGAAGAAGCAACCATCATTTCACTCTTCAATGACACGTACGCAATATAAAATGGTTGATATGGAGAGAAAAAGAAAACCACTATATATGCACTAGCAGGAGCCTAAGCTACAAGCCTGCTTGCTTGGGTTGCTCTCTTCACAAGCGTAGAACGGTGGCCACACCGTTGTTCGCATATCCATCCTAATCCCGCAGCTGGGGGAAGGGAACAATGTTCTGCGTAGACGCGGTAGACATCGGCAAGGGAGAAAATCCACAGTCGGTGCGTCCCAATTGGGTGTCACCGCGGTATGGGCCGATGCCGCGTCCCAACCGCCCTTCTAGCTACAGCCCGACGTCCGTTTCGAAAATATTAGTGCATGTCAACAAAAATTATACTAGTATCGCTGTTCCGTTTTGGGAAAAAAGCATATAAGCTGGTACTTCTTACCCAAAGGATCTTTATATCCAAAAGACACAAAATATCCATTCGACTGTTTGACCTTACTTTCACTTCTGATCTGATGTTGAGGTAATTGCTGCATCACCACCAAAACCCACCATCTCTTAAGCTAAAGTAGACCGAGCTAACCCCTATATTAGCATATTACTAAGATAAACAGAAGGCACTGTAGAATCATTTAGGACGCGAGCTTGTCAATCTGAATGTGGAGGGACACCAGCTTAGCCCCGGCCAGCGGCTTGGGCGGAGCTGTGAAGAAGGTCAGCTCCTGCACGGCTACGTCGCCGGGATCCCTGCTGCTTGTCACCTCCATTTCCACATTGACAGCGTCGGTCCTGCCTTTTGCCTCCCAGCGGGCCGTTCGCCTGACTTGGCCACGTAGTGCGGCAGTGGGGACACCCCCTCTCTGATGCAGACGACCGACATGGTGATAGGCGCGCCAATGTCGAGCACGCCTCCAACCATGAAAAACGCGTGGTCGTCCTCCTCCGCGAACAGCAAGAGCCGTGGCTCCGACAGTGGCACTTGTAGCTGGAGCGCCTTGCCATACTGGATCCTGTGCACAGGCATGGGATGTACGGTGCTGATGTGGTGGGAGAGCACTGGCGGCGGGCCTTCGTAGCCGCAGACGGGCACGGGGCATTTGCAGGGTGCGAGTGGACACACGCTCTAGTGATCGATGAGCTTGTGGTAAGTGACGTAGAGCCCACAACCTTCGTGCGGGCACTCCACCCTCACCGAGGAGAGGACAGCGTCCACCGTCGTGTTCCGCACGTCGAAGCCACCGCCGCGCTGGCACTTCTGGCACTGCCGCTGGTACCCGGGGCGCTCGACGCAGCAGTCCATGCAAGCCAAGTGCCCTCCCTTGCACTGCACAAATCAATCGAACAACACATCAATCAAGAAACCTGCACCTTGCTCGATCAGCCGAACAGACGAGGTGTATTCGAACCACATACACTGGAGGCTTCAAGGGGCGGAGGCACAAGGGGCAGTGGACCAAGGTGAGGTCCATCGAGACCATAGAGAGCTCCATTGTCGGGTGCTATTCCGTGCATGATCTCGCCCTCCTCGTGCACAACCATCTCTCGCTTTATTAGGGCCGGGGCATTACAAAGCTTTACCGTCACATATTCATACTACTTCAAGGTGCATTAAATCAACACATGCAAGTATCAAAAGCAGAGTCATGGCATGCATGCATGCATTGTAACTAATGCATCAGTAAACGCAAATTATTGAAACATATCGAGTGCAGTGCTTTGATGTGTCACGTCAACTCGTACAAGACCGAGAAGTTTGATTACTACAACACCCTCTCGCCTTAACCGCACCTGCCTTTGGCTGCATGACAGGTGGGCTACCGACCTGTTGGGCCCACCTGCCATGGATGCAAAGGCAGGAGCAGTAAGTCAATGAAGCTGCGTCCCTCCCTCGCCCATGAGCATGGTGGCTGGCAGGACTAGGAGATGCTTTCGTTCGCTACATGCTCTCGCTCCCGTACGTGGTGGACATGCAGCAGTTCAATCAGTGTCAGATGGCCAGAAGCATACTGTAGTACTCCTCCACTACAGTAGTACTCCATCATTTTGTTTGACTTCCCGAAGAGGCGGAGACCAAGCGCAGCCCGGACGCTCGTGTGGCAGTTTCATGTGTAGAGTAGTCTAGGATAGCGTGTACCATGCCTGTAAGCTTAAAATCGTTGGGGTCGGCTCCATGCTATATTTTTTTGATTAAAATAGTCTTCTGGCCCTACATGTCATCTTGGTGATTCTAGTTTGCACGCTCATCTGGTCAAGACAGGAATATATATTTTAATTTATTGTGGGGTAAATGTTAGAGGTTGCAGCAAATGGATTATTGTACACTGCGGGTCTTTCAGCCAAGTTTAGAGGCGACTGAGGGAGTCCTGGATTAGGGGGTCCTCGGATGGCCGGACTATATACTCTAGCTGGACTGTTGGACTATGAAGATACAAGATTGAAGACTACGTCCCATGTCCGGATGGGACTCTCCTTGGCGTGGAAGGCAAGCTTGGCAATACGGATATGTATATCTCCTCCCTTGTTCGCCTCTGTGTAACCCTAGCCCCCTCCGGTGTTTATATAAACCGGAGGGTTTAGTCCGTAGAACAACAACAATCATACCATAGGCTAGCTTCTAGGGTTTTAGCCTCTACGATCTCGTGGTAGATCAACTCTTGTAATACTCATATCATCAAGATCAATCAAGCAGGAAGTACGGTATTACCTCCATCGAGAGGGCCCGAACCTGGGTAAACATCGTGTCCCTCGCCTCCTGTTACCATCCGCCTTAGACGCACAGTTCGGGACCCCCTACGTGAGATCCGCCGGTTTTGACACCGACATTGGTGCTTTCATTGAGAGTTCCACTGTGCCGTCACCATAAGGCTTGATGGCTCCTTCAATCATCGGCAACGATGCGATCCAGGGTGAGGTTTTCCTCCCTGGATAGATCTTCGTATTCGGGCGGCTTCAGCGGGCCAATTAAGCAGCTATCTGGAGCAGATCGAAAGCTACGCCCCTGGCCATCAGGTCATATTTGGAAACTTGAACTACACTACCGACATCCGCGGAGACTTGATCTTCGACAGATTCGAACCCATGTCAGGAGCGCCGCACACTCATGACGGGCATGACTTAACTCTGCCGTCAGACAGTGTTCGGGAGATCACACCTGCAACTACTCCAGCCCTTAATCCAGAACAAACTGCGCATCGGAGGACGGGTGGATAGACCCCGCCATGGAGGCCGCACTCTCAGTGGCGATAGAGCCGAATAGTGACTTCACCTCCTATGAGAGCCGTGTTGCCGAACCGTCGGATTCGTCCCCGGCCACGGGCTCCGAGCCGCTTACATCCGTGCCTATCGAATTTGATCGGGCACCGATCATGGAGTTTACCTCCGCGGATATCTTTCAGCACTCGCCTTTCGGCGACGTGCTAAATTCGCTAAGGTCCCTCTCCTTGTCAAGAGAACCTCGGCCGAACTATGTCCGGCTAGAATGGGATGCGGACGACGAAGAAATTTGCTCCCCACCCACCACCCACTTAGTAGCCACTGTCGACGATTTAACTGACATGCTCGATTTCGACTCCGAAGACATCGACGATATGGACGACGATGCAGGAGACGATCAGGAACCACCGCCTACAGGGCACTGGACAGCCACCTCATCACACGATATATATATGGTGGATACACCCAAAGAAAACAATGACGAGGAACGGAAGGATGCAGCGAAGGATAGCTCCCTCGAGAAGCAACCAAAGCGACGATGTAGGCGCCGCTCCAAATCCCGCCTCGGCAAAACCAGTGATAACAGCGCAAGAGAAAATAACACCCCTACCCGAGATCCGCCGGTTTTGACACCGATAGCGACCATGTGGGGCCAGTGCTATGATGTGTCGCGTCAACTCGTACAACGAGGAGAAGCTTGATTTTACTACTACACGCGTTCTCCCTCGCCCATGCGCGCGGTGGCTCGCAGACGAGGACATGCTTTTGCTTATAGTACTACAACAAGCTATTCCTCCCGCTCGCGGTGGACGGACATGCAATAGTGGATTCGATATTGTAGAAGCAGTAGTAGTAACATCATTGTTCGTCTTCTCGAAGAGGCGAAGAGCCAAGTGCAACCCGAACGGGGCAGTTGCGAACCTTGGAGCATGCATATAGCCAGGCTCTTGCATGAGACAAAATTGCTATGTGAGCCCACTATTGTAGTACTCCCTCCGTCCGGAAATACTTGTCATCAAAATGAATAAAAGGGGATGTATCTAGATGTATATTAGTTCTAGATACATCTTTTTTATCCATTTTGATGACAAGTATTTTCGGATGGAGGGAGTACTTGCTAGTATAGCCCTGTAAACCAGAAAGGAGCATTTGCCTTTCTAGAGTTTTCAACAAGTGACTAGACTACACTGAGACGGAGTACATATGGAGCAAAATGAGTGAATGTACACCATAAATAAATACGTAGTTCTATCGTTTTCCTCTCAGCCTTGGTCGCGGTGCACAATATTGAGTATACTAGTACTATCATCTTGAAATTTACGAAGTCACCATAGGCACCTAGTCATCGACGGGAACGTCTCCCGACACGTGATAGACGCGAGCGGTAGTCGCCTCCATAGGTGCTTGAATGCCAAGGAGGGAGAGGGTACCAGTTCCCGAGATGTTGAACAGTCAATGATGCATCCTCAAATTACTCTACATGCAGAGGGAATTAATTGGAGAAGCAGAATAGAGCCATCACGATGTGAATGCAACAGAGTTTGGATTCTCATATAAAGGCGCCCCACCACTCCAATCCATCTACTCCTTAGTCTCTGCGCAACACAGCTCACTCCAATCCAAGACCAAGTGACCAGAAGCCAGAAGCACCTATGGAGGCGATGGACGCGAGCGGCAGTCAGCTGTGTCAAATCATCCAAGGCGCCGGCCTGCGGCCCCGCACTGTGCAGCGTTTCTAGATGGTGCTGGCGACCGCCGGCATCGTAGCCCTCCCCGATGCTGGCTTTGCCTCTCGCATGGACGACATGATGGTCAACTCCATCCGCAAGTTCGCCGCCGTCAAAAAGCGCGCGGACGACCTTGCCGTACTGCTCCAGCCCGCGCGCCCAGGCTCCTCATTGCCTGCCACCATCATCGGCCTCCATGGTGACGAACTCTTTCAAGCCCTGGTGGCCCTGCAGTTGCCGGAGGTCACGATGAGGAATGTGCACCTCGAGGCCGCGCTCGTCGCGCAGCGCCTCGCCATGCAAGAAACCGTCGACCTGCACATCCACGTCTACGAGGAAATCGTATACATAGGCCACTACAAGACCAGCGAGGACAGAAAGAAGTTGTCCTTCTCGCAGCGGCTGGAATCTTTGGACGCCAATGTTGAGAATCACGTCGACCTGGCCACGAAAGCCGCTGCTACTTAGCCGCCGTTCGGTGGGCCGGCGCCCTGAGTCGAGGAGGTGGACGTCGTCAATGCATGCATCTCTTTTTCTTGCCTCCTGTAACCAACACTGCATCGCCTCATGGCCTTCATGTTTTATTAGTATAGGAGTATATGACATTTTTATTCTAGTAGTAAGGTTTTCACTGTGAGGTGGGCCGCAGTTGAGCAAACTGACCATCAGCAAATCCCCACCCCGCCCACCGAGCGTCGGCTGAGTTTAGAATTAGAAGAGAGAAACGAGGGAGAAGAGCTAGTCAGAGTACGCACGCTGTTGTTAGATGGGACTCGCGTTGATAGAATAGGAGTACTGAGCACTCGTACCTCTTTTTTTAGGGAAAAAGCAGTCGTATGTCTAGTACTACCACTAGTTGGGTGCGTGCAGCCTATACGTGTCATCACTTTAGGTCTCCTTTTCGAACCGCAGCTACGCTTCACCGTACATATTTTTTCACGCATTTATCCTCTTATATGTACTCCTAGGCTATTTCCACGTGCTCCCTTTCGCCGACATGTGGGACATAGAGCATCTGGGTCGTAGTGCATGCACAACTCGGAGCATATGCTGGGGCACTTTACATTTCAGACCTCATGAATTACATGCAAACCCCCCACAGAAGAATAAATAAATAAATGAATTACTACATAAACCGGATTATTTTCATAGAAACCGGAGCATGTTAATTAAATTTTTGACATAACACGTTTATAAAAAACTACCGGACCTCTTTGATTCGCAGGATACTGAAAACACAGAAATGGGGAAAGTATGATGGCGATGAAGCGAGACGAGGAGAACTCTACTAACTCAGTTAGAGGTTAGACTTAGATTCTAACCTTGAACTAACTCCAAACCAAAGAGGTGTATGGATGGCAGGGTTAGATTGACAATAAATGTTCTTTCTCAATCACCGCACAACACTGCTCACTCCAATCCAAGACCAAGTGACCAGAAGCCAGAAGCACCTATGGAGGCGATGGTTGCGAGCGGCGATCAGGTATGCCAAATCATCAAAGGCGCTGCCTGCGCCCCGCACCGCAAGAACGCTTCCAGACGGTCTTTGGCGACCGCCGGCTCGTAGCCCTCATCGACGCTGGCTTCGTCTCTCGCATGGACGACATGATGGTCAACTCCATCCGCAAGTTCGCCGCCGTCAAGAAGCGTGTAGCGAAAGCTCCTACTAGTCCTGCCAGCCACCACGCTCATGCGCGAGGGAGGGACGCAGCTTCATTGACTTACTGCTCCTGCCTTTGCGTCTATGACAGGTGGGCCCAACAGGTGGTTGGCCCACCTGTCATGCAGCCAAAGGCAGGTGCAGTTAAGGCACCGGAGCTCAGTCCGCGAGGGAGAGGGCGTTGTAGTAATCAAACTTCTCGGTCTTGTACGAGTTGACGCAACACATCAAAGCACTGCACTCGATATAAGTCTTTTTACACATTTCAAATGGACTACTACATATGGATGTATGTAGACATATTTTGCTTCGTATGTAGTCACTTGTTGCAATCTCTAAAAAGACATATATTTGGAAACGGAGCGAGTACAACTCATGCATGCATGCTGTGACTTCCCTTTTGATACTTGCATGTGTTGCTTTGATGCACCTTGCCAAATTTTGACTATAAATTTAACTAGCCAAATTTTCAAGCATGGCACAAAAAATTACGGGGCTGTTTGGATTGTGATTATGTTTGTCTTATGTTGCCACATTATTTTTCCCACACTTGCCACACTTGCCTAACTTGAGTTGCTCAAATTGTCAGACACACTTTGGCTTGCCTAAGGGAATCTTCCCACACATTTTGTGTCTATGACATGTGGGGTTAACTGCAAATAAAAAAATTCTTGTTTTAGGTGTGGCTAATAAAAAAGACTTATATTTAGGAACGGAGGGAGTAGAAAATATAAATAATAATGCATGTTGGGGCAACCCACGTTTCCGATAATTTTAGCCATGGGCTTGTTCACAATTTTTACGAGGGGTGGTTGTTCATTTAATGGAGGGACTTGTACCAGACTTGAACGTTACAAAGTGCGACCTGGCACACCATAACACCACTTGGAACAAGCGGGTAGCTATCTCAAAAAACAATCAACAACTAAAAAAATGGCGACCTGGCACGTAGTACACAATTTTAAACGATTGTTTTGTTGGAGTGAAAAAGGAAAACTACCCCACTACGTATATATAGGTCGGAGGCTCCGCGCTTGCTTGCTAGGGTTGCTCTAGTCACACACTCTCATCCTCTCCAGATCTAAACAAGATAGGGGTGGTAACACTGTCTTTCTCCCTTCAAAAAACACTGTCTTTCTATCCTTACCGTTGGTTACAGATCCGGACGTATCCCCCTCCGTCGGTGAAGGGGAGGAGGGGCCGTGTTTAGGCCATCGTCGACAGCGAGGGAGGAGACCCACTGCCGTCCACACCGTTATCTCTGGCCGAGCACCGGCGTGGGAGGTCCTCCGATCCCTTCGTTTTCCCTAGTGTGGGCGGATCCGGCCTCCCGCCGCCCACCTATCCACATCCCGACGACCTTCAGGTATATCCTCCTTCGAAACCGCCTTAGCTCTACTTCCCAAGCTCGCTACATTGCTGCATGCGCATCATTTTCTACCTCTCAGCCCCTCTCGATCGGATGGTCCAACGTCACTTTTTTTCTTCTATTGTTAGAGGTAAATCTACTTCATGGAGTCGAATCTTGTACTTGGTTCAAATAAGAAATAAAGTGGGGGTGGGGGAATTTAGTAGTATGTAGTACATCAGACTTGGTACAAACAGGAAGGAAAGGGGGTGAAAGTAGTACAGATTGGTCATCCAACCGGTCTCTTGGTCGAAAAGGGAAATATAGGGGTAACGCTGTACACAGTGGTATGACCAGGACTAGATTTGCTATCCACACATAGGAGTAGGTGGCTAGAGTGAACAAAAAATGGGACCAACCCAGATATGTTTCTTGGATGTTTGTTTCTTGGGGCAACAAACTATGAATCAACACTTTATGCCCCTGTTTAGGTACATGGTGCTGGACTGCTGGTGCACCCACTGTCCCATGCCGTTATACCAAATATTTAGCTGTTCTTAATCTATTGCCCCTGGTAAAAATGAAGCCATGCCACTATTATAAGCCATGACAAGTTTAGCCAAATGTTTTTGCCTATAATTGTTTGAGACTCTGACTGTTTCCTCTGTAGCTTTTTGTGCAAACAGGGATATCCATTTCACCGGTTCTTTGTTGTGACCTTTTGGTGCACTGCACAAAACTCTTCTTAAAAGAAGTGACTTTTGTGCTGTTTAACTGGAATGTCAGAATGGAATAGTTGGTTCATTTCGGTGGAACTGCACAAAGGGAGATCTGTGTTCCAATCCTCATCATCCATATTAGCACCATAACCTTCCTTTAGGTAAGAATGATATTTAATGCATGTGTTCATCTCTATTTTGGGACTGCCATGAGAAAGTAATGCTATTTTTTACTAGTACACTTGTACTCCCTCATCGACAAAACCAATTCTGAAATAGAAGGCCAATCATGTACTTGGTTTCACCAACTGGTGAGGAGAATGAGAAACAGAGCATGAAGAGGAAGAAGAAGAAGAAGAGTAAACAGTGCCAAGGGGATCTTGCTAAAGCTAGAGGCCTCAGTCGAGGCCATTCAAGGGCTCCGACAACGGCTACCTTACATGTGAGAAGATCCTCCAGGGAGCCCTTCCACTTCTGCTGTCTCACTTAATTAATTAGGACTACTTAGGTACCACTAATTTATTGCTGCCTAATTTTCCTATCGGAGTTAAAAAAATCTTTAGTAGAACCCTATTCTGAATCATGTACGTGTGTATGTTTGTCTATGGAGGTGAATCATGTGGTAGATCAGGGAGGGAATGATAACATTACCCATTAAGATAATGACAGTGCTTCTATTTGTTACTATGTTTCATCAACTAGTCCCACTATTACAGTAATCTCACTCTCTCAATATATGTGCCAACAGGGATGCTCGATTTTAGTGGAACTGCACAAAAACTTTGGGTGCTACATTGCCTCGATAGCTTCCTTCCTTTCCTATTAGTCGCTAATCTCGGCTTGCATTCTTCCTTTGCTGTCAGTCGCTTGGCTTATCTCGGCTTCCAGTCAAAGAAAATAGTAATTGATATGCTACCTCACACAGGTTGGTACTGGTCTTTATCCTGATTATTGTGCTTGTCATATGTATTGGTAATTTGGTATTGTGCTACTGTTTGCCGATTTCATAAAGGAGTAACTTGGAGCCTGAACTCGCAGGCAAATCATTACATCGGGTGATTTCAATAGAACTGCACAGAAAGATCAGATGGACAGGTACTTATGCCGCTGCTATGTAGTCCAAAGTTCACTCAGACAAGCATCGATGTTGACAAGAAGAAGTGCCTATGTTCATTCGAGTATTAACCAGCGTCAACCAATTGTCAAACTCCAAGTATTAGGAGAGTGAACGCCAAAAATATTGCTTGGTGCATAGCCAAGAAAAACGCAGTCCAGTCTTTGGTCCCAACTTGTGCCTTTTGGTTATCGGCACATATGGTAGCGAACTGTATGGCATGGAGTCTAAAGATTCCAGACAAGTTGGTTGACGCGTATATTCATCTGGAACTTAATCAGTCTGCATGCCAGGGATGCTCCATTTCAGTTGAACTGCACAAAAAATTTGGGTGGTTCATTTTCTCAACCGCCTCCTTTCTCATCTGTAATGTAGAATTTTGGCAAGATACAGGACCAAGATGAGCCAGTAAACTAGTTGGATGGAAGTAGTGGCAAAGTTGCTCAAACCTCCCTCGGCACAAGGCCACTATTTGAGGAAAAACCTACAAGCAAAGTTCAGATTGTCTGTGCTGCCTCTTATGTACTCGAAAGTTTACTCGTACAAGCATTAATTTTAGCAAGAAGTACCTCCGATTGAACACCATTTACCCGATGCGCAATGTAGAATTTTGGCGAGCTACAGACCAAGATGAGCCAAGAACTAGTTGGATGAAAGTAGTGGCCAAGTTGCTCAAACCTCCCTCGGCACGAGGCCGCTATTTGAGGATAAACCTACAAGCAAAGTTCAGATTGTCTGTGCTGCCTCTTATGTACTCGAAAGTTTACTCGTACAAGCATTAATTTTAGCAAGAAGTACCTCCGACTGAACACCATTTACTAGTCTGTACCCTAGGTAATTAAAGTTCGTCCATGGATCATATTGGCTGTGATCTCAATCATTTGGATGCATAAACATACTGAACATGTGTATATCTGAATCTTTTTGTGAATTATCTATGAATATTGTTGTGTGATCTATCAATCATTTGGATCCATAGACATGCTGAACTTGTGTATATATGAATCTTTTGAGTTGTTGATAGTGAATGTTGGCTATGAATATGAACGTGTCCTGTGAACCTGAGTTTGATACGAATGTTTACCTTTTCCGTTGTGCATGTGTGTGAACTTGTTAGTATGCCTACTGTGGGTTATGTGACGTGTGGGTGTCAACGACACACCTTCTTCCCGAGAAGAATTGCACCTGCTTTGTCAGGGTAGCAACGGTGCATCAGCTCTTTTTAACATTTTTGCTCTGTCTTGGCCCCTCCCCCGCTCAACCCCTGCCGTAATGTTTTCGGCCTCAAAACAAACATAGTACTGCGTTGTTTTTGGGGCTTGATGAAAAATCGAGTGCTGGTTTCTGTAGGTTGGCCCGCCCAGCAAATGGGCTGCTGGTCCACCATGGACTGGGAGGCTAAAAATACAAGTTGTATGGTGCAGAGGCAAGTAAAAAAACGCCATCGAGAGCCATCCGCTGAAGATTTTTTTTTTGCACCTGATGTGCTTCTTTAGTCGTGTCGTCGACCCCCTCTATAATCTAGTTTGCTCGGGGATCTGGTATCATTTTTTTCAGAGGGCGAACAAGTATCAGCTAGGCCTAGGTTTTGTATTTTAACATGCGTAGCCCACAAAATACAGTGACAGTGGTTTCAACTTAATTTTTTGAGGTCCATACCGGCCTATGGGCTTTTTCTTAAAGATCGGCAGCCCAATGTATTTTTTAACCACATTATATATATTTATATTATTACTATTATCGTATATTTTATAGAGACTTATATGTACATTATAAAAACATCCCACGTGTTATTAACTTATAAAAGTAAATGTTTAACAGAAGTTGGCAAGGAAAATCCTGGTTGTTTTTGACTCACAGGCAAGGAAAATCCCGGTGATTGCGCACAAAAGTTTGCGAAGATTTTAAGGACCAATGTAATAATAACGCGCTCATTTTTATTTTGAGCAATAACTTACAAATTTGTTAATTATGTATATAAAAAATGTGCCTCTCCGGTTTATTTTTTATATTAATTTCTCCTTCTAACATAAAATTATATATATAAGGAGCCGAGCTAATTCGTGTATTTGAAGGAAGTGCAAATGGGCTGGGATTTCTTAGATAATATAAATGGGCCGCATTGACGCGAAATTATGTGTTCACCCAGCCCAGCAAATGGAGTGTACATTCTAGAAAACATGAGTTAAATATATGCCATATTTTTGCAGGCTGACATGTGGCCCAATAGGTCGAAGCCTATGCTGGGCGTTGTCAACTTGGTCGGCATGCACCTTCAATCTCTCGTCTTCTTCCTCCAGCATCGCCGGGACCGCCTGGTCTGGCCTTGTAACGCCCGAATAATCATGCTACAGTAATCTCACGTTGATGGTGCCACATCACCTCTGTCACTGTAGTTAATCACGGGTTAATTCAAAACTGTTTCGAAATTCAAATTCAAATTTATGATAGCAATAAAAGTTTTCAAAAATTAAAACTAAAATGTTCGGGGGTTGCCAAATATTGCATCGGTAATTATGGTGGAGTAAACACATTTTTATAAAATGCCTAAATATGTTTAAATGAATTAAAATAGAAAAGAAAATAAATAAAAGAAAGAGAATACAAAAGAAAACAGAGCAAACAAAAAAAAACAAAAGGAGGAGAAGCCCCCCCTGCTGGACCGCGGCCCAGCTGGCCATCGGGCCAACCAGGCCGGCCCAGGTCGGCCCCCACTCCTCTCCCTTATCCACTCCTCCCCCCACCGACATCCCCCACTCCCCCCGAAATATCCCCCCCTCTCCCCCGATCTGGATCGGGAGGAGACCACCGCCCCGCACCCGAAGCCGCTCGTCCTCGCCGGAGCGCTCCATCGCCTGCCTCGCTTCGCCGCCGACGCTGTCCCCGTCCCTCTCCACAACGGCCTTCCCCGACCTCCACCGAGCCCGCTGCCTCGAACCCTGCGAACCCCGGTGAGGCCCCGGGCTCCCACCCCCTCTCCTCGCACTCCCTCGCCCCGCGACCGTCACCGCGCCTCGCGTGCTCCGGCCCCGCGCTCAGGCAGTTGCTCTGGCAGGCCTGTGGCACCAACTGCGCCGGACCGTCCGCCCCGTCTCCTCCTTTCCCGCTGTCCGCGCTCCGTGGCCCTCGCGCGCGTGGCGCGCCCTCTCCCCCAGCGCTCCGCGTTGCGCAACTCCGGCCGCCCGTTGGTTGCGGCTGCCCAGCCAAGCGCCCTCGGCGCCTCCGCCCGCACCTGCCCGTCCGGCCTCAAGACGCGCCTCGGCCGCGCCGGCCGCCCTCGCTTCCCGTGGTCAAGACGCTGCACTGCGGTGGCCGCCGCCACCGCTGCCGCCTCCTCCCCATGCGGCACCGCCCGAGTCCACCCCCCTGTTGGGCGTCGATCCCGCTGGCTGTCACCACGCTGGCCAAGCGCCGCCGCTCCCCGGTGGCCTCGCCTTGCCTCGCCTTCCCGGTCGGGCTCGGCCCCGCACGGGTGCGCCCGAACCGCACCGGTGGCGCCCGTTGACCCGCTAAGTCCTTTGGCCCACTGACAAAGGGGCCCCACTCTTGCAATCTAAAAAAAAAAAAGAGAAAATAATAATCATAATAATAAAAATATTAATTAATTAATTAACTAAATTAATTAACTTAATTAATTGAGTTTAATTAACCTGATCAATTAACTAAACTAATTAACCTGTTAGTTTAATTAAACCGTAATTAGATTAACCTAAACCCTAATTAACCTAATTAGAGGATGACGGTGGGTCCCCTCGACCCACATGTCGTTGACCAAGTCAACTCTGTTGACTGCTGATGTCAACATGACATCATGCTGATGTCATTAATCTGTTTTTCGAATTAATTAAATAATTAATTAAATTCCAGAAATTAATAAAATCTTTAAAAAAATCATATCTTTTAATCCGTAACTCGGATTAAAATATTTTCAACATGAAAGTTGCTCAGAATGACGAGACGATTCCGGTTACACAACCCGTTCGTCCGCCACACCCCCCAAACCTATCGAACTCGCAACGTTCCCCCTCCGGCTCCTCCGCCCGAAAACGCGAAACGCCGGGGATACTTTCCCGGATGTTTCCCCCCTTCACCGGTATCACCACATACCGTGTTAGGGCACGCCTAGTATCACGCTTTGCTTTGTCATGCATCATCATGCATCTGTTTTCTTAAATATTCATTGTTTCTTCCCCCTCTTCTTCCGCGAGACACCGAGACCGACGCCGCTGCCTTGAAGACGACTACGGAGTCGACGACCCCTCTCACTTGCCTGAGCAACCAGGCAACCCCCCCCCCCTTGATCACCAGATATCGCCTATTCTACTCTATGTTGCTTGCATTAGAGTAGTGTAGCATTTTGCTGCTACATTATACCTATCCCGATGCATAGCCCGTCCTTGCTACTCAAGTTGTTACCTTTACCTGCTATCCTACTTGCTTAGTATAGGATGCTAGTATTTTCATCTGTGGCCCTACATTCTTGTCCGTCTGCTCTGCTATACTATCGGTCCGTGATCACTCGGGAGGTGATCATGGGTATATACTATATACTTTATACATGACACATGTGGAGACTAAAGTCGGGTCGGCTGGTGGAGCACCCGAGTGGATCTTTGTGGTGGAGCGACAGAGCAGGTTGAGACCGCCTAGGAGAGAGGTGGGCCTGGCCCTGTTCGGCGTTCACGGATACTTAACATGCTTAACGAGATCTTGGTATTTGATCTGAGTCTGGCTACGGGCCTATACGCACTAACCAACTACGTGGGAAAGATATGGGCACTGAGCGCCGTGGTATCACCGGCACTTCGTGACGCCGGCCGAGTGGCGCGCGCCGGATTGGAACGTAAGCCTGCTCTTGTATTAAGGGGCTAGTTACGCTTTCGTCACAGACGCCACGTGCAGTGTGCATTGGGCGATGGGCCCTGCACTGTGGCGCTTAGGTTTGAACCCGGCGTCTTTGGCCTCTCTGTTGCGCCTAGGTGGGGCTGCGGCGTGTTGATCTTCCGCTGCCGGGCATGACCCAGGAAAGTGTGTCCGCGAAATGGGATCAAGCGTGTTGGGTTATGTGATGCACCCTGCAGTGAAGTTAATCTATTCAAATAGCCGTGATCTTCAAGAATGTGACGACTTGAGTTGTACCTTGACCTTATGACAACTAGAACCGGATTCTTAATAAAACACACCCTTCCAAGTGCCAGATACAACCGGTGGTCGCTCTCTCTCAGGGATACGAGGAGGGGATCGCCGGGTAGGATTATGCTATGCGATGCTACTTGGAGGATTTCAGTCTACTCTCTTCTACATGTTGCAAGAGGAGGCTGCCAGAAGCGTAGTCTTCGACATGATTAGATATCCCCCTCTTATTCTGGCATTCTGCAGTTCGGTCCACTGATATGACCCTTTACACATATATCCATGCATATGTAGTGTAGCTCCTTGCGTGCGAGTACTTTGGATGAGTACTCACGGTTGCCTTGTTCCCCCTTTCCCCTATCTCTACTCGGTTGTCAGCGACTGCACGATGGAGCCAGGAGCCGACGCCACCGCCGATGGCGACTACTACCCGGAGGTGCCTACTACTACGTGCAGCCCGCTGACGACGACCTGGAGTAGTTTAGGAGGATCCCAGGCAGGAGGCCTGCGCCTCTTTCGATCTGTATCCCAGTTTGTGCTAGCCTTCTTAAGGCAACTTGTTTAACTTATGTGTGTACTCAGATATTGTTGCTTCTGCTGACTCGTCTATGATCGAGCACTTGTATTCGAGCCCCCGAGGCCCCTGGCTTGTATTATGATGCTTGTATGACTTATTTTATTTGTAGAGTTGTGTTGTGATATCTTCCGTGAGTCCTTGATCTTGATCGCATGATTTGCGTGCATGATTAGTGTCACGATTGAATCGGGGCGTCACAAGTTGGTATCGAGCCGACTGCTGTAAGAATCCCCTTCCACACCCCTTGGTCAAGTCGAGTCTAGACATTGCAAAAAACTTTTACTAACTTGGCTGTGTGCCTTACGGGCCCACGCCGCCATCGGGTGGTACTAGGATCTTTTACTCCTCGACCTTTACTGCGGGACTCTGAACTCTCTTCTACTCGGGTTAAACGAATTTACTAACCAACACTAGGATCCCGTGACCACATTCACCCCAAAGTTGGATAAAGCCATAGTTATTCCTTGGAATTGTATTTTGATCAATTTCCACACTCTCATTTGACTCCTTTGAAACATCTTTGTTTTCAGATGGAACCCACGAGGCAGGTCGTGCGCCACACGACGGCCATTGGTGCCTCGGGATCGCCTGCGGTGCTAGCAGAGATGATGACCTATCTGGGTTATCGCTGTCACCCCTAAGTACACCGTCTTTGAGGAGTACCAGGACTTTAACCAGGAGCGATGCCGAGCCATCGTCCACCTCTACTCTCGAGTATGACTCCACTCATCTTGTGCTGCACACCGCACATGGTGTTGGGGTGACTATCGATATGGCAGTCCACGATGCTGCTTATGCTGCTCTGACACGTCTTCGTGGAGAGTATCGGGAGTTGGACACCTCCCCCTTCAGGCACATTGCTATCACATCTGATGTTGGTGAGGAGGGATACTACACTGCTTCCTACTCCACTGTCACCAGAGAGCCCTTCTACCATCAGAACTTTGTTCTGCATGCTGATGGGCTGGATCGAGCTAACCGAGATCTTCGCCACGAGTTGAACACCACCCGTCAAGACCTTTACTGCGTGCTCGACGCTGTTGCACCCCTTTGTCCGATCCAGAGCTGCTGCGTTCTGCGATCTACCCAGCCAGACCGTGATGCCCCAGGGTGTCGGATGGCGGATGTGGGAGGCTACTCTCCGCATTTGGCCCTCTTCTACCACCGAGCGTTGGGTTCTGCACCGAGTATCCGCTGCCCCTGTGTCACTGACGTGGAGGACTATCCGCTGCCGCACTACCAGCTTTCAGGCTACAGCTACCTCTGCAGTACCGCGTGGGACTGATGTAGGCTTGCTTGTTAGTGTTAGATGCATTCGCCGCGAGCCTGCGTGCCGCCTATGATGTCTTAGTCTATGTACTGAACTCTGTGTACCGAACTCTATGCATGATCCCTTTTGTATGATATGCCGACTACTATGTAGTTCCTATCGTGCTGCTTTCATTATGCATGTTTTATCATGAATGATTCTTGTCCTTTGCATATTCTCAAATGCTGAACTACCCCTGTTATATATTAGCAGGATGGTTAGACCAGCTGGTCGTGGTCGTGGTGGCAACTTCCCACCACCGCCTGAGTACATGGCTGGTATGATCCAACAGCTTGAGATGAATCGCTAGTTCATGGAGAACATGATGGCTCAGTTTCCTCGCCCCAGTATGAACCAGCAGCCAAACACAGTAACTCTGCAGGATTTCATGCGCCTCAACCCAAGTGTGTACCGCAGCTCAACCCAGCCCCTGGATGTCGATGGACCGGCTCCATGACATCACCTATGAGATGGAGTCTGCTGATGTAGCCCCTGCCAGCTATGTCACCTTTGCCTCCTTCTTCCTGAAGGGACCCGCAGCTCAATGGTGGGACAGCCACAGGCGTACTCAGCCAGCTGGAACAATCATCACCTGGCCAGACTTCCAAGCTGCTTTCCGTGCCTGCCTCATCCCTCAAGGAGTCATGGACTGGAAGAAGCGTGAGTTCCGCAACCTCACCCAAGGCAACAAGACTGTTGAAGCTTATCAGCGAGAGTTTCTGGACTTGTCTCGCTATGCTGAAGAGGACATTGCAACTGATGCACACAGACAAGAGAAGTTCCGTGACGGCCTTCAAGCGGACATCAAGCTCGCACTTCTAGTGCACGACTTTGCTGATTTCGCCACCTTGGTGAACAAAGCTATCAATGTCGAAACTGGTCTGCAGGAATATCGAGCTCTAACAGCGCAACCGTGACACGGGCTCATCTTGGCCCGTCCTCGCAGAAGCGCAAGATATGGATTCCCAACAGCATGTACCAGCCGAATGCACCTGCCCCAAAGGCGTAGCTATCTTGCACCTCGTCTGCCTACTCCTCCAACTAGGCAGCCAAGGCTTCCAGCTCCACCACCCGGAGCCTCTGTTCCCACTCCCAATAATGGTCTGTGCTACAAGTGTGGTCAACCAGGTCACCGTGCTAGGGATTGCAATCAGAATCAACTGGCCCTTCCAGCAACTGGCCGTGGAAGCAACCACCCCCGCAACAACAATGCCAAGCCTTATGGTCGAGTTCATGCCAACTACGTTGATCTGAACGAAGCTCAAGACCAGCCTGCTACTGTGATGGGTACACTCCTCGTAACTTCAGTACCTGCATCTGTTTTATTTGATTCAGGAGAATCGCATTCATTCATGTCAAAAGATTTTGCATACAAGCACGACGTTAAGTGTGAGGAGATGAACTCTTCGGTAGTGGTAAAAACCCCCTTGGGACAATGTCAAACCTCCATGGTTGGCGTCGACGTCCTCGTGGAAATTGAAGGGCTGGAATTCTATGCCTCACCCATTATCCTGAAGACGTCTAACATCGACCTCATTTTGGGGATGGATTGGTTGAAAGCGCATACTGCTTCAATCGTTTGCGCCACTAAGACCGCCCATCTGCTACACCCTTTTGATGAAATAATAAGCTACAATGCTCGTTCGTTCGAATGCCGAGGCAAGGCTCTATGCATTGAATGCATTGAACGCCGCACCCTCGAGGGCATTGAAAACATTCACGCTTCGCGACTTCTAGGACGCCTTTCCTGAAGAACTTCCAGGATTCCCCTGCTAGAGCTGTCGAATTCGTCATCGACTTGAAACCGTGCACCACTCCTATAGCCAAGCGACCCTACAAGATGCCGCGCATGAACTCCTTGAGCTCAAGGAGGAAATCGACAAGTCTCTTCGCAGTGGTTTCATTCGCCCAAGTTGCTCTCCTTGGGGAGCACCTTCTCTCTTTGTCAAGAAGAAGGATGGGACAAACCGATTGGTCCAAGACTACCGTCCTATAAACCAAGCTACCATTCGTAATAAGTATCCTCTTCCTCGGATCAATGATCTGTATGATCAATCGGGCTGGTTCATCGCTGTTCTCTAAACTCGACTTGAGGTTGGGTTACCACCAGATCCGTGTTCGTGAAGAGGATATCCCCAAGACCGCCTTTGTGACTCGTTATGGTTCATACGAGTACACCGTCATGTCTTTCGGATTAACCAATGCTCCAGCCACCTTCTCTCGCCTGATGAACTATATATTCATGGATTACCTCGACAAGTTCGTCGTGGTTTATCTAGATGATATCCTGATATTTTCAAAGAATGAAGAAGAACATGCTGATCATCTTCGTCTTGTGCTGGAAAAGCTACGAGAGCATCAGCTATATGCCAAGTTCTCCAAGTGTGAATTCTGGCTACCCGAAGTAACCTATCTTGGGCATGTCATCTCTAAGGATGGTATTGCCGTCAACCCTGAACGAGTTCAAGCTATTCTCGATTGGACTCCTCCGAAGAACGTTAAGCAAGTCAGAAGGTTTCTCGGTCTCGCCAGCTATTGCCGTCGATTCGCCGAGAACTTCTCCAAGATTGCCAGGCCTCTGACTAACCTGTTGCATAATGGCGTCAAGTTCCAATGGACAGATAAATGTCAGGAAAGTTTCCAGGCACTCAAAGACAAGTTGACTTCTGCCCCAGTACTAGCTCCTCCTGATACTAAGAAGGACTTCATCATTTAATGCGATGCTTCCCGTCAAGGATTAGGCTGTGTCCTAATGCAAGAGCGCAAAGTGGTTGCTTATGCCTCTCAGCAATTGCGCCCTCACGAAGAGAACTACCAGTTCACGACTCGAGCTTCTTGCTGTCATTCATGCATCAAGCGGTGGCGACATTACCTTCTCGGTAATCGTTGCGAGATCTTCACCGACCACCAAAGTTTGAAGTATCTGTTTACTCAGCCTGCACTGAACCTCCGTCGGCAGAGATGGATGGAGACTGCAGAACTTTGACTTGGGTATTTCCTATACACCGAGCAAGGCTAATGTAATGGCTGATGCCTTGAGCCGCAAGTCTTCTGCAACCACCTCCAGTTCACAAAGTTCAGCCCTCACTCGTTGAAGAATTGAAAGCTGAACCTCCATATTGTTCCTCCGGTGCACTCGCTCACCCTCCTAAGGAGCTTCGCAAGATGAACCTCCATGTTGTTTCCATGGGTTCTCTCAATACCCTGGTTGCGAAACCAGATCTTGTGGACACCATCAAATGGATACAGAAATGTGACGATGAAGTCGAGAGGATTAAACGTTATCTCGCGAAGGAAAGCCCTCATTCTTCATCATGGATGACACAGGCACCTTATTCTTCAAAGGTCGCCTAGTGGTACCGAGTAAGAGGGAAAACCTGAATCTGACTCCAAAGGTTATGAAAGAAGCTCATGATACGCCTTTGTCTATTAATCCCGGTAGCACCAAGATGTACCAAGACATTAAATCGCGGAGATTACGGTGGTCTAATATGAAGCGAGACATTGCTCGTTATGTTGCTGAATGTGACGTTTCTTTGTCGTATCAAAGCGTAACATCAAAGGCCTCCGGAACTCTGCAACCTATCTCTATTCCTGAATGGAAATGGGACCATGTTGAAATGGACTTCGTCACCGGATTTCCCAAGTCGCAGAAAGGTAATGATGCTATTCTTGTCGTCATTGACCGGCTTTCTAAAGTTGCACATTTTCCGGCGGTCAAAGAAAGCGATCACCGCTAGTCAGCTTGCAACTCTCTATATGTCCGTAATTGTTTCACTTCATGGTATTCCACTGGTTATCGATTAGGACCGTGGCAGCTTATTCACTTCAAGATTCTGGGCAAGTTTCCAAGAAGCTATGGGGACTCACTTATCTTTCAAGATCTGCGTTTCATCCGCAAATACAAGGGCAAGTTGAATGTGTCAACCAAGTTCTCAAGACATGCTTCGAGCTTGTGTTATTTCCTTCGCAAGAAATGGGAGGAATCTCTCCCGTATCTTTGAGTTCTCTTATAATAATAGCTATCAAGCTAGTCTGAAGATGGCCCCCTTCGAAGTGTTATATGGACGAAAGTGCCGAACCCCTCTGAATTGGTCAGAAACTGGGGAACGTCCACTCTTCGGTCCGGATATTATCCAACATGCCGAAGAACAAGTCCGCATTATTCGCGAGAATCTCAAGACTGCTACCACGCTAAAAGAGTAATTATGACCGTCATCATAAAGACATGGTCTATCAACTGGCGAAAAGGCCTATCTTCGCGTTACACTAATGAAGGGTGCTCACCGCTTCGGGATCAAGGGCAAGCTAGCTCCTCGCTATATTGGCCCATTCACTATTCTGGAAAGGCGTGGAAAAGTGGCATATCAACTGGAACTTCCGCCAAACCTTTCTCAGGTTCACGATGTGTTCCACGTGTCACAACTCCGACGCTGCTTCAAGGACCCAATCCGAGCAGTGGATCATGAAGTGCTCGAATTGCAGCAGGACCTCTCCTATGAAGAGCATCCGGTCCGCATTCTCGACCAAGCTGAACGCCGCACACGTCAGAAGGCGATCAAGTTCCTCAAGGTCCAGTGGTCGAATCACTCTGAAGACGAAGCCACCTGGGAACGCGAGGATCGTCTTCGTGATGAATACCCCGCACTGTTTCCTTCTACCTCCTAAATCTCGGGACGAGATTTCTTGTAGTGGAGGAGATTTGTAACGCCCGGATAATCATGCTACAGTAATCTCACGTTGATGGTGCCACGTCACCTCTGTCACTGTAGTTAATCACGGGTTAATTCAAAACTGTTTCGAAATTCAAATTCAAATTTATGATAGAATAAAAGTTTTCAAAAATTAAAACTAAAATGTTCGGGGGTTGCCAAATATTGCATCGGTAATTATGGTGGAGTAAACACATTTTTATAAAATGCCTAAATACGTTTAAATGAATTAAAACAGAAAAGAAAATAAATAAAAGAAAGAGAATACAAAAGAAAACAGAGCAAACAAAAAAAACAACAGAAGGAGGAGAAGCCCCCCCTTGCTGGACCGCGGCCCAGCTGGCCATCGGGCCAACCAGGCCGGCCCAGGTCGGCCCCCACTCCTCTCACTTATCCACTCCTCCCCCCACCGACCCCCACTCCCCCCCCGAAATATCCCCCACTCCCCGATCTGGATCGGGAGGAGACCACCGCCCCGCGCCCGAAGCCGCTCGCCCTCGCCGGAGCGCTCCATCGCCGCCTGCCTCCTCCTCGTCGGCCTTGCGTCCCGTCCTCCTCCACAACGGCCTTCCCGACCTCCACCGAGCCCGCTGCCTCGAACCCTGCGAACCCGGTGAGGCCCGGGCTCCCACCCCTCTCCTCGCACTCCCTCGCCCGCGGCCGTCGCCGCCTCGCGTGCCTCCGGCCACAGCTCACAGCAGGCGGGCAGCGCCACAGGCCTGTGGCACCAACAGCGCCGGACCGTCCGCCCCGTCTCCTCCTTTCCCGGCTGTCATCGCTCATCAGCTCCTCGCGCCCGTGGCAGCGCCTCTCCCCGCTCTCCCGTCGTTGCAACTCCGGCCGCCCGTTGGTTGCGGCTGCCCAGCCGACGCCCTCGGCGCCTCCGCCCTGCCACGTCCGGCCTCAAGACGCGCGCCTCGGCCGCCGCCTCGCTTCCCGTGGCCGCACGCTGCCTGCGGTGGCCGCCGCCGACCGCCGTTCCGCTCCCCCCCATGCGGCACCGCCCGAGTCCACCCCCCCTGTTGGGCGTCGATCCCGCTGGCTGTCACCACGCTGGCCAAGCGCCGCCGCTCCCCGGTGGCCTCGCCTTGCCTCGCCTTCCCGGTCGGGCTCGGCCCCGCACGGGTGCGCCCGAACCGCACCGGTGGCGCCCGTTGACCCGCTAAGTCCTTTGGCCCACTGACAAAGGGCCCCAAATTTCTAACGACAAAAAAGAGAAAATAATAATCATAATAATAAAAATATTAATTAATTAATTAACTAAATTAATTAACTTAATTAATTGAGTTTAATTAGCCTGATCAATTAACTAAACTAATTAACCTGTTAGTTTAATTAAACTGTAATTAGATTAACCTAAACCCTAATTAACCTAATTAGAGGATGACAGGTGGGTCCCCCTGGACCCACATGTCAGGTTGACCAAGTCAACTCTGTTGACTGCTGATGTCAGCATGACATCATGCTGATGTCATTAATCTGTTTTTCGAATTAATTAAATAATTAATTAAATTCCAGAAATTAATAAAATCTTTAAAAAAATCATATCTTTTAATCCGTAACTCGGATTAAAATATTTTCAACATGAAAGTTGCTCAGAACGACGAGACGATTACGGATACACAACCCGTTCGTCCGCCACACCCCCCTAACCTATCGAACTTGCAACTTTCCCCCTCCGGCTCCTCACTTGAAAACGCAACGCCGGGATACTTTCCCGGATGTTTCCCCCCTTCACCGGTATCACCACATACCGTGTTAGGGCATGCCTAGCATCACGCTTTGCTTTGTCATGCATCGTCATGCATCTGTTTGCTTAAATATTCGTTGTTTCTTCCCCCTGTTCTTCCGCAAGACACCGAGACTGACGCTGCTGCTGCCTAGTACGACTACGGAGTTGACGACCCCTCTCTCTTGCCAGAGCAACCAGGCAAGCCCCCCCTTGATCACCAGATATCGCCTATTCTACTCTATACTGCTTGCATTAGAGTAGTGTAGCATTTTACTGCTTTCTGTTATACCTATCCTGATGCATAGCCTGTCCTTGCTACTACTGTTGTTACCTTTACCTGGTATCCTACTTGCTTAGTATAGGATGCTAGTATTTTCATCGGTGGCCCTACATTCTTGTCCGTCTGCTGTGCTATACTATCGGGCCGTGATTACTCGGGAGGTGATCACGGGTATATACTATATACTTTATACACGACACATGTGGAGACTAAAGTCGGGTCGGCTGGTGGAGCACCCGCGAGTGGATCTTTGTGGCGGAGCGACAGGGCAGGTTGAGACCGCCTAGGAGAGAGGTGGGCCTGGCCCTGTTCGGCATTCGCGGATACTTAACATGCTTAACGAGATCTTGGTATTTGATCTGAGTCTGGCTCACGGCCTATACGCACTAACCAACTACGTGGGAAAGATATGGGCACTCGGCGTCGTGGTATCAGCCGAAGCACTTCGTGACGCCAGCGACTGAGTGGCGCGCGTCGGATTGGAACGTAAGCCTGCTCTTGTATTAAGGGGGCTAGTTCTGCTTTCGGCCGCGTACGCAACGTGCAGGTGTGCATTGGGCGATGGGCCCAGACCCCTGTGCGCTTAGGTTTAGACCGGCGTGTTGGCCTCTCTGTTGCGCCTAGGTGGGGCTACGACGTGTTGATCTTCCGCGGCCGGGCATGACCCAGAAAAGTGTGTCCGCCAAATGGGATCAAGCGTGTTGGGTTATGTGGTGCACCCCTGCAGGGAAGTTAATCTATTCGAATAGCCGTGATCTTCGGTAACAGGACGACTTGGAGTTGTACCTTGACCTTATGACAACTAGAACCGGATTCTTAATAAAACACACCCTTCCAAGTGCCAGATACAACCGGTGGTCGCTCTCTCTCAGGGATACGAGGAGGGGATCGCCGGGTAGGATTATGCTATGCGATGCTACTTGGAGGATTTCAGTCTACTCTCTTCTACATGTTGCAAGACGGAGGCTGCCAGAAGCGTAGTCTTCAACAGGATTAGATATCCCCCTCTTATTCTGGCATTCTGCAGTTCGGTCCACTGATATGACCCTTTACACATATATCCATGCATATGTAGTGTAGCTCCTTGCTTGCGGGTACTTTGGATGAGTACTCACGGTTGCCTTGTTCCCCCTTTTCCCCCTATCTCTACTCGGTTGCTGCGACTGCACGATGGAGCCTGTGAGGCAGACGCCACCGTCGATGACGACTACTACCCCGGAGGTGCCTACTACTACGTGCATCCCCGACGACGACTGAGTAGTTTAGGAGGATCCCAGGCGAGGCCCGCACCTCTTCGATCTCAGTATCCCAGTTTGTGCTAGCCTTCTTAAGGCAACTTGTTTAACTTATGTCTATACTCGAGATATTGTTGCTTCCGGCTGACTCGTCTATGATCGAGCACTTGTATTCGAGCCCCCGAGGCCCCTGGCTTGTATTATGATGCTTGTATGACTTATTTTATTTGTAGAGTTGTGTTGTGATATCTTCCCGTGAGTCCCTGATCTTGACCGTACACATTTGTGTGCATGATTAGTGTACGATTGAATCGGGGGCGTCACAGGCCTCTAGCGGCTAGCGGCTCTCCTTAGCACACATCATTGTGAAGCGCTACCCCATCGCCGACCATGCCATCCCTCCACCCCTCCACACCTCCTGTTATTCTGCACCGACAAACGAGAGTCATCGAAAGAGTACTGTACGTGGAGAGCCTGACGGCTGGGACCCACGAGGTCCATGGTCACACGCAAGGAAAGTTCCTCCTTATTTAGCTAAAAAAATTTCCTCCACCTGACAGCTGGGACCCACCGTCTGTATCTTCGCACGGAAGGAAGTGCCTCCTTGTTATGCAAAAAAAATTATTCCTCCCGTTGACAGCTGGGACCCGTCAGATTTGGTGGCTGACTTGTGGGCCTACTAAGCGGAGCGGTCTGTGAGGGCTTTGTCAACTTAATCAACAAATGATTCTAGAAGCTGGACCATTGGATGTTAATCCAACAGCCGTGCTCCTTCTTCAACCTCTGTTCTTGCTCCTATCTCCCGTGGGCGGCATTGCAGCTGTGCTGCCGCGCACCCGAACCAGTCAAGTTTCCCACTCCTCTCCATCTGCGACTCCACTGCCCCGTCTTCCCCATCTCCGGGTCATTCCAGTCTGGGGCCTCGCCATCGTCCACCGGCCTTTGGTGCGCTCGGCACGGTGTGGTCAACATGGTCAACAACCGAGAGTCATCGGAAGATGACTGTACGTGAGAGGCTAATAGTGGGGACGCACCACGCCCATGGACGCATGCATGCAACGGAACGCGGCGTGGTCAACGTGGTCAAGGAACGACTTCCATCGAAAGTGTACTGTACGTGGAGAAGCTGACAGCTGGGTCCACAGCCGCAGCAAGGAAGTGCCTCCTTATTACGCGGAAAATAATGATTCCTCCATGTAACAGCAGGGACCCACCGGACGGGCCACCGTATTTTGCAAAAAAATGTTTTCCCCCTGACTACTGGGACCCACCGGGCGGGTCACCGTATTTTGTGAAAAAAACGTTCCCCCCGCTGTCAGCTCCGACCCACCGGAAGTGCCTCCTTATTACGCATAAAAAATGAATACTCCCCCTGCTAGTTGGGACCCACCTTGGTGGGTGGCTGGCTTGTGGGCCTACTAAGTTGACGGGGATGGCGGGCTTTGTCAACTTAGTCAACATGAACGATTCTAGCTCCAGTGACCGTACGATGTCCATCCAACGACCGTAGTGCTTCTTCAACCTCTGGTCTTCTTGCTCCAGCCGCCCAAAGCAGCGCCGGTCGTGCCGCATGCTCCTGCCTCCCATGGCCGGCTGTGCTGCCGCACAGGCCTCACCGCCCCTAATATTCCCACCGCTGGCCAGGCCCTGCGGTGACGGCAACCTCACACCGCAACCGAACCAGTGAACCCTCGTACTCCTCTCCGTGCGGGTTTCCACTGCCGTGTCTTCACCGGCTCCCGCATCATCCCCTTCCTAGGCCTCGCCATCGTTCACCGCCCTGGTGCTCTCGGCGCGGCGTGGTCAAGGAACGGCTTCCATCGGACATGGACTGTACGTGGAGAGGCTGACAGCTGGGTCCACGGCCGCAGCAAGGAAGTGCCTCCTTATTACACGCAAAATAATTATTCCTCCACCTGACAGCGGGGACCCATCGAACGGGCCACTGTGTTTCGTGAAACATACATTTCCCCCTGACTGCTGGGACCCACCAGCTACATCTTCGCACGCAAGGAAGTGCGTCCGGGAAAAAAAATGATTCGCCCCCCTGACTGCTGGGACCCACCAGCTACATCTTCGCATGCAAGGAAGTGCTCGACACCGGGACCCACCTGGTCAAAGCGTACGTAGCGTTGTCATTCTGGTCGCGAACGTGTACGTACATACTGGTCGATGTAGAGGCGGGCACGTGTTGTAGTAGAGGCGCGCACGTAGCATGTACATGTACGTATAGCGGCCAGTGTGCAAGAAAGAAAATACGACCACGTACGTACATACGGGCAGGGTCTCAAACGCCTACTCGCGCATACGTACGACCAGGGCTCGTGTACATGGCTGGGACGAAACGGAGAAACTACGTCATCTTCGTGTTCATGGGGAGGCAACGGAATGCGTCATGTTCATCGGGAGGAAACATAACACGTGGGAACCAACCGGCTTGGACGGAACAGCCGATGGAAACGAGGCCTGGCGTACCGCAGAACGAAGGAAACGGCCTTGTGTTCGACCAACCACGTTCGAAACGGGATCCTGTTCATCGGGAGGGGTCTGGCGTACCGCAAAACGGAAGAAATGGACTTCCTACGGTCGAAACGGGGGTCCTGTTGATCGTGAGGGGTGTGGCGTACCGCAAAACGGAGGAAACGGACTTGTGTTGGAGCGCTACGGTCGAAACGGGGGTCCTGTTCATCGGGAGGGGTGTGGCGTACCGCAAAACGGGACTCCACGAGATACTGTTCATCTCCACCGTCGACCCCCTCCAGCCTCCACAGGCTACTGTTCATCCACCGTCGACCTCCTCCAGCCTCCACCTGCGACTATTCATCCATGGGCTCCTGTTCATCCAGCTTCCACCGCGCGCTACTCCACCGGCTACTGTTCAACCACCCCTCTCCATGGGCTCCTGTTCAACCAGCCCTCCACGGGCTACTGTTCTTCCAGCCCTCCACCGTCTACTGTTCATCCTGCCCTCCACGGGGTGGTCCTGTTCATCCAGCCCTCCACGGGGTCCTGTTCATCCAGCCCCAACCGGCTCGACCAATCGGGGTCCTGTTCATCCAGAGGCAACACCACGGGGTCCTGTTCATCCACCCCCACTGGGAATTGTTCATCCAACCCCCCAACAACGCTCACTGTTCATCCAGAGGCAACACCAGGGGGTCCTATTCATCCACCCCCACTGGGAACTGTTCATCCAAACCCCCCCAGCAACACTCACTGTTCATCCAGAGGCAGCATCGATCGGCTTTAGTTAGTAGCAGTAGCGAAGGAATCGCTCGATCGAGTTCAGTTAACAGCCATCGATCGATCGCTCGGGTTCAATAACGCATAGCCTACAGTGCAATCGCTCGGGTTCAGTTAGAGCCCAACGCCTCGCTCGTGTTCAGTTAGAGCCCAACGCCTCCCACCCCACACGTATGCGTGTACGAGAGAAACACGCATCGCTTGGCCCAGACCACCCACTCTAACCAGGAACACCCCAATATTTTCCTCGCCCTCGCTTCTACCACGGGTTTTTTTCTGTCATGGATGGCCCAAAGAATGTCATGCAGCTGCGTCTCTGGCCCGCCCAAGACGAAAAGCCCATTTTCTGTCATGATTTTTTGTCATAGAAGTAGGACCCCACCACATCTATGATGATACCGGGTTTTGTCACAATTATCGTCATAGAAGTGTCATAAGTATGACAGAAAATCGTTCGGCCCAAAATGTCACGGATGTGTCTTTTTTTGTAGTGCTTGAGGGTTTTGCCGGAACCCGTGATCCGACAAGTTAGGTCAAGCATAATTGCTCCCTTGTAATTGGTACTCAAGCAATAGTCAGCAGAGCAGAAGTAGGCTTTTACCTCGTGGAGAGGGGCCGAACCTGGGTAAATCCCTTGTGTCCTTTGTCCCGTTCAACCCCTTCGAGTTATCCTACATTGCAATGGCTCCACACCTAAGTCCTTCCACAAGGGCATCTGCCGTGACTAAACCACGATAGTTAGCGCCCACCGTGGGGCCAGAGCACGGTGGTTTCGAGTTCTTGAAGGGCAATTTCTTAGGGATCGAAGGGTACGCCGTGGGCCGGCTGACTAAGAGCCGCCGCGGCAAGATCTACATCGACGACGCTGGCTGGGGCCCCGACGCCGACTCAATCGACTATGGGTACCGGGTCCTCTTTGGCGGAATTGATACGTCTCCAATGTATCTATAATTTTTAATTGTTCCATGCTGTTATATTATCATTCTTGGATGTTTTACAATCATTTTATATCATATTTTGGTACTAACCTATTGACATAGTGCCCAATGCCAGTTGCTATTTTCTGCTTATTTTTTACATCGCAGGAAATCAATACCAAACGGAGTCCAAATGCAACAAAACTTTTTGTAGAATTTTATGGACCAGAAGACACCCAAGGGGCCGTAGAAGCACCTCGGGGGTGCCCCGAGGGGGGTAGAACCCACCAGGGCGCGCCTGGGCCCCCAGGCGCGCCTAGGTGGGTTGTGCCCACCTCGGTGGCCTCCCGCACCGCCTCTTTGCTCTATAAATACCCCAATATTCCAGGAACCCTAGGGGAGTCGACGAAAATCAATTCCAGCCGTCGCAAGTTCCAGAACCACCAGATCCAATCTAGACACCATCACGGAGGGGTTCATCATCCTCATTGGTGCCTCTCCGATGATGCATGAGTAGTTCATTGTAGACCTATGGGTCTGTAGTTAGTAGCTATATGGCTTCCTATCTCTCTCTCTCTTTTGATTCTCAATGCAATGGTCTCTTGGAGATCTATTTGATGTAACTCTTTTTGCGATGTGTTTGTTGGGGCCCGATGAACTTTGAGTTTATGATAAGATCTATGTTTTTATCCATGAAAGTTATTTGAGTCTGGTTTGATCTCTTATATGCATGATTGCTTATGGCCTCGAATTTATTCTCCGATATTTGGGTTTTGTTTGGCCAACTTGATCTATTTATCTTGCAATGGGAAGAGGGGCTTTGTGATGGGTTCGATCTTACGGTGCTTGATCCCAGTGACAGAAGGGGAACCAACACGTATGTATCGTTGTTATTAAGGATAACAAAATGGAGTCTATTTCTACATAAATAGATCTTGTCTATATCATGTCATCATTGTTATTGCATTACTCTGTTTTTCCATGAACTTAATACACTAGATGCATGCTGGATAGCAGTCGATGTGTGGAGTAATAGTAGTAGATGCAGACAGGAGTGGGTCTACTAATATTGGACATGATGCCTATATAATGATCATTGCCTGGATATCGTCATGATTATTTGAAGTTCTATCAATTTACCAACAGTAATTTGTTTACCCACCATTTGCTATTTTTCTCGAGAGAAGCCACTAGTGAAATCTACGGCCCTTGGTCTCTTCTTTATTATATTTTCCTTCACGATCTATTTTTATTTTCTATTATTTTCAGATCTATTAAACCAAAATACAAAAATACCTTGCTGCAATTTATTGTTATTTATTTTATCTCGCGTTCCCGTGAGTTCTATTTATCCAATCTACTACAATTTTATCTATCTTTTTACCCGTGAGGGATTGACAACCACTCTCTTACGTCGGGTTGCAAGTATTTGTTCTTTGTGTGCAGGAGCTGTCTACGTGGTGTTGCGTGGTCCTCCTACTGGTTCGATAACCTTGGTCTCATCACTGAGGGAAATACCTACTGTTGTTGTGCTGCATCATCCCTTCCTCTTTGGGGAAATACCGACGTAGTTCAAGCAAACATCAAAAGGAATTTCTGGCGCCGTTGCCGGGGAGGATCAAGTCAAGGTAGTCTCCTGACCACGTGGCAATTTCTGGCACCATTTCCGGGGAGACATCATCAACATATACCAGGTTCCTAATCACAAATCTCATCTCCTTGCATTTTACATTATTTTCCATTTGCCTCTCATTTTCCTCTCCCCACTTAACAAAAAATTGCCATTTTCTTCGCCCTCTTTTCCGTTCGCCGTTTTCTCGTCAGATCTGTTTTTGAGTGCAATCTTGTTGCGTAGTCACAATGACTCAACAGAACACCAAGTTGTGTGATTTCTCCAATACCAACAACAATGATTTTATTAGCACTCCGATTGCTCCTCCCGCCACTAGTGCGGAGTCTTGTGATATTAATACCGCTTTGCTGAATCTTGTTATGAAAGATTAATTTCCAATACTCCTAATGAGGATGCCGCGTCCCATCTTAACACATTCGTGGAATTATGCGATATGCAAAAGAAAAAGATGTGGACAATGATGTTGTGAAGTTGAAATTATTTCCGTTTTCTCTGCGATATCGTGCAAAAATTTGGTTTTCTTCTTTGCCTCGCAATAGTATCGATTCTTGGGATAAATGCAAGGATGCTTTTATTACTAAATATTTTCTGGCTGTGAAAATTATTTCCCTTAGAACCCAAATCATGAATTTCAAGCAACTTGAACATGAGCATGTTGCACAATCTTGGGAAAGGATGAAATTGATGCTAAGGAATTGCCCAACTCATGGGTTAAATCTTTGGATGATCATACACAATATTTATGCGGGGTTGAATTTTGTTTCTCGTAATATTTTAGATTCCGCCACGGGTGGTACGTTTATGGAAATTACTTTGGGTGAAGCCACCAAATTTCTTGATAATATTATGGAAAATTATTCACAATGGCATACCAAAAGAGCTCCTACTAGTAAAAAAGTTAATTCGGCTGAAGAAATTTCTTCTTTGAGTGAAAAAGTTGATGCTCTTATGAAATTGGTTGCTAATAAAAGTGCTCCTATGGATTTTAATGATGTCCCTTTGTCTACTTTGATTGTGCAAAATAGTGATTCCATAGATGTGAATTTTATCTCGCGAAACAATTTCAATAACAATGCTTATAGAGGTAATTTTAATTGTAGGCCTGTTCCTAGTAATTCCTCTAATAATTGTGGTAATTCCTATGGTAATCCTTCTTATAATAATAGAAACACCTCTGATCTTGAGAATAATATTAAAGAATTTATCAGTACTCAATAAGTTTTCAATGCTACAATAAAAGAAAAGATGAATAAGATTGATGATTTGTCTAGAAGTATTGATAGAATTTCTCATGATGTAGAAAATCTGAAGATGAAAATTATGTGCCTAAGGTTGAGGAATCAATTAAAGATCTTTATGTTTCTATGGATGAAAGTAAGAAAAGAACCGCTATGCTTAAGCTAGAAGAGAATTTTTAGAAAAAGCGTTTTCGAGTGATTTCTTTCATAAAAGTGATGAAGATCTTAAAATGATTGGTGTTTCTTCTATTGATTCTTTGTTTAGTAAAATTAAGATTGATAATAAAGGGACCGCGGAAGATTCAACTTTAGCTAGAAGGCATCCTGATAATTCGGAGGGTGAAAATCTTGTTGGGGAAAATTGATAAAAGTGGGTTTGAAGAGGTCAAAACTAGTGATGTGCCCACTATTTTGGATTACAAAGATTTTAATTATGATAGTTGCTCTTTGATTGATTGTATTTCTTTGTTGCAATCCATGATAAATTCACCCCATGCTTCTGAACAAAATAAAGCTTTTACTAAACATATTGTTGATGCTATGATGAAAGCCTTGGAAGAAAAGTTGGAATTAGAAGTTTCAGTTCCTAGAAAATTACATGATGAATGGGAACCTACCACCAAAGTCAAGATTAAAAATTTATGAGTGTTTTGCTTTATGTGACTTGGGTGCTAGTGTTTCTACAATTCCCAAATCTCTATGTGATGTGCTTGGTCTTACCGATATTGAAAAATGTTCTTTGAATTTGCACTTGGTGGATTCTACTATTAAAAAGCCTATGCTTGATATTGATTGCAATTCATCTTGTCCAATTATTCTTGGTAGACCGTTTGTACGTACTATTGGTGCCGTGATTGATATGAAAGAAGCTAATATTAAATTTCAATTTCCATTAAGGAAAGGTATGGAATACTTCCCTAGAACAATAATTAGGCCACCATATGAATCAATCATGAGAGCATCTTATGGATCCAGAAACAAAGATGACAATACTTAGATCCTTCGCGTTATGCCTAGCTCGGGGTGTAAAACGATAGCGCTCGTTGGGAGGCAACCCAAGTTGTATCTTTTTTTGGTTTTGTTGTTTTTTTCAATAAAATACCCAATTATGCCTCTGGTTGGAAGTGTTTTTGTGGTTTAAATTAGTGTTTGTGCCAAGCAAAGCCTTTGGGATCATGTTGGGTGATAGTTGATTTGATCTTGTTGAAAAACAGAAACTTTTGCACTCAAAAAATAATTTTCATAAATCACAGAAACGTGCTTTTGCTCTGAATATTTTACAAAAGATTGTTATACAAATTGCACATGTTGTCCAAATTTTTTAGAATTTTTGGAGTTACAGAAGTATTCGAAGTTCCCTGATTGCTATAGACTGTTCTGTTTTTGAAAGATTCTGTTTTCTTTGCGTTGTGTGCTTGTTTTGATGATTCTATGGTTTTCTTTGAAGAGTTTTTGCCATAGAAAAGTTGGAAAACAGTAGATATAATGCAAGAATAAAATACGAATGGGTTTGCAACAGTACTTATAGTAGTGATTTGCTTTGTTATACTAACGGATCTCACGAAGGTTTTGTTGAGTTTTGTGTGATTGAAGTTTTCAAGTTTGGGGTGATATTACAACGGATGAAGGAATAAGGAGTAAGAAGAGCCTAAGCTTGGGGATGCCCATGGCATCCCAAGCTATTATCCAAAGAGAAGCAAGCAACTAAGCTTGGGGATGCCCGAGTAGCATGCCCTCTTTCTCCTAACGACCATCGATATTTTACTCAAAGCTATATTTTTATTCGTCACATATTATGAATTTTGCTTGGAGCGTCTTGTATAATATGAGTCTTTGCTTGTTTTGATTTTTTTAAGTCATGAATCCTTGCTGGGCACACCTATTTGAGAGAGCCAAAATCATGATATGACTTGTTAGAATTGCTTTCTATGCTTCACTTAAATGTTTATGAGCTATGGAATTTCTCTAGTGCTTCACTTATATCTTTTTGACGACGGTGTTCTTTGTTATTTTTGAAGAAATGCTCTCATGCTTCACTTAGATTTATTTGGGAGTTAGAATTTTTTTAAGAAATTCTCTCTTGCTTCACTTAGACTATTTTGAGAGAAAGAATATTATGCTCATGAACTTCACTTATATTTGTTTGAGTTTATTAAAAAAAGAAACATATAAAACTAGTCCCAAAGTGATATATATCCAAGGAGTCAAAACTTTCATGAAGATCATTGGGCAAAATAAACTTGATTCTTTGTAATGGTTTTGAGATATGATGAGATGATATGTGAGTCATGTTGATGAGTAATTGTGCTTTAGTAAGAATATTGTTGTTAAGGTTTGTGATTCCCTATGCAAGCACGAAAGTCAATAGTTATGCAATGAAATTACATCCTACTTGTGGTGCATTATTCGGTGTTAGTTATGCTTAATGCTCGCTTATGAGATTTTTTGTTTCTTGGTTGGGCGCTTCTCAATCTTTTTGCTAGCCTTCATTTGCACTAAGTATGATCACTACTTGTGCATCCAAAATCCTTTAAACCAGTTTTGCCTTATGAGTCCACTATACCTACCTATATGTGTTATTTCCGTGCCGTTCTAAGCAAATTTGTATGTGCCATCTCTAATTTTCAAAATAAAGTTCTCTTTTGTGTGCTCGTACCGCTCATGAAACGGTAGGGGGTGGCTAATATATTTCCATGCTAGATGTGTTATTCTCACGATGAGTGTTTATTCACTTGTCATTGCACGAGAGTACGGCAAAGGTATTAGGGATGCCCAGTCCCGAAATGAAAAATGAATTTACTTTATGTTGTCAAATAATAAATTCCTTGGAAAGTGTTGGTATGGAAGGCACCCGTGAATACGGCTAGCCATGGAAAGTGAAAGTATGGTTGAAAAAGGAATAAACTTTATTTTCTATTTGGGAACTGCCTATGATATATCTAGCATGGAAAGTATTGGGAACTACTTGATTGTTTTCGTTGACAGGAAAAGCATGCCTCCCAAAATGTTTTATCTCTATCTTTTTTGCTTTGAGCTCTGGCACCTCTACAACTCCCTACTTCCCTCTGCGAAGGGCCTTTCTTTTACTTTATGCATTTTTTATTTGAGTCTCCATCTTCTCTTATAAAGCACCAGCTAAGGGGCACTATGATCGTACTTGAGCATTGGGTGTAGCTAATATGCGAGTGTGTTTCATGAATGGATCAATGATTGAGCATAATGGCCTAGGGATAACTTGCTGTAACATCCCAAAATTCTAAATTTTGGAATGTTACATTAAATAAATAGTTTTGATTGTTTGTTTGATTGTGGTGTGGTTGCTTGTGTGAAACTGAGTGAAATTTGAAACTTTTTGAAAGTTAAATGAGAGAGAATAAAATGACTTTCCCAAACTTTCATTTTTGCATTTATGACCTCCATGAATTCAAATGTATTTCATCACAAAACCCTAGAGATAAGATGACATAACTTCTTCCATTTAAACTGAAAAGGGTTTTTGAAAATATTTGAATTTCATTTGGAAATATTTTAAATTCAGAAACTTTATGAAACTCAATGATTTTCATGAGAGAAGATAAAATGACTTCTTCAAAACATATGAAATAAGAGTTGCAAGTTTAAAAGAATCAAATTTAAAGTCCCTTTGAAGGTATTTTGAAAACTATTTTCAAATTGGAGTTATTTGGTTTTTATTCAAATAATTTTCTCCAAAAATAAAATATATAGAAAATAGGGTAAAATGATTCCCTACAGTAGAGAAGTGGAGAGAAATAAATTTGAAATTATTTTGGTATTTTAAAATATTTTTATTTGATTTTTAGATGAACAAGTAACACTCCTTGTTTTATTTAAATTTTTGTGGATTTTATTTGGCACTAGAAAAATGTTCATGTTGTAGAAAATCTTTTCTAAATTTTTTGATATATTATATACCTATAGTATATTTTAATTTTATTTGATTTATTTTATTTTTATTGTCCGTAAAAAAATAATTGTAAAAAAAGGGTTTCCGAGCCACCGAACTTGGCCGAAGCCCAGCCGCCTAATGCCGTCGCCGCCTTCTTCCCCGTGCCCGACCGGGACTCTCCCGGAGTCCGGCGCCGCCGCGCCTTGCCCCTTGCCCATGCCTCCCGAGGCCCCTGGCCTTTAAAAGCCGAGGCCGGCCCTCCGTCTCCTCCTCCTCAGCCCGTGCCGCCGCCTCGCATCGCCGCCGCCGCTCACCGTTAGCTGTCCGCTGCTGCCTCGCCATAGGCCATCGCTGCCGACGCCGCTTCATCGCGCCACCGACCACCGCAGGCGTCACCGGAACCGCCGTCCGCAGCCGCGCCTGACGCTGCCACCGTCCGCCTCGCCGCCGGAGATCTGCCGCCGTCGACGAACCAAGGAGAACCGCGAAAACCGCCGGTAACCGCCACGAACCGCCAGTTTCTTTCGGTTTATTTTTTCGGTTCAGCTTTTCGTTTAAAACCGAACGGTTTTCTTTTAATTAGATCTATTTAGTGAAAGTTCGTTGGTTAGGTCTTCACAGCGAACGAATTCATTATTTTAGTTTCTATAGCGAACCGTTTTCGTCTTATAAGCCTTTGCAGTGAACGTTCGCTCGTTAGATTTATTCTTTTATTATTAATTTTGGCCAGGGACCTATCCACGAATATTTTTTTTACATATTAGCCCCTGGTTTTCAAACGGTCACAACGTTTTACTCGTTTGTCCAAATCCAATGGAACCAATGCCCACTACTTCGTTATGATCCCCTCTTTCCAGATAACAAACTTAATCATATTTTTGGAAGTTTAAAATTTCATTTCAAACAGATTTTAATTTGAATTTCTTTTGGTCATAACTCGAGTTTTGAAACTCCGAATTAATTGATTCTTTTTGCAAATCGAAGATCTTGACCTAAACTTTCTGATAAGACCAAATCCACCCCATTTTGGTACTGTTAGAATTTTTTTTCTGTTGCAAGAGTGAATTGTTTGTTTTCGAAGTTTTCCGAGATATTTTCTTCGATTCTTTTGCATGAGTGCTTATGTATGCAATTGCTAGCTCACGATAGATTGAATGGAGTGTGACGAGTAGAACTATCAGGAAATTATGAGTGTGAAGAATCTTCATCAACAGTACAAGGCAAGTTGACACTTTGATCATATCCCTTTATTCCCCAGTTTTTATGCATTAGTTTCAACCCTCAAACATTGCATGAGTAGGACTTTGATAACATGTGGGTATTGGGAAGTATATGATGAGGTAGGAACCTATTGTCTTAAATTCAAACCTTGGGTGTTACTACGTTGTGCTTATACTATTTTGCTATGCTAGTAGGCGTGGTTTGCTTTGAGAGAATTCATGAAAGATGTGAGAGTTATTATTAAGTAAGGGAACTTAAGGTGGCTACTTTAATACACATCTGGGTGGATTGGTTGTGGGCACCTGGGGATATACCAGCGTTGTCCAAGGAGATCCCGGGGAACCCGTGTGAACATCCTATTGTTTGCAACCCAGGCTCAAAGGGATCATATTGTTATTCATGCTGGAAACTTCCGTGTGCAGCCACAAGCCATTATGGGCTCTGGCATAGTTAAGTAGACCTCTTTCAGTGGTAGGCTAGCAGATGTAGGGGATGTAGGTGGTACTGTCTACCCATAGTAAAGATTTAATGCTTCTGAAAGACTGTGTCTCGGTCATCCGTTTCTCAAACATCATGTAGTGCGAGAAATCCAACGGAGGAGATCGAGTTTTGTGGGGAGAAGTGCGCAAACCTCTACATAGTGTGCAAACTAATCATGGTTAGCCGTGTCCCCGGTTATGGACATCTTGAGTGTCGGTGTCAAAACTGGCGGATCTCGGGTAGGGGGTCCCGAACTATGCGTCTAAGGCGGATGGTAACAGGAGACAGGGGACACGATGTTTACCCAGGTTTGGGCCCTCTCTATGGAGGTAATACCCTACTTCCTGCTTGATTGATATTGATAATATGGGTAGTACAAGAGTAGATCTACCACGAGATCAAGGAGGCTAAACACTAGAAGCTAGCCTATGGTATGATTGTTGTATGTTGTATCTCTATCGACTAGCTCAAGGCGTCGGTTTATATAATGCACCGAGGCCCGTGGATAACAAGAGTCCTAGCTGAATACGCCGGTGGGGAGGAGTCCTTGTCTTGATCGCCAAGTCTTGTGGAATCTTCCTTGTATGCGGCAACCGTCCGGACCGCCCATGAGTATACGGCCATGGGGATCCTCGCCCAATCCAACTGATCGGGAGACGACGTGGTGAGTACCCCTAGTCCAGACATCGTCAAGAGCCCCCGAACCGGTCTTCGTTGGGGACGCCTCGATTCTTCCGAACTGTTCTTCATCTTCGGTTGTCGGTCTTGAAAACTGGTTCAACAAATCTTCTCATCTTCGATCTTGAGGATCGCCGAAATGCATTCGACGAAGTTTACACGCCGGGTATCCAAGGAGCCCTTTAAGTTTCCGCCTTTATCAATGCCTTGTTATTTTTATGCCACACCTCGGGTTTGAAGTTTTTCCCGGGAGGCAGTGTCCTCTTGCGTCCGAGCTCCAACGCCGAACTGCATTCGAGGTATCTTTTGCAGCCGAGCACCAATGCCGGACCGCTTCCCAGCTCTAATGCCGGAATGTATCCGAGCTCCAATGCCGGACTATGTATCCGAGCTCCAACGCCGGACTGTATCCGAGCTCCAACGCCGGACTGTATCTGAGGTGTCGTAAATCACCTTGGTTCAAAGAAGTTTGAAGGAGTTTAGCCGAGCTTAATGCCGGAAATGCCCTCTATGGAGCCAGCCACTAGCGCCCGAGCTTTATGTCGGATCGCTTCCGAGGTGGTGCACCACCCCGAATGTGGGACGATTTTTGTCAATATTTTTGATTGGTGCAATTTATTCTCTGCCGAGATACATAGCCAGTAGCCCACAAGGTGTGTATCGGTCTAAAAACCGAGATGCACCTGAAGAATGATGTAAGACCGCTGATCCAGTAGCCGCTGAGACTCAGGTTGATTTGCAAAATCGGCCTGAGGATCAAGTCCTAGCTCGGCAGAATACTTTGGGACTCGGGTTGGGTGCGGCCGACCAACCTAAGGATCAAAATCTCCTCGGAAACTGTATTGCACTTAAAATTTTGTGCATAGAACAGGCAATGCAGTAGCCCCCGAGATTCTGGTCGGGTGGCAACACCAGATCAGGGGATTGATGTGCCCCTGTAATATTTGTAAATAATAAGCCCGAAGCCCAAGAGTTCTCGAGCCTTAATGCGGCACGGGTGGTCAATTAAGGATCGATATCCATCACAAATTATGTGTAATGACTCAATGTATCCAAGTACTTTATGTCATTAATGCTCGGATCCGCATTGTACAAAACTTTGTTGACCGACCATCGGCTTCAACCTCCTGGGCCAAGATGTCGAGGAGTGTTTGTCCTACTTTATAAAGCCTTTATGAGGGCAAAGATTTATGACAAACAAGGCAATCTGGCCATACGGTTTTATAAACAAAGGTACGCAGAGAGATATGTTATATTACTATTTAATGTAAGAAATGTCTTCCAAAGAAAATAGTCTCGCTATCGGTTCCTTTCTTTGGGTTGTCATGCTAAGCATGATCATGAAACCTCAACTCCAATGTAAGAGCAAAATATTGAGGATTTAGTTTGGGAGGCCAGTTACTAGCCCCCGGTAGTGTTCGGCGACAGTCGAGGTCAAGCTGGAAACACTTCGGTCAATTTTATGAATGGCCCGTCATTTAATATAGTCATCGGATCGCTGACCAGTTTACACCTATTGTGACAGTCAGTTTTCGGCTTTCTCCACTGAGGTGCTTGACCATGCGAGCAGGAAGCACAATCGTAGTTGTTCTCCCTTTGCACACCTAGCCGAACAAAGCGGAACATAGGAGGCAAGCTCGGGAGCCGGGCAACCCAACTATTGACCGAAGACATAATTCGAAACTGATGCATATATAGCAATATCCGAGAATGTTTTTGCCGAAACTCTAAAGGTGTCCGTGTTGCATCATGAGACTTGTGCTGAAAACACACAAATAGTTAAAAAGTGCCAAAAGCTTGAAAACCAAAAACGCCAAGAAAAGCATGACGTCCGAACAAGATCAAGTGTTCGTGCCAATCCAAAAATTGGACTTTAAAAAAAAGGTGCTTCTGCCGTGCTTTAACATGACACATCCTATCTCAAGGCTTCAAGCTGGTCAGCCTACGGCTTCAGTCTCCCATCCCAAAGGCGGAGTACTTCTCATTTGGCCAGTTTATAAAAGTAAACTCTTGCGGTTTTGAGAGAGATATTTGGCTCCCCGGCTAGTGACCGCACACTCGTGTCGAGAAAAGGAGTGATAAATAATAACAAAAACTCTGTAACGACTAAGAAGAAAAAACACTTATTATAAAACGGCTCCAATAAACATAAGAGCCCCCAAGTGACTTGGGTAAAAGAATGATTGTATGTACCGAAGTACTTATATCATATCTATGTTCAACCAAACTTTAAACGCGTCTTAACCGACCGTCGGCTTCTCCCTCTTCGGCCAAGGACCGAAGAGTGTTATGTACTCCATCTGTCGAGAATATCGACGGTGTTTCCAATAACCAGGCAATCAGGTCATAAGGTCAGAATGCATAAAGCGCCGCCAGGAACTTATGCTATATTACCGATAAAGCGTAAGAAGCATCTTCGAAGAAAATAGTACCCCCACCGATACCTTTCGTCGGTGCTCATTGTTAATATGAGACTTGTGCAATAGATTTTTTGTACTCATGAGTTCCGTTGTGTGCCGACCATTATTGAAAGCAGAAAGAGCGCTAGCTTTCGGCTTCACCCAGTCTGAGGTCCGGCTTGGGTGACCCGATCGTGACAATTGCAGAGGTGCTCCCTTTACTCACTAGCCGAACAATCGGGAACGTAGGGTTAAACATAGGAGCGAGGCAACCCAGCTTGCAAATCGCTTAAGTCAATATGGTGCATGTTGTGGCATATTAATACACGAACAAGGAATGAAGCCGTACAAGTATAATCATATGCAAGAGGAAAAGCTTCATGAAGGAAGCCCCAAATGAATTGGGTATTTGAATTTATGCGTCACAAACAATGTCGGGGAGGCTGATCGTACCGACGAACACCTATGGGGCCGGCGGACCAGGCCCCTTTGTGGTTCGGAGGGGGGCGGAGATCGCACGAAGAGCGGATCGAGGCGAGGCACACGAGCAGTTTACCCAGCTTCGGAGCTCTCCGAGAGATAAAACTCCTACCGCTGCTTGTTTGATGTATTCTGTTCTTGCTAGGGAGCGATGCGAGCTACAAAACCTAAGCGTGAGCGTGATCTGGTCTCTAGTGAGTCGAATGAACCGAAACTCCAACCTCCTTTACGCTATGCATGGGCCTCCTTTTTATATGCTCAAGGGTCTCCGACGTGTGGCAACATAGGCGAGGGTACAAATGTAAAAACAGGAGTTGGTACACCTACCGAACAGTGTACAAAGGTAAAATACCTAACTCGACGGCAAGGGACAAAAGCAATAAATGCCCGCCGTTGTCTCCCAAACAAAGGCAACAGAGACCGTCTGCGCGCCACCGCCGCCACGATGGCAAGCTTGTCGGCGCCGCTTATCGCTGCTCTCCGGCTGGCTGCACAGCCTCTCGACAGCGCTGCATGGAATGGTCCCATGGCGACATCGCCATCGGGATGAGCTGGAGCGGAGATGGAGAGATGTCGCTTGCCGCTGCAAGCGCCTTTGCCGCTGCCGGAATCCTTGTCGCGTCCCGGAGGCTTGTCGCGCCTGAGCCTTCCCGGCAAGCTCCTCTTGCCGGGCCTTGTCTTCGCATGCCTTGAGGGCCTTCCCGGCAAGCTCCTCTTGCCGGGCCTTGTCTTTTAATCAAATACTTTGTTCTTGAATGGCTCCAAAGGAGCCACGGAGGATCTTGGCGGTGACGAGGCAAACCCCGCCACAGTGCAGAATCGTTCCGTGCACGAGTACGGGATACTAGGGTACCCCTACTCTAGTACACCGACAGAGCCCCGGCCTGGTCCGTACATCGGTGCCTGGGCTGTCGGGCCAGGCCCAAAACAGTGCACGGTCACATCGCGCCTCGACCACGCCGCAACTCGCCCGGACCCACTAATGACCCCACTAACGGCACGCACCGGACATGGCGTCAGGCGAGATCGTGGGCGTGGTCGGGGGTTTCTTTATTAGGAAAAGCGGAACATCCGCCCTCCCCTCTTTATAAGCAGAGGAAACAGGGCAGGCCGTCCACTCCGCCATTGCTGTCTTGTCAAGAAAACCACCGCCGCCCCTTCTTCTTCTCCGGCATGAAGAGAGAGCAGCGCCGCTTCTTCGCCATTAAGCGCGCTCACCGCCGTCGGCTTCCTCCGCCGCCCTCGCCATGGCTCAAAGCCGACAAGGAGAAGGGCGCTAAGTCGGCCAAGCGCAGCGGCTCATGGCGCTATGCGCAAGGAGCGGGCCATCTTCCCCAGCTCGGCGCAAGGGAGCTGCGGATGTCTTCTATCTCTTTTGGTCGATGGAGACACGTGCGCATCCGCCGCACGAAGGTACTCCGCCTCCGCTTCTGATTTGGCCCCAACTGGGTACCCCTTTTTTGCCCTTTTCTTCTATTGTGGACTTTGCCCGCCCTTTTCCGAGTTCTTCTGCGATATCATGAACACATTTGGCCTCCGCCTCCTTGATTTCACCCCCAACACCGTCTTGACCATGGCAGTTTTCAAGACCTTTGCGAAAACTTTGTTGGAGTCCACCCAAATGTGGCACTCTTCCGCCACTTCTTCGTGCCCTGCCGAGAGAGAGGAGAGCCGCTGTCGAGGGATAGTTTGGGTCTCCGTGATCGGCAAGAAAGAAGCCTACCTGGAAGGAGAGTTCCGCAACAAGTGGGAGGAGTGGAGAGCCAATTGGTGTTGGGTCGTAGAGGAGAACCCGCAGCCCTTCACTGCCGTGCGCCAAACCCCAATAGTGTGCGGCAGAGATTGGAGTAACTTGGCGCCGGAGGATGCGAAGTTGAAGATAGCTGTGACCCGGATTTTGCGCCTCAGGCTTGCCGGATTAACCGTAGGTGCAGTTGGCTCAGACTTTCTTCGCCGCCGCATCGCTCCCCTGCAGGATAGGAGGTGGCCTGCTTGGGAGTTCCAAAATGCGGCAGACATTATGAGGTTGCGCCCGGGCCTGAACTGGAATTTCACCGTCTTGGAGTTGGATGCGATGCTGCTCGAGCTGTTCAAGAACGACCCCGACCACCCTGAGTGGTTTAGGTTGCCGAGGTGGGTCGCCCTGCCAGTGCAACAACTCGGCGCTTGACCGCATCCGCGCCATGATGCCGCCAGCGATTCCCATGGGATCGCTCCAACTGGCAGAGCCTCTGACGAGGTCGCGCAGCAGTTCTTCGACGACTTGGAAGAAGTGCCGATCCGCCCGACGAAAGCGTAAAGGCTCACTCGCGACACCACCGACGCAGGAGATGGCGCGTATTGCCACCGGGTGGAGGAGGCGGCAGCAGCCGCCGCTACCGGAGCCTTCGGGTATACCGTGGAGGAGGCGGACGCCGCGAAGGCGGCAAGCCTTGCCGAGCGGCGATATCGCCACGAGGACGAGCTTGTCGAGCCCGAGGCCGGTCGAGTGGACCCGCCGAGGGCGCTTCTACTCCACCACCCAGCGACTTGCCGCCAGCTGGAGCCCCGGTTCCGCCAAAGAGGCGCTCCAAGGCCGGAGACGAGTCGGGCGGCAGATCGCCCATAGCAGCAGCTGGCCACATGACGTGTTTCTACTGCTGCAAGCGAGGTTGCCGCTGAGCGCCTCACACCGCTGCGACAACCGGGCGGGATCTTCTCGAGCCATCGCCGACGCCCGCCAAGCGGCCAAGAGAGCCCACTTCCCGCCTGTCGCACCGGAGGCGAGCCGAGTTTGACTTCTCCGCCAGCTCCGAGGAGGAAGGCAAAGAGTAAGCTCTTGAGATTGTGCTTGTATTTCTTCAATTTTATTACTTCATCTTGAATCGATAGGCTTCTGCTCGGGCTCTTTCCTTTTCGTGACGCTGGCCCAGAGAGCGTCGAAGAGGGCCAAGATCCCGACGGTCGTCGTTGAGGATGATTCTCCCGTGGCAACAGGGACGCGTCTGAGACCCCTTGCCGGACCAGCAACCCTTCCTCAGAGCAGCCCCAAAGACAGCCCCCAAAGTAAGTGTGCGGTTTTCTCCTTACTATTAGGTGTGCAGGGTGCTCCTTCTTCGTTGATACCTGATTGTTTGCTTGTGTAGGAGCAGAGCAGCCTCATCAGAGGGCTCTAAGCCGCCTCAAATCCTGTCTGCTCACGCCATCAAGGCCGAGGGAGGATTCTCCGCCAAGGAGCGCCTCGACAAGGGAGGCCACTCCGCAAGGGAGGCTACTCGGCAAGGGAAGCTACCCGGCAAGGGACAGCGCCAAGGACCCTCCAAAGGGTCGAGGCCATGGCTGCGGATCCTGCTGTGTAATTTCCTTACACGAAAATTTCCCTTGGGCTTGCTTTCTTTTGTTTCTCTTTTGAACATTTGCTTGATCGCTCTTTCTTCGCCCCGACGCAGAGCCGATGGAGGTCGAGGCCGCCGGCGAGGAGGAAGCGCGGTGACACCGGCGAGGCCGCCACGAGGAAGAATAGGTCGTTGCTGTGGAAGAAGAGGCCGTCGCCGACGAGCCTGTTGGCGAAGGCCACCGAGGCTGTCGACGCAGGCCGGGCGAGGGTCGGGCGATCGTGACCGACAGCCCCGAGGCCGAGGGAGCGCCAGCGCTACACCGACAAACCGACTTCCACAGCTGGCGGTGTCAGTCGCCCGAGGAGCCCTCACGCGCCCACCAAGGCCGGGCGAGGGTGTCTCAGATCAAACTCCCCGGGAACCGAGCCTGTGGCGCCGGTCGAGGAGAGACCTTCGACGGCGAGCTACTCGCCTCTCATTGGCCGACGCTGGTGGACGCGCCAAGCAGCAGCCGGGCGAAGTCTCGAGGAGGAGCAAGCCGAAGAAGCTGCCGTCGCTCTACCGCGCCCGCAAGCCAAGTTGGAGTCCCGGAAGCACTTGTCGCGAGGGCAGGAGCGGACATGGAGAAGCGCGCAAAGAGCTCCGAGCGCCAACCAAGAAGCTCTCCGCGACGTAGCGTAAGCGCTGGGCAACTTGCGTAAGAGCGCACGGCCTTTATCCTTGAGAAGGCCGCAATGAGGAGGAGCAGCTGCCGGTCAGCCGAGAAGCTCTTCGCAGAAAGCGAAATGGGCGCAGCGTAAGGTCAACCTGGACAGCCACGAAGAAGACCTTGCCGCGCGAGGAGTCACTTGGCGGGCGCTTAAGGAAGCGGGCGATGCTGCCGAGGCCGCCAAGGAAGAGTTGAAGGCGAAGGTGGCACACCGAGGCCAGCCTCAAGAAGAGCGGCGAAGAGCTTGCCGTGCTCAAGCATGAGCGCGAGAAGGACGCCTACACTCTTGGCGAGCTGCGTAGTCGCCTCACGATAGGGGCAAGTAGCTCGACGCCGCCAAGGATTCCAAGGCGGATCTTGAGCTGAAGCTGACCACTCTGACGCAGACGTTGGACGGCGCCAGAGAGCGGGAGGTGGGTTTGTTGGAGATGATCAAGGCCAAGGAGGAGCTAAGCGAATGTTGCCTCCATCCAGAAAGCACCTTGAGGGAGAGCGTGGAGCACCGGATCAAGGTCTTGTGGACACCGCCGCCGACATCCACAACGAAATGATGGAGCTGGGATGGCGGACCTTGCATACTCCTCCGACGAGCATCTCCAACCCCAAATACCAAACTCAGTTTATTCTTCAAGGCGTAGACGGGTCTCCAGCCGACTCCGGGAAGAGGTCCCAAGCAGCTGGTCAAGAATCACGCCAGATCTGTGCGTAAGCCCTCGAGAAGGTGTTGATAAAGGTGGCCTTCCGCAACCGGGCCTCAACCTTAACGGCGCCCCTCGCATCCTTGCCGCCAGATGCCAACGTGGAGGAGCTCAAAGCCCTTGTCGCACCCAGTGTGGACAAGGTGAACAAGATCAAGCGGATTGATGGCGATCGCGTAGACTAGGCCGCCAATTTTATCTTTCCCTTGTCGCTGCTGATCATGTTTAGAACACTTTGTTAGATCAGCGACAAGTTATTTTGTAATATACTCTATCTTAGGCGATCAATGCAACGTTATTTCCTCTACTTGATTCCTTCCTTTGTACGCTTACGCCTTTACGCATTTGGGGGACTTGTCGGTGCGGGCACTTTTGCCATGAAGCGCCGAGTGCGGAACGTCAAGAGTTCGCCGGCAAGGTCACCCTCCGACAAGCAACCTTGTCGCGACTAGCCGCAGCTCACTTAAGTTGTTGAGCGGACTCGAAACAAAGTAAGGGCGCCGACTAGTCAAGCGAGTTGGTTCTTCTCGCCACAGGTTTTCCATACAAAGTACTATCGCTCGAGGAAGATAACTTAAAATTTAAAATTGATTGCTCAAACTTTGGCAACTTAGCTTTTCCTCTCTTGCTTCCCGATGAGGCTAAACTTCCTCGAGCGGTGCCTGGTCCATAGTATTATCTTCTCCTTCCCCCCTGGTTAACTTGTGCGCGAGGGAGCCTTTCTTTCTTTGAGAAAAGAGAAAGAAGAGGAAATAACGTTATGGAGCCTAGCGGCTCGAGTTTGTTTACCGGGTGTGGTTGCTGCACCAAGTGTTAGTCCAAACATGCAATAAAATGATGAAAGCATGAATTTGATAAGTTGTGCGCAACACATGAGCTTTACTGATGCACGGGTCTCATACCGACTTTGTACAAAGGATTACATGCAACAGCGGCAAGACTTGTATTAAAGGTGGTTGCCGGAACGGGTTCCGGCAACCGCGCCTCTATGGGTAAAACTTACGAAGATGTTCAATGTTCCAGAGTTGCTCACCGGGATGCCATCTTTGGTCTCAAGGCGACAGCCAGCCTAGTGACTCGTTTCACCCGATAAGGGCCTTCCCACTTCAAGGCCAACTTGTTTGAATTCTTGGCGGACTGAACGCCGCTTAAAGAACAAGGTCGCCTTCCTCGAGACTTCGCACTAACTCTGCGGCTATGGTAGCGATGCAAAGCTTGTCAGTAGCGAGCAGCTCGCACAGCGGCCTGAAGACGATCCTCCTCAAGGAGCAGCGTGTCATCTTGTCGCAGCTGCTCTTGCTCAAGCTCATCATAAGCGAGCACTCGAGGCGATCCGTATAGGAGTTCCGTGGGGAGAACTGCCTTTGCTCCATAGACTAGAGCAAAAGGTGTCTGGCCGGTGGCTCGACTTGGCGTCGTCCTGATCGACCAAAGAACCACCGGCAGCTCTTCGATCCAGTTTCTTCCGCACTTGTGCAGCCTGTCGAAAGTTCTAGTCTTGAGCCCGCGAAGACTTCAAAGCATTTGCCCTCTCTCGCTTGATCGTTGCTTCTCGGGTGAGCCACGGAAGCAAAGCAGACCTTGGCGCCAAGATCTTGGACGCATCGCATGAAGGTGCGATCAGAATTGTGTGCCGTTGTCGGTGATGATCCCGTTAGGGATTCCAAACGGCAAACAATCGACCTGAAGAACTTGATCGCCGACCGTACGTCACCTTCCTCATCGCTTCCACTTCCGCCACTTTGTGAACTTGTCGATGGCGACGCATAAGTATTTCAAAGCCCCGATAGCTCGGGGAAAGGGCCGAGATGTCGAGCCCCTGCATCAAAATGGCCGTGATAAAGGGATCGCCCGAGAGCTTGAGTTGGTCGGTGTATCTGCTTGGAATGGAACCGCACGCTTCACACTTGGTTACTTGTGCAGTTGCATCCCGGAGGGCTGTCGGCCGTAAGAAACCTTGCCGAAAGCTTTGCCGTTAGTGCTCTTGCGCCAATGTGGTGGCCACATATGCCTCCGTATATCTCGCCAACAGCTTCGTCCATCTTCCCCGGGAATACACTTCAATTTCACACCGTTGAGTCTTCTTCCATGCAAGATCTGTCGACAAACCGGTACATACTTGACCGCCGGGCTACCCTTTCCGCTTCTTCTTGCTCTTCGAAGTTCTCCTGTTTGAAGGAAATGGACAATCTGCTGCGCCCATGCCGGAGCTTGCGGCTCGACAACAAGGACCAAAGGCACATTCTGCTGCGGGAACATCAGCTTCTACGGCAAGAACTCGCGGCTCGCCGGAAGCTTGATGCTCCCCGACAAGCTTGCCGGAGCAAAACTTGCCGGAAGCGTCTGCTTCAACGAAACAAACCCTAGGGCTTGTCGGAGCAGACTGCCCCTCAGCACCGTTGGTGTTGATCTTGGGGACCTTCGCAACGACGGCTTCGGAAGCTCTGCCGGAAAGTAGTCACCAGAGATCAACTTCCTCTTCTTGCTTTGTCCAGCTTGATGGTGTTACGGTTATCGAGTCAGCTTGAGCACGAAAATCCCTGGTTCCACAGGCAACGTAAGTGCAGCGCACTTTGACAGGCCGTCAGCAATATCATTCTGAGCTCTTGGAACATGTTCCATTTGCAGGTCGTCAAAGTGCTCTTCTAGCTTCCTCACTTCATCAACGTAGGCTTCCATCAACGGACTCTGGTAATCTTTGTTCACTTGGCGGACGACAAGTTGCAAGTCACCCCTGACAGTAAGCTTTTTGATCCCAAGGTCCATCATGATCTCGAGACCGGCAAGCGAACCTTCATACTCTGCAGTATTGTTTGTTGCTTGCTCCTTGGGAAAGTGCATCCGACTACGTGACTTGAGGTGCTCTGCGGTGGGTGCGATAAGCAGCACGCCGCACCGGCGCCTTTGCAGCGAAGGCACCATCAAAGTACATCAGCCACTCTTTGCTTGTTTCCTTGACGGGAATGCTCGCCTCCTAATCTCTTCATCCGGCGCTACGCCCATTCTGCTATGAATTCTGCCAACGCCTCGCTTTGGATAGTTGATGTGCTTTCAAACTTGAGACCAAAGCTTGACAGTTCCAATGCCCACTCGACAATCCCGCCTGCTGCTTCTGGATTCTGCAGATCCTCTTCGCCGAAAGCGAGTGACAACTGTGATCTCATGTGCTTGGAAGTAATGGCGCAGCTTTCTCGAGGCCATGAGGAGGCCGAAATGCAATTTCTGCACACCATAGTACCTCGACCTAGCCCCCTGCAGGAGGGAACTGACAAAGTAGACTGGGCGCTGCACCATCCTTTTCTGTATCTGGTCATGCGTCTGTGCGGATTCGTTCTTGTCGGGACCAGAGCTTGTCGGTGAAGCCCCCTGCTTGTCGTTGGATGTGCTTGCCGTGGTTGCTGGCTCGTCATCCGCCTCCCTCTCCGCTACTAACGCAGCACTAACCACTTGATTGGTTGCTGCTATATATAGCAGCAACTTCTCTTGTGGCTTAGGTGCGACAAGTGTTGGAGTGGAGGATGTATCTCTTCAAGTCTCTGCAGCGCAGCCTCCGCTTCGGAGTCCATTTCATTGGACCCGCTTTTTCGTAATCTTGAAAACGGCAGGGCGCGCCAAATACCTAGAAATAAACTCCGCTGAGAGCAGCTACGCAACCGCAAGTCTTCGTACATCCTTGACGCGCTTTGGTGCTTCAATCTGCTCAATGGCCTTGATCTTGTCGGGATTAGCTTCAATCCCTCGTTGAGACACGAAGAACCCGAGAAGCTTGCCGGAAGGGACTCCAAGCACGCACTTCTCGGGTTGAGCTTGAGGTTGATCTTGCGCAGATTTGCAAAGGTCTCGTCCAAATCTTGAACTAGAGTTGCTTTGTCCTTGCTTTTGACAACTATGTCATCCATGTAGGCTTCTACATTTCTGTGCATTTGCGGCTCAAAAGCGTCATGGACTACCCTTGCAAATGTTGAACCAGCATCCTTCAAACCGAAAGGCATCCGTATGAAATAAAGATGTGCCACATGGTGTGATGAATGCGGTCTTCTCCTCATCTTCTTCAGCCATGAAGATCTGATGGTATCCTGAGTATGCATCAAGAAACGAAAGCAAATCACATCCAGCCGTGGAGTCAACAATCTGGTCAATGCGCGGCAAGGGAAATGGATCTTTGGGACAAGCTTTATTAACATCCGTGAAGTTAATACAAAGTCTCCATTTTCCATTTGCTTTGCGCACGACTACATGATTGGCCAACCACGTAGGATGGAGCATTCCTCTGACAAGGCCTGCTGCTTCCAGTTTCTTGATCTCTTCTGCTATGAATTCTTGGCGCGCCACTGCTTGCTTCCTGACTTTTTGCTTGACGGGCCGTGCATGAGGACAAACGGCCAGGCGGTGCTCAATCACTTTCCTGGGAACACCGGGGATGTCAGACGGTTGCCACGCAAACACGTCGACATTCGCCCGCAGGAAAGCAATGAGCGCGCCTTCCTATTTAGGGTCGAGAGAGGCACTATTGGTAAATGTACCACCAGTGCCGTCCTCCTTGGCGGGCACCTTCTTGGTCTTTGGTGGAGCTACCATCTTCTTGCACTTGCCGGTGGAGCTCGGTGGTGCGTCCTCGATGGTAGCGCAGCACTCCGAAGAGGTGCGCTTGCCGGAGTAAGCATCAGAGCTCTTGCCGGACTTGGACTTTGTCTTCTTCCCCCCGGGAGCTTCAGCGGCAAGTGTTTGACAATTTGTCGCTGCCGCTGCATCCCGTAGATCTTGTCGGCACGGATAAGGGCATCCTTCTTGTCGCCATGGACAGAGATGACGCTTATCGGGCCTGGCATCTTGAGTAAGTTGTAGGCGTAGTGAGAGGCTGCCATGAACTTGGCGAGTGCTGGACGGCCAAGTATCCCATTGTAAGGCAATGGGAAATCGGCAACGTCGAATGTGACCCTCTCAGTCCTAAAGTTCAGCTCGCTGCCAAATGTTACCGCAACGTAATCTTCCCTTCGCTTGCTCCTTCCCGGATTGATTCCTTGAAGGTGCCGGTCTCTTCGAGCTCGCCGCCGTGGATTTGAAGCTTCTGGAGCACCGCGGAGGAGATCAGATTCAAGCCGGCCCCGCCGTTAACTAGCATTTTGGTGACCTTGAGGTTGCGGATGGTTGGTGAGATCAACATCGCAAGCACCCGACCGCAGTTATGCGATCAGGGTGGTCCTCAATATCAAAAACGATAGGCGTGCTGGACCACTTCCGAGGATTGCGTGACTCTACGGATGGTTCCGCTGCATTGACCTCCCGCATCCATTGCTTGAGTTGGCGGTGTGAGGTATGCAGGGAAGCACCTCCGTCAACGCAGAGGACCTCTGTGGCTTTCTGAAACTCCTGCTCATCGGCGTCGTCGTCTTCCATATCTTCGTCGTCATCATCATCTTCATCCTTGTCGCGGCCGCAGGGAGGTCTGTCTCCTTGCCGTTGCTTGGCCTTGCCGCGGCGTCCTCCCTGGCCGGGACGCTTTCTTGCTTGCTCCCCAAAGACCTTCCTGGCCTTCTCTTTGTCGCGCCGCTCGTACTCAGCTCTCTGCTGTTCGACAAGCTGCTCGACCTTCTTGCAGCTCTGGAGGTCATGGCCCTTGGTGCGGTGGATCTTGCAGTACTGCTTGCCGGAGCCGTCCTGCTTGTCGGCGGCCGCCACCGACTGGTGGTGGGCGTCAGCGGCAACCTCCTTGCCGGGGCCACCAGCCTTGGTGTTCTTGTCGCCACCTCCGTTGCCGGACTGCTCAACAACTAGCACTTCTCTACCTTTTCTTCCTGTTGCCTCGCCGCCGGCCCTTCTTTGCCGGGGTGGTCTCTTCACTGTCAGATCCTGCTTCCGCATTCTCTCCTGGGAGTCTCCTCCCTTCATCAGCGCGTGCACACTTGTCGGCCAAGGCGTACAGCTCACTGACGTCCTTGACTTTGCACATCGCCATCTCCTCCCTCATCCTGCGGTTCCGCACGTTCTGATGAAACGCGCTGATCACCACGGCAGGGTGGACATCTGGGATGTTGTAGTGCACACGGCTGAATCTCTGAATGAACTTGCGCAGGGACTCTCCTTCCTTCTGGGCAAGCAGATGAAGGTCACTCTCTTGGCCATGAGGCTTGTGGCCACCTGTGAAGGCGCCAACAAACTGATGGCACAGATCTGCCCAAGAGGATATGGAGCTGTCCGGCAAGTGCATGAGCCAAGATCTGACGTTGGGCTTGAGCACGAGTGGGAAGTAGTTGGCGAGGATCTTGTCGCCCCGCCCCCCGCAGCCTGCACCACGATGGTGTAGATGCCGAGGAACTCCGACGGATGCGCCCCGCCATCATACTTCTCCGGCACGTCTGGTTTGAAGTTTTTCTGGCTGGGCCACTGGACTTGCCGCAGCTCACGAGTGAACGCAGGGCAACCTACCGCGTACGGCAAGTCGCCTGGCTCCTCCGGTGCGCGCTTGTCAACAGAAGGCCCAGCGCGCTTGTCGGACTGACGTCGCGCTTCTCTCCGACGCTCGATGTGAGTTCGAGCGTCCTCTTGTTGTCGCTCATGAAGAACTTGGCGCTGATCGCGGCGAGCTCGCGGATCCGATGATGCGGTGGAGCCGCTGTCGAGGTGGATCCGGTGAGTCGGCGATCTTGGCCTTCATGGCGGAGAGTGCGTGGTGGTTGCACCTCCGACAGTCCTGCCGCCACCGCTCGCGTTTTGTCGTCTTGCCGTGGCAATGATGGCGTTGGTTGCCGCGAGCGCCGCCGTTGGCAAAGCCGATGAGGCTCGATAGTGGCCTCCACTCGTCGACCTTGTTGGCCGTTGGAGGGTAGTCGAGAAGCGGCTGAGCTCTCGCCAGAGCTTCTGCTGGAGTAGTGGGTAGCATTGGCGTACGGTGCGAGGAGCGTGATATGCTCGGACTTCTAACTAAGTTAGTAGGAGCAGCTCACCGTCCGGGCGACCGTTTCTCACTCGTGCCAGCATGTTGGCGCCGCGATGCTGGTCTTGAGGGTCTCGATCCAACGAACGTATGGCATTGTGAACGCCATGACGTTGTTGGTCTCGCTGCTCCCGAGATGGGCGCTGGGGATGCGCGGACGCCGAGGTTTGCGGGCCTTGTCCTTGGACATGGCAACGCCGCGAACACCTTCGCCGACGCCGTTCCTCCGCCAGTCTGCCCCACCACCCGTTCGCTGCGGTGAGGGTGGGTACGACGCGACGGCTCGCTGCCGCCAAGCCTTCTTCTTCGGTGGCATGTTGAGGAAGATGTTGAGGACGCTGCTCGTGTGAACGCCGGATCAGATTCACACGGCCTCGACGCCCCCTACCTGGCGCGCCAAAGATGTCGGGGAGGCTGATCGTACCCACGGACACCTATGGGGCCGCGGACCAGGCCCCTTTGTGGTTCGGAGGGGGGCGGAGATCGCGCGAAGGGCGGATCGAGGCGAAGCACACGAGCAGTTTACCCAGCTTCGGAGCTCTCCGGAGAGATAAAACTCCTACTGCTGCTTGTTTGATGTATTCTGTTCTTGCTAGGGAGCGATGCGAGCTACAAAACCTAGCGTGAGCGTATCTGGTCTCTAGTGAGTCGAATGAACCAAAACTCCAACCTCCTTTACGTTGCGCATGGGCCTCCTTATATATGCTCAAGGGGTCTCCGACAGGTGGCAACATAGGCGAGGGTACAAATGTAAAAACAGGAGTTGGTACACCTACTCGAACAGTGTACAGTGCAAAATACCTAACTCTGACGGCAAGGGACAAAAGCAATAAATGCCCGCCGTTGTCGCCCAAACAAAGGCAACAGAGACCGTCAAAGCGCCACCGCCGCCACGATGGCAAGCTTGTCAGCCGCCTTGCTATCGCTGCTCTCCGCTGGCTGCACAGCCTTCTCGACACGCTGCATGGAATGGTCCCATGGCGACACGCTGCTGGATGAGCTGGAGCGGAGATGGAGAGAATCGCTTGTCGCTGCAAGTGCCTTGTCATGACGAATCCTTGTCGCGTCCGGAGGCTTGTCGCGCCTGAGCCTTCCCGACAAGCTCCTCTTGCCGGGCCTTGTCTTCTACATGCCTTGAGTGGCCTTCCCGGCAAGCTCCTCTTGCCGGGCCTTGTCTTCTTGATCAAATACTTTGTTCTTGAATGGCTCCAAAGGAGCCACGGAGGATCTTGGCAAAGTGATTTAGGCAAACCTCGCTGGGTGTCAAGAATCGTCTGCGGCATCTAGTACGGGATACTAGGGTACCCCTACTCTAGTACACCGACAAACAAAGTTTGGACAAGGAAATTTTTTATAAGCAATTTTTTTCCAAAAAAGTATAATGCTTGGTCGAACCGAACACAAGTTAGAAATTAAAGCTTTGAGAATGAAAGCGACTTAGCTAGTTAATGTGTTCGGTATTGCTGACGCGGTCCGAGCTTGATGCGGGACAAGGTTCCATCCCCCAAGCCGGTCCCGAGGTGGCGGAGCGGAGAGCTCGACACGCCGAAGTGGTGACATAGCACGGTCAATGCAGACCGGCAGAGTGACGCCGAAGTCCCCGGATCATTTTCCTGTGCACAAAAAAGGTGCAAACCGGAGATAATAGTAATAATGATAATTAAAAAAAATCATTGCATAATAAATAATTTATGCAAAGTGAGTAATAAAAGAAATATGGCCTGGAGCCGAAGTCAATGTTGATGTAGGTCATCGGCGTAATGCAATAAAGGCGTGGCAAAGCCTGGATTCTGGTGTCACCGAAGTTCGATGCGGCGTCACGGACTATGTACGGAAACTGACCGAACCATCATGCGACCGTCGATAATGCGGCCACCATTTGATAGACCTGTGTACATATGATGGACAAACTAGAGTAATAATTCCTTGGGAAAAACTTAACCCAAACAAGCAAATAAAATACTAGGATTAATAGCACCTGGTTTATTTGTTGTAGCAATCCGAAGGAAGGTGATTCCCAAAATTGGGACTCGATCCGCGCACCCATTGCCTGGTCGGCTAGTGACGCCGAAGTGTCCGGAGTAGGTTGATGAAGAGATGGTGAAGCCCCGGTCCAGCCGAGATGTCAAGTAGGTCGGCGTGATGGACACCAGCTTGAAGAAGCAATAGTGCGGCCCCGCCGATGCAGGTCGTGGCGTGGTCGATGCCGCTTAATGAAGCGACCGCGGCGGCGATGCCGGTATGCCCGCCTCCGTAATCCGTGGGGCGGCGATGTTGGTGATGATTTATCCTTCGCGATGCCGGACTCTTGTTCGGTTTGCCAAGATGATGATCCGAAGAAGTTGAGCTCGTCTCAACAAAGTGACGACGTGTCTAGCGCAGGTCGGCAGCCGTGGACCTTAAAGATCTTAAATATTGCCGGACTGGTTTGACACCAGCATGATGTTGAAGATCATGTTCAAAAGATCTTAAAGTTAGAGGGATGTGTTTGGGAACAAAACACAGTACCCCGTACAAAACTTCCTTCAAAAAGGATGTCTGAAATCCCGTTCATAAAAAAGACGAACTCGGGTCGGATTTGTTTTCGCGCAGAAAACAGATCCGAAAAGTGATGCACTAATTGGAAGGTTCCCTGAGTTTGGACGGTCGGATCGAGCTGAAATTTTGAGGTGTGGTAGACCTAGGAAGTCCGCAGCCGATCACCGGTTGGATCTTTCCACGGAAGTCCATGCTAGAAGCTGGACACCACGCCCTAAACTCGTCCGGATTCTCGTCCAGATTCAATGCGGCTCCGGTATATCGGAGATTGCCAGAGATTCCTCCATTGGAACTCGACGAAATTTTCCAGGGTTGCTCTACTAGGGAAAAGGCTAGCAGCAGCGAGGGTTTTAGATGTATCATTAGCGCGGGGAAAGGCGCTACTAATAAGGCGCTACAGCTAACATATAGCAAGAAGCGTGCTCACCGGGCGCCATCGCTACACAAGTGTATCAAAGATCAAGTCATGGAAGATCGCTATCGCTATTATCTCTAGCGCTTTACCTTGACGCTGCCATCGTTATAGCGCGCGCTGTTGCTAACTTTTGTACACTCGCCATCGCTAATTTAAGTAGGTTTTATATTTTTTTGGCATATTTGTTTTGTATTTGAACAGGCTTTATAGAAGAATCTTTAGCACATAGAAATGTCATCATGATACACATACAAATGTCTGTGAGACCACAAATGTAATCATAGCATGTACATACAAATAGTCTCATCATAATCATCATCCAACACAAAGTGATACATGCAAGTCTCGAATACTTGCAACTACAACAACGACATCCATCTAAACAAAGGTATACGCAAGAAGTGCTATCACTATGAGTGAGAGCGGAACTATGCAAGACATGAGGTGGCGGTTACGAAGTCCTGTCTCGCTGTAGCGTGAACCTCAAGTAACTAGCTTCTCCTTCTTGTCTGCTTTTGAAGCCTTTATGGCTGGCGCCCGTGAACCCATTCACTTGCGCCTGACACTCATGCCACTCGTTGTACACACCCGGAACCTTCCCTTTGTACACGACATAGCAATTCCATCTCGCCATCAAGAAACTAGGTACCTGTTAGAGATGCATGTTCATGAAGAGGATGTACAATCATATATATGCAACAAAATATACTAGAGCAACACCAAAAAAGAAAGGGTTAGCAACTAGATGCAACAACAGTACGCAAATTATTTAACTAGAGGTACGCAGGTCATCGTACGCAAACTAACAAAGTAGCGTTACGCAAGTTCGGCACATGGACCGTGGACATCACAAAGTTTCATCGCTACAAGAAGTATACAAGTTCAACCGACACATATCATCATCATCGGCATCATAAATCACTAGAAGTTCCATCCTTCCATATCATCGAGGACGAACCCTAGCTTCTTGAACGGTGTGAGGTCTAGATGTTGCATGCCTATGCGAGTTCGGACGTCAGCTCGCGATATAGGGCTTGGTGGAACATCCCCTTCTCATCGACGACTTCTTTCATGATGATCGTCGCAATGTCGCTTTGGAAGCGAAAGAAGTCATCTCTAAGTTTATAATCCGCTTCTCCATGAGATTCTAGCCACTTGTGGATACGATCATCATTTCTGCTGTTAATGCGAAGCTTTTGGTGATCCGTGTTGAACTGAATCATGAGATGGACGATGTAGAATCCATCCTTCTTGCTTGGTTTTGGGACATGGATGCAGGAGAAGTTAGTTTTATGCGTGAAACCCATCTTCTTGTTCCTTTGTTTCTTCATCTCGCACGTACACCTCTAAAGCTGAAGCCTTGGAGAGCATCATCTAGAATATTCATTATGTGGGTGTAGTCTTTTTTCTCGTAGTCTCTGGAAGGGTCAAAATACATGGCATGGGAGACTTGTGGGTAAAGAACAATAAGGACGGCGCGCCCGTTGCTGCGGGGAAAAGACACCTCAAATTATTCCCCATATGACAGAGAAGGAATGATTGAAATGTACGAAAGGGTTGTCCGGAACTCACTTACTTTGGATGATAAGGCACGAGGACAATTTCACGGTCATTATTCTGTACCATGAAGTTTTGGAGGTACTCCCTAGCAGTTTCACGCTCAAAGTCGCCGAGACTCAAGAAAGACTCGTGCATGTAGTACGGATCCGCCACACAGATTTGCGAGACTTCTTCACTCTTCATGATGGAGCTCATATGTAGCGCAAAAAGGCGGACGATAGTAAAATCAAGCCGCCTTGTTAGAAACATCTCAAAGATATGGTCAAACCGCAGGAAGAACACCTCCGCGGGCTGTGTGTTGACGTAGCACTTCCCCTCAGGCACACGAGCCGCGTATGTCGGATATCCTAGATCCTTTGAGGCTAGTAGGCTTTTCTCAGCGACAAGACATGGTCGTGCAGTCTCCTCGAGATCCCTCGATAGTGCCTCCAGCGGTTTGGCGGTAGCATCGGCTCGCCTGTGAGATGGAACATGACCGCACTTTTCACGGTACACGCTCTTCGTAATGCATCGTCTGATGCTATGTGCTCTAGCTTGTTTGGAGGCAGTTACCTTCCCCGATCTCTTCCTCTCCTTTTTCTTGGGCACACCTTCCAGACCCTTCCTTAACCCCTGCCCCAGTGTTCCCGGGCTAAGTACTGTACGACCCTCGCGCCCGGCTAGTTGAGCCTGTGTTGAGGCGGCATCTTCAGGCGTGTCCTGTGAGGATTTCATGAAGAGAGACTTTTTGCAATCCACGGTACGACCCTGCCCGGGCATATCATCCATATCCTCATTAGCAAGCTGATAGCCCGATTCGTCATATGGTTGACTCATCATATCTATGTCACAGTCATACGCGTTTGTATTGAGGTAATCCATAGGGTCGACCTCCGTCTCATCATCCATTGTCTGTTCTACAGGAGAAATTACATCAGCCAGTACTATTGCACCCCCTTCATCATGTCGTCCGCCGCTCTCACCCGGCACTACAAGAGCTGGTAATTGCGTAGGTGGGGTGGTGGTCTTCTCACATGCTTGTTGATGTGTGGTAGTTATTGGTGAGCTCTCGGCCGGCTCCAGACGAACAAGATTCTTCGGCCATAGCAGCACCCAATTCTTGCAGCTTCCAATCCGCGGCAGGGTCTCGTCGTCCGCTCCCACATGTCATCTGGAGGAGGCAAATCCTCGTGCCCTGATTTCACACTGGTCAAGCTAACCTCAAGTGCCCAGCGGGATCGGCTGGTTGTGGAACGTGCGTTGAGAGGGGTCCATTATCATCCCCTTTCCCACGCCCACCTTTCCGCCTTTGATCAAGTAGAGTATGGTGCACGGGTTTCTTTCACCAGCAAACACATATGTCAGTGGCGTAAAACAAACGAAAGGCAACAAAAATGGAATATTATATATATATATATAAATATATGTTGGTGCGACATGTAATTATCGTGGACGGCGCCGAGCTCAGCCAAAGACGAAGGCCCACCTAGCGCTCGAGATCAAGACGGGCTGCTATGAGCGGAGCGGCTGCGAGAGGAGGCCCGGTTGTGTGAGCAAGTGAAGGTGCGATGATGTTGTTGTTCATGGAGTTGTTTCCGTAAACCGGGCATCGGAAATCATGTACCGTCTTGTCTAGATTTTCCTTCGCCAGCTTGATGATAATCGAACCAAGTTAGTAGAAAAATCATTTCTGCAGGCAGTTACAGCTGCATTGACTGCCTACTGTAGCAACTCATATTTGTCCTCGGCTGCTTTTTTCGCGTCCTCAGCTGCTTTTTTCTCGACCGCAAGCTTCACCTTCGCGTCGACTAAACTTCGTTTTCAGCTTCTTGGCCTCCGGGCCCTCGTTGTAAAACACCTTCCACGTGGCGCCGTCTCCAGCGCCGTGCACACGACCATATTGCGGACGCTGATCCAAAGGGAGTCCCTTAAGTTCGTTCAAGGCCCGGTTGAGAGGGGTGTCCCACTTGGGCCTCATCGGAGAAGTAGGGCTTTCGGCTGCAAGCTGGTGTTGCTTCTCCAGTAGTCTAATCAATTTCCTCGTGATCTTGTCCGTGTAAAAAACCTTTTTCTCCCTGTCCCACTTGTAGCGGGCCCTGATGAAGTCATGCTCCAAGGGGTTGGTGAACTTCGCGAAGGGGTTTGGGAGACCCGCGGCTTCACGTTCAGCGTCCTCCTTATCCCATATGGGCCTTTTACCAAGGTAGCCACGGCTTCCGAGGCGATGCTTCCCCGTGTTCCTTTGCTGAAGGCTCTTGAATTTCGCAGCCTTAGCCTTGGCTGCCTTGGTAGCGCAAGTGTCCTTGAACTTTTCAACTCCTCTTCCGTAAGTGTCGGATTTTCCTCCGTAATCTTGGACAGGGGTTCATCAGCCTCAATAGCTCGTTTCACCCTCGCTTTTCCAGAGGCCAAATCATTGCTGAACATGCCCATGGCGTGATTGTTAATCTTTTTCATCTTCGGATCATCCCACGGTTGTTCTATGTTATCATCCCGGTCGGGAACTTGAATCTCTTGTGCAACTTTGTTAGGAGCAATCACGTCAAATGTTCTTTACTTCTTAAGTCATCGTCGTTGATGTCACAAGCATTCCGTAGGATGCATCCTACTTGGTTCCCATAGCACTTGCGAGGTTCTTCCGGCTCTAACGGATCAAACTTGCCAAGTGCCATCTTTGTGATCACAAGTCGTCCAATCCCTAGTTTGTTAGGTTTTCGTATCCTCTGCTTCTTATGCTTCCTCTTTTCGGTAGCGGCATCGGGGCCGATACCTTCCCCGCCGGTCTCGGTGCCACCATCGGTGCCGGTACCTTCCCCACCGGTCTTGGTGCCACCATCGGTGCCGGCGCTGTCGGTGTCGATGTCGGCGTCAGTACCATCATCGAGGCCGACCTGCAAACCTTGCTTAGCAGTCAAATAGTCGAGGTACTCTTGTTCACCCTCATAATCCATCTCGTCTGCATCTTGGTCAAGGCCCAGCTTTCTTCGTTGTTCGACATGTTTCCTATGATTAAGTGTCCTCATTTATTTCTAAAAGTATGAATAAATGATAAATGACATAAAAGAAATCTATGTGCCAAGACTCGATATGCCAACTATAGTAGCACAAAATCATGCCTTTATTCACGGAAATTTCGGCATGACCTTTGATAAAAATGGACATATCGAAGCGCTTTGAAATTCACCGGAACGGAAATGAATCAACATTCCGGCGTAACATAGGCCACTCGGATCATTTTCCAAACATGACATGTCCAAAACATGACATATGCACATATCACATGTCCAGTTCAAATTTGCACATATCACATGTCCAGTTCAAATTTTGAAACCTAGCTAAATTCATAACTAAATAGATAACCTAATTAACATACTTCCCTAACTAAAACCTAAGTAAATTAACCAAAGAACCCTAGCAGAGAGAGAGAGGGGGCGGTTTACAGAGGGTGCAGGGGCGAGGAGGCAGGCCCGATGACGGCCGGGAGGGGAGAGGAGGGAGGCGAGGGCCGACGGGTCGGGGCGAGCCGGGTCGGGCGAGCGCCGGGGTCGGGGCGAGGGCCGGGTCGGGGGCGAGCGCCGGGGTCGGGGCTAGCGCCCGCCGAGTCGGGCGAGCGCTTGGCCGGGTCGGGCTGGCAAGGCGACGGGAGAGTGGGGATTTGGGGGGGGGGGGGGGGCGGGATGAAGCAGGGCGGGTGAGAATTTTGGGTTAAGTGGATGTAGCAGTAGCGCATTTGGACAAAACGCGCTGGTACTAACTTCACTATCTGTAGCCGTTTAGGAAAAACGCGCTGCAACTACCTTCGCTACTGCCAGTTTTCCTTTCCCTTTATGTTATCCCACTTTTATTTCCCGAGGGCAGTGAACGAAGGGAGTGCGATATATATTGCATCATTTGACAGTTAAATATGTACGCAAAATAGGAACATATATATTACACATCATTGGACCCATGCATAATAATGGATAAGTGTGTATACAAAAAAGGAACATATATATATATATATATATATATATATATTACATCATTTGACCGGTAACATAAGTTTCCTCACTGCTGACGTTTTCGTTTTTGAGTCAGCTTCTTTCCCTTCTTGTTCGTCGAAGAATAATTGAGCCCCTCATTGTGACTTTGCCTTTTCCATGGAGTATGATTTTTCTTAGGTAATGTAGTATTGATTCTTCTTTTGACGTATACTTCATCATCATCATCATCTTCTCTCATTGGGTTGCCGTACTGATCATAGTCTTCCTCGTTGGCGACTCCATCCATTCCAATGATGTTCCTTTTGCCTCTCCTCGTGACAACACGGCTGGGATTATGCTGGTCGGTTATGAAGAAGCATTGTGTCACGTGCTTAGCGTGTACCCATGGCTTGTTTTTTTGCGATAGCGTTCACGGTAGCGCTCTTCGCGTCGGGTATAGTCATGGTAGTGAAAATCCGGCTTTCTCTTTCGACATTCTTAGCCCATCTGACACGGAACATCGTCGTGTTGTGCAGTGTAGATTAGTCAAGCTCCCAGATCTCCTCGACCCTTCCATAAAATTGTTCAGTTGCGCCGTTGTCGCTGCCGGTCATGCATTCCATCGTCACCCCTGAGTTCTGATCATCACTGTCCATATCTTTGGCCTCCGTAGAACGTGTATCCGTTGATATCATATGCCCGATAGGTTACGAGGTTGGGCGAGGGGCCATGTGCTAAGGCGTATATGAGCAATCCGTCCTTAGAGCCCTCCTCCGGGGGATTAGCAATAATATGCTCTTTGAACCAATGCAGGAAAGTGGAGGTGTGCTCTCTAGTAACTTCGGCGTTCATCCTGCATACCCCCCCAGTCACGATACTTCTTTGCGATAATTTCTTTGTGCAGTGCCACGAAAGGATCTACCTCGTCTAGGTGTTGTATCACTACCAAGTTTGCTCACAAAGTCGCTGCGTCAATCTGAGTATGCCACGTGCAGTTCCTCGCGACCGCTGCGATGACCATCTCCTTCGAGCCTCCCATCGTGCTTGTTAACGGGCAAACCAACACTAACACCAAAGCGCCTCGGGTCTCCGCGCATATAGAAAATTCTCATAGAAAGAGATGCACTCTTGTGCCAAATAGCCCTGGACGATGCTTCCATCCGGACGGGACATGTTACAAACGAATCCTTTGATGATCCCATTCATCCTCTCAAATGGCATCATGTTGTGCAGGAATGACGGTCCCAGGTCTATTATGTCATCCACAATATGGACACACAGATGCACCATCACGTCAAAGAACGCGGGCGGGAAGTACATCTCAAGCTCATTCAGTATCACAACGATCTCTTCCTGTAGCCTTTGGAGCTGCTTCACACTAATCGAATTCCAAGAGATGACGTCGAAAAAGTTGCAGATACCAATAAGCGTGTCACGGACGTGCTTGTCCATTATCCCTCTAAGGGCAACAGGTAGTATCTGTATCATGATCACATGACAGTCATGAGACTTCATCCCGCTGAACCTTTTCCTGTCCGTGTCTAGATATCTGCTTATCTTCCCACAGTAACCGGAACTAACTTTGACTCCGGTAAGGCACTTAAAGAAGGCATTTATCTCAGCCTGACTTAAGGTGAAGCAAGAAGGGGGGCAATAATCCTCTTTCTTTATTTTCTTGCCCTTCTTCTCCCGTGCCTCTGTCTCCATCTCTGTCTCGTCTGACATTTTACGGGGCGGCATGTGCAGATCTTCCCTAATTTTCAAATCTTGCAAGTCTTTTCTTGCCTTCGGCCCATCCTTGGTCTTATCCGGCATGTTCATCAGTGTTGCAAGCAAGCTCTCAAGGACATTCTTACAGATATGCATTTGATCAAGGCAATGAGGTGTATCGAGTTTGTGCCAGTACTCCAAGTCCCTGAACAGAGACCTCGTCTTCCATACCTTCAGCAGCGGCTCCGGCGCCTTTCTCATCGTCTTTCCGCCAAGGCACTCCTTCCAGCTTTTTCAACAGCTCATCGATTTCGCACCATTCGCTTACGTGGAGGTCCTCAATGCTCAGCGTGACCATTGAATAGATCTCCACGGTTTCTCCACGGTAGTCCTGTTCAAGCCATCTTCGATGCCCCATGTACACGATTTTCCCTGCACCCGCCATCTTTCCTTGACGTTAGTCACGAGACGTCAGATCATCCATGCACCGCTGCATCCGCAATATCCATGGCACACCGCCTGCCACATATCCGTAATCGAGATAGTTACTCAATTTGTCGTGATCAGCGCCGCTCTCATGTTGAAATACTCACCTTTGTCAAGCGCCCCATGTCTTGGCCGGTGTTTTCCATAACGTGTCTAACTCCTCTTGAAGTAGCCCCAGATACAAATTAATATTATTTCCTGGTTGTTTCGGCCCTTGAATAAGCATGCTCATGTGAATGTACTTCGATTTCATGCACAACTAGGGGGGAGGTTGTACATCCATACAAACACGGGCCATGTGCTATGGTTGGTGTTCTGGTTGCCAAACGGATTCATGCCATCGGTACACGCCACGAAAGCACGATGTTCCTTGCATCACATTCAAAATACCGATAGAAGCTGTTCAACGCTCTCCACTGGCTTCCATCCTTCACGTGTCTCAGCTTCGGATCATCTCCATCATCGGGCTTCTTCCTCTCCGCGTGCCAGCGCATTAGCTTTGCTTCCTTGGGATCTACAAAATACCTCTGGAGACGGGGAGTGATCGGTAAGTACCATACAACTTTCTGGGGACATTTCTTCCTGGCCTTCTTGTATCGAGAAGCATTGCACACGGACAGCTTGTTTTTTCCGCGTGCTCCTTCCGATAAATTATGCAATCATTGATGCATGCATGGTATCTAACGTGTGGCAGATCAAGAGGGCACACGATCTTCTTGGCCTCATCAACAGTAGTAGGACATAGATTACCTGCGGGAAGAACATCCTTTAGGTACTTGAGATGCTCATCGAGGCTAGTGTCGGTCCATTTGTTTTTAGCCTTCGTCTTCAGGAGTTGGAGCATGAAACACAAGTGGGTCACCTCAGGATTGCAACCATCATACAATGGAGTGTTCGAGTCTACCACCAGTTGCTCCAGCTTAGCCTCCTCTCTAGAAGCAGCTCTCTCAAGATTGCCTCCTTGCGAAGCAATGCTTGAACATGAGGGTCCCGCATGATTGAACTTAGTACCGACGAACTCGATGCGTGGAGTCCATGTCTTTCTCTCCGCCGCCATGTTCCGCCCTCCTCCTCCGCCATGTCCGGCCCCTTCTCCGCCGCCATGTCCGCCTCTTCCCCGCCGCCATTATCGATCATCTCTTCGTCTTGCCCCGTGTCATCATTGCCTGCCCCGTCGGCATCCTCAACATCGTCATCCTCATCTTCAATTATCCACCACGTATAGCCATCCATGAAACCAGTCATGAGCAGGTGCGCTTCGACACGACCATCGTCATGGGGGTCGAGCCAAACTATTCCTTTGCATTTTCGACACGGACATAAAACCTCTGTCCGGTTATTTTCATTCATGTCCTGCACCGCCGACCGCAACCACCTGTCCACCATCGCTCCAATCGACCATCGCCAACTCTGCACAGTAATAATAAACAAATTGATTATAAAATGCATGCATGCATCAAAGTCATACAAAATTTGACATGACCTTCCCTAAAAATAGGACATATATGGATCTCGAGTTTGCCCGAATTCGGCCAAATGTAAATAAATTGACATTTCGGCAAAACATAGGCAACTCAAAAGCACAATTTGGCGTACACACACACAATTTCCACAAACATATCACACACACATAAACATATTTTCATTTTGCAAAAGCATGAAATTTTCATCACCTCGATCGAGATCGAGCACACGGTGGAGATGATGTTGTAGGGAGATCAAAAGTACACAAAGCTCTTGTTGACAAAGATAGATCTAGTTAGGGGCAAATAGGTCACTTAACTAAATGCTACATCTACCTAGCTAGCTAATTTGGGAGGAGACAACTTCAACTAGTGGAGGGGAAAGGAAAAAGAGAAAGGAGATGCATTAATGGAGGTGGTGTAGTTATAGCTAGGAGTAATGAAGAGAGAGAAAGGTAGGTAGAAGAGGGAGAGTAATGGGGGGAGAAGTATTGAGAAAGAAGAAGAGTGAGAGAGGGAGGATGGGAGGTAGGGGAAAGGGAGGAGAGGAGATGGGAGGGGGAGGTGGGGAAAGGTGGTGGGTCTGGATTAGCGATGGCAGCGGAGAAAAAGCTCGGCTGGCGATAAGTGGGTAGCAAGCAAGACTTCCCTAACACGCACTACTGCTAAACGGGCTAACCGTGCGCACAATTTCAAAATTAGCAGCAGCGACATGACAAAAAAGCGCGCTACGACTATGGCGTTAGCAGCAGCCGCTTCGGAGCCGCCGCCATCGTAAACATAGGTCGTTGTCTTGTCGGTGGATTTTTGTAGCAGCGCTGTTTAACATCAGCGCCATCGCTAAATTTGCACCAAAGAGCGCTTTACGTGAATCAAGCCGCTTCTTATTAGCAGTGGTTTCTTTTTACACCGCGCTGCTGCTAAAATTCTGTGTATAGGGTTTTCCCTAGTAGTGTTGTTGTAGACTTAATTCCGCACAATTCCACCAAAGCAATCGTTAAAACGACTTTTGAGGAGGCGGTGGCGGCGGACACAAGTCCGCTGTCCAGAAACACAGTACGGTCGCCCGAGGGCGATGTTGACGTTGAGCCCCCGGGCTCCCTGGATGATTCCTCCATGATCTTGATAGAGATCGGAGTTGATGTTGATGAAGGCCCTCATCCGAACATGACGATCGGAGGTAGGGCGCAGTCCTTGGTCGAACCAAGGTGACCAATCGAGCTGGTGACAAAGATGCCGAAGTCGCAGTTGATCTGCAGGCGAGCCATCGACCTTTTGCCGAACACATAGCGGGGCTCTCAATGAAAGCACCAATGTCGGTGTCAAAATCGGCGGATCTCGGGTAGGGGGTCCCGAACTGTGCGTCTAAGGCGGATGGTAATAGGAGACAGGGGACACGATGTTTACCCAGGTTCGGGCCCTCTCTATGGAGGTAATACCCTACTTCCTGCTTGATTGATATTGATAATATGGGTAGTACAAGAGTAGATCTACCACGAGATCAAGGAGGCTAAACCCTAGAAGCTAGCCTATGGTATGATTGTTGTATGTTGTATCTCTATCGACTAGCCTGGCCTCGGTTTATATAATGCACCAGAGGCCTAGGATAACAAGAGTCCTAGCCAAATACGCCGGTGGAGGAGTCCTTGTCTTGATCGCCAAGTCTTGTGGAATCTTCCTTGTATGCGGCAACTGTCCGGACTGGCCCATGAGTATACGGCCATGGGGATCCTCGGCCCAATCCAACTTATCGGGAGACGACGTGGTGAGTACCCCCTAGTCCAGGACACCGTCACTGAGTATCTGGTACTTGAATTATCATGTTGATCTCATCACATTACTTAATTAATTTTGTTGGGTTATTACTGTTAATTTGGGATTGAGTTGGGGTTACCTTCTCAATATTTTCAACAAAACTGTGTAGTTAAATGAAATATATTCCTTTGTTGTAGGGAAAAATTGGCTTTATGCAAAATTAAACTTAGAAGCCTTCAGCAGCCATATATGCATGTCGTGATAGATATTGTTAAAAATTATCCTATGGTGTGAATTTGCCAGTACATTCAATGTACTGACCTACATGGCTGCAATGTCTCATGTTGCAGGAATCTTATGACGAGTAAGTGATACGTTAGGGTTACAATGTCTACACTCAACTCTGCCATTGGTGTTGTTGGGAACTCCATAACCTTGCTGTTACTTCCACTACATGGATTGAGGTAATAGTATGTATGTTACTTTATACATGTGATTTACCTCTGTTATAAATCCTCGAGTACTGTGTGTGTCAGCATATATACCGATCTAGGGATGACACTTAAGCATAGTGACTTGACCCATTTGGGTCGGGTCGCTACAAGATGGTATCAGAGCACATGTTGACTGTAGGACGTGACCCCTAGAAACTGGCAAGCCCATAGCAAAGATTTTCTCTAAAACCTTTTTTCAAAAAGATCTTTTACCTCCATTCTTTTCTGAGCTTATTCAAATATTCCCTTTCAGTTAGACTATACCCTTTCCCTTTTTGACGACACGAAGATTCGACTGATGAGAACATTCCAAGAAGTACAAGATATCGGACAACTAAGACCTCTTCAGAATGAAGAGGATTTTACCGTACATTATAATAATGGAAACTACAATAGTTGAAGACACCGAAGACTAGGAGAATTTGAAGGCTTTGAATAATTTCCAGATTAGTGTGTCCTAGGAAGACTACCCTTATGGAACTTGTCAGACTATTGAAGCGGTCAATACCCAAGATCAAGGTGTGTCGGAGAAAGACCGGAACATGGAGCGTTAAAACTCAAAGTTTTTGTCAAGAAAACCCTAAGTGCGGGATATATCACTATGGATGATAGCTCATGGCAATGACATGGGCATAAACACAGCTATCCATGATGTTATCGCGCGCTTATGCTATTGTCACCATGCTGAGTTAAGCATGCATTTCTTCGGAAGGATTGGATGACAAAAGGGCTAATGGAGCACCTATCAGCAAAAGAGGGAGTTTTAACCTAGCTGGTGTATCACCAGGATCTGGAGTATTACATCAGGAATTTTAAGATGGACCTTCAGGAAGCCGTATTTGACAAGGAAGCATTTCTTGAAGAACTCAGGACCCAGAAGCTAAAAGTAGCCAAGCTGGGGGAGAAAAACCTCGAGATACCGGAGATTCGTCAGGAACTGAAGGACAGTAGGACCATGGTTCATGCCAAGGATGTTGACACCCAAAAGTTTGGAACGCAACTCCAGAAATATTACATGGCGACACGAGAGAATTTGCGTCAATAGAGATGATCTGTCAAAGAACTTGAGAAGGACAAGTACGATCGGAGAAGCCATCAGAGACATGAACAAGCCTTGAAGAGTTTGACGACTTTGAATATTTATTGACCTTTAGAAGACCAAACCCCTGTTATATACCGACGTTAGATGCGACGATTGTGAGCTATCATTTGTTTGATTTTTTTTCGACAGCCACAAAATAAATCTGGCCTTTCAAAAACTATTGTTTGTATTGTGTGTATCCCCCTCTATCTCTCTTATCTCATCCCAAGCCCTTAGACCCAATAGAGGATGAATGGAGATGAACTCATATTTTCTGGACCGATGACTCAATTGGAGACGGACCAATGGATTCTGAACATGGAAGATCACATGAAGGATAACGCTATAGCCGGAAAGGATATGGCCCAACATGCTCTTCAGTGCTTTGAAAGAGGTGCTACTACTTGGTGGAGGATGTACCAAAACATCAATGGATGGCAAACAGTAACCACTTGGGAAGAATTTAAGTTGATTCTGCTAAAGTCTCGGCTTGTGTCCCAGAAGTTGAAGCCTTATGGAAATTATATGAAGAAACCTTGTGCATGCAAGCTCTATGGAGAAATAGGACACAACCATAAAGAACACCTGGATGAATGCCCTCATTGTGAAGAAAGTCACCCAGCTGAAGAATGCCCAACTAGCACTACAAAAAAAAGACACATCCGTGACATTTTGGGCCGAACGAAAAAAATTCTGTCATACTTATGACACTTATATGATGATAATTGTGACAAAACCTGGTATCATCATAGATGTGGTGTGCTCCTACTTCTATGACAAAAAATCATGACAGAAAATGGGCTTTTCGTCCTGGCCGGCCGGAGACGCAGCTGCATGACACTCTTTGGGCCATCCATGACGGAAAAACCCGTGGTAGAAGCGAGGGCGAGGAAAATATAGGGGTGTTCCCGGTTACGGTGGGTGGTCGGGGCCGAGCGATGCGCGTTTCTCTCGTACACGCATGCGCGTGGGTGCGAGGCATTGGGCTCTAACTGAACCCGAAAGCGAGGCGTTGGGCTCTAATCAACCCGAGCGACAGATCGTAGGCTACGAAGTTATCGAACCCGAGCGATCGATCACCGGCCGTTAATCGAACCCGATCGAGTGATTCTTCGCCATCGCTGCTAATCAAGCCGATCGATGTTGCCTCTGGATGAACAAAGGAGCATTCTTTGGGGGTTTGGATGAACAGTTCTGGTGGGGTGGATGAACAGGACCCCGTGGTGTTGCCTCTAGATGAACAGGACCCCGATCGATCGAGCCGGTTGGGGCTGGATGAACAGGACCCCGTGGAGGGCTGGATGAACAGTAGACGGCGGAGGGCTGGATGAACAGTAGACGGTGGAGGGGTGGTTGAACAGGAGCCCGTGGAGAGGGCTGGTTGAACAGTAGCCACTGGAGTAGCGCGCGATGGAGGCTGGATGAACAGGAGCCCGTGGATGAACAGTCGTAGGTGGAGGCTGGAGGAGGTCGACGGTGGATGAACTGGAGCGCGTGGAGGCTGGAGGGGGTCGACGGTGGAGATGAATAGTATCCCATGGAGTCCTGTTTTGCGGTACGCCACACCCCTCCCGATGAACAGGACCCCCGTTTCGACCGTAGCGCTCCAACACAAGTCCGTTTCATCCGTTTTGCGGTACGCCACACCCCTCCCGATCAACAGGACCCCCGTTTCTACCATACCAGGTCTGTTTCCTCCGTTTTGCGGTACGCCAGACCCCTCCCAATGAACAGAATCCCATTTTGACCGTGGCCGGTCGAACACAAGGATGTTTCCTCCGTTCTTCGGTACGCCAGGCCTCGTTTCCATCGGTTGTTCCGTCCAAGCCGGTTGGCTCCCACACGTTCCGTTGCCTCCCGATGAACACGATGCATTCCGTTGCCTCCCCATGAACACGACGACGACGCACTCCGTTCCGACCTAGCCATGTACACGAGCCCTGGCCGTACGTACGCGCGAGTAGGCGTTCAAGACGCCGCCTGTATGTACGTACGTGGCCGTATTTACTTTCTTGCACCCTAGCCGTTGTAGGTACATGTACATGCTACATGCGCGCCTCTACCATGACACATGCACGCTCTACATCGACCAAAGATAATGCATAATGTCATGACTGTAATGACAATGCGACGTACGCTTCGACCAGGTGGGTCTCGACTATCAGGCACTTCCTTGTGTGCGAAGATATAGCTGGTGGGTCCCAGCAGTCAGGGGGACGAATCATTTTTTTTGCCCGGACGCACTTCCTTGCATGCAAAGATGTAGCTGGTAGGTCCCAGCAGTCAGGGGGGAAATGTTTTTTTTTTCACGAAATATGGTGGCCCGTCCGATGGGTCCCTGCTGTCAGGTGCAGGAATAATTATTTTGCGCGTAATAAGGAGGCACTTCCTTGCGGCTGTCGTGGACCCATCTGTCAGCCTCTCCACGTACAGTACTCTTTCGATGGAAGTCGGTCGTTGACCACATTGACCATGCCGCGCCGAGAGCACCAAGGCGGTGGACGACGGCGAGGCCTAGGAAGGGGACGACATGGAGCCAGGGAAGACACGATAGTGGATGCCCATGCGGAGAGGAGTATGTTGGTTGACTGGTTTGGCTGCGGTGTGAGGCTGTCGTCGCTACAGAATACTAGGGGGTCACTACAGGAATCCAGTATTTTTCCGTCCGCCATGGCGGACGGCAAAGGCACGGACGGCGGACGGCAAAGAGGGACGGCAAAGACAGGGTCGGCAAACAGGTCCTTTGCCGTCTGCTTTTTATGGCGGACGGCAAAGAGTCCTTTGCCTACAGCGGCAGACGGCAAAGAGGAGGGACGGCAAAATATCGACATCCGCCCGGCGTTAGTCCGTTAGGGTGGCTAACGGCGGCCTTTGCCGTCCGCCAATGACGGCAAATTTGAGCGCCTCTTTGTCGTCCGCCAGTTGACGTCAGCAATGCGTCAGCGCCCACTGTTTTTTGCCGTCTGCCACGGCGGACGGCAAAGGCAAAGTCTTTGACATCAGCTTAGCTTTGTCGTCCACCACGGTAGGCAAATTTGCCAAATGGCCCATCTCTCGTAGAAGCATTGTGGAAAGTGTTATTGCCCCTTTGCCGTCTGCCACCGACGGCAAAGGGGTCTTTGCCATCTGCCGCAGACGGCAAAGAGCCTGCACTGCCTCTTTTTTATTCTATTTTTCTTATATCCAACAATTATCACAACAAATATATCACAGGACTCTTTCACAATAAATATCCAGCACATATATATCCAACATAACAAATATCCAAAGACATATATATCCATCCATACATACATAGTAGGTTGCACATAGTTCCATCGATCCATACATATTACAATATGCAAAGTTTCATCATAGCAATCTAGTTTCATCATAGCAAGTTAATTCCATCATAGCAAGCGAAAGCGTAATACAAGAAGTGCATCAAAGGAAAAACAAGCAATCCATCATAGGAAGTCAAGCTTCCGTGAAGTGAATGAAACCTGCAAAATGACAAATAAGAAAGTTAGAAAAAGAAGACTAGAAGAAGAATTAGACTAGAAGAAAAAGAATAGAAGAAGAAGACTAGAAGAAGAAGTATATGCCATTTATTAACTAACTTAGGTGAACTGGATCATTTATGAGCTAAATTAGTTGAAATGGATCGTTTATGAGCTAACTTAGGTGAAATGGATCGTTTATTAGCTAACCAAGGTGAAATGGATCGTTTATGAGCTATCTTAGGTGAAAAGGAACGTTTATGAGCTAAGTTAGGTGAAATGGATCATTTATGAGCTAACCTAGGTGAAATTGATCGTTTATGAGCTAACCTAGGTGAAATGGGTCGTTTATGAGCTAACCTAGGTGAAATAGGTCGTTTATGAGCTAACCTAGGTGAAATAGGTTGTTTATGAGCTAACCTAGGTGAAATGGGTCGTTTATGAGCTAACCTAGGTGAAATGGGTCGTTTATGAGCTACCCTAGGTGAAATGGGTCGTTTATGAGCTAACCTAGGTGAAATGGGTCGTTTATGAGCTAATCTAGGTGAAATGGGTCGTTTATGAGCTAACCTAGGTGAAATGGATCATTTTGGAGCTAAGTTAGGTGAAATGGATCGCTTATGAGCTAACCTAGGTGAAATGGATCGCTTATGAGCTAACCTAGGTGAAATGGGTCATTTATGAGCTAACCTAGGTGAAATAGGTCGCTTATGAGCTAACCTAGGTGAAATGGGTCGCTTATGAGCTAACCTAGGTGAAATGGGTCGTTTATGAGTTAACCTAGGTGAAATGGGTCGCTTCTGAGCTAACCTAGGTGAAATGGGTCGTTTATGAGCTAACCTAGGTGAAATGGATCATTTTGGAGCTAACTTAGTTGAAATGGGTCGTTTATGAGCTAACTAAGGTGAAATGCCACATTTTTGAGCTAACTAAGGTGAAATGGATCGTTTTTTAGCTAACTTAGGTGAAATGGAACATTTTGGAGCTAACCTAGGTGAAATGGGTCATTTTGGAGCTAACCTAGGTGAAATGGGTCATTTTAAAGCTAACGTAGGTAAAATGGATCATTTAGGAGCTAATCTACGTAAAATGGGTCATTTTAGAGCTAACTTGGATAAATTGGATCACTTGTAAGCTAACTAAGGTAAAATGAGTCATTTTAAGCCAACTTAGGTAAAATGGATCGTTTATGAGCTAACTAAGCTAATTATGCAATTTTTGACATAATTAAGCTAAGTAGATATCATTTTAGAGCTAACTTAGGTGAAATGGATGGTTTATGAGGTCAGTAAGCTTATTAAGTCATTCTGGAGGAAAAGAAGCTAACTCTAGGTCAATATGGTAAGCATATTGGAGGAAATAAAGCTAAGTCTAGGTCTTTATGCATTTGTTAAGCAAAACACTAGAGAAACTTACCGTGATCAGGGAGGTGTAGGAGCGGGCTGGCTCGTGCGCTTTAGTCGAGAAGGATCGTGCGATGCGTTTCTGGAGTTAAGCTGCACCAAAGATCATTTCCAATGTCTTGTTAGCATTATGACACTCAAATGTTAAGACTAACATTCGGTGGGTTTTCACCATAGAACAGAAGTTCATAAATTGCTTCAACTCTCCCATAATACTTGGTACCTCCTTCGCCGATAGCAGATACACAACAATTTGTAGACTTTCGGTCGGCCATAGATAGCCCTTTTCCATAGGTACGAAAGCGATACCCGTTGATGTCGTACTTGTCAAATGAACGGACCTTATAGTCAAAACCATTAGCGACTTGTCTCAATTCGGCGTCCATAGACTCTGAATTAGCCTACAAGTTTAATATGAAAGGATTGTTGCATTACGCACAAATTAGCGAATGAAATGAAATTGTCTAAGAGAAATTACCGTTTGTTTGAACCAAGAGATGAAACCGGGATAGCCGCCTCCTTGCTTTGCGAGAATCTCATACTCTTCGACGAAATCCTTTTGGATCTCCGCTCCATACGAGAATATGGCGATGTATCGACTGTATGACATATCCAGGAATAAGAGCAGCTCAAAGGAAATAGAAGTTGCGAAACAATGTACCGAGAACTTACTCTATGTACGGCCGCACTCCTATGAGGTTGTTGAAGATATACAACGAAATGGTCCGCCATTCTTCGTTATCCAAAGATAATGGATGTGAAACACTAGCTGGACGAGATTCCCTTTGAATAGGCTGAGGTTGGATCCACCCTTTTTAGGGTCGTCAGCATTGTACCGAGGCTTCGGATTATGCAAATGATGATTTTTGGCTTCGTAGTGTGCTGTTACGAAGTTTGCCGCCTCCTCTGTGATGAATGCCTCAGCCATCGATGCTTCAATTCTATGTTTATTTTTACATTTTTCTCAAGCGCCTTCTCGTGATCCTCTCGGTTAGGTAGCACCAACGATTTTGCACGGCCCTCCAATCTTGCCTCGGTCGGGAGATGCAAAATCAAATGTTGCATTGGATTAAAGAAGCCCGGTGGAAAGATCTTCTCTAACTTGCAGATCAACTCCGGCGCCAACTCTTCCATTTCTTCTAGCATGCTAGGCGATAATTCTTTCGCACAAAGAACACTGAAGAAATAGCTGAGTTCTGCCAGTACTAGCCATTCCACCTCAGGGATGAAGCCACGCAACATCACCAGCATTACCCGCTCAATCCATATGTCCCAATCATGACTCTTGAGACCAAATATATTCAATCTATCAAGATTCGCCCCCCTCTTTAGATTCGCTGCATACCCATCGGGGAACATCAACTGCTGTTGCACCCACAAGATAATTTCCCTCATATCTGGCCTTCCAAGATTGAACCATGCCTTTGGCTTCGTCTAGTTCTGCTTTCCATTCGGTTCTTTCATGTTTTGTAACGGCCTATCACATAGCGCCTCCAGATCGACTCTAGCCTTAGTATTATCCTTTGACTTCCCATCTATGCCGAACAATGTACCAAAAAGTGCCTCGGCGATATTCTTCTCAGTGTGCATCACATCGATATTGTGTGGGCAAAGGAGGTCTTTGAAGTAAGGAAGATCCCATAAGCATGTTTTGTGAGTCCACGGGTGCTTAGTATTATACCCCTTGAAGTACCCTGGACACTGTGGATCTGGCTCGAGAGCGTTTAACTGATCCAGGGTCTGTTGGCCTATCAATGCAGGTGGTGCAGAGTTTTTGACAACTCTACCTCTGATGAAGTTCTTCTTGTATTTCCTGAACTTATGGCAAGGATCCAGGAACTGTCTATGCATGTCGAAGCAAGAAAACTTGCGACCGGCCCGAAGCCAATGAAACTCAAGAGCTCCCTTGCATGTGGGGCAGAGGAACCTTCCATGCACACACCAGCCAACGAATAGCGCATAAGCCGGCAAGTCATGCGTCAGGTACATGTACCAGACATGCATTATGAAGTTCTGTTTGCTATAGGCGTCGTATGTCTTGAAACCATTATCCCAGGCTTCTTGCAATTCGTCATGGCGGCTGCATGTACACATTCATATTTTTCCCGGATAGTTGGGCCCTGGAATTATCAACGTCAGAAAATGTTCTTTCTTTGCATAATCTGTCCGGGGAGATTGAGTGGAAAGACAAATACGGGCCAACAATCAGTATTGGGCTGCCGTCATACCAAACACACCGAACCCATCTGTCCGATGCCGACTCGAGGATGCCTCGGATCTGCCGCTTTGTCGAGATGTAATTCATCAAACTTTTTCCACGCAACACCATCCGATGTGTGTACCATCATCAGATTCCCATCTGTATCTAGTCCAGTTCTTTTGCCTGTTTTGTGCCATGTCATCTGTCCGCCGTCTCTTCGACCATGAAAAGACGCTGAAGTCTTGGTACAATTGGCATATACCAAGAACACTAACGGGATTTTGGTCCGTGTCTTCTCATCCATACTGTTGTCTACCACAATATACCTGGAAGACTTGCAAATGGGACAGTAGTTCAAGTCCGTATAGTCAAGCCTAAATAAGGCACATCCTTTCTCATAGGCATGTATCTTCTCATAGGGCATCTTCAGTGCATGGAGGATTTTGTCCGACTGGTACAAGTTTGCAGGCATTACATGGCCTTTGGGTATAAAGCATCCAAATACTGTCATAATTGCGTCATAGCATTCTCTGCCCAAGTTGAACTGAGCCTTCAGAGCCATTACTTGTGAGATGGCATCCAACTGACAAAGCTCAGTGTGCTTGTGGAGCGGATGTTTTGAAGACTCCAACATTTCATTGAAGGCCTTTGCAGATTCCGCCATCTCCTCGTCCGAATCTCGAGCATCATCATAGTCTTGCACCATGTTTTCCATCCTGGTACCATGCTCGTCGGTGCGACGATGATCGACCTCAGCTCGGTCACGTTGGGCAGACTCACCATGAAATGTCCACACCGTATAATCGGGCGTAAAACCACTCTTCTGCAGGTGTTTTCCCATTTTAGCCTCTGTCCTCTTTTCCCAATTGCCGCACCGGAAACAGGGGCACCAGGTTTTCTTCTGGCCATTTACAAATGCGGCTTGCACAAACCCCTTGGTTTTTGTGAACCATTCAGCACTCCATTTGTTCTCGACCAAGTGACCGTATACATCCACACACGATCACTCATATTGACCGCCGTCGAGCTACCGACACACAACAATTATATATGTAATTCACCATGTCTATATTCATCGCTTGATCTACTTTGTCAATTTTATTACGCCCATGCAACCTACACTCTAATAGGTAATGATAGGTCCTAATCTCACCCGTGTATGTGTAGATTGGGTTCATTTTCCATGCTATGCTCCGGATTCGACGCAAAATTTGCAACACTTCCTCGCCGCTCACCGATACACGTCTCGCAATAAATGTAGAGGATGTGTACCCGGAGAACAACAGGAGGCATCGACGAAATTTATGCGCCGGATCCGGAGCAAAGCATATGGGAAAAACGAACCCAATTTACACATACCGGGCTGTCCATGGATAGCGTTGGACAATTCGAAGAATCAAGGTTATAAATATGCAAATGCATGCATATTTATAACTATGACGCTTTCGAACGGGAGACACATATTGGTTACGCATACTGATGATTCAAGACACATATATAGCTAGCTATCAAGTTTCATCGGAATAGATCAAATAATTAATGGGGGAGGAGGACATGTCATTTGTGCTCACCCACGAACGAAGGGGCAGAGCTCATCAAACGCACGGTGAGGTCATCGAACACAAAACCTCACAGCGATGAAACAACTGCACATTTAAAAATACCCGATCAACACAATTATATATGATGTTTTTCATAACAAAATCGAAAAATATATGACCTAACTAATAATTAACAAATATATGACCCCGTCGGCCTCTGGAAGGCCAAAGAACTCCTTTTCGGGAGGCGTCGGGGGTCGGGGTGTCGTGTCGGTGTCGGGGTGCCGTGTCGGGGTCGGGGTCGGGGTCTCGGGGTCGGGGTCTCAGGTCGGGGTGTCGGGTCGGGTGCCGGGTCGGGGTCGGGGTGCCGTGTCGGTGTCGGGGTCGGGGTGTCGGCTCAGGCTCAGGGTCGGGTCGGGTCGGGGTGTCGGGTCGGGTCTCGGTCGGGTGTCGTGTCGGGGTGCCGGGTCGGGTCGGGGTGCCATGTCGGGTCGGGTTTTTTTCATCTTTTTTCCTTTTCTTCTTCTTCCTCTTATTCCTTTTCTTCGTTTTCTTCCTTTTTTTTCCTTCTTCTTCTTCTTCTTCTTCTTCTTTCCTAAAACTAAACTAAACCTAAAACTAAAACTAAATCTAAAACTAAAACTAAAACTAAAACTAAATCTAAACTAAACATAAACCTAAAACTAAAAATAGAAAAAAAGGAAAAACTAAATCTAAACCTAAAACTAAATTAGAACTAAACCTAAACCTAAAAACTAAACCTAAAACTAAAACTAAAACTAAATCTAAACTAAACATAAACCTAAAACTAAAAAACAGAAAAAAGGAAAAAAGAGGAGGTAGAGCTCACCTCAAGGTGGCTGGTGGAGGAGGTGGTCAGGAGGAGTGGGCGGGCTGGGCGATGGCGCCTGCCCGTGCGTGGGGCGCTGGGGGTTGGCATGGGCGCCGAGACGACAGTGGCGGCGGGGCGACAAGCGGCTGGTGAAGCGACATGGCCCGGGCGTGAGGCGCTGGGCGGGCATGGCGGCACCGAGACGGCAGGGCGGCACGGGCGGGGGCCGGTGAGGCGACGCGCCGGGCCAAGTGGTAGTGGGGCCGGGGGAGGCGTGGTGGGGCGACTGGCGGCTAGTGGTGGGGCGGCGGCGGTGAAAAGTGGAGAGAAACATAGAGAGATGGGCGGGGTGGGGCGCGGCCGTTAGATATGTTAAATCTTTGCCGTCCGCCCCCTTTGTCGTCCGCTTTTTTGCAGGGAGGGCCGTTAAGTTTTTTTAAGCAGCTCGTCAGTGGGCCCCCCTCCCTCTTTGCCGTCTGTTAGCCGACGACAAAGAATCTTTGCCGTTTGCTAGCGGATGGCAAAGAACTGGCTGATGGCAAACAAAGTCTTTGCCATCAGCCAGTTCTTTGTCGTCTGCTTTTGGGTAGCTGATGGCAAAGAGCTTTTTTGCCGTCAGCTAGCTGATGGCAAAGAGCTGGCAGATGGCAAAGTAGCTGATCCCAGTAGTGGGTGTGGGTGAGTAGAGGGATGGCCTAGCCAGTGGTGGGAGTAGTAGGGGGCGGTGAGGCCTCCGCGGCATCACAGCCGGCCATGGGAGGCAGGAGCTTGGGCACGACCGGCGCTGGTTTGGGCGGCTGGAGCAAGAAGACCAGAGGTTGAAGAAGCACTACGGCCGTTGGATGGACATCGTACGGTCACTTGAGCTAGAATCGTTCATATATTGACTAAGTTGACAAAGCCCTCCATCCCCGTCAACTTAGTAGGCCCAGAAGTCAGCCTCCCACTGTGGTGGGTCCCAGCTGGCAGGGGGTATTCATTTTTTGTGCGTAATAAAGATGCATTTCCTTGCGTGCGAAGATATAGTTGGTGGGTCCGACCTGTCAGTGGAGGGAACATTTTTTTCACGAAATATAGAGGCCCTTCTGGAGGGTCCCAGATGTCAGGTGGAGGAATCATTATTTTGCGTGTAATAAGGAGGCATTTCCTTGTGTGCGGTCAGGACCCAGTGTCACCTCTCCACGTCTGATCCACTTCCAATGGATGCTGTTCATTGACCACGTTGACCACGCCGCGCCGAGAGCACCAGGGCGGTGGACGACGGCGAGGCCTACGAAGGGAACGACACGGAGCCGGGGAAGACACGGAAGTGGCTGCCCACGCGGTGGAGAGTACGTGGGTTCGGCTGCCGTCGCCGGAAAATAACAGGAGGTGTGGGTGAGTAGAAGGATAGACAGGCCAGGAATGCGAGTATATGATGGGGCCGTGAGGCCTGCCCGGTAGCACAGCCGGCCACGGGAGGCGGGAGCAGGCGGTTCCGACGGCGCTGGTTTGGGCGGTCAGCAGGAAGATCGAGACTCAAGAAGACGATTTCCGTTAGATTGACATCTAACGGTCTGACGCTGGTAGAGTCGATTGTTGACTAAGTTTCTTTTTTGAGAAACCTTGTGTACGCATGAACTTAGTAGGCCCACAAGTCAGTCTCCAAATCCGTGGCAGACAACATAGAGCCCATTTGCTATTTTTAATAATTTGCAGCCCATTTGCTAATTCTTAAGTAATTTATTACAACCCATTTTCTACCCACGACCATGGTCAAAAAGTTCAACCTTATTTTGCATATTTCGGTGGAGTCCGAACTTTTGTAATCCTGAAAGGATAAACATTTTTTTAAGAACTTATTGATTTGCCAAAAAAATCGTTTTGTTTTTGTAAGAAAATAAGACGTGGGACAATTGAGTTGGAAAACCAGTGGTAAAAAATTCAGCGCTGGGAGGGAAAACAACAACAAAAATAAGGATGTAAATATGAAAAGGGAATTTTATGTATTTGCAATATAATGATACGTGAATATGAACTAGTAAAACTATAGATAGAGATTAGAAAACGGATGTAGGACATGCGTTTCAAGAGGAAACTAGAACTGGGATGTGTGTTTGATTCAGTAAAAAAACTGCCTGCGGATGTTTGATACGTCTCCAACGTATCTATAATTTTTGATTGTTCCATGCTATATTATATTCTGTTTTGGATGATTAATGGGCTTTATTATACACTTCTGTATTATTTTTGGGACTAACCCATTAACCGGAGGCCCAAGCCAAATTGCTGTTTTTTCCTATTTCAGTGTTTCGGAGAAAAAGAATATCAAACGGAGTCCAAATGGAATGAAACCTTCGGGAACGTGATTTTCGGAAAAATGTGATCTAGAGGACTTGGAGTGGACATCACGCAACAGACGAGGAAGCCACGAGGTAGGGGGGCGCGCCCTCCACCCTCGTGGGTGTCGGGGATGCTGATCGGACCCACGAACACCTATGGGGCCGGCGGACCAGGCCCCTTGTGGTTCGGAGGGGGGCGGAGACCGCACGAAGAGCGGATCGAGGCGAGGCACACGAGCAGTTTACCCAGCTTCGGAGCCCTCCGGAGAGATAAAACTCCTACTGCTGCGTGTTTGATTGTATTGTGTTCTTGCTAGGGAGCGATGAGAACTATCAAACCTAGCGTGAGAGTCTCTGGTCTCGAATGAGTCGAACCAGCCGAACCCTTTCTACGTCGCACATGGGCCTCCTTTTATATGCTCAAGGGGTCTCCGACAGGTGGCAACGCAGATGAGGGTACAAATGTAAAAACAGTAGTCGGTACACCTACTTGAATAGTGTACAGTGCAAAAATACCTAACTCTGACGGCAAGGGACAAAAGCAATAAATGCCCGTCTGTGTCGCCTAAACAGTGCAACAGAGACCGTCAGGTGCGCCACCGCTCGCCACGATGGCAAGCTTGCCGCTTATCGCTGCTCTCCGCTGGCTGCACAGCCTCTCGACATGCGTGCATGGAATGGTCTCATGGCGACACGTTGATGGATGAGCTGGAGCGGAGATGAAGAGAGGTTGCTTGCCCCGGCAAGCGCCTTGCCGCGGCTGAATCCTTGTCGCATCAGGAGGCTTGTCGCGCTCCGAGCCTTCCCGGCAAGCTCCTCTTGCCGGGGCCTTGTCTTCTGCATGCCTTGAGTGGCCTTCCCGGCAAGCTCCTCTTGCCGGGGCCTTGTCTTCTTGCTCAAATACTTTGTTCTTGAATGGCTCCAAAGGAACCACGGAGGACCTTGGCGGTGACCAGCAAGCCTTGCAGGTGCTGCAACTGCCGTCTGCACGAGCACGGGATACTAGGGTACCCCTACTCTAGTACACCGGCAGGAGCCTCGGGCCTGGGTCAAGACACGGTGCCGAAGCGCTGTCGGGCCAGGCCCAAAAACAGTCTGCGGTCACACGCGGCCTTGATCACGCCTGTAACTCACCTCGGACCCACCACGTCCCCCACTAACGGCACGCACCGAGCGTGGCGTCAGGCGAAGATCGTGGGCGTGGTCGTGGGGTTTCTTTATTAGGAAAAGCGGAACGTCCGCCCCTGCCCCTCCTTATAAACAGGGGAAACAGGGCAGGCCGTCCACCTCGCCATTGCTGTCTTGTCAAGAAAACCACCGCCGCTCCCCTTCTTCTCCGGTCTTGAAGAGACCAGCGCCCCGCCCCCTTTCGCCGCAAGCGCACTCACCGCCGTCGACCTCCTTCGCCGCCTCCGCCATGGCTCTGAAAGCCGACAAGGGGAAGGGCGTCAAGTCGGCTGAGGCGCAGCGGCTCGCGGCGCTGCGCAAGGAGCGGGCCATCTTCTCCCCTCAGCTCGACACAAAGGAGCTAAGGGAGCTCTTCTATCTCTTTTGGTCAACGGAGACGCGTGCGCATCCGCGCACGAAGGTACTCCCCGCCTCCGCTTCTGATTTGGCCCCAACTGTGTATCCATTCTTTGCCCTTTTCTTCTATTGCGGGCTCTGCCCGCCCTTTTCCGAGTTCTTCTGCGATATCATGAACACATATGGCCTCCGCCTCCTTGATTTCACTCCCAACGTTGTCTTGACTATGGCAGTTTTCGCACACCTTTGCGAAAACTTTGTCGGGATCTATCCCAACGTAGCCCTCTTCCGCCACTTCTTCATGCCCCGCGTTGAGAGAGGGGAGCCGCTTACCGGAGGGATAGCTTGGGGCTCCAGGGTCGGCAAGAAAGAAGCGTATCTGGAAGGAGAGTTCCTTAGCAAGTGGGAGGAGTGGAGATCCAACTGGTGTTGGATCGTAGAGGAGAACCCGCAGCCCTTCACTGCCGTGCGCCAAACCCCAATAGTGCGCGGCAACGATTGGAGCAACTTGGCGCCGGAGGATGCTAGATTGAAGATAGTCAGTGACCGGATTTTGCGCCTCGTGCTTGCCGGACTAACCGTAAGCGCGGTTGGCGTGAACTTCCTTCGCCGCCGCATTGCTCCCTTGCAGAGAGGAGGAGACACTGCTTGGGAGTTCCAAACGCGGGCAGACATCATGAGGCTGCGCCTGGCCTGAATCGAATTTCACCGTCTTGGAGTTGGACGCAATGCTGCTAGAGCTGTTCAAGAACGACCCGATCACCCCGAGTGGTTTAGGTTGCCGAGGGTCGTACCATTGTGCAACAACTCTGCTCTCGACGCATCCGCGCCATGATGCCGGAGTGCGATTCACATGGGATCGTTCCAACCTGGCAAGAGCCTTCTGACGAGATCGTGCAGCAGTTCTTCGACAACTTGGAAGAAGTGCCGATCCGCTCCGACGAGCAGAAAAGGCTCACCCGCGACACCACCGACGAGGAGATGGCGCGCATTGCCACCAGGCTGGAGGAGGCGGCAGCCGCTGTTGCCGTTGGCGTCTTCGGGTATACTGTGGAGGAGGCAGACGCTGCAAAGGCGGCAAGCCTTCCCGAGCGGAGGGAGCTCGCCGGTGAGGAAGAGCTTGCCGAGCCCGAGGCCGAGTCGAGTGGACCGGCCGAGGGTGCTTCTTCTCCACCACCCAGCGACTTGCCGCCAACGGAGCCCCCGGCTCCGCCGAAGAGGCGTCTCCGCAAGGCCGGAGACGAGACGGGGCGGCAGACGGGCCTGCCCAAGAAGGCCAAGGCGACGCGCTTTCATCATGACAAGTGATGTTGCCGGGAGCACCCACACCGCCATGACAAGCTGGGACGGGATCCTCTCAGCCACCGCCGACGCCCGCCTAAGCGGCCAAGAGAGCCCACCCCTCCGCCTCGTCGCACCGGAGGCGAGCCGGAGTTTGACTTCTCCGCACTCAGCTCCGAGGAGGAGGAAGAGGAGTAAGCTTCACTATTGTGCTTGTATTTCTTCAATTCTGTTGCTTCATCTTGAATCTGATTTGCTTCGTTCTGGACTCTTTCCTTTTCAGGACGCTAGCCCAGAGAGCATCGAAGAGGGCCAAGATCCCGCGGTCGTCGTTGAGGACGACCCACCCGTGGCAACAGGGGATGCATCTGAGACCCCCTTGCCGGACCCGGCAACCCTTCCTCAGAGCAGCCCCCAGCACAGCCCCCAGGGTAAGTATGCGGTTTTCTCCTTACTGTTAGGTGTGCGTGGGTGCTCCTTCTTCATTGATATCTGATTGTTTGTTTGTGTAGGAGCAGAGCAGCCTCATCAGGAGGGCCCGGAAGCCGCCCCCGAGATTCCATCTGCTGCGACTACGCCGCCAAGGGAGGATTCTCCGGCAAGGGAGCGTCCTCCGACAAGGAGGCTACTCGGGCAAGGGAGGCTACCCGGCAAGGGACATTGCGCTGATCCTCCAATGGTCGAGACCATGGCTGCAGATCCCGTTGCAGGTAATCCCCTTACACGAAAATTTCCCTTGGGCTTGTTTTCTTCTGTTTTTCTTTGAATATTTGCTTGACTGTTCTTTCTTTGTCCGCCATAGAGCCGATGGAGGTCGAGGTCGTCGGCGAGGAAGAAGCGCGCGGCAACACCGACGAGGCCACCGTCGTGGAAGAAGAGGCCGTCGCTGACGAGCCTGTCGGTGAGGAGGCCATCGATGCTGCCGCCACAGAAGCCGGCGAGGGGTAGGGCGATCGCACTGACGGCCCTGAGGCCACAGGAGCGCCAGGCGCTACACCGACAGCCGACTCCCCTGGCCACCGGTCAGAGCCAGTTCGAGGAGCCCCAGCGCCTACTTGAAGGCGCGCGACGGTGTCTTCATCAAACTTCCCCGAGTCGAGCTCCAGGCGCCCGGTCGAAGGAGAGACCTTCGATGGCGAGCTACTCGCCTCCATTGGATCGACGCTGGTGGATGCGCCAAGCAGCAAGTGGCGAAGTCGAGGAGGAGCAGCCGCCGAAGAAGCTCTTTGTCGCTCTACCGCGCCGGCAAGCCAGGTTGGAGTCCCGGGAAGCACTTGTCGCGAGGGCAGGAGCAGACATATGGAGAAGCCTTGAGAAGAGCTCCGGAGCGCTAACCAAGAAACTCTCCGGGACGTAGCAGAAGCGCGGGAGCAACTTGCAGAAGAGTGCACTGCCTTCATCCTTGAGAAGGCCGCAGCTGAGGAGGAGCAGCGGCTGGCCGCCGAGAAGCTCTCTCGCAGAAAGCGGAAGCCGCAGCGGAAGGTCAACCTGACAGCCACGAGGAAGACCTTGTCGCAGGTGAGGAGTCACTTGGCGGGGCGCTTTAAGGAAGCGAAGGATGCTGCCGCAGCCGCCGAGGCCGCCAAGGAAGAGTTGAAGGCGAAGGTGGCACAGCCGAGGCCAGCCTCAAGAAGAGCGGCGAGGAGCTTGCAGCGCTCAAGCACGAAGCCGAGAAGGACGCCTACACTCTTGGCGAGCTGCAGGTCGTCTCGCCGATAGGGGCAAGGATCTCGGCCGCCAAGGATTCCAAAGCGGATCTTGAGCTGAAGCTGACCACTCATGCAGACGCTGGACGGGCGCCAGAGAGCGGGAGGTGGGCCTGTTGGAGACGATCAAGGCCAAGGAGGAGCTGCTGGCGAATCTTGTTGATACCTGTGAGCGCCTTGAGGGAGAGTGTGGAGCATTGGACTGAAGGTCTTGTGGATACTGCTGCCGACATCCACAATGAGCTGATGGAGCTGGGGATGGTGGACCTTGCATACTCCTCCGACGAGCATCTCCAACCCAACGCCAAGCTTAGCTTATTCTTCAAGGGCGTGGTGACGGGCCTCCGGCGACTCCGGGAAGAGGTCCCAACGCAGCTGGCCGAGGAATCACGCCAGATCTGTGCAGGAGCCCTCGAGAAGGTGTTGATAAAGGTGGCCTTCCGCAATCCAGGCCTCAACCTCAACGGCGTCCTCAGATCCTTGCCGCCAGATGCCAACGTGGAGGAGCTCAAAGCCCTTGTCGCACCCATTGTGGACAAGGTGAACAAGATCAAGCGGATTGATGGCGACCGCGTGGACTAGGCCGCCAATTTTATCTTTCCTTGTCGCTGCTGATCATGTTTAGAACACTTAGTTAGATCAGCGACAAGTTATTTTGTAATATACTCTATCTTAGGCGATCATTGCAATGTTATTTCCTCTACTTGATTCCTTCCTTTGTACATTTTTGCCCTACGCTTTTAGGGAACTTGTCGGTGCAGGCACCTTTGCCGCGAGCGCTGAGTGCGGAACGTCAATGACTTCTTTGGCGGTGCCGCCTCCGACAAGCAACCTTGTCGCGACTAGCTGCAGATCACTTAAGTTGTTGAGCGGACTCGAAAGAAAGTAAGGGTGCGACTAGCCTGCGAGTTGGTTCCTCTGCGCACAGGTTTTCCATACAGAGTACTATCGTTCGAGGAAGGTAACTTAAAAATTTAAAAACTGATTGCTCAAACTTTGGCAACTTAGCTTTTCTGTCGTTTGCTTCCCAATAAGGCGAAACTTCCTCGAGCAACGCTTGGTCCATAGTATTATCTTCTCATTCCCCCCTGGTTAACTTGTGCGCGAGGGAGCCTTCCTTTCTTTGAGAAAAGAGAAAGAAGAGAAAATAAAGTTATGGGGCCCAGCAGCTCGATCTTGCTTACCGGGTGAGGGTGCTGCACAAAGTGTTAGCCAAAACATGCAATAAAATGATGAAAGCATGAAATTGACAAGTTGTGCACAACATATGAGCTTTACTGATGCACGGGGTCTGCGCCCGGCTTTGTACAAAGGATTACATGCAACAGCGGCAATACTTGTACAAAAGGTGGTTGCCGGAACAGGTTCCGCAACCGCGCCTCTATGGGTAAAACTTACGAAGATGCTCAAGTTCCGAGGAGTTGCTCACGGAATGCCATCTTCGGTCTCAAAGCGCATAGCGCCAGTGCCTAGTGACTCGTTTCACCCGATAAGGGCCTTCCCACTTTGGCGTCAACTTGTTTGAATTCTTGGCGGACTGAACGCTACCAAGAACAAGGTCGCCTTCCTCGAGGCTTCCGGCACTAACTTTGCGGCTATGGTAGGGACACAAAGCTTGCTTTGGTAGCAAGCAGCTCGCCTGCAATGACTGAAGATGATCCTCCTCAAGGAGCAGCGCGTCATCTTGTCGCAGCTGCTCTTGCTCAAGCTCATCATAAGCGAGCACTCGAGGCGATCCGTATACGAGTTCCGTGGGGAGAACTGCCTCTGCTCCATAGACTAGAGCAAAGGGTGCCTGGCCAGTGGCTCGATTTGGCGTCGTCCTGATCGACCAAAGAACCACCGGCAGCTCCTCAATCCAGTTTCTTCCGCACTTGTGCAGCCTGTCGAAAGTTCTGGTCTTGAGCCCACGCAGCACTTCAGCATTTGCCCTCTCTGCTTGACCGGTGCTTCTCGGATGAGCAATGTATAAAGCAGACCTTGGCGCCAAGATCTTGGACGTACTGCATGAAGGTGCGACTCGTAAATTGTGTGCCGTTGTTGGTGATGATCCTGTTAGGGATTCCGAAACGACAAACAATCGACCTGAAGAACTTGATCACGACCGTGCCGTCACCTTCCTCATCGCTTCCACTTCCGCCACTTTGTGAACTTGTCGATGGCGGCATACAAGTACTCAAAGCCCCGACAACTCGGGGAAAGGGCCGAGATGTCGAGCCCCAGGACCGAAAATGGCCAGGATAAAGGGATCGTCACGGAGAGCTTGAGCTGGCTGGTGTATCTGTTTGGAATGGAACTGCACGCTTCACACTTGGTTACTTGTGCGGTTGCATCCTGGAGGGTCATCGGCCGGAAGAAACCTTGCCGGAAAGCTTTGCTTGGCAAGTGCTCTTGGCGCCAATGTGGTGACCACATATGCCTCCATGTATCTCTGCCAACAGCTTCGGCCCATCTTCCCGGGAATACACTTCAATTTCACACCGTTGAATCTTCTTACATGCATGATATCTTGTCGACAAACTGGTACATACTTGACTGCCGGGCTACTCTCTCAGCTTCTTCTTGCTCTTCGGGAAGTTCTCCTGTCTGAAGGAAATGGACAATCTGCTGCGCCCATGCTGGAGCTTGCGGCTCGACAACAAGGACTAAAGGCACATCTGCTGTTGCGGCAACGTCAGCTTCCACGGCAAGAACCTGCGGCTCAGCCGGAGCTTGATGTTCCCCGGCAAGCTTGCCGGAGCAAAACTTGTCGGGAGGGTCTGCTTCAACGAAACAAACCCTGGGGCTTGTCGGAGCGGACTGCCCCTCAGCTCTGCTGGTGTCGATCTTGGGGACCTTCTTGGCGGCGGCTTCGGGAAGCTCTGCCGGAAAGTAGTCACCAGAGATCAACTTCCTCTTCTTGTTCTGTCCAGTTGATGGTGTTACGGTTGATTGAGTCAGCTTGAGCACGAAAATCCCTGGTTCCACAGGCAACTTAAGTGCAGCGCACTTTGACAGGCCATCAGCAATATCATTCTGAGCTCTTGGAACATGTTCCATTTGCAGGCCGTCAAAGTGCTCTTCTAGCTTCCTCACTTCATCAACGTAGGCTTCCATCAATGGACTCTGATAATCTTTGTTGACTTGGCGGACGACAAGTTGCGAGTCACCCCTGACAATAAGCTTCTTGATCCCAAGGTCTACTGCGATCCTGAGACCGGCAAGCAAACCTTCATACTCTGCTGTATTGTTTGTTGCTTGCTCCTTGGGAAAGTGCATCTGGACTATGTACTTGAGGTGCTCTCCGGTGGGTGCGACAAGCAGCACGCCGGCACCGGCGCCTTGCAGCGAGAAGGCACCATCAAAGTACATAAGCCACTCTTTGCTTGCTTCCTTGACGGGAATGCTCGTCTGGAATTTCTTCATCTAGTGTTGGCGTCCATTCTGCTATGAATTCTGCCAATGCTCGCTTTTGCATAGTTGAAGTGCTTTCAAACTTGAGGCCAAAGCTTGACAGTTCCAGTGCCCACTCGACAATCCTACCTGTTGCCTCTGGATTCTGCAGTATCCTCTTCAGTGGAAAGCGAGTTACAACTGTTATCTCATGTGCTTGGAAGTAATGGCGCAGCTTTCTCGAGGCCATGAGGAGGCGGAGAAGCAATTTCTGCACACCAGAGTACCTTGACCTAGCCCCCTGCAGGAGGGAACTGACAAAGTAAACTGGGCGCTGCACCATCCTTTTCTGCATCTGTTCTTGCGTCTGCGCAGATCCGTCCTTGTCGGGACCAGAGCTTGTCGGTGAAGCCCCCTGCTTGTCGCTGGATGTGTCTGCCTTGGTTGCTAGCTCATCATCTGCCTCCCTCTCCGCTACCAACGCAACACTAACCACTTGATTGGTTGCCGCTATGTATAGCAGCAACTTCTCTTGTGGCTTAGGTGCGAGAAGTGTTGGAGTGGAGGACAGGCACCTCTTTAAGTCCTGCAGCGCAGCCTCCGCTTCGGGAGTCCATTTCATTGGACCTGCCTTTTTCAAAATCTTGAAAAATGGCAGGGCGCGTTCAGAAGACCTAGAGATAAACCTGCTGAGAGCAGCTACGCAACCGGCAAGTCTTCGTACATCCTTGACGCGCATTGGTACTCCAATCTGCTCAATGGCCTTGATCTTGTCGGGATTGGCTTCAATTCCTCGCTGAGACACTAAGAACCCGAGAAGCTTGCCGGAAGGGACTCCAAACACGCACTTCTCGGGGTTGAGCTTGAGGTTGATTTTGCGCAGATTTGCAAAGGTCTCATCCAAATCTTGAACCAGAGTTGCTTTGTCCTTGCTCTTGACCACTATGTCATCCATGTAGGCTTCTACATTATTGTGCATTTGCGGCTCAAAATCATCATGAACTACCCTTGCAAATGTTGAACCAGCATTCTTCAAACCGAAAGGCATCCGTATGAAACAGTATGTGCCACATGGTGTAATGAATGCGGTTTTCTCCTCATCCTCTTCAGCCATGAAGATCTGATGGTATCCTGAGTATGCATCAAGAAACGAAAGCAAATCACATCCAGCCGTGGAGTCAACAATCTGGTCGATGCGCGGCAAGGGAAATGGATCTGTGGGACAAGCTTTATTAATATCCGTGAAGTCAATACAAAGTCTCCATTTTCCATTTGCCTTGCGCATGACTACAGGATTGGCCAACCACGTAGGATGGAGCACTCCCCTGACAAGGCCTGCTGCTTCCAATTTCTTGATCTCTTCTGCGATGAACTCTTGGCGCTCCACTACCTGTTTCCTTACTTTCTGCTTGACGGGCTGCGCATGAGGACAAACGGCCAGGCGGTGCTCAATTACTTTCACAGGAACACGGGGATGTCGGGACGGTTGCCATGCAAACACGTCGATATTCTCCGCAGGAAAGCAACGAGCGCCTTCCTATTTAGGGTCGAGAGAGGCATCGATGGTGAAGGTATCACCGGTCACGTCCTCCTTGGCGGACACCCTCTTGGTCTTTGGCGGAGCCGCCATCTTCTTCTTGCACTTGCGGTGGAGCTCGATGGTGCATCCTCGACGGTAGCGCAGCACTCAAGAGGTGCGCTTGCCGGAGTGGGCATCGGAGATCTTGCGGACTTGGACTTGGTCTTCTTTCCCACAGGAGCTTCAGCGGCAAGTGTCCGGCAATCTGTCGCGTGCCGCTGCATCCCGGTATATCTTGTCGGCACAGATAAGAGCATCCTTCTTGTCGCCATGGACAGAGATGACGCTTATTGGGCCTGGCATCTTGAGTAAGTTGTAGGAGTAGTGAGAGGCTGCCATGAACTTGGCGAGTGCTGGACGGCCAAGTATCCCATTGTAAGGCAATGGGAAATCAGCGACGTCGAATGTAACCCTCTCAGTCCTAAAGTTCAGCTCGCTGCCAAATGTTACCGGCAACGTAACCTTCCCCTTCGGCTTGCTCCTTCCCGGATTGATTCCTTGGAAAGTACCAGTCTCTTCGAGCTCGCTGTCAGGGATTTGAAGCTTCTGGAGCACCGCGGAGGAGATCAGATTCAAGCCGGCCCCGCCGTCAACTAGCATATTGGTGACCTTGAGGTTGCGGATAGTTGGTGATACCAACATCGGCAAGCACCCGACCGCAGTTATGCAATCAGGGTGGTCCTCAATATCGAAGATGATAGGCGTGCTGGACCACTTCAGAGGCTTGCGCGACTCTACGGATGGTTCCGCTGCATTGACCTCCCGCATCCACTGCTTGAGTTGGCGGTGGGAGGTATGCACGGAAGCATCTCCGTCAACACAGAGAACCTCTGTAGCTTTCTGAAACTCCTGCTCGTCGGCGTCGTCATCGTCCATATCTTCGTCGTCGTCGTCATCTTCATCTTTGTCGCGGCCGCGGGGAGGTCTGTCTCCTTGCCGCTGCTTGGCCTTGCCAGCGTCCTCCCCGGCCGGGTCTCTTCTTGCTTGCTCCTCCAGCACCTTCCTGGGCTGCCTTCTCCTTGTCGCGCCGCTCGTACTCAGCCTTCTGCTGTTCAACAAGCTGCTCGACCTTCTTGCAGATCTGGAGGTCATGGCCCTTGGTGCGGTGGATCTTGCAGTACTGCTTGCCGGAGCCGTCCTGCTTGTCGGCGGCCGCCACAGACTGGTGGTTGGCATCGGCGGCAACCTCCTTGTCGGAGCCACCAGCCTTGGTGTTCTTGTCGCCACCTCCATTGCCGGACTGCTCAACAGCTAACACTTCCCTGCCTTTCTTCTTCCTGTTGCCTCGCCGCCGGCTCTTCTTTGCTGGGGCGGTCTCCTCACTGTCAGATCCTGCTTCTGCATTCTCTCTGAGTCTCCTCCCCTCAGCGTGCACACTTGTCGGCCAAGGCATACAGCTCATCGACGTCCTTGACTTTGCACATCGCCATTTCCTCCCTCATCCCGCGGTTCCGCATGTTACGATGAAACGCTACCGATCACCACGGCAGGGTGGACATCTGGGATGTTGTAGTGCACACGATCAATCTCTGAATGAACTTGCGCAGGGACTCTCCTTCCTTCCGAAAGCGAAAGCAGATGAAGGTCACTTTCTTGGCCATGAGGCTTGTGGCCGCCTGTGAAGGCGCCAACAAACTGATGGCATAAATCTACCCAAGAGGATATGGAGCTGTCCGGCAAGTGCATGAGCCAAGATCTGACGTTGGTCTTGAGCACGAGCGGGAAGTAGTTGGCAAGGATCTTGTCGTCCCGTCCCCCTGCAGCTTGCACCGCGATGGTGTAGATGCCGAGGAACTCCGACGGGTGTGTCCTGCCATCGTACTTCTCCGGCACGTCTGGTTTGAAGTTTTTCTGGCTGGGCCACTGGACTTGCCGCAGCTCATGAGTGAACGCAGGGCAACCTACCGCGTACGGCAAGTCGCCTGGTTCCTCTAGCGCGCGCATGTCAACAGAGGGCCCGGCGCGCTTGTTGGACTGACGCCGCTTCTCTCCGGGCGCTGGCGCGAGTCCGGAAGGCCCTCTTGTTGTCGTTCATGAAGAACTTGGCGCTGATCGCGGCGAGCTCGTGGATCCGACGACGCAGTGGAGTCGCTGTCGAGGTGGATCCGGTGAGTCGGCGATCTTGGCCTTCGGGGCGGAGAGTGCATGGTAGTTGCACCTCCACCAGTCTCGTCGCCACCGGCTCGCGTTTGGCATTCTTGCCGCGGCAGTGACGCACTCGGTTGTCATGAGCGTCGCCGTTGGCGAAGCCGATGAGACTTCAGATTGTGGCCTCCACCGTCGACCTTTGTCGGCCGTTGGAGGGTAGTCGAGGAGCGATTGAGCTCGCCAGAAGCTTCGCTGGAGTAGTGGGTGGCATTGGCGAGCGGTGCGAGGAGCGGATATGCTCGGACTTCTAACTATGTTAGAAGGAGCAGCATCCCGCCCAGCGCATCAGATCTCGCTCGTGCCAGCATGTTGGCGTGCACGCTGGTCTTGAGGGTCTCGATCCAACGAGCGTATGGCATTGTGAACGCCATGACGCTGTTGGTCCCGCGTCTCCTGAGATGGGCGCGGGGGATGTGCGGACGCCGAGGTTTGCGGGGCCTTGTCCTTGGACTTGGCAGCGTCAAGAACTCCTCCGTCGGCGCCCGTTCCTCAGCTAGCGTCTGCCTCACCACCCGTTTGCTGCGGTGATGGTGGGTACAACGCGGACGGCTCCGCTGCCGCCGAAGCCTTCTTCTTCGGTGGCATGTTGATGGAGATGTTGCTCGTGTGAATGCCGGATCGGGTTCACACAGCCTCGACGCCCCCTACCTGGCGCGCCAAAGATGTCGGGGATGCTGATCGGACCCACGAACACCTATGGGGCCGGCGGACCAGGCCCCTTGTGGTTCGGAGGGGGGCGGAGACCGCACGAAGAGCGGATCGAGGCGAGGCACACGAGCAGTTCACCCAGCTTCGGAGCTCTCCGGAGAGATAAAACTCCTACTGCTGCGTGTTTGATTGTATTGTGTTCTTGCTAGGGAGCGATGAGAACTATCAAACCTAGCGTGAGAGTCTCTGGTCTCGAATGAGTCGAACCAGCCGAACCCTTTCTACGTCGCGCATGGGCCTCCTTTTATATGCTCAAGGGGTCTCCGACAGGTGGCAACACAGATGTGGGTACAAATGTAAAAACAGTAGTCGGTACACCTACTTGAACAGTGTACAGTGCAAAAATACCTAACTCTGACGGCAAGGGACAAAAGCAATAAATGCCCGTCGGTGTCGCCTAAACAGTGCAACAGAGACCGTCAGGTGCGCCACCGCTCGCCACGATGGCAAGCTTGTCAGCGCCGGTTATCGCTGCTCTCCGCTGGCTGCACAGCCTCTCGACACGCGCGCATGGAATGGTCTCATGGCGACACGTTGATGGATGAGTTGGAGCGGAGATGAAGAGAGGTTGCTTGCCCCGGCAAGCGCCTTGCCGCGGCTGAATCCTTGTCGCGTCAGGAGGCTTGTCGCACTCCGAGCCTTCCCGGCAAGCTCCTCTTGCCGGGGCCTTGTCTTCTGCATGCCTTGAGTGGCCTTCACGGCAAGCTCCTCTTGCCGGGGCCTTGTCTTCTTGGTCAAATACTTTGTTCTTGAATGGCTCCAAAGGAACCACGGAGGACCTTAGCGGTGACCAGGCAAGCCCTGCCGTTAGGTGTCAAGAATCGCTGCTGCATCTAGTACGGGATACTAGGGTACCCCTACTCTAGTACACCGACAGTGGGCCCCTCGTGGCTCCACCGACTGTTGGAAATACGCCCTAGAGGCAATAATAAAATGGTTATTATTATATTTCCTTGTTCATGATAATTGTCTATTGTTCATGCTATAATTGTATTAACTGGAAACCGTAATACATGGGTGAATACATAGACCACTACATGTCCCTAGTGAGCCTCTAGTTGACTAGCTCGTTGATCAATAGATGGTTATGGTTTCCTGACCATGGACATTGGATGTCATTGATGACGGGATCACATCATTAGGAGAATGATGTGATGGACAAGACCCAATCATAAGCATAGCACAAGATCGTGTAGTTCGTTTTCTAAGAGCTTTTCTAAATGTCAAGTATCATTTCCTAAGACCATGAGATTGTACAACTCCCGGATACCGTAGGAATGCTTTGGGTGTACCAAACGTCACAACGAAACTGGGTGGCTATAAAGGTGCACCACATGTATCTCCGAAAGTGTCTGTTGGGTTGGCACGAATCGAGACTGGGATTTGTCACTCCGTATGACGGAGAGGTATCTCTGGGCCCACTCGGTAATGCATCATCATAATGAGCTCAATGTGACTAAGTAGTTAGTCACGGGATCATGCATTACGGAATGAGTAAAGTGACTTGCCGGTAACGAGATTGAACGACGTATTGGGATACGGACGATCGAATCTCGGGCAAGTAACATACCTATTGACAAAGGGAATTGTATACGGGATTAATTGAATCCCCGACATCGTGGTTCGTCCGATGAGATCATCATGGAACATGTGGGAGCCATAATGGGTATCCAAATCACGCTGTTGGTTACTGGCCAGAGAACGTCTCGATCATGTCAGCATGGTTCCCGAACTCGAAGGGTCTACACACTTAAGGTTCGGTGACGCTAGAGTTGTTATGGGAAATAGTATGTGGTTACCGAAGGTTGTTCGGAGTCCTGGATGAGATCCCGGACGTGACGAGGAACTCCGGAATGGTCCGGAGGTGAAGATCGATATATTGGACTCCGGAATTGTTCTGGGAGTACCGGGTGACGACCAGCGTGACCGAAAGGTGTTTCGGAGGCCCCGACAAGCGTTGGGGGGCCTTATGGGCCAAGAGGAGGGGGAACACCAGCCCACTAAGGGGATGTGCGCCCCTCCCAACCCCTCTCACGTAACCTGGAGAGGTGGGGGCGCCTCCCCTAGGGCAGCCGCCCCTCCCGGCTTGGGGGGCAAGATTCCTAGGGGTGGGGGTGCCCAAACCCATCTAGGGTTTCCCCTGTGGCCGCCACCCCTCCCCTAGGGTGCCTTCTCCACCCCCCTTCACCCTATATATCGTGAGGGAGAGAGAGAGGGCAGCCGCACCCTTCCCCTGGCGCATCCCCTCCCTCCTCCAACACCTCCTCCTCCTCCGTAGTGCTTGGCGAAGCCCTGCCGGAGAACCACGAGCTCCATCGCCACCAGCCGTCGTGCTGCTGGAGTTTTTCCCTCAACTTCTCCTCTCCCCTTGCTGGATCAAGAAGGAAGAGATGTCCCCGGGCTTTACGTGTGTTGAACGCGGAGGCACCGTCCGTTCGGCGCTTAGATCGGAATCGACCGCGATCTGAATCGCTGCGTGTACGACTCCACCAACCGCGTTCTTGTAACGCTTCTGCATCGCGATCTTCAAGGGTATGAAGATACACTCATCCTCTCCCTCCCTTGTTGCTAGAATCGCCATAGATTGATCTTGGTGATGCGTAGAAAATTTGAATTATTGCTACGTTCCCCAACAGTGGCATCATGAGCTAGGTCTATTGCGTAGATTCTATACACGAGTAGAACAAAAGTAGTTGTGGGTGTTGGTTTGTTCAATTTTCTTACAGTTACTAGTCCTATCTTGTTTTGGCGGTAATGTGGGATGAAGCGGCCTGGACCGACCTTACACGTACGCTTACGTGAGACAGGTTCCACCGACTGACATGCACTTGTTGCATAAGGTGGCTAGCGGGTGTCTGTCTCTCCCACTTTAGTCGGATTGGATTCGATGAAAAGGGTCCTTATGAAGGGTAAATAGCAATTGGCATATCACCGTTGTGGCTTTTGCGTAGGTAAGAAACGTTCTTGCCAGGAACCCATAGCAGCCACGTAAAAACATGCAACAAAAATTAGAGGACGTCTAACTTGTTTTTGCAGGGTATGCTATGTGATGTGATATGGCCAAAAAGATGTGATGAATTATATATATGTGATGTATGAGATTGATCATCTTCTTGTAATAGGATTCACGACTTGCATGTCGATGAGTATGACAACCGGCAGGAGCCATAGGAGTTGTCTTAATTTATTGTATGACCTGTGTGTCATTGTAAATGCCATGTAATTACTTTACTTTATTGCTAACCCTTAGCCATAGTAGTAGAAGTAATAGTTGGCAAGACAACTTCATGAAGACACGATGATGGGGATCATGATGATGGAGATCATGGTGTCATGCCGGTGACGAAGGTGATCATGCCGCGCCTCAAAGATGAAGATCAAGGCGCAAAATGATACTGGCCATATCATGTCACTTTATGATTTGCATGTGATGTTTGTCATGTTTACATCTTATTTGCTTAGAATGACGGTAGCATAAATAAGATGATCCCTCACTAAAATTTCAAGAAAGTGTTCCCCCTAACTGTGCACTGTTGCAAAAGTTCGTTGTTTCGAAACACCACGTGATGATCGGGTGTGATAGATTCTAACGTTCGCATACAACGGGTGTAAGCCAGATTAACGCGAAACACTTAGGTTGACTTGACGAGCCTAGCATGTACATACATGGCCTCGGAACACGAGAGATCGAAAGGTCGAACATGAGCCGTATGGTAGATACGATCAACATGGAGATGTTCACCGTTGATGACTAGTCCGTCTCACGTGATGATCGGACAAGGCCTAGTCGATTCGGATCATGTATCACTTAGATGACTAGAGGGATGTCTATCTAAGTGGGAGTTCATTAAATAATTTGATTAGATGAACTTAATTATCATGAACATAGTCAAAAGGTCTTTGCAAATTATGTCGTAGCTCACGCTTTGGTTCTACTGTTTTAGATATGTTCCTAGAGAAAATTTAGTTGAGAGTTGACAGTAGCAATTATGCGGACTGGGTCCGTAAACTGAGGATTGTCCTCATTGCTCCGCAGAAGGATTATGTCCTTAATGCCCCGCTCAGTGTGCTGAACCTCGAGCATCGGTTGTGGATGTTGCGAACATCTGACATACACGTTTTGACGACTACATGATAGTTCAGTGCGTAATGCTAACTGGTTTAGAATTGAGGCACCAAAGATGTTTTTGAAACATCGCAGAACATATGAGATGTTCCGAGGACTGAAATTGGGACTTCAGGCTAGTGCCCACGTCAAGGGGTATGAGACCTCTGACAAGTTTCTTAAGCCTGCAAACTAAGGAGAAATGCTCAATCGTTGAGCATGTGCTCAGATTGTCTGAGTACTACAATCGCTTGAATCGAGTGGGAGTTAATCTTCCAGATGAGATAGTGATGGTTCTCCAAAGTCACTGCCACCAAGCTACTAGAGCTTCGTGATGAACTATAATATATCAGGGATAGATATGATGATCTTTGAGCTATTCGCGACACCGCGAAAGTAGAAATCAAATAGGAGCATCAATTGTTGATGGTTGGAAAGACCAATAGTTTCAAGAAGGGCAAGGGCAAGAAGGGATACTTCATGAAACGGCAAATCAGTTGCTGCTCTAGTGAAGAAACCCAAGGTTGAACCCAAACACGAGACTAAGTGCTTCTGAAATAAGGGGAACGGTCACTGAAGCAGTACTACCCTAGATACTTGGTAAATGAGAAGGCTGGCAAGGTCGACAGAAGTATATTGGATATACATTATGATGTGTACTTTATTAGTACTCCTAGTAGCACCAGGGTATTGAAATACCAGTTCGGTTGCTAAGTGTTAGTAACTCGAAATAAAAGGCTACGGAATAAACGGAGACTAGCTGAAGGTGAGATGCCGATATGTGTTGGAAGTGTTTCCAAGGTTGATGTGATCAAGCATCGCATGCTCCCTCTACCATCGAGATTGGTGTTAAACCTAAATAATTGTGTTTGGTGTTTGCATTGAGCATTGACATGATTGGATTATGTTTATTGCAATACAGTTATTCATTTAAGGAGAATAATGCTTACTCTGTTTATTTGAATAATACCTTCAATGGTCTTGCACCTAAAATGAATGGTTTATTAAATCTCGATCGTAGTGATACACATGTTCATGCCAAAAGATATAAGATAGTAATGATAGTACCACATACTTGTGGCAATCGCCATTTGAGTCATATTGGTATAAAACGCATGAAGAAGCTCCATGTTGATGGATCTTTGGACTCCACTGCTTTTTGAAAAGACCGAGACATGCGAACCATGTCTATTGGTATATACGCATGAAGAAACTCCATGCGCATTTGATCGTTTGGACTCACTTGATTTTGAATCACTTGATACATGCAAATCATACCACATGGGCGAGATGACTGAAAGGCCTCGTTTTCAGTGAGATGGAACAAGAGAGCAACTTGTTGGAAGTAATACATTTGATGTGTGCAATCCAATGAGTGCTGAGGCACGCAGTGAATATCGTTATGCTCTTACTTCACAGATGATTTGAGTAGATTAAGTATATGTACTTGATCAAACACAAGTCTGAATTATTGAAAGGTTCAGGTAATTTCAGAGTGAAGTTGAAGATCTTCGTGACAAGAGGATAGAATGTCTATGATATGATCATAGACATGAATATCTGAGTTATGTGTTTGGTACACAATTAAGACATTGTGGAAATTGTTTCATAACTAATACCGCCTGGAACACCATAGTGTGATGGTGTGTCCGAACATCATAGATGCACCCTGTTGGATATGGGGCATACCATGATGTCTCTTATCGAATTAACACTATCGTTTATGGGTTAGGCATTAGAGACAACCACATTCACTTTAAATAGGGCGACCCGTAGTTCCGTTGAGATGACACCGTATGAACTATGGTTTAGAGAAACCTAAGCTGTCATTTCTTAAAAGTTTGGGGCTGCTACGCTTATGTGAAAAGTTTTATCCTAATAAGCTCGAACCCAAAGCGGATAAATGCATCTTCATAGGACACCCAAAACAGTTGGGTATACCTCCTATTTCAGATTCGTAAGCAAAAGTGATTGTTTCTAAAAACGGGTCCTTTCTCGAGGAAAAGTTTCTCTCGAAAGAATTAAGTGGGAGGATGGTGGAGACTTGATGAGGTTATTGAACCAGCACTTCAACTAGTGTGTAGCAGGGCACAGGAAGTTGTTCCTGTGCCGCCTACACCAATTGAAGTGGAAACTTATGATAGTGATCATGAAACTTCGGATCAAGTCACTACCAAACCTCGTAGGTCGACAAGGATGCGTACTACTTCAGAGTGGTACATAATCCTATCTTGGAGGTCATGTTGCTAAACAACAATGAACCTATGAGCTATGGAGAAGCGATGGTGGGCCCGGATTCCGACGAATGGCTCGAGGCCATAAAATCCGAGAGAGGATCCATGTATAAAAAGAAAGTATAGACTTTGGAAGAACTACTTGATGGTCGTAAGGCTGTTGGGTACAGATGGATTTTAAAAGGAAGACGGACAATGATGGTAAGTGTCACCATTAAGAAAGCTCGACTTGTCGCTAAGATGTTTTCCGACAAGTTCAAGGAGTTGACTACAATGAGACTTTCTCACCAGAAGCGATGCTAAGAGTCTATTGGAATTATATTAGCGATTCGCATTATATATGAAATCTTGCAGATAGAATGTCAAAACATTGTTTCCTCGACGATTTTCTTGAGGAAAGGTTGTATGTGATACAACCAGAAGGTTTTGTCAATCCTAAAAGATGCTAACAAGTATGCAAAGCTCCAGCAATCCTTCTAAGGACTGGAGTAAGCATCTCGGCGTTAGAATATACGCTTTGATGAGATGATCAAAGATTTTGGGTTTATACAAAGTTTATGAGAAACTTGTATTTCCAAAGAAGTGAGTGGGAGCACTATAAAATTTCTGATGAGTATATGTTGTTGACATATTGTTGATCGGAAATGATGTAGAATTTCTGGAAAGCATATAGGGTTATTTGAAAAATTGTTTTTCAATGGAAAACCTGGATTAAGCTACTTGAACATTGAGCATTAAGATCTACAAGGATAGATAAAAAACGCTTAATAGTACTTTCAAATGAACACATACCGTGACAAGATTTTGAAGGAGTTCAAAATAGATCAGTAAAGAAGGAGTTCTTGGCTGTGTTATAAGGTGTGAGTATTGAGTAAGACTCAAGACCTGACGACAGCAGAAGAGAGAGAGAAAGGACGAAGGTTGTCCCCTATGCTTTAAACGTAGGCTCTACAGTATGCTATGTTGTGTACCGCACCTGAAGTCTGCCTTGCCATGAGTCAGTCAAGGGGTACAAGTGTGATCCTGGAATGGATCACAGGACAGCGGTCAAGGTTATCCTTAGTAACTAGTGGACTAAGGAATTTTCTCGATTATGGATGTGGTAAAAGAGTTCATCGTAAAGGGTTACACCGATGCAAACTTTGACATTAATCCGGATTACTCTGAGTAGTGAACCGGATTCGTATAGTAGAGCAGTTATTTGGAACAGCTCCAAGTAGCGCGTGGTAGCTGCCTCTAGAAGATGACATAGAGATTTGTAAAGCACACACAGATCTGAAAGGTTTAGACCCGTTGATTAATAACCTCTCTGACAAGCGAGATATGATCAAACCCCATGGGTGTTGGATTCATTGCAATCATATAGTGATGTGAACTAGATTATTGACTCTAGTGCAAGTGGGCGACTGTTGGAAATATGCCCTAGAGGCAATAATAAAATGGTTATTATTATATTTCCTTGTTCATGATAATTGTCTATTGTTCATGCTATATTTGTATTAACTGGAAACCGTAATACATGTGTGAATACATAGACCACTGATAACCCACAAGTATAGGGGATCGCAACAGTTTTCGAGGGTAGAGTATTTAATCCAAATTTATTGATTCGACACAAGGGGAGCCAAAGAATATTCTCAAGTATTAGCAGCTGAGTTGTCAATTCAACCTCACCTGGAAAATTAATATCTGCAGCAAAGTGTTTAGTAGAAAAGTAATATGATAGTGGTGGTAACGGTAACAAAAGTAAAGACAGCAAAAGTAATATTTTTGGTATTTTTGTAGTGATTGTAACAGTAGCAACAGGAAAGTAAATAAGCGAGAACCAGTATATGGAAAGCTCGTAGGCACTGGATTAGTGATGGATAATTATGCCGGATGCGGTTCTTCATGTAACAGTCATAACATAGGGTGACACAGAACTAGCTCCAATTCATCAATGTAATGTAGGCATGTATTCCGAATATAGTCATACGTGCTTATGGAAAAGAACTTGCATGACATCTTTGTCCTACCCTCCCGTGGCGCCAGCGGTCCTATTGGAAACTAAGGGATATTAAGGCCTCCTTTTAATAGAGAACCGGAACAAAGCATTATCACATAGTGAATACATGAACTCCTCAAACTATGGTCATCACCGGAGTGGTCCCGATTATTGTCACTTGAGGTTGCGGATCATAACACATAGTAGGTGACTATAGACTTGCAAGATAGGATCAAGAACACACATATATTCATGAAAACATAATAGGTTCAGATCTGAATTCATGGCACTTGGGCCCTAGTGACAAGCATTAAGCATAGCAAAGTCATAGCAACATCAATCTCAGAACATAGTGGATATTAGGGTCAAACCCTAACAAAACTAACTCAATTACATGATAATTCTCATCCAACCCATCATCGTCCAGCAAGCCTACGATGTAATTACTCACGCACGGCGGTGAGCATCATGAAATTGGTGATGGAGGATGGTTGATGATGATGACGACGACGAATCCCCCTCTCCAGAGCCCCGAACGGACTCCAGATCAACCCTCCCGAGAGAGATTAGGGCTTGGCGGCGGCTCCGTATCGTCAAACGCGATGATTTCTTCTCTCTGATTTTTCTCTCCCTGAAATCCAATAAATAGAGTTAGAATTGGTGTCGGAATGTGTCCAGGGGGCCCACGAGGTAGGGGGCGCGCCAGAGGGGGCGCCCACCCTCGTGGGATGTGGTCTGGGCCCCCTGGTCTTCATCTTTGGCGAGGATTTTTTATTATTTTTTCTAAGACATCCCGTGGAGTTTCAGGTCACTCCGAGAACTTCTGTTTTCTGCACATAAAACAACATCATGGCAATTCTGCTGAAAATAGCGTCATTCCGGGTTAGTTCCATTCAAATCATACAAGTTAGAGTCCAAAAAAGGGCAAAAGTCTTTGGAAAAGTAGATACGACGGAGACGTATCAACCACAACATGTCCCTAGTGAGCCTCTAGTTGACTGGCTCGTTGATCAATAGATGGTTATGGTTTCCTGACCATGGATATTGGATGTCATTGATGACGGGATCACATCATTAGGAGAATGATGTGATGGACAAGACCCAATCATAAGCATTGCACAAGATCGTGTAGTTCGTTTGCTAAGAGCTTTTCTAAATGTCAAGTATCATTTCCTTAGACCATGAGATTGTGCAATTCCCGGATACCGTAGGAATGCTTTGGGTGTACCAAACGTCACAACGTAACTGGGTGGCTATAAAGGTGCACTACGGGTATCTCCGAAAGTGTCTATTGGGTTGGCACGAATCGAGATCGATTTGTCACTCCGTATGACGGAGAGGTATCTCTGGGCCCACTCGGTAATGCATCATCATAATGAGCTCAATGTGACTAAGTAGTTAGTCACGGGATCATGCATTACGGAACGAGTAAAGTGACTTGCCGGTAACGAGATTGAACGAGGTATTGGGATACGGACGATCGAATCTCGGGCAAGTAACATACCGATTGACAAAGGGAATTGTATACGGGATTGATTGAATTCCCGACATCGTGGTTCGTCCGATGAGATCATCATGGAACATGTGGGAGCCAACATGGGTATCCAGATCCTGCTGTTGGTTACTGGCCAGAGAACGTCTCGGTCATGTCTGCATGGTTCCCGAACACGTAGGGTCCACACACTTAAGGTTCGGTGATGCTAGAGTTGTTATGGGAAATAGTATGTGGTTACTGAAGGTTGTTTGGAGTCCCGGATGAGATCCCGGACGTGACGAGGAACTCCGGAATGGTCCGGAGGTGAAGATCGATATATTGGATGAAGGGTATTGGAGTCCGGAATTGTTCTGGGAGTACCAGGTGACGACCAGCGTGACCGAAAGGTGTTTCGGAGGGCCCGGCAAGCGTTGGGGGCCTTATGGGCCAAGGGGAGGGGCACACCAGCCCACTAAGGGGATGTGTGCCCCTCCCAACCCCTCTCACGTAACCTAGAGAGGTGGGGGCGCCTCCCCTAGGGCAGCCGCCCCTCCCTGCTTGGGGGCCAAGTTTCCTAGGGGTGGGGTGCCCAAACCCATCTAGGGTTTCCCCTGTGGCCGCCACCCCTCCCCTAGGGAACCCTAGGGTGCCTTCTCCACCCCCCTTCACCCTATATATGGTGAGGGAGAGAGAGAGGGCAGCCGCACCCTTCCCCTGGCGCAGCCTCTCCCTCCTCCAACACCTCCTCCTCCTCCGTAGTGCTTGGCGAAGCCGTGCCGGAGAACCACGAGCTCCATCGCCACCACGCCGTCGTGCTGCTGGAATTTTTCCCTAAACTTCTCCTCTCCCCTTGCTGGATCAAGAAGGAGGAGACGTCCCCGAGCTGTACGTGTGTTGAACGCGGAGGCGCTGTCCGTTCGGCGCTTAGATCGGAATCGACCGCGATTTGAATAGTTGTGTGTACGACTCCACCAACCGTGTTATTGTAACGCTTCTGCATCACGATCTTCAAGGGTATGAAGATACACTCATCCTCTCCCTCTCTTGTTGCTAGAATCTCCATAGGTTGATCTTGGTGATGCATAGAAAATTTTGAATTATTGCTATGTTCCCCAACACCGACCTACTTCTTCCTCCTATATATACCTACGTACCCCCAAACCATCAGAAGCGACCACGAAAACCTAATTCCACCGCCGCAACCTTCTATACCCGTGAGATCCCATCTTGGGGCCTTTTCCGATGTCCTGACGGAGGGGGCATCGATCATGGAGGGCTTCTACATCAACACCATAGCCTCTCCGATGATGTGTGAGTAGTTTACCTCAGATCTTTGGGTCCATAGTTATTAGCTAGATGGCTTCTTCTCTCTCTTTGGATCTCAATACAAAGTTCTCCTCGATTCTATTGGAGATCTATTTGATGTAACTCTTATTTTTGCGGTGTGTTTGTCGAGATCCGATGAATTTTGGGTTGATGATCAAGATTATCTATGAACAATATTTGAATCTCCTCTGAATTCTTTTATGTATGATTGATTATCTTTGCAAGTCTCTTCGAATTATCAGTTTGGTTTGGCCTACTAGATTGATCTTTCTTGCAATGGGAGAAGTGCTTAGCTTTGGGTTCAATCTAGCGGTGTCCTTTCCCAAGGATGTTGAGGGCAGCAAGGCACGTATTGTATTGTTGCCATCGAGGATAAAAAGATGGGGTTTATATCATATTGCATGAGTTTATCCCTCTACATCATGTCATCTTGCTTAAAGCGTTACTCCGTTCTTATGAACTTAATACTCTAGATGCATGCTGGATAGCGGTTCATGTGTGGAGTAATAGTAGTAGATGCAGAATCGTTTCGGTCTACTTGTCACGGACGTGATGCCTATATACATGATCATACCTAGATATTCTCATAACTATGCTCAATTCTATCAATTGCTCGACAGTAATTCGTTTACCCACCGTAATACTTATGCTATCTTGAGAGAAGCCACTAGTGAAACCTATGGCCCCCGGGTCTATTTTCCATCATATTAATCTCCCGTTATTTCCATTACTTTTACCTTGCTTTCTTTACTTTTACTCTTTATCATAAAAATACCAAAAATATTATCTTATCATCTCTATCAGATCTCACTCTCGTAAGTGACCGTGAAGGGATTGACAACTCCTTTATCGCGTTGGTTGCGATGTTCTTATTTGTTTTTGTAGGTGCGTGGGACTCGAGCGTAGTCTCCTACTGGATTGATACCTTGGTTCTCAAAAACTGAGGGAAATACTTACGCTACTTTACTCCATCACCCTTTCCTCTTCAAGGGAAAACCAACGCAGTGCTCAAGAGGTAGCAAGAAGGATTTCTGGCGCCGTTGCCGGGGAGGCTTACGAAAGGTCAAGTCAAGATTTGACTCCAAACAACGAGCCATTTCTAGTGCCGTTGCCGGGGAGGCTTACGCAAGGTCAAGTCAAGATTTGACTCCCGACAATGAGCCATTTCTGGCGCCGTTGCCGGGGAGTCTACGCACAAGTCCAGACATACCAAGCATCCATCACAAACTCTTATCCCTCGCATTACATTATTTGCCATTTGCCTCTCGTTTTCCTCCCCCCCACTTCACCTTTGCATTTTCTTCTCCCTTCTTCTGTTCGTCTTTTCGTTTGCCTTGATGTCTTACTTGGCTCATTTGCTCGTTTGGTTGGAATAATTGTGTATTTATTGCTAAACAGAGAACCTAAGATCTATGGATCCTCATCCACTTGCCAATCTTTTTAAGAGATCCAATTATGATGAACCAATTCCTAGTGAGTTGGGTGCACTAGATTATCTTTATAAGGTTTTGCTTGAAATCCGTGAATCTGAAAATTGTGATGAAGTGCTTTATGAAGTGATTCACGATAGATCTTTGAATAAAAAGCATGACTGCAATGATGTTATAATAAATTCTATTAATATCAATTGTGTTAATGATATGCAAAACCCTAATCTTGGGGATGCTAAGTTTGCTATGTCTACTACTTGTTGCAATGATCATGATTGGGGTGATTCTTCTTATGATCTAGAAAATTTATTTAAGCCCCATGATGAATATGAGATTGATAATAATGTTTGCAATAGTATTGAAAGTGGGTTTGGAAGAGTGTCAACTTTAGATCCCACATATTTGGGTAATGTTCAATCTTATGAAGTTTTTGATAAAAGTGGGTTTGGAGAGGTCATGACTTTACTTAATGTTAATCCCACTATTTTGGAAGAGTGTCAACTTTGCATATATATGGATCGTGTTAAGAATATGTTTTGTGATAGCTATATTGTAGAATTTTCTTATGATCCTACATGTAATTATTATGAGAGAGTAAAATATGGTTGTAGAAGTTCTCTTGTTATTAAATTACCTCTCTTCATGTTGATATTGCTATCGTCACTTTCTTCTTCCTTCCATATGCTTGTTTTTTCTTGCCTTTCAAATTTGTTTGCTTATAATATGACTATGCATAGGAAGTATGTTAGACTTAGATGTGTTTGTGACGTGTTTTATGATGCTCTCTTTGCGCTTCAATTCTTGTCTTTCATGAGAGCATCATTAAAATCATCAATGCCTAGCTAAAAGGCTTTAAAGAAAAGCGCTTGTTGGGAGACAACCCAATTTTACTTTTTTCTTCTGCTTAGGAGTAAATCTTTGATCTAGACTCTGGTTATCTTTGCAAGTCTCTTCGAATTATCAGTTTGGTTTGGCCTACTAGATTGATCTTTCTTGCAATGGGAGAAGTGCTTAGCTTTGGGTTCAATCTTGCGGTGTCCTTTCCCAGTGATAGCAGGGGCAGCAAGGCACGTATTGTATTGTTGCCATCAAGGATAAAAAGATGGGGTTTATATCATATCGCATGAGTTTATCCCTCTACATCATGTCATCTTGCTTAAAGCGTTACTCTGTTCTTATGAACTTAATACTCTAGATGCATGCTGGATAGCGGTCGATCTGTGGAGTAATAGTAGTAGATGCAGAATCGTTTCGGTCTACTTGTCACGGACGTGATGCCTATATACATGATCATACCTAGATATTCTCATAACTATGCTCAATTCTATCAATCGCTCGACAGTAATTTGTTTACCCACTGTAATACTTATGCTATCTTGAGAGAAGCCACTACTGAAACCTATGGCCCCCGGGTCTATTTTCCATCATATTAATCTCCCGTTATTTCCATTACTATTTACCTTGCTTTCTTTACTTTTACTCTTTATCATAAAAATACCAAAAATATTATCTTATCATCTCTATCATATCTCACTCTCGTAAGTGACTGTGAAGGGATTGACAACCCCTTTATCGCGTTGGTTGCGAGGTTCTTATTTGTTTGTGTAGGTGCGTGGGACTCGAGCGTAGTCTCCTACTGGATTGATACCTTGGTTCTCAAAAACTGAGGGAAGTACTTACGCTACTTTACTGCATCACCCTTTCCTCTTCAAAGGAAAACCAATGTTGTAGGACAAAATATAACTAATGCTGGCAGGCCAGAGGCCAGTAGATACCTGCTGGATCTTTGTGCCCAGTTGTCGTCATGGGCTGGGCCTGTTAAAAACAAAACCAACCCTGGGCAGTCTAGAGCCCAGTTGAAACTTGCCCGACCTGAAAAATTAATATACGTGCTCAATAAACGAGAGAATTCTGCGAGTACAGACTGATAACTGGGATGCAACAGGGATATTGTTTTTTCATCATGATAATAAGTGCATGCACTTGTTTGGAAAAATTTGGAGAACTGGGAATTCGAACGGTAGGTGCTTATGCTACCGATCCAATAAAAATCAGGTGCCTGATAATTCGTTTCGAAACAAATGATTCAGCTTTATATCCATGTCAACCCTCAACATGATGGTTGGAAGCAAATGCCAAGTTCATACAAAAGATCGTTAACAATAATACCAACTTGCGGACGACAAGGTAGTACAAGTACCAATACAAAACTAACTTATAATCTTTTTACTCCTGGCCCTAGTGTTCGTCTGGTAGAAAATCTTGCAGAGGACCAGCTCCCACTCCTTCTCTTGCTCTAGGTCCCCGAGGTGGTATTGGTGCATTACCCAGTTGGTCCTCTGCTAGTCGAAGTTCTTGTTCGTGTGCAGCACCAGAACCTTTTTGCTACCCGTCTGCAAGCCGTTGACCATAACCGGCAAGGTATGCAGGTGTTGTGCCACATCGTGTGCATGCCGTGACCGATCAGATTCTTGCGACGCCATCCACGTGCCTTTTGAATGCCCCGAATTGCGCCGAAGAAATGCTTGCTTAGGCCACTCGGTGTGATACCGCAGATTGTCGAATACAGGTTTTAGTGTACGTAGTTGGCATTTTCATAACATCTTTGGCATGTTGCAGTCACTTGTTTCACTTTTTATTAATCATATTGTAATTGCTTCACCAGGTCTGCGTCTAAAAAGAAAATAGAGCTATAAACAAAGGAATATGTTTGTGCAAGCAGACGGCCGATCGGTGTCTTACCTGGAAATTTCTCAGGATGGGTGTAGCATATGTCGTGCTCGCTGTCGATGGTTGGTATGAACAAATCGATGAGAAGGTGAGATCTCGCACTGTCAGCACTCACTTTGGCCTCAAGGTGCTCGATTAGCTCCTGATCCGTGGGGTCGAACTTGACACCAGCCGGCAGCACCGGCCAATCCTTCTTCAACTTGCATCGGTTAATTCCAGTTATATGGTACTCAATGTATGATCAATCGACTGTTTTAAGTGAATGATGAAAGATTTTGACAGATAAGTGGTACTCCAAATCTGAAGTCCAGAATACCCGAACACGCCGCCGGGATTCTTGTGTCACCTCACGTGCAGCGTGTTGTCATGTCAAGTCAATGTGTGGACATGATGAATAATTTGACCGACGTATACTAGTATCTGCATCGCACTACTTACTAGTCGTATTTTGTGTCACATTTTAACCATATTTTTAACTAACAAGTATGCACTTGAAGCCCAATTGATATATATATATATATATATATATATATATATATATATATACTGCACAACATCTCCATCATCATTATCAGTACATCCTGCGCATGTCTGTTAGGATGCACTTGATCCCAGAAAGGTATCTATCCTTCAAACCAGAGGAGTGCTTCAAACTAACAATAGTACATAATATCCAACAAAAGAGGGTCGTGCTATAGCAACAGAATACATGGCTCAGTCTAGATATCTGCACGAATCAAGTTGTGCATATTTGCTGTTGGCATGAACCACATCGCCGCATGTCGGGTTTGCAAAAGCCATCCATCGCATGGAAGCTTGATGCCTTTCACACACTGAAGATTATCTGGCAACAAGATGGGTCGACGAATCTCTGGATATGGTGATTCATGAAACCCATGGTATGATGTGTAAACACAGTCCCCCATGGCGAATGGAAGTTGCATATCACGGTAATCATCGCCGGTGATATGATCGATGATTGGTTGGATGATCAGATAATTGAGCCCGAGGAACATGGAGTGGTTGCCGAGGCTGTAAACCCGCCTCCAGTTGAATACGCCTGGCCCAACGGAGCTGGGATGTCGGTGTACAAAAAGAGGGGTGCGTTTTTGTACCCCTATACCTGTGCACGGGCAGTCGGAGCCGCGCCTACGGTCACGCCAACAAGAACAGGGGAGGTGAGCCAAGGTAAGACCAAAGCCTAAGATAATAAGAGCAACGCCAAAGCCAAGACCACAAAGAGCAGAGGGACGAAGCAGGTTCCCCCAGCAAGACCCTTGCCGGGGTAGCCTCAGCAGCCCCGGAAAGATCCTTGCCGGGATAGCTCGCCCCGCACCAACAGAGCGGGCCACCCTTGAGCCCACGGTCTCCAACATCACGTTGGGCCAGGGCTCGGGAGGCACCTCCGTGGTAGCATGCAGATCTTTGTGAAGACATATTCAAGACCATACGAGGATTAGAAGATGACGATCCTTGGCAAGACCCTTGCCGAGGGAGGCCACCCGACCCCCGGCAAGGCCCTTGCCAGGGACGACAGTGCGCCATGGCAAGACCCTTGCCGGGCCACCCGGCAAGGCCCTCACCAAGGACGCCAGCAGGGTCACCGCCAGGCCCACACCAACCAAGCTTCCACCACCGTTCACACGAAGTTGCCAGCCCAACCAGCTGGGCGGGCACCTGCGTGGCAACATGCAGCCCCCAGGCCAACTCATCAAGCGCCTGCATGGCGGCATGCAGATCTTCGTGAAGGCTCCACCACCGCGCCACCTCAGCTGCCTGCCTGCCTACATGGCGCCGCACACATCGCTGGCCAAGGTGCGTGTCGAAGCAAGGAGGAGCGGCGACGGACGGGACGGGCCACGCCCCGTCCCCAATAAAGCAAGGGGACACCTAAGCTGCGCATTAAATGTGTCTTGTCCTCTAATACGAGCGATAAGCTCAGGGCACTGTACGCCTTTCCACCTCCTGTGTGCCACTGTGGCAGCCCCTTCCGACTATAAAAGGAGGCCCATGGCATACTGGAGAAGGATTCGGCTCTTTCGAACCACACACTGACCACAGCTAGTTCGAGAGCTCAAGAACTCTCTGAAATACACCCACCAAAGCAGACTAGGGTTTTACACATCCTCACGGCCCGAACCTGAGTAAACGATTCTTGTGCTGTCTACTAGCCATGCTCTTCTCGCAACCCCGCGCCCCGGCAACCGTAGTAGGGATTCTTGTGATCCCATAGGTGTCGTTCCACACAGACATGAGATCTTTCTCGAACACGAAGCAGCCATAGCCATCAATGTCACGAATGCCCCAGGCATTGTACTGCATGTGGTTTGATGTAATGGTTTGGTCAATTTGGTACGTGCGAATGAGCATCAAATGACCGCCGTCAGCTGAACGAGCGATAAACCACCACCCATCGGCTGGTATGATTCCAGGACCTGGAATCATGAAGGCCAAAGGCATTTATGTCTGCTGCAACAATTCAAATTGGAGACCAAAAGGACAAAAATAAACAATCATGTTCAGAGTATGTGTGGAATTAAGATTATTATAATAGTGATACATATCATAGACAGAGAATTGCAATGCCGTGGTCATAATCATACTCCAAGTTAAAAAAATAAGCCAATGGGTTTCATATTCTAGCAATATGTCATGGTTCAAACATCATGTAACAATGAGAGGAAAACAACTATGACAGAGCCTTCTCATATTCTACCATAGCACTTACTACTATTGTTCTCATATCAACTCTAAGCAATAACATGCGTTGTTATAAAAATCTTGGAAATGAGAGTAACATATAGCAATCATGATGTTATGCTCATAATATCTATTCTAACAATCATTAGATGCCAATTGTTCTCATATCAACTCTAACAATAACATGTGTGGTCATAAAAATCTAGGAAATGAGAGGAACATATAGCAATGATGTGGTTATAGACATACTATCTATTCTAAATTTGTAACAATGAATGAACAGGCAAATGTATTCATAAGGTAAACGTGAGATGAGATAGAACAATTACATGATGATAGATTCCACCAGTATAGGCAGCCAATCTGTGTGTCGACCGCGTAAACGATGCCATCGTGCACTATAACATCAGACAGAAATGTTGCCTCAATGGGATTGACGATGATCCATAACCATGTATGGCGACCGGATTCCAGATAGACTAATCCCATGTTGAACAAGGCAATGAGCTTGTAAACGATGTAGTCTTCTGATGGTGTGGGCACTTTGCAGATTACAACTTTCAGCAAATAGAGGTCGAGCCAAAAGCTTGACGCGTCTCGTGCGTAGTAGGCAGGAGTGTCCGGCGGGTCGCGAGGCTCGATGGCGGCGGTATCCAATGATGGAAGGGTGATGTCTTGCTGGGTGTAGATATCCACGAGACGCCACGGACTACCGGATTGGTGGATTATGACGATCCAGTTGGCCTTCATGCTCGCCCGGTAGTGGCCGCGCATGAAGGACATGTGGACGGAAAGTGGTAGCATGTCGAGGGGCACCACGACAACCTCCGTAGGATCGTCAAGTCAATGTCTTTGCCACCTGCGAGGATCGGGCATCAGCAAGTAGGGTGTCTTGAAAAGAGCCGGTCGGTTACAAACGAGTAGACGGTACAAAGACACCGAGCATGCGGCCAGATGGACGGTGCTGAGTAGGTCCATACGATTACAGATCTGCTCCAAGAGAACATCCGGGAGGGAATTCCAATCGCGGCTCTGCGTGTCAGTCGGTTCTGCCATAGGGGTTTTCGGTGCCTTTGAGCCAGCGGAGAAGTGGATTCGGGCGGGCGAGCGAAGAAGCTTCTCCTCGTGTGGCCGAGCAGTGAGCGGGGGGATATGGTACGTGCGAGCTACCAAGGAAGATAGCGCGGGCGGGCGAGCAGTGAGCGGGGGGAAATGGTGTGCGGCCGACGATGGGGAAGAGAGGAGGAAGAAGAAGAGAGGAGGAAGAAGAGTGGAAGACAGGGAAGAAAGTGCATTAAATCTCAATTCTACTACTACTACCAGGATATACCGTCCTCCCGAGTGTAAATAGTTACACCGATGACATGTGGGTCTACCACAAGAGGGCCCATATGTTAGTTAATGGAGGATGTAAGCATGCTCTCATCGGCAAACATGATGGCAGTACTGGGTAAGGCTGATTTAGTAACACCAACATGCTGGTTCAGCTTATTAATTAAGTGACCCATCTGGTGCAGCGTGTATTGTCACTTCACTGCGAAGACTAGTTGAATAGTTCTCTCTAACTGAGATGGGGAATAATGGATCGCGAAGACTTCCTTTCTACATTCTCCCTGGGCCTCTACGTTCACTTCACTCATTTTTCTCCGTATGTAGTCACTTGTTGAAATCTCTAGAAAGACAAATACTCCGTATTTGGGAACAGAGGGAGGATTTTACTCCATATTTGGGTACAGAGGGAGTATCACCATATGGAGGGAACAGAGGAAGCTTGAAATATGAACATGTCAATGGGAGGGAGTAAGCCCCATGCATGCAACATGCAACACTCACACGTACACATGGACACACGCAACACTCACGCACCCATGCGGCACACACCACACGATGCAACACACACGCTCACGCTCAAGTGCTCAACCTACTCCCTATGTCCGTGAAAGACTGTACATTTAGAGATTTACACATTGACCAGGGCATAATTAATGCCCAAAAGTAGCAGACTTATGTGTGCATGCGACCATTGAGAGAAGAAGATTAAATGAAGGTGTATTGCATCTTTGTAATTAAGGATAGACATGTAGCCTATACCTAGAGCACAAGTTGGTGCATTAGTCAATCAATATCGACTTAGATTAAAGGCTAAATGCATTGAAAGTGTAGATGTACTGCACTCTTTGTTTTTTAGCTGATTTCTTTGCTCTGCCAACTGACAGGTGGGACCCATAAACCAGGTGACAGTTTAACCAGTCAACAAAGTGCCACGTCGACCATGTGGCCGGTCAGTAGGGTGCAATACGGTTCTCTACGATGAGCTAGTGATCGTATAATCACCGCAAAACTATATATAGTGAACGTAAAGAGCATATTGTTACATACATTGACCTCAAATTAAGCCATATTAACCGGAAAGGACATAGTATGGACTAGTACTAGTACTGCTTTGATGTGTCTCGTCAACTCGCCGAATGAGGAGAAGCTTGCTTACTATGCCTCTCCCTCGCCCACGCGCGCGGTGGTTCCCAGGACGAGGAGAGGGTTTTGACTACATCGCCCTCTCCCTCTCCCTCGCCCTCGCCCTCGCGGTGGACGTGCAACAGTTCAATCGGTGTAAGATGGCCAGAAGCATAATGTACTGTAGTATCATCACTGTTGGACCTTCCGAAAAGGCGAAGAGCAAGTGCAAGGTTCACACGAGTACGAACTGTTGAACCTCCCGAAGAGGCAAAGATCCAAGCGCAAGGTTTTATAGGAGTTGTCGTCCTAGTGGGAGTGTACTACAACTATAGCGAACGATGCTACTGTATGATGTCGCCACGTCACATATATCCAAAGTTGTGCCACCTTTTTTTCTCAAAGAGTGTGTTGGAGCCCGTGCAACACCACACAAGTTGCACGTACACATAACCCATTTACTAGTAATAAATTTTAAAGGACAAATGCCAGTATGCCACACAATTTCATATCCAATTCATGTGATAAATTTGTACACGACTAGTCTATGTATATTCACAGCGCTACCGTTCACAATTTACCGTACTCCACTTACACGTTATAGATGGGCTACATGTCCTCCTTCAGGTTCCAGTCCCAGGTGTTCTTCATGGACGGCAGATCCATGGCGGTGGGCAACGGGAATCATTGTCGCAGCTTTCTAGTCCGGTTCCACACGATGGAGACTCATCCAAGCTAAAGCGGTATAAATCAGGGATAGCGTGTCCCAGCATGTCGTTCATCTGGCTGTGCGCACTGAAGACACAACCATGCTTCATGAACGGCAGGCCTTTCGTGTCATGCATGGAAGGTGGCATCCGCTTCACAACGGGGTAGCTCTCCCCAATGAGAAACGAGTACTCTCCAAGAGTGTTCCTCGGCACCCACGTAGCATCACGGGGGTCGAACTCGGTGCCTTTCATCTGGTACACGCGACATCTCAGATCTGGACACATGGTGACGTACATAGTCAATGTCCATGCATAATAATGTTGTGCTCAAATATGGCGGTCAGTAATACTATGCGGCAAATAGTGCTACTCAGGTATAGAGGAAGCAAAATAACCGACTTATTATATATAGCCACTCTTGGCTACAAGAATGAGATAGTAAGACATGGAAAAACAAAAATGGTGGCAGCTAGTGGGTTCAAGTCTTCAAGGGCCTAGCTAGCTATACGTGTCCTCCAAGGTAAAAAGTACTCCTACTAGTACGTAAGTAGAGTACTAGTACAACAATGAAAGAGAAGGCGAGAGGGTTAAAAATGGAATACCTGGGTAGATGGTGACGGTCCGATTGTGGTAGATTGTGTGACCATGTTGCACATCAGTGCTACCATGGGTAACGACTGCTAAGATAGTTGATCCCAATATGCCAAAGTCAGCTCCAAGGTTCCAGGTTAGACCGAATCACGGATGCAAATGCACATCCAGGATAGGCGATCTTATTTTGATCGTGGGATGACTGGTCCCTGCAAAATAATGGAGTACCGTTAAGGATGCAAAAGATGGTTTGTGCATTCTGTCGTGGTTTTATCACGGTAGATGTCCTCATGAAAGGACTTAGTCGCAGAGCCATCGCTACGGTTTAACTTAGAGGGGTTAAAGCGGACGCAAAGACACGGGAGTTATACTAGTTCGGCCCCTTCGATGAAGGTAAAAGCCTACGTCTAGTTTGTGATGGGATTGATGTGGTCTTGATGACTAGGGAGCAAACAGCTTCGCCTAGGCCTCGAGTTGTTGTTGTTTGTCCTTGAACCGTCCCGGGTCGTCCCCTTATATACACGGGTGACGCCTGGTCGGCTCGAAGAGTCCCAACCTCCGGTTCATATTCAGATCCGGGTTGGTCTCTCTCTATTCCTAACTTACAATACAAGTTATACATCCGGCCAGTTTACTTGCCATGTGTTCTCGACCGACTATAGGCCTTGGGCCCTTACACTCATGCCTCTTGGGCTTTTATACTATTGAACTACTGATGAAGTTAACCCGGCCCAGATAGGCCGGTTTACGCCCAGTAGTAACATCCCCAACATTAGGCCCCAGATTGATTTGAACAGGTTCACGTCAATCCTTGAGAAAAAACCTTTATCTTCAATACCTTCTTGAAATCGTTGAACCGCCGTGATATCACTTTCTCCTGATGTTGTGAACCGGTCTGACGTCCTCAGAAAGACAGCATCCGCGATATCTTCTCTATTTTAATAGATCCGCAATAATCAAGGCGACAGCTCCGCTTTCTAGGGTTACTGTTCCTTGATTCCCCGCTACCGGCTGTGGATCTCGCCTTATAAATAGGCCCAAGGGTCATCCCTTCTCTTCCCTTTGTCCCCTTTCTTCGTCTTCTTCGCGTCGCTGGCCTCGTAGCTCGGCCGCCGCCGTTTACCTCTGCACCGTCTTGGGCCGCTGCATCGACGTGAACGCACCAGAGAAAACGCAGATTCCTTCGCCTCTCCTTGACTGAGGTAGGTCCTCAGTTCCCTTTTGACCTAGATCCATTCTAGGGTTTCATGTCCTTGTCGTACTCCATGAACTTGTTCTTATAGCAGATTTTTGAATATATCTGTGATACTTTTGCGCTTGATTAGCAGTAACTTTTATGCTCCGCTTGTAGTCTCGTGCGTGCATCCAAGAGTCTAGTGCATCATCTCTGCTCATTGCATCAATACTGCTCTGTTGTCTTCCTTTTTTGGATATTTTTCTTATTTTCCGATCTGGCGTTAGATCCTTCGTTGTAGAAAAAACTTGTGAAACCTGTTTCTGCACACTTAGCCGTTCGCAACCTTCATTGCTTTCAATATTTAGACCTTAGACCAAGCGGTTTAACTTAACATAGAACAAATTAGATAAGCCGGTACACACCATTAGCCCTCTTGTTGAACCACCAGTAATTTATGTAGCGTATAATCGTCGCTCCATAAAACTCCGGTTTAGCATTGTACAATCGTTCTCTTTATCCCACCATATTTCTTTGAACCGGATTTATATATTTTTTGTAGATGGCCAAACAAGTGTATGAGTGCAACTGGGCTCCTTCCCGTGTCACTAAGACTAGATTAAACAACCTGGTCCTGACTGGTGCTTTAGCCAGTAAAAATAGCATCCATTGGAGGGTCCCTGGCAAAGAATGTCCACCCACCCCTCAGGAAGGAGAGGTTGTAGTTTTCGCAGATCACCTAGCCCGGGGCTTCAACCCACCCGGTTCAAAATTTTATCGAGATGTGCTAGCCAATTTTCAACTCCGTCCACAAGATACAGGCCCCAATTCTGTTACCAATATCTGCCATTTCCAAGTGCTCTGTGAGGCATACTTTCAAGAAGAACCCACAGTGGAGCCGTTTAGAGACTGCTTCCATATAAACCGCCGCACAGAATTCACTGACGGTCCTAACACAGAATTAGGTGGCGTGGCGATTCAGAAAAGAAAGGAGGTCACTTATCCTCATGTCAAACTGCACAGCCACCCCAAGGAATGGAACCAAACATGGTTTTATTGCAAAGATACGTCACCTGCCAATGAGAATCCCTTGCCTGGTTTTCGTCCGGAGCGACTTGGCAACACACATCCCTTTCCACAAAGGTTAAATGCCAGTGAGAGAAGTAAATATGCTCCTCAACTCTCCAAGCTCAGAGCCTTCATGGCTAACGGTTTAACCGGAATTGACCTTGCGTGCTGTTGGATATCATGGAGCATACCGCCTCTCTCCCAGCCTCCGGTTTAATGTGCGAGTACACCGGTAGTGTCGACGACCCCTCCGACACATTAACATCCAGCTTACCGATGACGAGGTCACCGAGGCGGTGAAGAAGATGTTGAACGAACCGTAAAATCTACGTGTCTTGACCGATTACGCTTCCCTTCTGCGCTACCAACAAACCGCCACCTGTAAGATTTCTTATTATTTTTACTGAATATATAATCGCTATCCCAGATAACTTTGAATACCGATCGTTGCTGAACCAGGGCGATGATCCGTTCTGGAGCAAGAAACGCCCGCAAGAGAAACCGGAGAAACCAGATAAACCGGAAAAACCACTTAGGCAAAAGACAAAAGCTGTTAAGAAGACTGCTCATAAGAGAAAAACCACTGCCTCCTCTGATCCGGCTGCGGATGATGATGTGGGTAATCCGGACCTTGAGGTAGAATTTGATTCACTTGGTTTACCTTTCACACGCCTAATTAATGATGATGTTTGTCAGGATGATGCTGAAGCCAGTAACGCTGATGTCGTAGAGGTAACCGTTCTCTCCTCTGACTCCAATCCTTTGCCTTCGCTAAAAAACCGTCAGGCAAACCGGAAAATTAAATTTTCTCATCCCCTTGCTTACTTGGATCCCCAATTTCTTATGAAGACAAAACAACATGAAGCTCGCCGCACAACTCGGCACAGCGGCCAGGTAGTTACCTCCACCGGTTTACCAAACAGTCCGGTTCGGAAACGCCGTTCAGAGGTCTCTAATTTGCTTGTCAGTGCTCCTCCTAAAGCAGGCTGGTTTCACAACCCCTTAATCCGTCTGATTCTGATTATCAGGTCACTTCCCACTCCTCATCTGGCGAGTCATCAGCCCCTCAGCTGCCGCCGCTAAAAATGGTGCTTGGGTAAGTTATACTTTTCATATTCCTTCTACAGCATCACTGTGTTGTATATGCCGTATTTAACTCTTGTTGTGCTTTTTCAGGGCCAAGCCTAGGCCGAGCAAAAAGGCTCGTCTGGGCAAAGCGGTCGACGAAGAAACTGCCCCTGAACATGGGAGCACCCCAAACCTTGAAACGGACAACTGCGAAGACACACCCAATGATCCGTCACAGCAAAATGACGATCTTGTTACTGAAGAAAGGCCTACTGACACCGCCTTCTTCTGCGATCAGCCTAGAAGCCCAACCCGGATTGAAAAATCCACCAGTCCATTCCGCTCGCCGACCAACCGACGGTTCTCGTCAAACCGGTAGCTCCAAGGACGACGACGTCGTAATCACTGGTTTTGGCCACAATGAACCGGGCAATCCAGTTGCTTTATCTAAACATTCTGCCAAGGAGGAGTTTGTCACTATGAGCAAGGGCAAGTGGGATGTTGATCTCGCCACTTACGCCGCTCCGAACCCTGAAGACCTTCACTCCGGCTACTTGAACCGGCTGTATACCAGCCGTGACTATGAAGCTGGCCTGGTGAAAATGATGAAGGAGAAACTCGAGGTAACCTCCATGTTTTTTCTTCTTGCCTGAATACTTCCATTTTTGTTAACTCTCCTAGTTCCCAAGGGCCGGTTCAACTTAGCATAGTTAAACCGGGACTTAATATAAACTCAATGCTTCAGAATCCGCTGATGTAGTTTCCCAAGAGCCGGTTCAACTTAGCATAGTTAAACCGGGACTGTATTTTATATCGCCACATCAAGACATGTTTGAATAAATAGCCATTAGCCCCCAAGTGCCAAGTTGAATACTTGTATTGAGCTTGGGACTTTGTGATTGCATTAACAGATGAAGATTAAATATGCATTAGCCCCCAAGTGCCAAGCGTATAACAGGTTATGCACTGGGGACTTGAAATGACGATATGTAACATACTTCCTTGTTGCAGAGTGAGATACGTCAACAAGCCTCACAAATCCAGGACCTCCAAGAAAATCTGAAATCTCAACAATCAGAAACCTCCAGGGCCAAAGATGAGCTGAAAACCGCTTTAACTACTATGGAACAACTCAAGGAGTGGTTCAAGTCTGAGCGGGCCGGCTGGGATACTGAAAAGTCCGCTTTGACCAAAAAGGTTGAAAATGCTGAGGCTGCCCTTAAACCGGTGGTAGACGAGCTGACCAGCGTGAAGCGGCAAGTGCATTCCATGACTGCTGCCATCTTCGGTAAGTTTCCTCTGGTTTCTATGATAATCTTGACCTTTCTTATGATAAGTCCGGTTTGTAATTTCTCTTGCAATGCTGTAGGCACACGCATTGGTCACTTGGGGTCAGATGTTCGGAAAAAATTGAAGGCTGCCTATACCTTAATAGAGCAGCTGTATACTGGAGCGCAGCGGATCATCTCCACCGCCTCTCATAACAATCCGGCGCCTTCCTTAATTCAGGATACCCTTAAGCGGTTGTCTATGCTTCCCGCCCGGATTGAAGAGCTGAAGAAATCTGCTGCACGAACCGGTGCCATCAACGCCTTAATCCGGGCCAAAGCATGGGTGCCTGATTTCGATCCCATTGAAGCGGCTCAGGGCTATCCCAGTCTGAAGGAAGACGGCTCAGAATTCAACGAAGATGACTTGAGAGCAATAAACCGAGCCGTTCGCCCTTTGGCTTGCCAATTAGCTGAAGAAGCCAACTTGTCACATTATCAAGCTCAGTATGATGATCAGAACAAGCGAGTGGCTGCACCTATCCCTGAAGCGGAGAACCTGATCCCTCCAATCCGTAAGCATACTTATGCTCCTGATATTGACCCAACTTCCCTGATCCATGAAGAGGCTGTCTTTCAAGCTTTAATGGGAATCGACCGACCACTTGTTGATTGCCAGCAGCTGGGTAGAGAGGAAGAGGCTGAAGCGGCGCAGATTTATCCACAACCATCAAACCGGGGTAGCGAACAAGCATGAACCAGAAGCCGGTTTGAAGAGCTGCTTTATTATATTCCATCCAGAAACAATGATCTTATTTGGGCACCATGTTGCCTTGTAATAGGATAGCCAACACTCTTGCTCTGAACATGCCTTCGTGCATGGGTGCTGATACTCGTGCTTGAATGATCAAAACTTTTTATCTTATATTGCCTGCAACTACAAAATCTTAAACCGCCACGGCGGGTTATACCGCCAGCTGGTTTCATGTATTCATATAATGGAATATTTAAGGCATGTAACCAAAATTTATGATATCAAATACCTGCCATTGCTGGGCATAAGGTTGGCTTAGCCAATCTTGAAGCGGAGGTCGTATAAACCCTTACCGTGAACGGAGAAAACAGCTCCTCATTATTTATACCGCCGGTTTACTATGTAAACCGTGTCGGTCATAATAAGCCCCCTGTTACTCCATAATAGGATGTTAATGTAAAAAACATCAAACCAGTGAAATTATCACGGATTAAAGATTTGGCCGAATTCTATCAACTGATAGTTTTGAAAACGGTTTAAAAATGTTGCCGGTTTAAGAAACGCAACCAAAATTAAATAACAGTGACGAAAAAAATACGGAAGCAAAGGCAATGATAAAACCGTTTGCAAAAAGAGGCTTTACTGAGCCGATCAGATGGTGTTACCATGGTCGGACACGACCAAGCTCCCAATAAGGTGTAGCTATGGTTCAAGTCAGCCAGGGCCCCCAACTGAAACCGTGGCATTATGCCGATCAAGTGGCGTGGCAATGGTTCGGGTTCGACCAAGCCCCAAGTGATTCTATGGCCTTAGGTCGATCAAGAAGCGTGATCGGTTCAGACTTGACCATGTCCCCAAGTGATCTGGTGGCTTTCGCCTATCAAAAGGTGTTGCATTGGTTCGAGACGACCAAGCCCCCAAGTGATATCACAAAGCTTTTGAAAAGCAAACTCAAGGGGTAAACCGGAGGCTGCTTTAAGACGTAACAACTCCATGTAACCACGCAGGATGTAATGTAACGGATACCCCGCTTTAGCCGAGGCTCCGGTTTATTGCTTTATTCATAATATATACACCGTCATAATATGTACATAAGTAGAGCCGATGGCTCGTATAATAAAGCGAAGATGAGCTATGTTCCACGGCTGTTCGTCTCCTCTTCCGACGTCGTGAGTCTTTATGCTCTCGAACATTGATCGAGATAGTACGACCCGTTGTGCAGATTCTTGCTGACCACGAAAGGTCCCTCCCAAGGGCGGGATAGCTTGTGCATGTCTGTCTGGTCTTGGATGAGCCGAAGCACCAAATCTCCTTCTTGAAAGGTTCTGGTCCTGACCCGGCGACTATGATAACGACGAAGATCCTGCTGGTAAATCGCCGAGCGAGCAGCTGCTATGTCTCGCTCTTCATCCAGCCGATCCAAAGCGTCTTGTCGTGCTGTCTTGTTATTCGTTTCAACATAGGCTGCCACATGAGGTGAATCATGACGGATGTCACTGGGGAGAACCGCCTCCGCTCCATACACCATAAAGAACGGCGTGTATCCCGTGGATCTGTTAGGTGTAGTATTTATACTCCATAACACCGACGGTAGCTCTTCTACCCAACAACCCGGCGTCCTCTGCAAAGGGACCATAAGCCGGGTTTGATGCCTCTCGTGATCTCTTGATTGGCTCTTTCCGCTTGACCATTGGACTGTGGGTGAGCTATCAAGAAACGCTGCCGGATGTGCTCACGTTCGCAGAACTCCTTCATAGCACCTTTGGACAAATTTGTACCATTATCTGTAATGATACCGTGGAAAACCAAACCGAAAATCACCTTTTGATGAACTGAACCGCCGTGGGTCGCATCACACTTGCTAACAGGTTCTCGCCTCTACCCACTTTGTAAATTTGTCAACCGCCACCAACAGGTGTGTCTTCTTGTCCTTGGACCTTTTGAAAGGTCCAACCATATCCAGCCCCAAGTCACAAACGGCCAAGTAATTGGAATCATCCTCAATTCTTGGGCCGCACATGAGCACGTCTGAAAACTTTTGGCAACCGTCACATCGTCTTACCAGATCTTCCGCATCGGCATGGGCAGTCAACCAATAGAAACCGTATGGAACGCCTTAGCCACCAAGGATTTTGAACCGGCGTGGTGACCACAGTCTCCTTCGTGGATCTCACACAATATTTCACAGCCTTCCTCGGGGGACACACAGCGTTGAAACGCCCCTGACACACTGCAATGATGCAACTCTCCATTAATAATGGTCATAGACTTAGACCGCCGAACTATCTGTCGGGCCAACGTCTCATCATCTGGCAACTCGCCTCGGTTCATGTATGCCAAATAAGGGAGCGTCCAATCCAGAATGACATGCAGAGCAGCCACCAACTGAGCCTCCGGATCAGGAATAGCCAAATCCGCTTCATCAGGGAGCTTGACTGACAGATTGTGCAATACGTCGAGAAAAACATTGGGCGGACCGGTTTATGCTGAGAGCCCAACTGCTCAAAGCGTCCGCCGCTTTGTTCTTCCGACGATCCACGTGGTCCAATTCGATAGCCCTTAAAATGACCTGCGACAACATCCACCTCACGACGATATGCAGCCATAAGTGGGTCCTTGGAATCCCAAGTGCCAGACACCTGTTGAGCCACTAGGTCCGAGTCACCGAAGCACTTAACCCGGCTTAGATTCATCTCCTTAGCCATCCGAAGACCATGGAGCAAGGCTTCATACTCAACTGCATTGTTAGTACAAGGGAACATTAAGCGGAGGACGTAACAAAACTTGTCACCTCGTGGGGATGTTAACACGACTCAGCCCCCGAGCCTCCAACCGCCTGGATCCGCCAAAATGGATGGTCCAATAGGTATGATCCGGCTTGTCTTCAAGCGCTTGTAACTCCGGCCCAATCATTAATGAAATCCACAAGTGCTTGAGACTTCACCGCCGTTCGAGATACATACTTCAAACCGTGCGGCCCAAGCTCTATAGCCCACACGGCAATCCGCCACGCCTCCCGGTTACAGATGATATCACCTAAGGGAGCTGAATCGACCACCGTGATGGGGTGCCCCTGGAAATACTGCTTCAGCTTCCCGCTCGCCATAAAAACTCCATACACTAGCTTCTGCCAATGCAGATATCTTTGTTTCGACTCAATAAGCACCTCGCTGATATAATAAATCGGACGTTGAACCGGATGCTCCTTCCCTGCCTCCTTCCGCTCTACCACAATGGCAACGCTAACTGCCCTGGCGTTAGCAGCAACATACGCCAGGCGGCTCCTTGTCGATGGGAGTGGCGAGCACAGGCGGTTGGCCAATTGCCACTTTAAGTCCTCCAATGCTTCATCAGGGCCGCTTGACTCGCATAAACCGATCATCTTCTTGAGCATCCGGTACAAAGGGATGGCCTTCTCTCCGAGGCGGCCGATAAACCGGCTCGGCCAAGGCAATCCGGCCCGCCAAACGCTGGACATCATTAATACACTTTGGTTTAGCCAAGGAGGTGATAGCCGTAATCTTCTCCGGATTAGCTTCAATCCCTCTGCTGGACACATGAAAACCCAATAACTTGCCTGCCGGAACACCAAAGACACATTTGGCCGGGTTGAGCATCATCTTGTAAACCCGCAGGTTGTCAAAGGTTTCTTTCAAATCATCAATTAGTGTTTCCTTCTTCCTTGACTTAACCACGATATCATCCACATAGGCATGCACATTACGACCGATCTGTTCATGCAAGCAATTCTGTACGCAACGCTGATAAGTTGCTTGGGCATTCTTGAGCCCAAAAGGCATAGACACATAGCAGAAGGCTCCAAAGGGAGTGATAAACGCTGTCTTCTCCTGGTCCTTAACCGCCATCTTGATCTCGATGATATCCGAATACGCATCCAAAAAGCTCAAGCGCTCACAACCCGCAGTGGCATCAATAATCTGGTCAATGCGGGAGGGAAAAGGATCTGTTGGACAAGCCTTGTTAAGATCTGTGTAATCCACACACATGCGCCAAGTGCCGCTTTTCTTAAGGACCAAAGCACCGGATTAGCAAGCCACTCGGATGGAAAACTTCAACGATAAAACCCGCTGCTAAGAGCCTGGCAACCTCCTCCCTAATGGCCTTACGACTTTCTTCGTTAAACCGGCGGAGAAACTGCTTTACCGGTTTGTACTTGGGATCAACATTAAGAGTGTGCTCAGCGAGCTCCCTCGATACACAGCATGTCGAAGGCTTCCATGCAAAATGTCCCGATTCTCACGGATGAACTCGATGAGCGCGCTTTCCTATTTAGGATCCAAGTTGGCACCGATGATGAACTGCTTGGACGAATCGCCAGTCTGAAGTCAACAAGTTTAGTCTCATTTGCCGATTTAAACTTCGTACGGATCGTGCTCTCTAGTTGGCTTCTTCAACGGAGTCATGTCCACGGATCGACATTATCCTTATAGTACTTCAGCTCTTCGGTGGCACAAACCGACTCTGCGTAAGTCGCATCACCTTCCTCACACTCCAAAGCGATCTTGCGGCTCCCATGAACCGTTATTGTCCCTTGTGACCCGGCATCTTGAGCTGCAAATAGATATAACACGGTCGTACATGAACTTGGCATCGCCCGCCGCCCAAACAGGCGTGATAAGGACTTTGAATTTTCACCACTTCAAACGTCAATGTTTCTGATCTGGAGTCATGTTCATCCCCGAAGGCCACCTCCAGAGCTATTTTAACAACCGGATATGCTGACTTACCAGGCACCACACCATGGAACACTGTATTGGACGGTTTGAGATGTTTATCTGTTAACCCCATACGACGGAAGGTCTCGTAGTACAGGATGTTGATGCTGCTCCCTCCGTCCATAAGAACCTTGGTGAACTTGTAACCTCCCACCTGAGGTGCCACCACCAGGGCTAGCTGACCCGGATTGTCAACCCAGGGAGGATGATCCTCTCTACTCCACACAATGGGCTGCTCTGACCAGTGTAGGTAATGAGGCACGGCCGGTTCAACAACGTTGACTGCCCGCTTCTGAAGCTTCCGGTCTCGCTTGTCTGAGCTGGTGGTGAAGACATGGTACTGCCCACCATTCAACTGCTTTGGGTTGCTCGATAACCCGGCTAACGCTGCTGCTGATTGTAACCACCTTGGTTATTCTAATTGTTCTGATTGTTATGTCCGCCCGGATTACCACTAAACCCTGGTCCGGAATTTCCTCCACTGTAACCCGGGCCGGACCCTGAACCGCCGCCAGAACCTTGATCATACCAGAAAGCATTAGAACTTTTGAACTCCTGCATAATGTAACAATCCTTCCGGAGGTTGTTTGTTGGCGCCTCCTTCGTCCCATGCTTCGGACAGGGTTTATTCAACAGATAGTTCAATCGGTCCGGATTGGGATTAGGCGCACCATCTCGATTCGGCTGTTTACCCTTACGCCGCTGGCCCTTGTCCTGCGCGTTGGTGTTGGCTACGAAGTCCATGTTGCCGTTCGCTTTACGCTTACTTTCACCATTACCTGCCGAGTGATGCTGCTGGCCTCTGGAGTTGCTGTTCTTCTTTCCCTTCCCTGTCTCATCATCATCATCAGACTCGGGATCCTTGGTACTATCAGAATCAGCATACTTCACTAAAACGCCCATGAGAGTGCCCATGTCATTGCAAAACCGCTTCATGCGTCCAGCTTCAACTTTAAAGGTTTAAACCGGCAGTTGCCCTCTAGGGTCAAAATCGCAGAATCAGCGTTGATCCGGTCTGAAGAATGTAAGACTTCCGAAACGCGGCGCACCCAATGGGTTGTTGACTCCCCTTCACCCTGGACACAAGCCGCCAAGTCCACCATGGACATGGGTTGTTTACAGTATCTTTGAAATTCTGAATGAACCGGGTCCGTAACTGGGTCCATGAACTGATGGAATTGGGTGGCAAGTTTTTCAACCAAGTACGGGCCGTGCCCTCGAGCATCATGGTGAAGTACTTCGCACACGCAGCTTCATCCACATCCAGCATCTCCATGGCCATCTCATAGCTCTCTATCCATGCTTCTGGAGCCAGATCAGCGGTGTAATTCGGCACCTTGCGCGGCCCCTTGAATTGGGCAAGCGTACATTGCGTAAAGCGGGGACGAGGCAAGGCACCCCCAAAGAGCTAGAGGTAACTCCAGGCTCAAAGATGGTCGGACGAACCGGCGAAGCCGATAATCCCGATCTTTGTCTTTGCTAACTCGGCCTCCCTGCGTGCCCGGGCCCGGTCCACCACCTCTTGAGCGTCGTCGAAACCACCCGCCGGGTTGTTGCCACGGGGCGCACCGCGCCGTGCAATACTTGACACGGCCGGTTCATCCACGCGCCTGCTATAGCTCCGGCTTGGGCGGGGGGTAGAGTGGATCCGATCGCGGCATTTAATACGCTTCCTGTTGGACCAGAGCTGTCCTAAGGAGCTCCTTGACCCGGCGCGTCTCTACCGCCTGTGGTGAATCGCCTTCAATTGGAATCGCCTCCAACCGTGCCGCAGCTGCAACAAGGTTATCCATCGGGTTGGAGTAGTGACCTGGAGGTGTTTGCACAGCCTGAGGCGTGCCGGTATGATGGCGAGGTAAATCTATTACGCGGGGCTGAACCGGCGCGCCCGTCCCAGGTGCTTCCGCCCGGTTTACCACCGGCGGATTACTGGTCCCTGCTCCTGGGGTATTGAAGAGATCTCTTCCCTCGAAAACTGAAGGCAAACGGGATCTATATTTCCTCTTCATGACTTCATGCGACGCTGCTCGATCCAAAGATGAGCCTATACGCTTGCGCATCCAAAGCGGCCCGCTCTGCCGCCATCCTGGCGTCTGCAGCTGCCAAATCCGCTTTAGCCTGAGTGATTTGTTCCTTCACCCCCCGCCCAAGCCTTCAAATCCGCTTTAGCAATCTCCGCATTATGAATGTCCTGGTCTGCCGGGTTAGCCTCTGCCATGAGCACAGCCAACGCATCGAATAGTTCTGATAAAACTTGAGCCGGTGGGCGCACAGGGCCTCCTGCCCGGCTGCCATCATCATTGTTGAACCGCGACCATTGTCGCAGCGGTCGAAGAGTGAAGCATCGTTTGTGTTCCGCCATGAATATTCCAACCCGGTTGGGCATATCAAGGGGTCCGAATATCATCACCATCTGAACAGCCCCGATCCGCCATCTTGCGGTGATCTGAGAGACTCAGTTTCTCTGGTCGACGACTCGTCATCAGAGTAGACGACAGTTTCGCCACCAGATGCTGATCCGTCCTCATAATTTCCTCCTCCCACGAAAGCACGCTTGACGGCCGGTTTAGCCTGGGCAGGTTTCAGATCTTGAGCCGTCTCGACGAGGTCGGTGCGGATGTCCTACCGAGGCAATCGGCTCACCGATCTTGTGATGAAAACGTTTATGCCACCAAAGGGGACCCGGTACCCGTACTCAATCGAGCCGGCCTCGGGGCCCCTGCCTGCATCGTCGATGTAGAGCTTGCCGCGACGACTCTTGGTCATCCGGCCCACAGCAGAGCCTTCGAGTCCTCCGAACTTGCCCTCCAAGATCATCAAACCATCGTGCGGTAGCCCCACGGTGGGCGCCAACTATCGTGGTTTTGTCACGGCAGATGTCCTCATGAAAGGACTTAGTCGCGGAGCCATCGCTACGGTTTATCTTAGAGGGGTTAAAGCGGACGCAAAGGCACGGGAGTTATACTAGTTCGGCCCCTTCGATGAAGGTAAAAGACTACGTCTAGTTTGTGATGGGATTGATGTGGTCTCGATGACTAGGGAGCAAACAGCTTCGCCTAGGCCTCGAGTTGTTGTTGTCTGTCCTTGAACCGTCCCGGGTCGTCCCCTTATATACACGGGTGACGCCCGTCGGCTCAGAGAGTCCCAACCTCCGGTTCATATTCGTATCCGGGTTGGTCTCTCTCTATTCCTAACTTACAATACAAGTTATACATCTGGCCGGTTTACGACTACAGGTTTTGACCCGACTACAGACCTTGGGCCCTTACACTCATGCCTCTTGGGCTTTTATACTATTGAACTACTGATGAAGTTAACCCGACCCAGATAGGCCGGTTTACGCCCAGTAGTAACATCCCCAACACATTCCGTTTGTAATCTCCCATACCGTAGGATGGCAATCAGATGAAACAAGTCCCTTGGCTTGTCACCACGAAGATGCGGCCTAGATGGCACACGGCGTCTTCGAACGTGTAGGGGTACAAATCTGCCGCCGCCAACATGCGCCAGCCTCTGCCGTTACTGCGTCTTGCATTGCTGGCAATCCTTATGTCGAACACCGTGATGAGATAGTAATCGTCGTAGCCACGTCACTTTGTTGGCGGGTCCACAATTGCTATCTCCTTCAATCTCATGTAGGCATCATCATACGTATTCAAGCCCAGCCAGTCCGGAAGGCCAATCCCAATGGTGGAGAAGGGGTCTACCGGAATGGCCGCACTGCTGTGGATGTTGTGCAAAATGATGGTGGTATCTGGCCGGAGATATGCAAGCCAATCTTCGTTGGCACCGACACAGACCTATATATAAGACGGTGGGCAGCGGAGAAATTACGTGATGGAAATGGAATAACTAAGTACTACATGATCAAACTCCATTACTGGCCTGCTCATCGGACAAAATCCGACTACCTCTCAATGACGGCAACTGTAGTGGAGTCAACGTGCAACCATGGCCAGGGAGCGATGGACTGTTCAAAGGATTGTCCCGTAGAAGAACTTTCTCCCTAAGGACGCATGGAAGACCAACAAGCATGGCCTTTTCCCAAGCCTTTTTAAGCACCGTCTTGAAAAAGTTGGTGCAGGAAGCACCGAGTCTTGCGGCGGTGAGGACGTCGGAGCAGCGTGCGATTTCTCCTAGAGGATCGTCGTCCAAGGTCTCCCAGCCCTGACGAGGAGGAGAACTGCCTGGCGAATCCATGGGAGTAGCGACGAACTGCCTTCTCTTCGAGGGGAGGGGAACTGGCGAGGAGGAGATAAGAGAGTAGTAACCGCAGGGCCTCGTCCCTTCCAACAGTAGATCGTTCCTTAGCGAAGGGGTGAGGCTATTATTTACTACTAGTACTAGCATTATGGGATGTTATGGGATTGCATTATATTGTAAATAATAGCACTAGTAAGAAATTTTTGGCACTAGCTAGTAGTTTTTGGCGTGGATTAAGAAATTTTGGGTATGTTTTTGCTATTTTTTTACACGCCAACTAGTGTCAAAAAAAGTCTTACATTATGTGACGGAGGAGTACGTGCTCGTACTGTAGCAGTACTAGTACTACTTTCTCAACTAGTAGTGTGATGTACTATACTTCTAGTATAGTGCACTAGTTTTGAACTCTTGAATCTCAGGGCCAAGGAGCTACATTTGGAAGTGGAGGGTACTACTATTCTCTAGAACCATCGCTGTACAATGCAGGGAAAGTACACCTGCGTAGTGGCCTAGTGGGTACTCTTGGTTCTCTATTCAGTCGCTCCTCTCATGTAGCTGGCCTACTCAGCCGTTCCTCTCACGCACACACTAGCAGCCTGTTTATCAGCAATGATCACTGCGGGGGCAGAACATTTGAGTTATTTGATACAATGAGACTAGGCTTTTCGCTTCCATTTGTGGAGGTGTAATGGATCTCGTCGAACTTTGTTAGTAGTTCCTTCTTTATGAATGAGATGAAGCAAAGCTTTTGCCTCCGTTTCAAAAAACACGTCAAGAGGAATTTCTTTTATAGTAGAGTCGATAATGGAGTGAAGTCCATGCGTGCAACGCCACAAGCTACAGAGTAGTAGTAGAGCACTTTACGTACAGAGCCATATTGCACAGTTCCCAATACCCTGCCAGGCTTTTCCGGCTCCTCGGGCTTAATTGGGAGGCGCTAGTTTAAATATGCTACTACTAGCTGATGAGGAAGCTGCAAGCGAGGTGCGGCTAGGGCGAGCACGCGAGCCACGAGATGCTGGGAAGGAAAACCTGTTCACGTGGCTAGGCTATCCAGTGCACCCAGATTGTGGTGCCGCACGTCCATTTGACTTCAAAACTCAAACTACTCGTGTAAAATATTGGCTCGCAGCAAAGTTACTATTTAAAAAAAAGGAGTCGTGCGTTCGTCCGGGATCAAACCCACAAAACGAGGTATACACTCCCGCGACCACTAGTAGTACTCGTTGGAGTACAACACAACCTAGAATCGCCTTTTGTCGCTAGTAGTACATTGTTCCTTACAAGAAACCCCTAATAATGCAAGAAACCACTAATAATGCCAAGAAACTACTACCACTGGCATACGTGGCAGACTTAAGATAAGACTACCTTATCAACCATTGTACATGCTCTTACCAACCAGCCCTACCAAGAAACGACTACTCTACAAAGTGTCGTTATAGGCACGTTTCAACCCATGGCCCTGTTTGGATACATTTGTTGTCAATATAACCCTGCCATCCAAACACTACTTTGGTTAGAGTTAGTTCAGGGTTAGAATCTAACCTCTAACTTAGAGTATCCAAACAGGGCCCATGTCTCCCATTAAGTCAACGCCTTCTATTCGACCGGGCGTTATGACTTGTGGGACCTACATGTCGATCTGCACAAAATCCCCGAGTGACCTCCTACCTCCGGCCCGTCCACCTAGTCATCCTCGGCCATGGGGCGCCTACCGCCGTTGGCGTATGGCGAGGTCAAAACAGCCGTGGTGCGGAGCCCATCTTACTGGAGACCAGATGCCAGCTCCGTCCGGCGCTCGCGGCTGCTAGCTAGCCAAGATAGCTCCGTCCAGCTGCTTGTCTGCGAGGTTTGATAGCTAGATTGGCACGGAGGCGCGGCTGCTTGCTCGCGCGCGCCGCGCTAAGGCCAGGCATCTGGCTCGAGCGAAGGCCAGCACGGCGGCTTGCTCGCTCATGAGTCACGCTCGGTCCAGCTTGCCAATCCGTGCGGAGGCCAGCGCAGCGTCCGGCCCGTCCGACGGACCGGCGACCAACTCGCTCATCACCGGCGCCATCAACGAACACGCATCAGTACTGTTTGAAGTAATGCTCAGGAAAAATAATGATTTGAGGGGGAATAATAGGATAGAAGGTCAGATGTGGGTCCCTCGTGTCAACGGTCAAACAAAATGTGTTGGTTTAAGCTGCTTCACAAGACGGACGTGTGGGCCAACCCTGTCATAAATGGGTTTAAACTAACCTAATCGGTACTCCCTCTGTCCCATAATATAAGATGTTTTTGCAAGCTAAACTAGCATGCAAAAACTTCTTACATTGTGGGACGGAGGGAGTACTAGGTAGTAGTTTTTGGCGTGGATTAATAAATTTTGGGTATGTTTCTGCTATTTTTTGTACAATAGATTCTTCCTAGGGCTGGTTGAAAGTGGTAGTTTTTTGTTAAATAATCCACATATTGTAAGTAGGAGTGGTAGTTAAGCTTTGGAACCCAATAAGCAAGGCTAGTTACATAGTGCATATGTGTACATGATTGAAAGTAAATATCAACCATGAGTGACTAATATCTTGATGGAAAACTCGAAACTATGGAATACTAGGAAAAAATTGCATGGTTGGAAATACTAGCAATGTTCATGTGCGTTGCAACAAATCATAATTAGAATAATACTTATTCACAAACTTGATACAAAACACTCTAATTTTGATATACATATATCACTAGAGATATATTATTTCAATTAGAATATATTCATTGGGCTGTTTTGGTGAGGTCAGGGAGGGATGTGGTTGGTTTTAAGATACTAATTATGGGTTTTTCTGCAAATTGGTAGACAAGTGGGATGTTGGTGAGAAAACACAACAACTTACCTCACAGTCATTAGATGTAGATCTAATGGTCACAAACGACGGATGGCAGACACACCATCATCACCAACTTAGTCTTCTGTAGGACTACTAGCAAGATCCGTGCATCGCACGGAACATCAAGATGCATTTTTTCATAAAAACACTCATTGTGATTGACCCATGCGGGAGTAATCCCATGTGTAAAAACTAATGATATCTCGAGAAATAGGAGATAAGGTGAAGAGGAGTGGGGCATGGTGGTGATTGGTGGTCGGACTAAGCGGATGCATGGGGATTGACGATGCCGGCAGCGGTCACAAGGCCAGTTTGTTCCAGAGGCTTCCTTTCTTAATTGCTCAACAATAAGGTTGTTGGAGATAAGGATGAACGAGGGAAGGCCTTGTCTGCAAATGTGGAGAGGGGTGCGGTTATCTTTTAGTTTAATTTCCATCCGTCAGATATAGATCAGACGGTCTATATTGCAAGATGGCACACGTACCATCATCACCAACTCGGATTTTTATAAGAGAAGAAATATAAGTATGGAGATACAAACGTATTATCGATACTTGTTTCCGTAAACTAGCATCTACATTCTATTCAACGCCTCAGCATGTGGGGCCTTAGCACAATGACTTCTCGACTGTGTAAAACAAAGGTTTTCCCGTCGTTGATAAGGAGGGGGTGATGGCAGCGCGCTTTTTGGCTTGCTCTAGTCCTAGTGTCATACTAGGTGGTCTAAGCACGTGTAGATTTATTATTTTTCACGTCTCGTGTTCTCCGTACTGCCACGACCGTTGATGAATAGATGGTAAGTTATTCACGGGGAAACCCTTGCTGAGCGTGTTTGCGAGAGAGAGAGAGAGAGAGAGAGAGAGAGGCAGTGTGCGTGTGTGATATGTCTAGAGACTGAGTCAATGATAACAGATTCTTTGTGTCTATGTGTGTGGAGGATAGAGAGAGACATGTACATGGGGCTTGGTGTTGTGTAACATGGAGACACATATACATAATTAGCGAGTGAGTGTGTGAGATACACATGTGGACATCGGGAGAGATGAGGATCCAGATTAATGGGGGTTTGTGCGTGTCTGTGTGTGTTTGTGCGCATGTTTGTGTGTGAGAGAGAGTGTGTGTATGTGGAGTAGACAGACCACTAATGATGTAAACCTAGTATAAGGAAAGGGGGAATGGTGTGACATGTGTAGTAGCGGGATAGCATGGGTGCGGGCGGGGGGAGCAGACTATTTGGAAGAGACATCGAGTGTGTGTGGGAGAGGGGTGTGAGAGCGAGAGCGAGAGAGAGAGAGATAGCGACGGAGAGATAGAGAGAGAGAGGGGGCGTTTGTGTCCAGAAATGGCGTATAGATAGGGAGAAAATGTTGACGTTGTTTGAAATTGGCCTATGTATGGAGACGCAAGGGAAGAGAGTCATCATGTGTGTGATAGGGACTTCATGAGAGATCTAGAATAGATGGTGTAGAGAATAATGTGCGAGATCGAGAACGATGATACATTAGGGAGCTATGGAAAGAGTCACGACATATATGTATACATGGAAGGAGCTGGGGCGGGTCCGCATGTGGGAGAGATAGAAAGAGGAGAGTGGTGCACAAGGAGACAAAGTGTGCTTTTTTTGCAGTGGGGGTGGTGTGTGAGGTGAGTGTGCGAGAACCTCATAACTAGGGATATAGATGTTTGGGGGCGACATTTTGTGTGTATGGGAAAGATACACTCTACATAGTGCGTGTGCTTGGGAAGGAGAGATGCTGGGAGACCTAGCTAGAGAGTGGGGGAAGAGATGTGTGCATGCCCAAGAGACAAAGTGATAGAGACCTATTTTGGGGTCCGGACTTTAGAAGAGAGAGGGGTGTTAATGTGCTCATGTGTTGGTGTTTGGGGGAGAGAACGACTTCTCTCTGTGTGTGTGGGGGGCGACGCAGGGGTGGGGTGGCTTCAGATAAAGAGTGAGGTGTCTATATTTGCGGGACTTTAGCATAATTGAGATATATGTTGGAAATATGCCCTAGAGGAAATGATAAAAGGATTATTATTATATTTTCTTGTTCATGATAATTGTCTTTTATTCATGCTATAATTGTATTATCCGGAAATCGTAATACACGTGTGAATACATAGACTACAACATGTCCCTAGTGAGCCTCTAGTTGACTAGCTCGTTGATCAATAGATAGTCATGGTTTCGACTATGGACATTGGATGTCATTGATAACGGGATCACATCATTAGGAGAATGATGTGATGGACAAGACAATCCTAAGCATAGCACAAGATCGTGTAGTTCGTTTGCTAGAGCTTTTCCAATGTCAAGTATCCTTTCCTTAGACCATGAGATCGTGTAACTCCCGGATACCGTAGGAGTGCTTTGGGTGTACCAAACGTCACAACGTAACTGGGTGACTATAAAGGTATACTACGGGTATCTACGAAAGTGTCTGTTGGGTTGACATGGATCAAGACTGGGATTTGTCACTCCATATGACGGAGAAGTATCTCTGGGCCCACTCGGTAATGCATCATCATAATGAGCTCAAAGTGACCAAGTGTTTGGTCACGGGATCATGCATTACGGTACGAATAAAGTGACTTGCCTATAACGAGATTGAACGAGGTATTGGGATACCGACGATCGAATCTCGGGCAAGTAACATACCGATTGACAAAGGGAATTGTGTACGGGGTTGCTTGAAACCTCGACATCGTGGTTCATCCGATGAGATCATCGTGGAACATGTGGGAACCAACATGGGTATCTAGATCCCGCTGTTGGTTATTGGCCGGAGAGCTGTCTCGGTCATGTCTCAAGATGATTCCCGAACCCGTAGGGTCTACACTTAAGGTTCGGTGACGCTAGGGTTATTAGGAAGACTTGTATGTGATTACCGAATGTTGTTTGGAGTCCAGGATAAGATCCCGGACGTCACGAGGAGTTCCGGAATGGTCCGGAGGTGAAGATTTATATATGGGAGGTTGTCGTACGGTCACCGGAAAGTTTCGGGGGCATATCGGTATTGTACCGGGGCCACCGGAGGGGTTCCGGGGGTCCACCGGGAGGGGCCACCTCTCTCGGAGGGCCTCATGGGCCGTAGTGGGCAGGGAACCAGCCCCTGGAGGGCTGGGCGCATCCCCCCCTTGGGCTCATGCGCCTAGGGTTGGGGGGGGACCCTAGTGGGGGCGCCCCCTTGCTTGGGGGGCAAGCCCCAATCCCTTGGCCGCCCCCCCACTCTTGATCTCATCTAGTGGGGGCCGGCCCCCTTCCCCCTTCCCCTATAACTAGAGGGGCGAGGGGAGGGCTGCACATAACATCCAAGGCGCAGCCCTCCCTCCCAACACCTCTCCTCCTCCGCGTGAGCTTGGCGAAGCCTGCCGAGAACTGCCACTCCATCACCACCATGCCGTCGTGCTGCTGTTGGAGCCTTCTTCCTCAACCTCTCCCTCCTCCTTGCTGGATCAAGGTGCGGGAGACGTCATCCGCTTCGTACGTGTGTTGAACGCGGAGGTGCTGTCCATTCGGCACTTGGTCATCGGCGATTTGGATCACGGCAGTCGACTCCCTCAACCCCGTTCTCTTGAACGCTTCCGCTCGCGATCTACAAAGGTATGTAGATGCACTCCTATCACTCGTTGCTAGATGAACTCATAGATGGATCTTGGTGAAACCGTAGGAAATTTTTATTTTCTCTGCAACGTTCCCCAACAAAGAGCATCATGAGCTAGGTCTATGTAGTTCTCTATGCACGAGTAGAACACAATTTGTTGTGGGCGTAGATGTTGTCAACTTTCTTGCCGCTACTAGTCTTATTTTGCTTCAGCGGTATTGTGGGATGAAGCGGCCCGGACCGACCTTACACGTACGCTTATGTGAGACAGGTTCCACCGACTAACATGCACTAGTTGCATAGGGTGGCTAGCGGGTGTCTGTCTCTCCCACTTTAGTTGGAGCGGATTCGATGAAAAGGGTCCTTATGAAGGGTAAATAGAAGTTGACAAATCATGTTGTGGCTTTTTCGTAGATAAGAAAACGTTCTTGCTAGAACCCTATTGCAGCCACGTAAAAGATGCAACAACAATTAGAGGACGTCTAACTTGTTTTGCAGCAATTGCCTTGTGATGTGATATGGCCAAAAGTTGTGATGAATGATGAATGATATATTGTGATGTATGAGATCATGTTCTTGTAATAGGAATCACGACTTGCATGTCGATGAGTATGACAACCGGCAGGAGCCATATGAGTTGTCTTAATTATTGTATGACCTACGTGTCATTGATTCAATGCCATGTAATTACTTTACTTTATTGCTAAACCGTTAGCTATAGTAGTAGAAGTAATAGTTGGCGAGCAACTTCATGGAGACACAATGATGGAGATCATGATGATGGAGATCATGGTGTCATGCCGGTGACAAGATGATCATGGAGCCCCAAGATGGAGATCAAAGGAGCTATATGATATCGGCCATATCATGTCACTACTATTTAATTGCATGTGATGTTTATTATGTTTATGCATCTTGTTCACTTAGAACGGCGGTAGTAAAAAAGATGATCCCTCATAATAATTTCAAGAAAGTGTTCCCCCTAACTGTGCGCCGTTGCTAAAGTTCGTCGTTTGGAAGTACCACGTGATGATTGGGTGTGATAGATTCCTACGTTCACATACAACGGGTGTAAGACAGTTTTACACATGCAAAACACTTAGGTTAACTTGACGAGCCTAGCATGTATAGACATGGCCTCGGAACACAGAGACCGAAGGTCGAACATGAGTCGTATGGAAGATACGATCAACATGGAGATGTTCACCGATGATGACTAGTCCGTCTCACGTGATGATCGGACACGGCCTAGTCGACTCGGATCATGTAACACTTAGATGACTAGAGGGATGTCAAATCTGAGTGGGAGTACATTAAATAATTTGATTAGATGAACTTAATTATCATGAACGTGTAGGAAAAAAATTATTTTCTGCAACGTTCCCCAACAATATACATGGTCAATAGTGTGTGCAATCATGGTTGATCAATTTGTTTCACAGTTTGGACTATGAGATAACCATACTTTTGAACATGCGTGATATACCTTGATGTACCAGAATTACAAACCTAAGATTGGAATTTTGGAATTCGACACCATCATTAGCTTTTGTAATTCGTTTAAACGGAGGTACATTTTTTAAGCCGAGATTTCGTGATTTCAAATTCATATATCAAACCTAGAGATATACACATACGGGCATGTTCAAACTTTATAATCATCCACTTTATTCATACACATACACATTTTTGCTTTTGTCATCATATTTAGGATAAACACATTTGGAATTTCATTTGAATTGGACCGTATGATGGTATTTGCAAGTAGTAGCTCAATGATCCATATTTGACTTGAATGGACAATCTAAGTTTCGAGTTGGAGACATTGATTTTCAAAACTTGCACTTTTTTTGCGTGGAAAACAAACACATTCTCGACCATGATATCATAGTCGGCCGTACAAGAGCAGAATATAATTTCAGGCGCCAAAAGCTTTCAAACTTCCCGCTCACATCGAAATATCTCGCGCCCAAAAGTTTAGCCCTGCGATATTCCTTTTTTACCCCCGCCACATGAACGGAAAAGGGCTACTTTGGTAACTCCATTGTTTTCCCCTCTTTGTCCCCCAACATTCTTCCCCAGAGCCCCTCCCCTTCCCCTCCCTGATCCCCCCCCCCAACCACGGCAAGCCGCCGAACCTAGTCCTCCGCCACAGCGGTGGACCTCACGCCCCGACGGATCTACCTTCCGCACCTTGGAACCCCCAACTGCCAACTCATCACTTCACCGGAGCCGCTTCATCGACTGGCTTGTCCACCACTCCAGATCTCTTTGACCACCATCATGGTCAACCGCACCGGATCTGCTTAACCGGCGCCCTCGTCCACCACAGTGTAGGCCCTTCACTGACTCCCTCGTCCGCCCCTTCGCTGGCCCTTCATACAAGCCCTCGTCCGCCACAACAGATCCGCCTCACCGAAAGCACTGTACAACGCGCCCACCGAAGCCTTCGTCCACTGCACCGGACCCGCTCCACGGACGCCATATTCAACTCCACCGGCCCTGCTTTATCGATGCCGCAGCCTCATCAGGTTATTTCAATTTGTACTCTTCGGTTTTTCTCTTTATCGTGCAACTGTGCACTTACCACAGATGAGCTTTCTTGTATGTCGACAGGCGCCGCAACCGTAGCACCGGAGCCGCTTCAGCGACTGCGACAGCCGGACCAAACTCAACCGCAACACGAGCACCATCCATGATCCTTAGCTATCACGTATGACAACGATACCCATACGCCGCCGAGAATCAGGTACTATTATTCAACGGCCGGCGCCTACGTTCACTTTCTTAGCATAAGCATCGCACCTTTGAATTTCTTCAGGGCATCATTCAGTTTTTCATGAGACGCGTTATTCTGCTTGCACCTGTAGGGCCATACTTCTGGTAGTGAACATGATACATGTGCTAAATTACATACCAGTGCACATATAGTTAATATGCTTTAGTTTTGTCCTAAGTATTACTGTACTTCCTAGATATCATGGCCTACTATTTTATTTCTTGAATGCTATATTTATGATAATGGTGTTGTTCTGATGCCACCTGCTGGTTCCATCAGACTGCTTAATTTTCTCTATGCTTAATTACACATCAGCAAATTAGCATGTGGTTCCGCTGCTTTTTGTTCATTTTACCCTACATTTTCTGATGCTAGCTATTATATCACTGCTCCGAGCCTCTGTTCATTACTTGTTTGTGTGTTCTTGATCTTCCCAAGTTGCATGACTAATTGGATGCTTCTATTAATTATGGAGCTGCAAACCCCATCCAGCAAAATATTTGTTCTTTTGGGGCTGGCACCTCGAACAAGCATAAAAATAGAGGGAAGCAGATATATTGTCGTGTATGCACACGCACCCTTCTTTCATTAGTTTAGATGAACCATTGATGATCAATTCGGACCAGTGCATGCGATTAAAATTAATTTTACCTAAATAGAGGGCGGAGAATAAACTACAACAACTAGATTTGCAACCACAGGATGCTGACGATATCTTCAAAGAACATTGCAACAGCAGTGAGGCTTCACATCAACATATGGTAAGCCAGTGTGTTTTAGTACATGTGGAATGTAATGCGATCGGGCTGCTTTCTTGGCTTGCGCCCTCAACCTGTAATCCTACATAATTACAAATAGTTCAGTCGTCTGCTTTGCTGTATTTCTTGATTCCAATACTTGTTTGTTGTTACGCTATACCTGAGTTGGCCAATATGTTAGCAGTGCCTGTTGTACTATCGTAAAGAAGTGCATGCCTAGTTCATTTGAGTCCTTAACTTTTCCTATGAACTTCATCACAAGACTGTCTTCGTAGTTTATATGAGGCCACACTGTTAAGTGCTTTCTCAGATTATTTCAACTGCTTAGATGCCTTGGCAACTTAATATAGCGGTGGTACACTCCCTTTCAACTTTCATCTTACCATTTTAATTTCTTTTCGGTTGATGCTACTTCAAACCATTTAAATATAGCTTGCCATGCTCGGCAATAATTCGTATGTCGTTTACCATGTAATCTTAATGCCTGGATCATGCGATAACTATCTCTTACTTATGTCCAAATGGAAACCTTTCAGATGCCGTTCACACTAGGACACAATGTACAACCCTGTAATCTATTGGTGGAAGCGGTCATGCCATCCATGTTACCAGATGGTAGCGATTCAGAGGCAACACCGCCGGAGAGCAGTCTCAAAGAATATTATAGTTCTTGAGGCTCTACTAGAGGCGTAAAGAGATGGTGTGGCTGCCATGAATGAGGTAATCTTTATCTTGAGGCTGGAAATTATGGAATTAGCGGCACACATTATGCAAGCAACCCAAGAATTGGAGGAAGTAAGAATGTTGCATTTGAAGACGGAGGAGGTCCTACTATTTCTGCTATCTAAAGCCTAGGGTAATCCCAGTTCTTCTTTAGATACCAATTGAAATTGTCATTAGATTATTGTACTTGCATGTTGTGTCATGTCTCTGAATGGATTATGTTGTAAGACCCCCTATGTTGTCCATGTGTTCTAATGATCCGAATTTTTTAGGCGAGGTAATCCTCAGTACTTGTATGATTGACATAAGGTGAACTATTTTTTGTGTGAGCATATTGTATTGGATGAAATAACTGTTTGACTCAAAGTGTATCCAACCTACTGAATTCGAAGATCGCGGCAATTCTAAATCATAATCATATATAAAGGTGGAATAAACCTTTGTTGTGGTTTTGAAGAAATAAAAAACAAAACGTAGAATTATCTGTGGATATTTGTAATTGAATACAAATTGGATTTGAATTTAGTTTGCCAGGGCCCAGGGCAAACGTGAATGCTAATTCTCCCAAGTTTTGAACGAAGCGGCTAAACACCCACTATAATTTGTGGGCTGCACAAAGCAAGTGTTTGCGAGATGGAAATTACTGTCTACCCCTGACACTTACATCCTTATCTACCGAATTTGCACTACTGTCGATAGGGGTAGACTAGTAACTTCAATCAGACGTGACACTACGGCCTCTGAACCCATTCAGACACGGTGGGCGCCAAACGTGGGCGGCAAAACACATTTGATTCAAGCTCGTCCGAAAGACAAGTGCCTCTCCCTCCATTTCAACATTCATACACGGTGGGCGGCAAAACAAACTCTCCTCGTCCAAAATCGATGTAGGCTAATATTTTAAAAAGGGGCAGATGTGTAACTTCCCTCAGACGTGACACAACCCGCCTACCTGTCAGCCCCGTTCATACACCGTGGGCGCCTACCATGGGCGGCAAAACACCCTCTCCTCGCCTGAAATAGTTACCGGCAAATATTTGGGAGTTGCGAGATTACCGTCCTATCCCCAACCGACGCGATGTCTGAAATTTGAAACGGGGGATAAGTTCGTAACTTTCCCACATTCCAGAGAAGCGCGTCCAAAAGTTTGAGATCCCCCCTCCCCTCCATTTCCCCATTCATACACCGTCGGTGCCACGACAACCTCCCCACTGCGGCCAGCCTCCTTGATACGTCTCCAACGTATCTATAATTTTTGATTGCTCCATGCTATATTATCTACTATTTTGGGCAATATTGGGCTTTATTATCCACTTATATATTATTTTTGGGACTAACCTATTAACCGGAGGCCCAGCCCAGATTTGCTGTTTTATGCCTATTTCAGTGTTTCGAGGAAAAGGAATATCAGACGGAGTCAAAACGGAACGAAATCAACTAGAGAAGTTATTTTTGGAAGGAAAGCCACCCGATGGACTTGGAGTGCACGTCAGGAAAGAAGGGAGGTGCTCACGAGGGTGGGGGGCGCACCCACTCCCCTGGGGCGCGCCCCCCTTCCTCGTGCCCCCCCCCTTCGCTCCACCGACGTACCCCTTGCACCCATATATACCTACGTACCCTAATACTTCCAGAACAGAGAATAGATCGGGAGTTCCGCCGCTGCAAAACCTCCAGAGCCACCAAAAACCAATCGAGACCCCATTCCTGCACCCTGCCAGGGGGAACCCATCATTGGTGGCCATCTTCATCATCCCGGCGCTATCCATGACGAGGAGGAAGTAGTTCACCCTCGGGGCTGAGGGTATGTACCAGTAGCTATGTGTTTGATCTCTCTCTCGTGTTCTCTCTCGTGTTCCCTCTATGGCACGATCTTGATGTATCGCGAGCTTTGCTATTATAGTTGGATCCTATGTTTCTTCTCCCCTCTACTCTCTTGTAATGAATTGAGTTTTCCCTTTGAAGTAATCTTATCGGATTGAGTCTTTAAAGATTTGAGAACACTTGATGTATGTCTTGCCGTGCTTATCTGTGGTGACAATGGGATATCACGTGATTCACTTGATGTATGTTTTGGTGATCAACTTGCGGGTTCCGCCCATGAACCTATGCATAGGGTTTGGCACACGTTTTCGTTGTGATTCTCCGGTAGAAACTTTGGGGAACTCTTTGAGGTTCTATGTGTTGGTTGAATAGATGAATTGACATTGTGTGATGCATATCGTATAATCATACCCACAGATACTTGAGGTGACATTGGAGTATCTAGGTGACATTAGGTTTTTGGTTGATTTGTGTCTTAAGGTGTTATTCTAGTACGAACTCTAGGGCTGTTTGTGACACTTATAGGAATAGCCCAACGGATTGATTGGAAAGAATAACTTTGAGGTGGTTTCACACCCTACCATAATCTCTTCGTTTTTTCTCCACTATTAGTGACTTTGGAGTGACTCTTTGTTGCATGTTGAGGGATTGTTATATGATCTATCTATGTTATTATTGTTGAGAGAACTTGCACTAGTGAAAGTATGAACCCTAGGCCTTGTTTCCTATAATTGCAATATCGTTTGTGCTCACTTTTATCATTAGTTACCTTTCTGTTTTTATTATTTCAGATTATAAAAACCTATATCTACCATCCATATTACACTTGTATCATAATCTCTTCGCCGAACTAGTGCACCTATACAACTTACCATTGTATTGGGTGTGTTGGGGACACAAGAGACTCTTTGTTATTTGGTTGCAGGGTTGCTTGAGAGAGACCATCTTCATCCTATGACTCCTACGGATTGATAAACCTTAGGTCATCCACTTGAGGGAAATTTGCTACTGTTCTACAAACATGTGCACTTGCAGGCCCAACAACGTCTACAAGAAGAAGGTTGCGTAGTAGACATCAAGCTATTTTCTGGCGCCATTGCCGGGGAGGTTAGTGCTTGAAGGTATATCTTTAGATCTTGCAATCGAATCTTTTTGTTTCTTGTTTTATCACTAGTCTAGTTTATAAAAGAAAATTACAAAAAATTGGAGTTAAGCTTGTCTCATACGCTTCATCTTTTTAATATCTTTCGTGAAAATGATGGGAAGGAAAATTGTGCTCAAGTACTAGAAGAAGAATTATATAGAATGTTTGGCACTAAACCTTTGAATGATGAGCATGATTGCAATGTTGTTAGTATGAATTCCTTGAATATCCATGATGCTAATGATATGCAAAGCCACAAGCTTGTGGAAGCTATGTTTGATGAAGATGATATTTTTTGTCCTCCAAGCTTTGATGAGCAAAATTACTATGATGAAAGCATGCCTCCTCTCTATGATGATTATTGTGATGACACGTATGCTATAAAGATTAATGATAATCATGAAACTTATCATCTTGATCTTAATTTTCAATCACATGATAGTTATTTTGTTGAGTGTGCTCCCACTACTATTGATGAGAATAGATTTGCTTATGTGGAGAGTAGTAAAAATTCTATACTTGTAGATCATGAAAAGAATGCTTTAGGTGCTGGTTATATTGTTGAATTCATTCATGATGCTACTGAAAATTATTATGAGGGAGGAATATATGCTTGTAGGAATTGCAATAATATCAAGTTTCCTCTCTATATGCTTAAAATCTTGAAGCTATGCTTGTGTTACACTCCTATGCTAGTTGATTATTGTTCCCATAAGTTGTTTGCTCACAAAATCCATATGCATTGGAAGTGGGTTAGACTTAAATATGCTAGTCATATTCTTCATGATGCTATCTTTATGTTTCAATTCTTATCTCTTATGTGAGCATCATTGAAATCATCATGCCTAGCTAGGGGCATTAAACGATAGTGCTTGTTGGGAGGCAACCCAATTTTATTTTAGTTTCTTGCTTTTTGGTTCTGTTTAGTAATAAATAATCCATCTAGCTTCTGTTTAGATGTGGTTTTATGTTTTAATTAGTGTTTGTGCCAAGTAGAACCTTTGGGAAGACTTGGGTGAAGTCTTTATGATCATGCTGTAAAAAACAGAAACTTTAGGGCTCACAAGATTAGCTTCAACTTTTTACTGGAGAGTGATATTTAGTTGATTATTTTTGAAGATGATTACTAGACAAATTCCTCAGGTCCACCAATTTATTTTAGAATTTTTGGAGTTCCATAAGTTTGCGTTAGTTACAGATTACTACAGACTGTTCTGTTTTTGACAGATTCTGTTTTTCGTGTGTTGTTTGCTTATTTTGATGAATCTATGGCTAGTAAAATAGTTTATAAACCATAGAGAAGTTGGAATACAGTAGGTCTAACACCAATATAAATAAATAATTAGTTCATTACAGTACCTTGAAGTGGTGTTTTGTTTTCTTTCGCTAACGGAGCTCACGAGTTTTCTGTTAAGTTTTGTGTTGTGAAGTTTTCAAGTTTTGGGTAAAGATTCGATGGCCTATGGAATAAGGAGTGGCAAGAGCCTAAGCTTGGGGATGTACAAGGCACCCCAAGGTAATATTCAAGGACAACCAAGAGCCTAAGCTTGGGGATGCCCCGGAAGGCATCCCTCTTTCGTCTCCATTCATCGGTAACTTTACTTGGAGCTATATTTTTATTCACCACATGATATGTGTTTTGCTTGGAGCGTCATTTTATTTTCTTTAGCTTTGCTTGCTGTTTGAATAAAATACCAAGATCTGAAACTCCTTAATGTTAAAGAGTCTTCACATAGTTGCACAATTATTCGACTACTCATTGACCTTCACTTATATCTTTCGGAGTAGTTTGTCATTTGCTCTAGTGCATCACTTATACCTTTTAGAGCATGGTGGTAGTTTTATTTTGAAGAAATATATGAACTCTCATACTTCACTTAGATTATTTTGAGAGTCGTTAATAGCATGGTAATTTCCTTAATATTAATATACTTGGTATTCAAGATATGTGAAACTTTCTTATTCGTGTGTTGAATACTAAGAAAAGTTTGATGCTTGATAATTGTTTTGAGATATGAAGATGGTGATATTAGAGCCATGCTAGTTTATTAGTTGTGAATTTAAAGAATGCTTGTGTTGAAGTTAGCAAGTCCCATAGCATGCACGTATGGTTAAAGTTGTGTAACAAATTTGAAACATGAAGTGTACCTGACTTGTGCATCCTTATGAGTGGTGGTCGGGGACGAGCGATGGTCTTTTCCTACCAATCTATCCCCCTAGGAGCATGCGCGTAGTACTTGATTTTTGATGACTTCTAAATTTTTGCAATAAGTATATGAGTTCTTTTGAATAATGTTGAGTCCATGGATTATACGCACTTTTACCTTTCCGCCTTTGCGAGCCTCTGCGGTATCGTGCATTGCCCTTTCTCACCTTGAGAGTTGGTGATAACTTCGCCGGTGCATCCAAACCCCGTGATATGATACGCTCTATCACACATAAACCTCCTTATATCTTCCTCAAAAAAGCCACCATACCTACCTATTGAAGGAAATATGCCCTAGAGGCAATAATAAAGTTATTATTTATTTCCTTACATCATGATAAATGTTTATTATTCATGCTAGAATTGTATTAACCGGAAACATAATACATGTGTGAATATATAGACAAACAGAGTGTCACTAGTATGCCTCTACTTGACTAGCTCGTTAATCGAAGATGGTTATGTTTCCTAACCATAGACATGAGTTGTCATTTGATTAACGGGATCACATCATTAGGAGAATGATCTGATTGACATGACCCATTCCGTTAGCCTAGCACTTGATCGCTTAGTATGTTGCTATTGCTTTCTTCATGACTTATACATGTTCCTGTAACTATGAGATTATGCAACTCCCGTTTACCGGAGGAACACTTTGGTGCTACCAAACGTCACAACGTAATCGGGTGATTATAAAGGAGTACTACAGGTGTTTCCAAAGGTACATGTTGGGTTGGCGATTTAGAGATTAGGTTTTGTCACTCCGATTGTCGGAGAGGTATCTCTGGGCCCTCTCGGTAATGCACATCACTATAAGCCTTGCAAGCAATGTAACCAATGAGTTGGTTACGGGATGATGCATTACGTAACGAGTAAAGAGACTTGCCGGTAACAAGATTGAACTAGGTATTGGATACCGGCGACCGAATCTCGGGCAAGTAACATACCGATGACAAAGGGAACAACGTATGTTGTTATGCGGTTTGACCGATAAAGATCTTCGTAGAATATGTAGGAACCAATATGGGCATCCAGGTCCCGCTTATTGGTTATTGACCGAGAATAGTTCTAGGTCATGTCTACATAGTTCTCGAACCCGTAGGGTCCGCACGCTTAAGGTTTCGGCGATGCTTATATTATGAGTTTATGAGTTTTGATGTACCGAAGGAGTTCGGAGTCCCAGATGAGATCGGGGACATGACGAGGAGTCTCGAAATGGTCGAGACGTAAAGATCGATATATTGGACGACTATATTCGGAGTTCGGAAAGGTTCCGAATAATTCGGGTATTTTTCGAGTACCGGAGAGTTACGGAATTCGCCGGGGAGAAGTATTGGGCCTTATTGGGCCCTGCGGAAAGAGAGAGGTGCTGCCTAGGGCAGGCCGCGTTCCCCATGGCCTAGTCCGAATTGACTAGGGGAGGGGCCGCACCCTCCTTCCTTCCTTCTCTCTTCCCCTTCCTTGTCTCCTACTCCTAATACATGGAAGGACTCCTAGTTGGACTAGGAAAGGGGAATCCTACTCGGTGGGAGTAGGACTCCCATGGTGCGCCCCTACTAGGGCCGGCCTCCTCCTCCCTCCCTCCTTTATATACAGGGGCAGGGGCACCCCATGGACAGACAAGTTGATCCTTGAGATCGTTCCTTAGCCGTGTGCGGTGCCCCCCTCCACCATATTCCACCTCGGTCAAATCATAGTAGTGCTTAGGCGAAGCCCTGCGTTGGTAGAACATCAAGATCGTCACCACGCCGTCGTCCGACGGAACTCTCTCTCCGAGCTTTGTGGATCGGAGCCGAGGAGCGACACCGAGCTGTACGTGTGCCAAGAACTCGGAGGTGCCGGAGTAACGGTGCTTGGATCGGTTGGATCGCGAGTAGAACGTACGACTACTTCCTCTACGTTGTGATTGCTTCCGCTTCGGTCTACGAGGGTACGTAGTGCATCACCATGATCTTGCGTGTGCGTAGGAAATTTTTTGAAATTACTACGTTCCCCAACAGTGGTATCAGAGCCAGGTTTTTATGGTTTGATGTTTTGCACGAGTAGAACACAAGTGAGTTGTGGGCGATACAAGTCATACTGCCTACCAAAGATGTCATACTTTGGTTCAGCGGTATTGTGAGATGAAGCGGCCGGACCGACATTACGCCAGACGCTTACGCGAGACTGGTTTCACCGTTCACGAGCACTCGTGCTTAAAGGTGGCTGGCGGGTGTCTGTCTCTCTCACTTTAGTTGAACCTGAAAAGGCTACGCCCCGGTCCTTGAGAAGGTTAAAACGGAGTCTATTTGACTAAGTATCGTTGTGGTCTTGATGCGTAGGTGAGATTGGTTCTTGCTTAAGCCCGTAGCAGCCACGTAAAACTTGCAACAACAAAGTAGAGGACGTCTAACTTGTTTTTGCAGGGCATGTTGTGATGTGATATGGTCAAGACGTGATGCTATATTTTATTGTATGAGATGATCATGTTTTGTAACCGGTTATCGGCAACTGGCTGGAGCCATATGGTTGTCGCTTTATTGTATGAAATGCAAACGCATACATAATTGCTTTACTTTATCACTAAGCGGTAGCGATAGTCGTAGAAGCAATAGATGGCGTAAACGACAACGATGCTACGATGGAGATCAAGGTGTCGCGCCCGGTGACGATGGTGATCACGACGGTGCTTGAGATGGAGATCACAAGCACAAGATGATGATGGCCATATCATATCACTTATATTGATTGCATGTGATGTTTATCCTTTATGCATCTTATTTTGCTTTGATTGACGGTAGCATTTTAAGATGATCTCTCACCTAAATTATCAAGTAGTGTTCTCCACGAGTATGCATCGTTGCCAAAGTTAAATGCGTGTCGAGACACCACGTGATGATCGGGTGTGATAAGCTCTACGTCCATCTACAACGGGTGCAAGCCAGTTTTGCACGCGAGAATACTCGAGTTATACTTGACGAGCCTAGCATATGCGAGATATGGCCTCGGAACACGGAGACCGAAAGGTCGAGCGTGAATCATATAGTAGATATGATCAACATAAGATGTTCACCATTGAAAACTACTCCATCTCACGTGATGATCGGTTATGGTTTAGTTAATTTGGATCACGTGATCACTTAGATGACTAGAGAGATGTCTGTCTAAGTGGGAGTTCTTAAGTAATATGATTAATTGAACTTTAATTTATCATGAACTTAGTCCCGGTAGTATTTTGCAAATTATGTTGTAGATCAATAGCTCGCGTTGTTGCTTCCCTATGTTTTTATATGTGTTCCTAGAGAAAATTGTATTGAAAAATGTTAGTAGCAATGATGCGGATTGGATCCGTGATCCGAGGTTTATCCTCATTGCTGCACGTAAGAATTATGTCCTTAATGCACCGCTAGGTGACAAACCTATTGCGGGAGCGGATGCGGGCGTTATGAACGTTTGGCTAGCTCAATATGATGACTACTTGATAGTTTAGTGCACCATACTTAACGGCTTAGAATCGGGACTTCAAAGACGTTTTGGACGTCATGGACCATATGAGATGTTCCAGGAATTGAAGTTAATATTTCAAGCAAATACCCGAGTTGAGAGATATGAAGTCTCCAACAAGTTCTATAGCTAAAAGATGGAGGAGAATCGCTCAACTAGTGAGCATGTGCTCAGATTGTCTGAATACTTCAATCGCTTGAATCAAGTGGGAGTTAATCTTCCACATAAGATAGTGATTGACAGAATTCAGAGTCACCATCACTAAGTTACTAGAACTTCGTGATGAACTATAGTATGCAAGGGATGACGAAAACGATTCCCGAGCTCTTCGTGATGTTGAAATCAACGAAGGTAGAAATCAAGAAAGAGCATCAAGTGTTGATGATTGACAAGACCACTAGTCTCAAGGAAAGGGCAAAGGGAAGAAGGGGAACTTCAAAAGGAACGGCAAGCAAGTTGCTGCTCGAGTGAAGAAGCCCAAGACTGGACCAAACCATGAGACTAAGTACATTTGCTGCAATGGAACACGTCAATGGAAGCGGAACTACCCCTGAATATTTGGTGGATAAGAAGGATGGCAAAGTGAACAAAGGTATATTTGATATACAGATTATTGATGTGTATTTTACTAGTGTTCATAGCAACCCCTCGGTATTTGATACTGGTATAGTTGCTAAGAGTAGTAACTTGAAACGGAGTTCTGAGAATGAACAGAAACTAGCTGAAGGGGAAGTGACGATGAGTGTTGGAAGTAGTTCCAAGATTGATATGATCATCATCGCACACTCCCTATACTTTCGGGATTAGTGTGGAACCTAAATAAGTGTTATTTGGTGTTGAGCATAAATATGATTTGATCATGTTTATTGCAATGCGGTTATTCATTTAAGTAAGAGAATAAATTGTTGTTCTGTTTACATGAATAAAACCTTATATGGTTACACACCTAATGAAAATGGTTCATTGGATCTCGATCATAGTGATACACATATTCATAATATTGAAACCAAAAGATGCAAAGTTAATAATGATAGTGCAAATTATTTGTGGCAATCGCCGTTTAGGTCATATTGGTGTAAAGCGCTTGAAGAAAACTCCATGCTGATGGACTTTTGGAATCACTTGACTATGAATCATTTGATGCTTGCGAACCGTGCCTTTTGGGCAAGATGACTAAAACTCCGTTCTCGGAACAATGGAACAAGCTACTGACTTATTGGAAATAATACATACGGATGTATGCGATTCAATGAGTGTTGATGCTCGTGGCAAGTATCGTTATTTTCGACCTTCACAAAATGATTTGAGCAGATATGGGTATATCTACTTGATGAAACATAAGTCTGAAATAATTGAAAAGTTCAAAGAATTTCAGAGTGAAGTGGAAAATCATCGTAACAAGAAAATAAAGTTTCTGCGATCTGATCGTGGAGATAAATATTTGAGTTACGAGTTTGGTCTTCATTTGAAACAATGTGAAATAGTTTCGCAACTCACACCATATGGAACACCACAACATAATGGTGTGTCCGAAAGTCGTAACCGTGCTTTATTGGATATGGTGCGATCTATGATGTCTCTTATCAATTTACCACTATCGTTTTGTGGTTATGCATTAGAGACAGCTGCATTCACGTTTAATAGGGCACCGTCTAAATCCGTTGAGGCGACACCGTATGAACTATGGTTTAACGATGAAACCTAAGTATGCGTTTCTTAAAGTTTGGAAGTTGTGATGCTTATGTGAAAAAGTTTCATCCTGATAAGCTCAAACCCAAATCGAGAAGTGCGTCTTCATAGAATACCCAAAGGAAATTGTTGGGTATACCTTCTATCACAGATCCGAAGGCAAAAACATTCGTTGCTTATAAATGGATCCTTTCTAGAGAAGGAGTTTCTCTCGAAAGAAGTGAGTGGGAGGAAAGTGGAGCTTGATAAGGTAATTTGTACCTTCTCCCGAATTGGAAAGTATTTCATCACGGAAATCAGTTCCAGTGATTCCTACACCAATTAGTGAGGAAGCTAATGATGATGATCATGTAACTTCAGATCAAGTCACTAGCGAATCCCGTGAGGTAAACCAGAGTGAGATCCGCACCAAAGTGGTACGGCAATCCTGTTCGGAAGTCATGCTACTAGATCATGACGAACCTACAAACTATGAAGAAGCGATGGTGAGCCCAGATTCCGCTAAATGGCTAGAAGCCATGATATCTGAGATGGGATCCATGTATGAAAACAAAGTGTGGACTTTGGTTGACTTGCCCGAGGGTCGGCAAGCAATAGAAAATAAATGGATCTTAAAGAGGAAGACGGACGTTGATAGTAGTGTTACTATCTACAAAGCTCGACTTATGCAAAAAGGTTTTGACAAGTTCAAGGTGTTAACTACAATGAGATTTTCTCAATCAGAAGCGATGCTTAAGTCTGTCCGAATCATGTTAGCAATTGCCACAATTTATGAAATTTGGCAAATGGATGTAAAAACTGCATTCCTGAATGGGTTTACGGAGGAAGAGTTGTATATGATGCAACCAGAAGGTTTTATCGATCCAAAGGGAGCTAACAAAGTGTGCAAGCTCCAAATGATCCATCTATGGACTGGTGCAAGCATCTCGGAGTTGGAATATACGCTTTGATAAGTTGATCAAAGCATATAGTTTATCTGGACTTACGATTGAAGCCTGTATTTACTAGAAAGTGAGTGGGAGCACTACAAAGATTTTACGATAAGTATATGTGAATGACATATTGTAGATCGGAAATAATGTAGAATTATTCTGCAAAGCATAAAGGAGTGTTTGAAAGGAGTTTTTCAAACAAAGACCTCGGTGAAGCTGCTTACATATTGAGCATCAAGATCTATAGAGATAGATCAAGGCGCTTGATAAGTTTTTTCAATGAGTACATACCTTGACAAGATTTTGAAGTAGTTCAAAATGGAACAGTCAAAGAAAGAGTTCTTGCCTGTGTTACAAGGTGTCAAATTGAGTAAGACTCAAAACCCGACCACGACGTAAGATAGAAAGAGAATGAAAGTCATTCCCTATGCCTTGGCCATAGGTTCTATAAAGTATGCCATGCTGTGTACCAGATCTATTGTATACCCTACACTGAGTTTGGCAAGGAGTACAATAGTGATCTAGGAGTAGATCATCGGACAGCGGTCAAAATTATCCTTAGTGGAATAAGGATATGTTTCTCGATTATGGAAGTGACAAAAGGTTAAATAAGTAAAGGGTTACGTCGATGCAAGTTTTGACACCAATCTGGATGACTCTAAGTCTCGATCTAGATACATATTGAAAGTGGGAGCATTTAGCTATAATAGCTCCTTGCAGAGCATTGTTGACATAGAATTTCGCAAAATACTTACGGATCTGAATGTGACAGACCCGTTGACTAAAAATATCTCACAAGCAAAACATGATCACACCTTAGTACTCTTTGGGTGTTAATCACATAGCGATGTGAACTAGATTACTGACTCTAGTAAACCCTTTGGGTGTTGATCACATATCGATGTGAACTATGGGTGTTAATCACATGGTGATGTGAACTATTGCTGTTAAATCACATGGCGATGTGAACTAGATTATTGACTCTAGTGCAAGTGGGAGATCAAGAAAATATGCCCTAGAGGCAATAATAAAGTTATTATTTATTTCCTTACATCATGATAAATGTTTATTATTCATGCTAGAATTGTATTAACCGGAAACATAATACATGTGTAAATATATAGACAAACAGAGTGTCACTAGTATGCCTCTACTTGACTAGCTCGTTAATCAAGATGGTTATGTTTCCTAACCATAGACATGAGTTGTCATTTGATTAACGGGATCACATCATTAGGAGAATGATCTGATTGACATGACCCATTCCGTTAGCCTAGCACTTGATCGTTTAGTATGTTGCTATTGCTTTCTTCATGACTTATACATGTTCCTCGTAACTATGAGATTATGCAACTCCCGTTTACCGGAGGAACACTTTGGTGCTACCAAACGTCACAACGTAATCGGGTGATTATAAAGGAGTACTACAGGTGTTTCCAAAGGTACATGTTGGGTTGGCGTATTTAGAGATTAGGTTTTGTCACTCCGATTGCTCGGAGAGGTATCTCTGAGCCCTCTCGGTAATGCACATCATTATAAGCCTTGCAAGCAATGTGACCAATGAGTTGGTTACGGGATGATGCATTACGTAACGAGTAAAGAGACTTGCCGGTGACGAGATTGAACTAGGTATTGGATACCGACGATCGAATCTCGGGCAAGTAACATACCGATGACAAAGGGAACAACGTATGTTGTTATGCGGTTTGAACGATAAAGATCTTCGTAGAATATGTAGGAGCCAATATGGGCATCCAGGTCCCGCTATTGGTTATTGACCGAGAATAGTTCTAGGTCATGTCTACATAGTTCTCGAACCCGTAGGGTCCGCACGCTTAAGGTTTCGATGGCGATGTTATATTATGAGTTTATGAGTTTTGATGTACCGAAGGAGTTCGGAGTCCCAGATGAGATCGGGGACATGACGAGGAGTCTCGAAATGGTCGAGACGTAAAGATCGATATATTGGACGACTATATTCGAGTTCGGAAAGGTTCGAATGATTCGGGTATTTTTCGGAGTAATGGAGAGTTACGGAATTCGCCGGGGAGAAGTATTGGGCCTTATTGGGCCCTCAAGGGAAAGAGAGAGGGGCTGCCTAGGGCAGGCCGCTTCCCCATGGCCTAGTCCGAATTGACTAGGGGAGGGGCCGCATCCCCTCCTTCCTTCCCTTCTCTCTTCCCCTTCCTTGTCTCCTACTCCTAATACATGGAAGGACTCCTAGTTGGACTAGGAAAGGGGGAATCCTACTCCAGGTGGGAGTAGGACTCCTAGTTGGACTAGGAAAGGGGGAATCCTACTCCAGGTGGGAGTAGGACTCCCCATGGTGCGCCCCTACTAGGGCCGGCCTCATCCTCCCTCCCTCCTTTATATACGGGGCAGGGGCACCCCATGGACACACAAGTTGATCCTTGAGATCGTTCCTTAGCCGTGTGCAGGTGCCCCTCCACCATATTCCACCTCGGTCAAATCGTGGCAGTGCTTAGGCGAAGCCCTGCGTTGGTAGAACATCAAGATCGTCCACCACGCCGTCGTCTTGACGGAACTCTCTCTCCGGAGCTTTGCTGGATCGGAGCCCGAGGAGCGCCACCGAGCTGTACGTGTGCCAAGAACTCGGAGGTGCCGGAGTAACGGTGCTTGGATCGGTTGGATCGCGAGGAGAACGTCACGACTACTTCCTCTACGTTGTGATTGCTTCCGCTTCGGTCTACGAGGGTACGTAGACAACACTCTCCCCTCTCGTTGCTATGCATCACCATGATCTTGCGTGTGCGTAGGAAATTTTTTGAAATTACTACGTTCCCCAACACCTATTATGGCATTTCCATAGCCATTCCGAGATATATTGCCATGCAACTTTCCACCGTTCCGTTCATCATCATGACATACTTTACTTTTGTCATATTTCCATTGCATGACCATCTAGTTGACATCGTATTTGTGGCAAAGCCACCATGCATTGTTTTTCATACATGTCACTCTTGATTCATTGCACCATCCCGGTACACCGCCGGAGGCATTCATATAGAGTCATATCTTGTTCTAAGTTTCGAGTTGTAATCCTTATGTTGTAATCAATAGAAGTGTGATGATCATCATCATTAGAGCATTGCCCAAACAAAAGAGAAAGGCCAAAAAGAAAAAAAAGAAACGCCCAAAAAAAGGAAATAAAAAAGGGCAATATTAATTACTATCTCTTTTTCCACACTTGTGCTTCAAAGTAGCACCTAGTTCTTCATGTAGTGAGTCTCATATATTGTGCTTCAAAGTAGCACCATGTTTTTCATATAGTGAGTCTCATAAGTTGTCTATTTATACTAGTGGGAATTTTTCATTATAGAACTTGGCTTGTATATTCCTACGATGGGCTTCCTCAAATGCCCTAGGTCTTCATGAGTAAGCAAGTTGGATGTACACCCACTAGTTTTCTTTTGTTGAGCATTCATAGCTCTAGTGCATCCGTTGAATGGCAATCCCTACTCCTCATGTTGACATCAATTGATGGGCATCTTCATAGCCCGTTGATTATCCTCGTCAATGTCAGATTTTCTCCTTTTTGTCTTCTCCACACAATCCCCATCATCATATTCTATTCCACCCATAGTGCTATATCCATGGCTCACGTTCATGTATTGCGTGAAGGTTGAAAAAGTTTGAGATTATTTAAGTATGAAACAATTGCTTGGCTTGTCATCGGGGGTATAGAAGTTGGGAACATCTTTGTGTGACGAAAATGAAGCATAGCCTAACTATATGATTTTGTAGGGATGAACTTTCTTTTGCCATGCTATTTTGAGGAGAGATGATTACTTTGATTAGTATGCTTGAAGTATTACTATTTCTTTTATCAATATGAACTTTTATTTTGTATTCATTCGGATCTGAATATTCGTACCACAATTAAGAAGATTTACATTGAAATTATGCCAAGTAGCACTCCGCATCAAAAAATATCTTTTTATCATTTACCTACTCGAGGACGAGCAGGAATTAAGCTTGGGGATGCTTGATACGTCTCCAACGTATCTATAATTTTTGATTGCTCCATGCTATATTATCTACTGTTTTGGGCAATATTGGGCTTTATTATCCACTTTTATATTATGTTTGGGACTAACCTATTAACCGGAGGCCCAGCCAGATTTCTTTGTTTTATGCCTATTTCTGTTTCGAGGAAAAGGAATATCGACGGAGTCAAAACGGAACTCAATCAACTGGAGAAGTTATTTTTGGAAGGAAAGCCACCCGATGGACTTGGAGTGCACGTCAGGAAAGAAGGGAGGTGCTCACGCGGGTGGGGGGCGCGCCCACCCCCCTGGGGCGTGCCCCCTGCCTCGTGGCCCCCCCTTCGCTCCACCGACGTACCTCTAAAACTTCTAGAACAGAGAATAGATCAGGAGTTCCGCCGCTGCAAAACCTCCAGAGCCACCAAAAACCAATCCGGACCCGTTTCGGCACCCTGCCGGAGGGGGAACCCATCACCGCTGGCCATCTTCATCATCCCGGCGCTATCAATGACGAGGAGGGAGTAGTTTACCCTCGGGGCTGAGAGTATGTACCAGTAGCTATGTGTTTGATCTCTCTCTCTCGTGTTCCCTCTATGGCACGATCTTGATGTATCGCGAGCTTTGCTATTATAGTTGGATCCTATGTTTCTTCTCCCCCTCTACTCTCTTGTAATGAGTTGAGTTTTCCCTTTGAAGTAATCTTATCGGATTGAGTCTTTAAAGATTTGAGAACACTTGATGTATGTCTTGCCGTGCGTATCTATGGTGACAATGGGATATCACGTGATTCACTTGATGTATGTTTTGGTGATCAACTTGCTGGTTCCGCCCATGAACCTTTGCATAGGGGTTGGCACACGTTTTCGTCGTGATTCTCCGGTAGAAACTTTGGGGCACTCTTTGAGGTTCTATGTGTTGGTTGAATAGATGAATTGAGATTGTGTGATGCATATCGTATAATCATTCCCACGGATACTTGAGGTGACATTGGAGTATCTAGGTGACATTAGGGTTTTGGTTGATTTGTGTCTTAAGGTGTTATTCTAGTACGAACTCTAGGGCTGTTTGTGACACTTATAGGAATAGCCCAACGAATTGATTGGAAAGAATAACTTTGAGGTGGTTTCGTACCTACCATAATCTCTTCGTTTGTTCTCCACTATTAGTGACTTTGGAGTGACTCTTTGTTGCATGTTGAGGGATTGTTATATGATCTATCTATGTTATTATTGTTGAGAGAACTTGCACTAGTGAAAGTATGAACCCTAGGCCTTGTTTCCTATCATTGCAATACCGTTTGTTCTCACTTTTATCATTAGTTACCTTGCTTTTTTTATTATTTCAGATTACAAAAACCTATATCTACCATCCATATTGCACTTGTATCACCATCTCTTCGCCGAACTAGTGCACCTATACAATTTACCATTGTATTGGGTGTGTTGGGGACACAAGAGACTCTTTGTTATTTGGTTGCGGGGTTGCTTGAGAGAGACCATCTTCATCCTACGCCTCCTACGGATTGATAAACCTTAGGTCATCCACTTGAGGGAAATTTGCTACTGTCCTACAAACCTATGCACTTGCAGGCCCAACAACGTCTACAAGAAGAAGGTTGCGTAGTAAACATCACTCCTCCGTCCGCCACCCCATCCTCCACCTTGCCGGAGCCGCTACCCCTACTCCGTCGTCCACTACAAGAGATGGACGTCTCTCATTGATGGCGCTGGACCAAGATCCTTTCATCGCGTCCTCTCGCTTCATCGGCGCCGTCGTCCACCTTGCCGTTGCCGTTCCTACGATCGCCTCGTCCACGGCAACATGATTTATCCCCCGACCTGGCCGTCTGTCGTCTAAAGTCTTCTTCCCCGCAGCCGATAGCCATCACACCCGCAGCACCCTTAACGTCTCAGCAGAGGCCTACACGGAATCGCAAGAGAGGTGCTACTCTTCCATATGTGCTTAAGTTATTGATCTCACCCGGAAAATAGATTGTAATTTGTTTACTGTACTTCTCTTATCCGTACCAAATCATAGTGGCTAGTTGAAAGCAAACATTGGTTGCGAAGTAGCTTTGTCCGGTTGCACCTTCAGATCCGCCATGGCACGGGCACTATACTCGTAAAGCTTATGGTTTCCCCCCTTTATATTCACTACCATCATCGTAGGTGCTTCGTGTCGTGCTAGCATTGCTCCTCAAGACCTCAACCCAAAGTTTACGTGTTGAAATACGAATCTGATATGATGCTCATATCACTAAAATAGAGAACGTTTAATTGGTCACCTAATGCTCCTATATTCGTTTCAAAAAGCATGTGTGCCACCAACTGGTCCAGCTAGTTCCACTTTCCGTATTTTTCTCTTGATGCTTAGGGTTTTCCCCTTTTATCTACTCTACTATGATCTGCGTAGGTGCTTTCTGTCATACTAGCATTACTCCACCCTTCAAGCTAAACAACACAACACTCAAAATTCAAAAGCTTAGTTGTTCACATATGATTGTGATATGATACTGATATTAGTTAACAGACACATTTAATTTGTTAGCTAAAGGCCCCACTTGAGTTTCCAAATGCATGTCGCGACATATAGAGAGACAACAGAATTGCATTTCTTTTTCACTTGTTTACTGTACTTTCTTGTCCATACCAAATCTTAGTTGTTATTTCAAAGCAAACATCGGTTGCTAACTACCCTTTGCAAGGTTTGCAGCTTCAGATCTGCCATCCCACTGCCACGGTCAACACTGTACTCATCATGCTTATGGTTTCCCCATTTTATGATGACCACGATCAGCCTACGTGGTTCGTGTCGTAATAGCATTGCTCCACCCATCGAGCTAGACAAGCTTAGTTGTACAAATTCATATCTGGTATTAATGTTGATATTAGTAAAACTAAGAGATGTTTAATTGGTCAGCTAAATGTTCCTACTTTAGTTTCAAAATGCATGCTAGCCACATATGGAGAGGCCGGAAAGAATAGTATTTCTCTATGCGCTCTGGTTCATCATGGGTGGCCAACCGACATTGTATTGAAAGACTTGTAATATCTCCAAGCTGCTTGCTCTTCTGCTCTTCTTTAAGATGATCCTCTTCTCTTGCGGTCGATTAGTCAGGTCGAGTTCTTCTCCCTTAGTATATTTTGAATCTCTTAGGTCGGGTCGACTTGTTCTTCTTTACTATATGTTGAAGCTGTCATCTGCGAAGTGTCATCACTTCTGGAGCTCTCATATTTTGAGTAGTAGGCCACATTATATTAATGCACACACCAAATTACAGCATGCATGGCATCTCTTAAAAGAATTGCAGAGATAGCACAAAGGGGTTTCTGAGGGAGGCGTATTGGATTAGAATCACTGCATTACAAAGATAATCTCACTTGTTTTATGTTTTCATGCATGTCAGGTATTGAACATTATCAAAATGAATATGAGAATGGGCGCACGAGAGGAATATTGCCGAACAATCCACTGGCTAACAAAATTGGCATGGTGGAGGATGGCCTATCTTATTCACCCATTAAGGTGCTTTCTCTAACTTGGCAAGGTTGTATTGGTCGCACATATTTTGCATCTGACCTCTTGCATTACTTCTACTTTGTTACACCATCTGCTTAGTTTAAGCATCATATATGAGTATATGCCATACCTATCCATTTTCTGTACCTATTCCATGTGTTGTCATACTATGTTTTTCCAGTCAAATATTGTTCTTTCGTAATAGATGTCCAAAAGGAAGAGGGTGAGTGCAGGTCCTCAAGGAGTACAAACTAGGTATTTGGAAAAGGTAGTGATACCTGTTAAATCAGATAGATCAGCAGCCACAGAAAACACAGGCCCAACTATACCACACTTTACCCCTACTCCAGTGGCCAAACCCCTATTAGAACTGCTGGGAGCCCAGCGTCAGGTATTCTCTATGATATCAATTCAAAATTTGAACTCCTAAATTTCTGCATGTGCCTTACCTACTCTCTTGTAGGAAAACTAATTTCAGATGAATCTCCTTGCTCAAAGGATCATACGATCTCACAACAATATTGGGATCTACATTCCTCTTGTCAGTACCTCTCTCCCTTTTGCCTTGTAACGCTGTACTTAATTAATTGCTATTTGATTATGTATCATCAGTCTGCACCTGAGCTTCATTATCCTCTTTTTCTTCCAATATTATTTGATCTATATTTACTCTTTGCAAAATGTAGAATAATGGCAACGCTTATAAAGAATTTTCTTTGGCGAATTTATTGAATTATCCTTCCATCAACATGGAGAAGGGCTTTGTCCAGCCCGTGTTAACATGTAATGTAAGTTCATCCTTCTCAAGCCTTCAGACTTTGTTCTAGTATAGATTTGGATAGGCATCATTTCCTCCGCTGTTGTTTGCTTTGCTGTTTACATCTAATTGGATGTTTACAACAACTACCAGTTTCAAATTGTAGTTGTGAAAACATGTTCCTTATGCAGAAGAGATCCATTTATTTGCTTATATAATTGTGAAACTTGTTACGTGTCTCCTTGTTTCTCTTCGTAGTCGTATCTCTTATGCCAGGAAGAACTTTAGGGAAGATAGTGAGCCAAACCATCTTGAGGACAGCGAGATGACCCCAAGGTCCTGTCTTGATGAAGACAGTGAGTTGAAGCTACTCACCAGCAGGTGTGAGACAACCTCTGTGCAGTCGCTGCCTCAATTAGTTCGACTTCTTCAGTCTCAACTTAAAGCGGAAAGGCTTGCTTCAGCTCAGCTCCGACTTGAAGTCAAAGATGTAATGAAGATGTCAGAGGACTGCCTTGCACAACATCACGCCATACAGCTACGGGTGATGCATCTATCGTTGACACAACTAAGGTCTAATCAGCTTGTTCGACTGTTTGGGGGGCCCGACCTGGCCAGGCCTAGTGCCTTCTGAAGTGCTCTCAGTTTTGTATATTCTTTTGTCGGCGCGTTTATTTGCACTGGTGGCGAACTTTGATGCCCAGTGGATGTAATATGTGTAATAGCCGTGATAGCCTAGCGTAAGTTTGCTGCTTATTTATTTCCTTGTTGTCTTGTTTATTTATATGCTTGTAGTCAATGCAGTTCTTTTTCCGTGGTTTGCTAGTGGCCGCAGTAACCTACTTTTTAAAACTAGGCCACAATAAACATGGGCTACATATTTCTTGTAGTGACATGGGCCTCCTACGGGTCAGAGAAACTATGGGCCTTCTACGGGCCGTAGAAACAATGGGCCTTCTACGGGCCGTATCATCAATGGACCTTATACGGGCCGTATGATCGATTGGCCAAACATGGGCCAAAAACAGATCGCATTATGGCCGTAAACGGGCTAGAGTTGGAGTCTTCTGTTCATGGGCCGACCATAACGGGCCCCAGTTAATAGGTCGTATTTGATGATGCTATGAAAACGGCCCAACATATTAACGGGCCACAAACGGGCCGACTGTAACCACGGGCTGAATTTGGCCCACAAGCACAAAATGACAGTAACGGGCCATAAGTAACCGAATGCTGGAAATGAGCCCAAAAACAAATGGGCCCTGAGAAGGCCGAAAGATAACATGGGCTGCAAACGTCCCAATGGATTAATGGGCCGTTAATGGGTATAAAGTGATACACTGTTCATTACAGGCAAGTTTCACCACGGGCCATGGGCCAAGAGTTACAAAGGGCCTCATATGGGTCAAAAGACGTAATGGGCCATACATGGGCCGGAACTTAAAATGGGCTGGAATTATATTGGACGGCCCAGATGACGCTACTGGGCCTAATTCGGATAGGCCGTAAACGGGCCCTGGGTTAGCGAGCTGTAAATGGGCTATATGTGAACAGGCCGTTAACAGGCTTGCCGTGGGCCGACCCGCCACCTTTTGACCAAGTCAAACGGGCCGGCCCTTTCACAAGAATGGGCCTCTGTTGGGCCGTGCCACGTGTCGACGTATCATAGGCTCTTTGGGTCCAATGAGTGGATGACATCTGTCCCAACGGTGAGTCGACACGTGTTTCCTCCAGCCAATGATGATTTTACACGTGGAAAATCCCCATTGGTCGGGTCAAGATTGGGTTATCGGATCCAAAACTGGACCCGATAGCTTAACGGCATTCCGTTACGGTGGATGCCACGTGTTGTTCACCCTTGACGAAAGCACTTCTGTGACGCGTGATGTATCGTCATGGAAGTTGACACTTCCGCGATGATAATTTTGGTAATGTCATGGAACACTTCTACGACATCACAGGTATGACTATCTTGATTCTGTCATAAATTTGTCATGGACATGCATAACAGAAAACGTGACCTACTGTGACAAACACGTATCATCACGGAAGTGTTTTTTTTGTAGTGTAGGCAGATTACTTGTTTCCTATGTGAAGGGACTACCCACTACTCTGCTTAGTGTTACATTTACCCCATGGTACAAAGAACCATCCAGCAGAAGAAAGAAGCAATGAAAGGAGCCCTCATGGAAATTTTATAAGAACATGTGATGAAGGAAGAGGTGGAGGACACACCCGAAGAAGACCTAATTAAACCCTGCACCAAGTCATGATATTCATGTGGAGAAGAAGGACACATCTCCCAGAATTGTCTGAATGGGGATCTAGTAGAATTCCTGACAGAGGAAGTAGAGTATGATCCACAGGAAATAGAAGCCCTAATTGGCACGAGAAAGTCCAGGAAGAGAAATAGATTGGATTCCAGGAACAACCCAATTTCTACAAAGAAGGACCTGAGTCATATCACCTGTTTCAGGTGCAAGGAGTCAGGGCACTACTTCAGCGGTTGCCCAAAAAGGAAGCCGAGGACCCAAGGAGGCTATGTAACCACAAGGAAACCACGAGACTTGTCAGAAGTAATATGTTTCCGTTGTAATGAAGTTGGGCACTTTGCCAGAGATTGTCCCAAAGAGAAGGAGGCTTGTGCTAAATAGTTGAGTTTGCAAAATAAAATATAGTAGTAGCAGTGGGAACTTTTCTTTTATATTGAGGTGTTTAGTTGAGGAATGTAATGGAAATGCAGGAGATTGTAATAATTTGAGAATCAATAAAGTTAGCATCATTGGTACTGATTTGGATTTTATGAGTAGTTACTCTATGAAGAAATATTTTGACCATTTTCGAGGATATGAGAAATATGGTCTATGGAAAAACTTGTGCGTTTCAAGGGTGGTAGTACCCTGTGAGGACACTTGACCCATGGAAAAGATAATGACATTCCACAGAGTGGACTTCGGACAAAATAAGTACGGGTTTTATCTCGATATGTGGGATTCCACAAGAATATGAAGGGATGAAGTATTATTGGAAATAAAGGAGGTAGAATGTTGGTAATATGGAGAAATTGTAAACTCCATGATGAGTCTGAGTAATCACGTCTTAGTTTGGTACCAATAGAAGGAAGAGAGACAATAACATTGGATGGATTTAAGAATGCTAGGAAGCTGTATGTTGGAATAGTGATATGTTGCCCTGATGATGAGTTCAAGGTTTACAAGTGATGAGATGGGCCATAACCACAGGCCCCAGGACCTGCCAAGAAGCAAGCACACTCTTGCTGAAGGAAAAACCCTGGAAAAAGTTACGACTTTATCAACAGAAGATCTATTAGGAGTAAGGTAAAACCTGAGAGTTGTGAAGGAATGATAGATGTTTGTTTGGCTTGCAGAATCCATGGATTTATCCGAACTTGGTTCATCGACAAGAGAAATTATGCAATGCTTGTGAGGATGACCGAGTGTTAGAATGTGAGATTCGCTAAACCATATACAAGGTAATGATTTGGGTGCGGGATGGATTGATCACCATACCGACTTACTCTTATTATTCGCCTTTGCTATATGGGATGGTAAATCTGAGTGACTTACCCATAGTATAGAGAAGGCGATATTAAGCCAAATTGAACCTTAGAATTGTATGACAATTTTCCCTTGTACAAGGCAGATGTTGCCAATCGTAGGACATACGGTGAGAATGAAGCCCAGACCCATTTCCTGCAGGAGAAACCATAAATTGTTGACCGCCAGGAGATATCTATAGTTGTTTAGTATTGGCGCCCGACCCGTCAGCTGCGAATACCCAGTCACAAGAGGACCGTACCTAGATAAAAAGACAGAAGAATTGGGGAAAAGGTTATGCCACTACCGGAAAAGCCAGAGAAGAAATTATCCTGAAGATCTAAGAAGACTTACCCTGTCAACAATAAGGATGGAGTATATGAGTTTTGATGGAACCGTAACCATGCTTCTAAGGGTGGTAGCACCCCAGACCCCGGGTGACGATCGATGGATTTTGAGAAGACCCCCGAACCTAACCTATTTCTGGCTAGCCTCTCCGAATCTTGAGGGCGAGATTCATTTTAAGGGTGGTAGGTTTGTTACATCCCAAAATTCTAAATTTTGGAATGTTATATCAAATAAATAGTTTTTATTGTTTGTTTGATTGTGGTGTGGTTGCTTGTGTGAAACTGACTGAAATTTGAAACTTTTTTGAAAGTTAAATGAGAGGGAACAAAATGACTTTCCCAGACTCTCATTTTTGCATTTATGATCTCCATGAATTCAAATTTATTTCATCCAAAACCCTAGAGAGAAGATGACGTGACTTCTTCCATTTAAAATGAAAAGGGTTTTTGAAAATATTTGAATTTCATTTGGCAATATTTTAAATTTAGAAACTTTATGCAACTCAATGATTTTCATGAGAGAAGATAAAATGACTTCTTCAGAACATATGAAATATGAGTTGGAAGTTTAAAAGAATCAAATTTAAAGTCCCTTTGAAGGTATTTTGAAAACTATTTTCAATTTGGACTTATTTGGTTTTTATTGAAATTATTTTCTCCAAAAAAATATATGGAAAATAGGGTAAAATGATTCCCTACAGTATATAAGTGGAGAGAAATAAATTTGAAATTATTTTGGTATTTTAAAATATTTTTTATTTCATTTTTAAATGAACCAGTAGCACTCTTTGTTTTATTTAATTTTTTCTAGATTTTATTTGGCGCTAGAAAAATGTTCATGTTGTAGAAAATCTTTTTCTGGAAATTTTGATATATTATATGCCTATAGTATATTTATATTTTATTTTTATTGTCCGTAAATAAATAATTGTTTAAGAAAAGGGTTTTCGGGCCACGGAACTGGGCAGAAGCCCAGGCGGACAAGTGCCGCCGCCGCCTTCTTCCCCGTGCCCGACCAGGACTCTCCCGGAATCCGACGCCACCGCGCCTTCCCCCTCGCCCACGCCTCCCGAGGCCCCTGGCCTTTAAAAGCCGAGGCAGGCCTCCTCTCCTCCTCCTCGGCCCACACTTCGCCTACCGCCCGCTGCCGCCCGTTAGCCGCCCACGCCAAGACGCCGCCACCAAGAACCGTCATTGAATCGCCGTCCTGACCGCGCTGACGCCGCCGCCGTCCGCCTAGCCGCCGTCGACGAACCGCTGAGAATCGCGAAAACCGCCGGTAACCACCTCGAACCACTGATTTCTTTCAGTTTATTTTTTCGGTTCAGTTTTTTGTTAAAAACCGAACGGTTTTCTTTTAGTTAGATCTATTTAGTGAACCTTCGCCGGTTAGGTCTTCACACCGAACGAATTCGTTATTTTAGTTTCTGTAGCGAACAGTTTTCATCTTATAAGCCTCTGTAGTGAACGTTCGCTCGTTAGATTTATTCTTTTATTTTTAATTTCGGTCAGGGACCAATCCAGGAATATATTTTTTTACAGATTAGCCCCTGGTTTTCAAACGGTCACAACTTTTTGCTCGTTTGTCCAAATCCAACGAAACCAACGCCCACTTCTTCGTTATGATCCCCTATGTCCTGATAACCAACTTAAACATATTTTTCAAAGTTTTAAATTTTTATTTCAAATAGATTTAAACTTGAATTTCTTTTGTTCATAACTCGAGTTTTAAAACTCTGAATTAATTGATTCTTTTTGTAGAACGAAGCTCTTGACCTAAACTTTCTGATAAGACCAAATCCACCCCATTTTGGTACTGTTAGAAATTGTTTTCTGTTGCAAGAGTTAATTGTTTGTTTTCAAAGTTTTCCGAGATCTTTTCTTCGATTCTTTTGCATGGGTGCTTATGTATGCAATTGGTTGCTCACGATAGATTGAACGGAGTGTGACGAGTAGAACTATCGGGAAATTATGAGTGCGAAGAATCTTCATAAACAGTACAAGGCAAGTTCACACTTTGATCATATCCCTTTATTACCCAGTTTTTATGCATTAGTTTCAACCCTCAAACATTGCATGAGTAGGACTTTGATAACATGTGGGTATTGGGAAGTAGATGATGAGGTAGGAACCTATTGTCTTAAATTCAAACCTTGGGTGTTACTACGTTGTGGTTATACTATTTTGCTATGCTAGTAGACGTGGTTTGCTTTGAGAGAATTCATGAAAGATGTGAGAGTTATTATTAACTAAGGGAACTTAAGGTGGCTACTTTAATACACATCTGGGTGGATTGGTTGTCGGCACCTGGGGATATACCAGTGTTGTCCAAGGAGATCCCGGGGAACCCGTGTGATCATCCTATGGTTTTCCACCCAGGCTCAAAGGGATCATATTGTTATTCATGCTGGAAACTTCCGTGTGCAGCCACAGCCATTATGGGCTCTGGCATAGTTGAGTATGTTGTGTGACCTCTTTCAGTGGTAGGCTAGAAGATGTAGGGGATGTAGGTGGTACTGTCTACCCATAGTAAAGAGTTAATGCTTCTAAAAGACTGTATCTCGGTCATCCGTTTCTCAAACATCAAGTAGTGCGAGAAATCCAATGGAGGAGATCGAGTTTTGTGGGGAAAAGTGTGCAAACCTCTGCAGAGTGTGCAAACTAATCATGGTTAGCCGTGTCCCTGGTTATGGACATCCTGAGTATCTGGTACTTGAATTATCATGTTGATCTCATCTCATTACTTAATTAATTTTGTTGGGTTATTACTATTAATTTGGGATTGAGTTGGGGTTACCTTCTCAATATTTTCAATAAAACTGTGTAGTTAAATAAAATATATTCCTTTGTTGTAGGAAAAAATTGGCTTTATGCAAAATTAAACTTAGAAGCCTTCACCAGCCATATATGCATGTAGTGATAGATATTGTTCATCATTATCCTATGGTGTGAATTTGCCAGTACATTCAATGTACTGACCTACATGGCTGCAACGTCTCATGTTGCAGGAATCTTACGATGAGTAAGTGATCGTTAGGGTTACGATGTCTACACTCAACTTTGCCGTTGGTGTTGTTGGGAACTCCACAACCTTGTTGTTACTTCCGCTATATGGATTGAGGTAATAGTATTTATGTTACTTTATACATGTGATTTACCTCTACTATAAATCCTCGAGTACTGTGAGTGTCAGCATACCGATCCAGGGATGACACTTAAGCACAGAGACTTGACCCATTCAGGTCGGGTCGCTACACTTGGTTTAGCGTTGATATTTTGAAAGACACGGTTGTTTGTTGATATGCATGAGTATTAAAATCCTCTTGTCAAAACTAGACTATTGCTTTGAACCATATAAAAGACCAAATGTCCATGCTACGAAGAAAGAATATGCAATTAACATGTTATGCAACATTCCACATAAAAAATTCAAATTTTATCATTTACCTACTCGAGGAGAAGCATGAATTAAGCTTGGGGATGCTGATACGTCTCGAACGTATCTATAATTTTTTATTGTTCCATGCTGTTATATTATCATTCTTGGATGTTTTACAATCATCTTATATCATTTTTGGTACTAACCTATTGACATAGTGCCCAGTGCCAGCTGTTGTCTTCTACTTGTTTTTTACATCACAGGAAATCAATACCAAATGGAGTCCAAATGCAACGAAACTTTTTTGTGGATATTTTATGGACTAGAAGACACCCAATGGGCCGGAGAAGCACTTGGGGGTACCCCAAGGGGGGCACAACCCACTAGGGCGCGCCTTCCCAGGCGCGCCCAGGTGGGTAGTGCCCACCTCAGTGGCCTCCCACACCGCCTCTTTGCTCTATAAATACCCCAATATTTCAGAAACCCTAGGGGAGTCGATTTAAAATCAATTCTAGCCATGCAAGTTCCGTAACCACTAGATCCAATCTAGACACCATCACGGAGGGGTTCATCATCCTCATTGGTGCCTCTCCGATGATGCGTGAGTAGTTCATTGTAGACCTATGGGTCCGAAGTTAGTAGCTAGATGGCTTCCTCTCTCTATTTTGATTCTCGATACAATGGTTTCTTGGAGATCTATTTGATGTAACTCTTTCTGTAGTGTGTTTGTTGGGATCCGAAACGTTCTCCCCCCGGGAGCTGCAGAATTCTGGCAGGGGCAGCCCCCTTTTCCAGATCATGAAAATGTGGAGGAAGACCTTCTCTCTTTCAGGATTGATTACCACTCACTGCCTGATAGCAGGCTTGCATAGCTCATTTCTAAGTCCCCAACCCATCTCGTGCTCGTGCTGTACGCGATCGAATCTTGCGGCCGGATAGAGCAATGGAATCACCGAGTCGTATGAACTTTGAGTTTATGATAAGATCTATGTTTTTATCCATGAAAGTTATGTGAGTCTTCTTTGATCTCTTATATGCATGATTGCTTATAGCCTCGTATTTCTTCTCTGATATTTGGGTTTTGTTTGGCCAACTTGATCTACTTATCTTGCAATGGGAGGAGGTGCTTTGTGATGGGTTCGATCTTACGGTGCTTATCCCAGTGACAGAAGGGGAACCGACACATATGTATCGTTGCTATTAAGGATAACAAGATGGGGTCTATTTCTACATAAATAGATCTTGTCTACATCATGTCATCGTTCTTATTTCATTACTCCTTTTTTCCATGAACTTAATACACTAGATGCATCCTGGATAGCGATCGATGTGTGGAGTAATAGTAGTAGATGCAGGCAGGAGTGGGTCAACTAATCTTGGACGTGATGCCTATATAATGATCATTGCCTGGATATTGTTGTAACATCCCAATTTTCCTAATTTGGATATTAATAGGTCATTCATATGCATCTCATATTTTTCCATGCATTATTTGTGTTTCCAAAATATTCTTTTCATTATGCAACTCAAGGCAGTTTATTGGAGTGGAGAAAACATGACTTCTTCCCTATTTTAAAAATGTTCATAATGTCCAGAATATTATTTCCAGTTCATATGATATTTTTTGGTATATTTTTTATTCTCCAAAATATTTTATTGGACTGTTTTGTTGCGGTTATGTGTGGCCTATTGCATAAAAACTATTTTCAAAAATTGCAATAGGTGAGAAACTAGTGTTCCTGTAATTTATATTAGTAGGGTCATTTTTTACTGTGTGTCTCTGTATTTTATTAGTTTCTATTCTGGTTATGTTATTTTAGTTATTTTTGTTCTCTAGTTTTTGTTAAAAAAAACAAACACGAGCCAGCTGGCCAGCGGCACAGGCCAGCCAGCGCAGCAGTGCAGGGACCCAGCTAAGCGCGGCCCATCGCCCGCACCCCACTTTTCCCGAACCGGTACCCAAACCGGCACACGCAGCCGCACCGCAGCCCGCACCCGCCTCTGCCACTGACCCACGGACCCCACGCGCCCCTGTTTCTTCCACACCAAGCCAGACACTGCGCGCCGCACGCATGCACGCACGCCGAGGGTGAGCTGGATCGCCCCGCGCACGTGGTCGACCCCGCGCACGCCCGAGACCCCCATGCGAGCAAAACCGCTTGAAGAACCCTCCCGCAGCCTTTTCCCCATCGCCTCTCGTCCAAACGCCTCTGTCCGGTGTTTTGGATCTCGCCGGAGGAGCTCGCGGACGCCGTCGTTCACCGCTCGTTTGCGCCGTCGTAAGAGCCCGCAGAGCCGCGCCGCCTGCTCCACTCGATCTCCCTCTCGTCGCCGCACCCGTTTGACACCTCGGGGTGACCTGCAGATCGCCAAGCCGAAGCACCGGAGGACACTGGAGTTTGCACCATCACCACAGCCAGCAGAGGAAGCCCTGTCACCGTTTAACCTCACCATCCCAACCACCGACAAACGCCGCATCCGTCCGCCTCTTCACCTTCGCCGGAGACCCACCGGGGAGCCGCCGCCGCCCGACCGCCACCACCGTTTTCCTCTGTCTTCGGGTGAGCACACGCGCCCGGCCAATCAAGAACTGCCATGTGTCACTTTGCTACAGGACACGCACATGAGTTGCCACAGTAACGCGTGAACTGTGTAGGAGTTTTCTGTTTTCTTTTGTTTTATTTTCAGATTTTAACTCTAACTTCAACTAGCTATATCTTTTATTATATAAGCCCAATTTAGGTAATTCTTTTTCCTGTGCCCTCACAAAGACCAACACTTTATCACAGTAGCAAAATCTCACATGTTTGCACTTTTCAAATTTTAATTCATTCAAATCCAAACTAAACCTTCCGGAGGCCGTAACTTTCAAATCATTCATCGGAATCGATTGTTTCTTTTTTGCGTTGTAACCGTAGTGCAGTTTAGGTGCTGTTAAGCTTATGTTGTTGGGTTTTTGAAATGGTTTTCTTGCTATTGGTTTTATTTTGGCGTTATTTGAGTTTCAATGATTGGTTTGTTGAATTGTGTGAATCGTGTAGATTGTCTTGAGTGCGACGCGAGTTATTGTCAGGAGTGTGACCTTTTGAACCAGAACCAAGGCAAGTTACATGTTGATCATCCTTTACCTATTGTTTTCTATGCATGTAGTGAAGGAAATATGCCCTAGAGGCAATAATAAAGTTATTATTTATTTCCTATATCATGATAAATGTTTATTATTCATACTAGAATTGTATTAACCGGAAACATAACACTTGTGTGAATACATAGACAAACAGAGTGTCACTAGTATGCCTCTACTTGACTAGCTCGTTGATCAAAGATGGTTATGTTTCCTAGCCATTGACATGAGTTGTCATTTGATTAACGGGATCACATCATTAGGAGAATGATGTGATTGACTTGACCCATTCCGTTAGCTTAGCACACGATCGTTCAGTATTCTGCTATTGCTTTCTTCATGACTTATACATGTTCCTATCAGCGGCGAATCTAGAAAGAAAATGAAGGGTGGGCTCAAAGTTTATGCCAAGAAAACTAAACGTTACTCTGAAGAAAAAATATGATCATCTCCAAATCCATTTGTCCAAATAAGCTCAAACTTTCCTAGATTACTACTGGGAACATGTACTATTTAACTGAATTTTTTCAGATTTTTTTGAAAAACATGAATT